>CM057847.1:164346849-164375676 GCA_030068395.1 Apalone spinifera
CCTTTACAGAAACCATGTTGACTTTTGTCCAACAAATTATGTTCTTCCATGTGCCTGACAATTTACTGTTGTTTTGACTAATTTGCCCGGTACTGAAGTTAGACTTACTGCTCTGTAATTGCCAGGATCGCCTCTAGAGCCCTTTTTAAATATTGGTGTCACGTTGGCTACCTTCCAGTCATTAGGTATGGAAGCTGATTTAAAGGATAGGTTACAAACCCCAGATAATAGTTCAGCAATTTCCATTTGTGTTCTTTTAGAACCCTTGGATGAATGCCATCCGGTCCCAGAGATTTGTTAACATTAAGTTTTTCTATTTGTTCCAAAACCTCCTCTAATGACACTTCAATCCGAGACATTTCCTCAGATTCATCACCCACAACGGACGGTGCAGATTTGGGAATCTCCCTAACGTCCTCAGCCGTGAAGACTGAAGCAAAGACCAACCCGGCAGCACCCCAGCTCTTGTGCCCCAGACTTCCCCAAGGCAGCTGCTGCTGAAACTGACCAGCGGCTGACTCGGGGAAGCCCAGGACAGAGCAGCTGAGGTTCTCTGCCCCAGGCTTCCCGGAGTCAGCTGCTGGTCAGTTTCAGCAGCGGCTGAATCAGGGAAGCCAGGAGGCAAAGCAGCTCCAATTGTCCAGGTGCCTGGAGCACTTCCGGATTCCAGATGGTGCCGGACCACTGGAGTTTTACTGTACTTTACACTAAGGATATTTGCTGGGAGTAGAACTGTGAAGCACACTTGTGAGCTTCTCTAGTTACATTAGAGGACAAAAAAATTTTTTTGCATTTGTCTTTGTTTTTCTCCTATAGTATTTATAGAGAATCCCCAGGGAAAGTAACAGAGATCTGCCAACTGGTTATCAGTCCCCGACTCCTCGACAGCAAGCAGGTTCCTCAACCTAAACATGAACTTTGTAAGACAGCATGATTTTGTGAAGTTTCATATCCTAAACACACACCCACACTCTCTCTCTCCCTCCCCATGCTGCCTTGCAAAGCCACACACTATAGTAACCATAACAATGTCCCTGACTCACTCTGCAGTAGGGCAGCCAGTAGGATGGTGGGTGAGTTTTTCAAAAGCATTTCATGTGAGTTTAACTTTGCTCCCAGAGACTCCAGCAGAGGAAGAATTAGGCTCATTCTAATTGTCTCCAGGGGTTGACTCACCACCAAGCTCTTGTTGAAACAATCAACATGGAACAGCATCACTGTAATATATTTAATATTAGAATGTTTGTGCTGATGGGGTTTGCAGAACTTGTATGGAATTGCCATAGGGGCTGGCTGTGAGTTTTCATTGCCCCTAGATCCTTTCCCTCCATGTTTATACAACTTGATATGGTTTTGCCATTTTGTACAATTGTATCTTGGTTCTCAATAGCTGTTGTTTTTCTTAAAGCCTCAGATGCTAGATTTCTATGAGAATCTAGTTTTCTTCATAAACTCCTAAATGGAGCTACTATATGGGGTATATGCATAACTAACTGGAAAACTGTTCCCATACATTACACAGGCCTGCTGACGGGGGGGGGGGGGGGGGGGGGGGGGGGGGGGGGGAAGGGAGGCAATTGTATTGCTGCAGCAGCAATGGCAGGCGGAGCCGTTGGCCCTTTAAATTGCTGCTGGAGTGCTGTATCATGCACTCTGCGCTGCTCTGAGGGTTGGGGGAGGCAAGCGCCATGTTCCAGGTAGCACAGAGAGCTGACAGCTCTGGCCCCACCCCTTTCAGGGACATGGAGCTAGGCAGCCCCACACTTTGTCTGGGGGCCCACTGTTGGCCCCGCTGACAGTAGATTGCTCCTGGCTCCAGCCGGCTTCCCAGCCCAATGCCTATGACTGACTGCCTTGCACTCAGTGGCAAGAGACAACCCTGAATAGTTTGGGACCACTGCACTATTCCATGGCAACACACATCACAGGCAACATGTTGTTGAGTTCGCTTTGTTCCTAACATTGCTGCTGTCATTGTTGGTGGGAGACTGTAATGCCATGCACCATGAATATTTGACAAGTTGAAAAACAGCCTGCTATACAAATATCCTTTAGGCAAACACAAGGAAAGCAACATTGATCGTCAGCTCATTCAGCACTACAGCAAAGTGCATGTAGAGGTCAGAATAAAAATAGGGCATCAAGACAATTACACTGAATTTTTTCATCCAGCTCTGACAAGATGCCTGCTTGAGGCTTAACTGAATATATGGCTGAAGATTTCAAGCCCAATCCTCCACTTAAACCTTGCGTAGACACTTACACCTATGCAAGGTCTGTGTAAAATGCAACCATTTGGAAAACAGAGAACAGGACTTGTACAATATCTACACTGCATCTGAGAGAAAGCCCCAGTTCAGGTTCACTGACTTGTGATAGTGGCGCTCATGTTAAAATAGCTGTGTAGCTGTTGGGACTGGAGGTGGTGCCCAGCTTCTCAAGACCTCCAGGCCTGAATAACGTCTATGGAGTCTCTAACCAGCTGGCTTTAATGAGAGCCCTGCTAATGTAAGTCTATGGTGGCATGCTGGGAGGCTCACTCCCAGATGCAGTGTGGACATACTTTATTAGTGCAGCTTTTGGAATGTGAATGATTAAAATATATTGTACTTTGTAATGGTAGCCTTAGCTTTAAGCCTGAAGTTATACAAGGTACTTACCTGATGAAGGGCCCACTCTCAAGTGATAAAAATGGCTATTCACACATGCCAACAAGAATCTTTTAATATGCTTTCTGTTCAGTGAGGGGGTACAGCCTAATCCCAGTACACTAAATAGCAGGGTTGTGCTGGCAGCAGGACAAAGGTTATAAGGAATCCTGTTTTGACCCTCTCCGCTTCACCCCTGTAACTGGATCTGGAGGACTGCAGTATCTCCAGAAAGGGAGAAATTGCTGATAGGATGTGCACAGCAGGATGTTAGGCTTCTAGATCCAAGGCCTGCCTTGCTCAGTCCCACAACCCTTTCATGCCTTTGAGTGCAGTGTTCGTGACTAGCTCTGTTCTAGAGGGCACTGGCAGTGTATATCCCCGTACCACAGTATATATACACTATAGTTGCATTCAGAGGTTGGTCTTGCAGTTAAGATTCAGGATAGAGATTTAAAGCTATTCCTAGGCTGCAATAGGAGTGCTGGTTCCAAAATGACCAGCTCATATTTAACATTAGTCAAGATGAAACACTGAAAGGGTCTTCTCCCCATCCCCTTTGTGGTCTTATTTCATGGCAGTACCCAAAGATCTCAACTGGATTCCAATGTACTGGGATGCAGGAACCTAGAGGAGACCCTTGTGATTTGCAGAATCACTATTTGCAGGTCTCCAATCCCACAGAGGGAGGCAGGTGGCAGGGGGCTGGGAGATGCAGATAGCTCATAACAGCTCCCAGCCCCGGTAGTGAGTTTGAGAGCTACAGGGAGCTCACTGCAGGGCCAGAAGCCACTGCTCCCTGTATTTGCAAATGGAAAAGGTTTCTGGGATGTCCAGAGCCAGGAAGCACTTAAGTTCCATTGTTCTCAATGGGATTTCAACGGAGTTTGAAAAGATCCTTTATGAATAAGGATATTTTCTTGCACTGAGCCCATAGGAAAGAGAATTCCAGTGAGTAGGACATGAAAGTTACTGGAGTCCCCACGCCAGGACTCAGCATAAGGAAACATATGTTCTTGATTTTGTACTGCATGTGTGGAATTTGTTATAATTAATAAAAACAAAAATGACTGCTTTTTAACAGCAAAAATACTCAATTTAAAAATAGAGTACTGTTCATCTGAACTTGTGGTATATATTCCAACTGTTACAATAATTCCTTCTTCCTTTAACTACTTCTGATGAGCCATACTCTATTTAAAGGCACTCACTGTAAAAGGCAGTTATGCCCAGAACAAATCTCTAAAATATCCCCTATGATATTTTATTCAAGTCAAAGATGTCTATTTGCCCCTCTCACAAATGTCAGGTATTCATTGCTATTCACCACCACGAGAATTGGAATTATTAAAGCTAGAATAGAATCCACCAGCAACAGAATTGTTAACTAATGGCTGAACGCTGCATTTGATGACAAAACCCTTATTGACTTCTCTGGAATCAGATTACGGTACATTTTTCAATTGTAGAATATTATTGAGATCCGGAAAGAACTCAGCTTTGGTTTCAGATGACAAGTTACATTTGCAAAGCTAGAAGATAGTTTATATGAAAAGAGATGTTTTCTAAGAAAATTTCCTGTGTAAGTTGCTGCCACAAGCATGGAATGATAGCTCCCTTAGTGCCATCATTTTTATTTACAATCACTTCTCAGTGTATAGCTGCACTTTAAGAATGATCAGGTTAAAAGTTATCTTTGAAGATAGGGTATTGGATTGGGATAAAATAACAGTAACATATTCTTGTGGTAAGTTTTTTTTTCCTTTTTATGAGAACTGCTCTTACTGCTTTACTAGGAGTCATTTTATAAGTATTAGGCATTTATACTGGATAATTTCTGATACATTGAAAATATAACATTATTTGAAAATCACAGTAAGTGTTCATAAATGCTTCATTTTAATATTTTTGTATGAACATTTTCCCATGACCATCCCATAACTACATTTATATTTCATTTTGCAGTTTTTTCCATACGGAGATGCTTCAAAATTTGCCCAACATGCCTTCAGAACCTTTGATAAGAACGGTGATGGAACCATTGACTTCAGAGAGTTCATCTGTGCATTGTCCATCACCTCAAGGGGTAGTTTTGAACAGAAATTAAACTGGGCCTTTAATATGTACGATTTAGATGGAGATGGTAAAATTACAAGAGTGGAGATGCTGGAAATTATAGAGGTAAGACATATTACATACTATTACAAACAATTTGTGTGAATGTTTTCCATAAAGCATTACACAAACATTTCCTGACACAAACACACAAGGATTGGTATGCTAGCTCATCAGAAGAATTTGTGCACAAAACATAGCATATGCACAAAAAACGTCTATTTCTATACAAGCTGGGCTGATAATACTGAAATCTAACCTAGTGTTAAACAATTTTTCATCAAAGAGTTTGCTTCTCAAAACACATTATGATAGTTAGAACGTATCTATCCAACACTGAGTGCTAATTCTATAAGTAACTAGGCGTCTCCATCATAAAAATGTGTAGTCAAAGTAGCTTCTAAAATGTTGCCAAATTAGTAATTACTGAGGTGTAGAATATCAACTTTGAAATGTTAGGACATATAGTAGCTTATTCGGAGTCTCCAAACAGTAGTATTTCCAGTTGAACAAAACTTTCCATTATCTAAAATAGGATATTCCAGTGTCCATTAAACACTTGAAATTTATCCAGACTTTGTTGACCTCCATTTTAATAAAAATGTACTGCAGAGCCATCATTTAGTGTTGTTTTTCAAAGCAATTAGCATACTGATTTAAAAAAATGTTTCCATGATTTCTGAGGGTTATGCAGTGTATACATACCTGTGTGCATTTAAATTTTAACAAAGGTACATTTGATAATTTTCTATCTGTGAAACAGTACAGTTGAACACCTCTAGGCCCTCAAAATAGGAATTCTAAAACTCAGAATTCTAAAACAAGCTTAAATCTTTACCTGATGGAAAAATCTTTTCATTCTTGGTCAAGTGTTTAACAAATTATCATGTAATTTCTTACAACGCCAAGATGAATCTTGTACCAAAAACAAACAAAACAAAAGAAACCCTAACAGTTGACACACATGATTATAGGAAACAGATCGGTCAAATAGTGTTTAAAATGTTTCAAAGAGCTGAAGTTTGTTAAAAACCTCAAATTCCAGAAATGCATATACATCTGATCCAGAGTATAGATCATCTGAGCTGCAGTGGTGGTCTAGTTTTTTTGAATACTACAGAACTACACGTCTATTGGATTGTCATAAATAGAACTATGCATCCACTTGTAACTGGAAACTCGCTTACTCAGAAAATCATAATTTTGATGTTCAGTTGTTTGAAGAATCAAATTAGTTCTAACATACCAAATGGAATAAGCATTTTTGAAGAAAATTATATATACAGTATATTAATTTAATTGAAATATTGAGAAGGTTGTTATTCCTTGTCAGAAGAAAATGTATTTGGGATTTTTAAAAAACTAAATTTAAGGCATAATCACGTTCTCAAACTAGAAAATCATGTCTGCATATAATCATGACACCTAGAACCATGTACTAACACCACTTAATTATATTTACTCCAAATTTTGATTTTTAAAAATTATTCTTTTCCTTTGCTTTCTTTCCAAAGGCCATTTACAAGATGGTGGGTACTGTGATAATGATGAAAATGAATGAGGATGGTCTCACGCCAGAGCAACGAGTAGACAAGATTTTCAGCAAGATGGATAAGAACAAAGATGACCAGATCACACTGGATGAATTCAAAGAAGCTGCAAAGAGCGATCCTTCCATTGTATTACTCCTGCAGTGTGACATTCAAAAATGAGCTAATGTAAAATGCATTATGGACTGCACAGAAGTTTAGATGTTCCATTCAGTTTGCAGCTATTTCCACACAAAAAAATTGCTTGGACTACCTATAAATGGACTTGCTTCTTGTGTTTGAAACACTTGTGTGCATGAGAATGTCATTTGCTAAAGAATTTTAAAAGTATATATTATAAAAATAAACTGCCACAATGTGATGTGTGCAATGTCATTTCATAACAGTCCTATTCCTCTGAAGCCTGTGCAGCAGTACCGTGCTGCAGTGAAATTATACTATTGATTGTTCGTTTTACTGATGCTAGCTATGTGTCTCCTAGCCTGAGTAATGTTAGTGGCACTGACTTCCCATGGTAATGTAACTGTTGATTATAAACCATGTCACCATTCTGCTGTAAAGTAGTACTGGACAGACAGAGGCAAAAGTTCCTCAGTTCATGAGTCTGATCCACACATGTGCTTGTATTGTCAGTGAATATAAATGTAATTCATTTGCATGCCTTTTAGGTTTGCCTTAATTCTTACCTCATTTGCATCCTTTCAATCTGGAAAGACCTATGTCAGAGGAATGCAGTATAAACAAAGTTAAGTAAATCCTGCTAAAATGTTCCCTTAATTAAAAAGTATATATACACATTTAAAATATTGTTTTACTGGAAGTTTAAAAAAGTTTTATTGGAAGTAGAATGATTTCTGCTTGAATTTTCAAAAGCTTCCAAAGAGGTTGCAATATATGTCCCAAAATAAATTTATAACATTTGACTTTTTCCCCCTAATTCTTATTTCACATTTTTAGCACGTTGCTATTGAGAGGAAAAAATATGATTCAGTCACTACAAGAATCTGCCACTACAAAGCTGGAAAATACTTCATTATGAAAACAATGTAAATTGAACTGGAAATAGAACTTAATTCTTATCCAAATTGCCTAATTTGATGAATCATCTTATATGAAATCAAATACTGTGGTTCTCAAATGCATCAGTAGGGACAGATTCTCATCTCAGAAAGTCAAGAAAGAAAATAGCTGGTAAGAACACAAGAGAGCTCACCCTCAAATTTCTTCCTTATCCACAGGTATTCTGATATGCTAGGGGAATTAGGGCATTCTGGTTATCTAAAAATTATGGTTATCTGAGGTCCCATCAACCTAGGAAAAATGCATGGACAATAGTAGTAAAATTCAAGTTTTTAAATATTGGTAGTTTTGTAGTGTGAGGCAGTTGGTATCACATTTCTATTTTGAGTTAAAGATGATTAGTGCTTCTTAAATACATTGTTAAGCCAATCATGGTAAACCAAGCCAAGCCTGTGCGCCTGAAGATGTGACAGTATTGTGGCTGGGGGCAATTCTGGTTAACAAAGTTTTCTGGTTAACAGAGTGCCGGATAACAAAGGTTTCACTGTATCTGGTCTCCCTAACAATGTGGCACTGTCAGCAAATCCTTCTTTTGCTAAAATATTCATTTCTACAGTATAATTCACAGAAGAAAAAACAGCAATAGGATAGGATAGGATAGGACAGACTTCCTCAAAAGTTTTGATTATGGAGGAGAAAACTGACAATTGACATACAAATATGAGTAAAATTCTCACTCAAAATTAACTCATCAGAGAGAAGCATTAACAAAGTCATTAGAAGTTTAAGATTCAACAGCTATAAGCACTATTAGGTGAGCATTTTCAAAGCCACTAATTCAAAACTCACACTGGAAGAAAAGGGATTGCTTTATTTCCTGACAATTGTTAAAGTATTGCATCCATTTCACCTAGAAACTGAAAGTATAATTTTAGATTTCTAGCCAGCCAGAATATCAATCCTTTTTTACTTAAATAGTTTTCTAAGCTCTCTCTAAATCAAAGCAGCACCCATTCTCTTGATCTACAGCTGGCCTAACTCTGTCTTGTTTACCCCACATAGCACTGTAACATCAATGAGATAAAACAAAAATAAGCAAAGAGGATAGTAGAAAATCAATGAGAAAGTAGATAAGCAGCTCAGTCATATAATATGCCCATTATATGGCTGGAACTTTCTGGAATGACTAGAGGTAATATCTCACTTGTCCAGCTCACTAAAAGCCTCTTAAGTTTATTAGCCTTTGACTTCTTTTAACATGCTTTACAGGATTACAGAAACTACAGAAAAATTACAATGCATGCACACTAGCCATGTTTGCCAGTTGGGAGAATGCTAAGCTCTAGTGCCTTTACATTACTTTTCTTACCTTTTGAAGAAGCCACACAGTTCTGTCAATCTGCAAAATCATGCCTCAAAAAACAAGGCAAATAATCTCTGCATTTCTAGACTCAAAAAAACAAAAACAAGATGGGCTCTAAGTCTGAAGTCATAAACATCTCCAAATAAGTCAATGAATAAGCAGTAAGGCAGGAAACATTGGATTTACATGTCCATATATGTTGAAGATTATTCACCATAAAATCTTCCCATGAAATACACTATTAGTTTCATCGCCTTCTGATCAGAATCAATTCAGTTGTCTTCTGCTTTGTTATTTATATACTTTGTACAAAAGCACTATGGAAATAAAAGTCCATAGGGAAATTCTCACCCTCCTGAAGCTAAAGAAAAGTTGGACCATTGAACTTCCTGAATGGACGTTCTAAAGAGCATAGAGAGAGGCTGTTGTCAGTAGTGACGGATGGCAGAACAAGGAGCAATGGTTTCAAATTACAGTGGGAGAGGTCTAGGTTGGATATTAGGAAAAACTATTTCCTAGGAGGGTGGTGAAGTACTGGAATGGGTTACCTAGGGAGGTGGTGGAATCTCCATCCCTAGAGGTTTTAAGTCTCAGTTTGACAAAGCCCTGGACGGGATAATTTAGTTGGGATTGGTCCTACTTTGGGACAGGAGGCTGGACTCGATGACCTCCTGAAGTCTCTTCCAGCTCTATGATTCTAAGTCAGATGAAGTAAAATTGAAAAGAAAGCTTTTCTGGACAAATTTAAAATTTGTCATCAAAGCGGAAAAAATAATAATTAAAATAGCTGGTTATTCGAAAAACCTAAGTAATTTCTGATCAAAAACTATTAAAAACTGTTTTTATTTTTAAAGCAGCACCTCCCTCTACATTGTACAACAGAAAAGCAAAGCAGTAAGGTTACTGTATAACATGCCTACATGTGTTAACACTGTTCTATTGTTCCTACCTATAGTACAAGATCAGAAGCAGAACTGTACAAAAGCAAAAAAAAAGTAAACTACTGTAACATTTACAGCGTATTGCACATGGATCTTAATCCTGATATACATTTTAGTAAATATGTTATAACTGTCTTTAATTTTGCATATTTTAGCACATGCTATATAGCATATGTGATTTAAGGTCCAGGGGCTCTGTTCTTCCTTAGTCTGGCAATGCTCCTGGCCCCAGCCATCTGTTTTCTTCCTGAGAGTGCCCGAGCACCTGTGAGGTCACTGACAGTGCCAAACCAAGGGTGTTACTGAATATGAGAAATCCAGATTACAGAGGTTCGATCTGTACATGCTTTGTTTAAACAGAATCAGGGATCTAACTTCCTAAAAGGTGACAGTTGCTAGTTTTATTATGCTGATGCTCTAAGCGCTTCAAACGATGTATAAAGAGATCCACTTGGGAAGAGTGAGAGCGTATTTTTCCAGTCAAAGATTATTTTGTCAACAAATTCTGCACTTTTTAGTCATGAGAATATATACTGAAATGTAAGAATCTTGTTCTAGATATAGCAAATCTACTTCGATTTGAAAACTGTACATGTATGTTTAAACTGATTTTTACAAACATAGTAAAAGTGTACAAATATAGTTGGCAGTTAAGTTAGGAAGAGTTTGGTTTCCTTCCATTTAGGCAACAACTTGCCTGGTTCAGAAACTCAGACATTACAGCAATTAAGCCAATGTGTTTTCTCCCATTCTATAGCATCAACAAAGTATGCAAAAACAGCAGTAGAGACCTTTTAACATTAGGATGACAGCTACCTATAGTTAGAGGTGATGCCTGGGCAGTACATTGAAAAGTTGTGTGCTTCCCTCCTCTCAATTTGCTTCTTGCCTTGTACTGAACATGCTCAGAAACACTGCTGAAGCTGGCTGCCCTCACTTGCTCCCCTCCACCCCACTGGCAAGCACAGGTTGTCCTGCCTATACTGTTAGATTTTTTTGTATGGATATTTCTGATATTACACCATACAAATTTTACATTTTGATTGAATACATTACCTAATAAAACATCTAACATTATGTAATTTTGGATGAGAAGACAGATTTTAAAAGAATTGTGCAAAAATTTCAGTACCTATTTCTTTGTTATACTTTCACGCATAACATCGTTCTTAAAATATCGAGGAAAAATACTGCAAATATTTCCACAGTTAAATATGTAAACACTATTGATATACTCAAAACAAATCACAGAAACTGCTTGATAGCCCAATGGTTCTACTCTTGATACACTCAAAAGCAAAATCCAATCTTGAAAACTGAGCATATTTTGTTACATTTTAACTTCTTCTTGAACAGTGTTGAAAAATAAAAGCCTAGCAGAATTTATATGTACTTGAACACTTTTTATTTTTAAATATCTATAAATGCATTACTACTTATATCAGTTTTAAAATAATTTTTAAATGATTTTTCTCCAGCATAATTATATATAAAATATATTTCAATTTTTCAGAAAAGCCCAATATGTACATCTCATGTTTGAATCTCCAGTATGTGGCAGTTGAAGAAAGTTTAACAAAACGAACATTTTCATGTAATTTTTTCCAGTGAACCAAACATTTTTTTAAAACTGAATTGTAATTTTACTAAAATTATACACGTCATTTACATTTGCATTACAAAACTGTTTCGCTATAAAAATATAAAGGAACTTTCTCCTCCAACTAGAAATATCTTTTAATTAAATTCTCCTAACCTGAAATAAGAAGAAAATACATGTTTGGCTAAATGGACCGTGGAGCAAAGTGCATTAGGGAAATTTTAGTGTACCAGTAGGGTATACGCAGACCAACTAGTGTACATGTTGGTATGCTTTAGAAATCCTACCCCCACTATGCATGCTGCTGCATCATATCTACAGAGAAGCCCTTAATATTACAGACATATAAATTATATACATTTATACTAAAAAAAAATCTGAAAATTAGGGATAGCATATTAATATGTCAAAATATTTATTAATTTTAGTCTTCTTCCTCTTCTTGATGTCTATGCTGAAAATTTAGCGTTGTTTGTCCTCTTTCAGGGTCTTGCATTCGGAGGATCCGAATAAGACTACTCGTAGGAAGGGAACTAGAAACAAAACACACAATTTAAACAATTCCCTGTATCAATGAGTTAATGTGTCTGCCAACATGACTCTCAAGCACTTCATTCTTTGAACATATAAAACAGTACCATGGAGTGAAATCCTGGCCCTAATGACGTGAATAGCAAAGTTTCCACAGATATCAATATGTCCAAGATGGTAACCCATGATCTTTACCTCGAGCGGTGAACTCTCTATATTTTATGTCACAATTAATACCATTTTTATTCCCTCCCCCAAACTTTAAAATATAGAAGATTGCATGAGCTGTACAAATGGAATTTTAAACTGAAAGTACAAACTCTAAGAGAAATGAAATTAGTTGTCAAACACCCTTTAATGTATAAACGTCCCTTAGATCCTCACACATTCAACTTAAGTGCAGTCACTCACACATTCAACTTAAGTGCAGTTATGCACATATGCGTATGCACAATCCAGTCTTTAAATTGTGGGCCAGAGGCTGTTCCACAAAATACCTTAACTGTACTTTGGTTTCCATTATATTAGTGTTCCCCAATATTAACACTACAATTAAATGCATATACTTTAAAAAAAATATAAAATGAGACTTCATATTAACTTCACTTAAAAACATATGCAACAATATACCTAGAATAATATAATCAAATGGTAAGTTCCTATATTCCTATCTAAATACAATGCTACAAATTATACAAAAACATATTAGCTTTTAAAGAAATATTATGATGGAATATAATTGTAGTCTGCTTTTAGATTAATAATAAGGCATCTACAAAGAATAAATTTCAATGTGAAGGCTTGAATTTCATCTATGTCCTCTGGTAACTTATTGAAGGCAGTGTGTTAAATAGTTTTGTCACTAAACTCAAATTGAACTGTTGTGTACTACGTTACTTGAAAGTTTTAGTGTCAGAATTAAGGTGTGTACATTACAAAAGCATGTTCACATTCCATATTCCAAAAAAGTTATTAGCATGAATGCCTTTATTAATACTAATTTTGACTTTTTATAATATGAATATTACAAAATTAATACTAATTTTGACTTTTTCTAACTACTGTTTATCAAGGGAAAAAGAGTCCCCTGTATTTATGGCAATAACCCACAAAACACTCACGAAGTTTTCCTGATGGGTATGTCAACATTTTTCTTATAGCTACCTAATTTGATTAGATTAAGTTTGTGATCTCCTTTTACATATACACTATAGTATTTCCTTTTTTACCACATGGACCGTATTCTCTTGAGCTGGGTTTGTTGGGGACTTTAAAATATTAAATATTACATACTTTTAAAAACAAACAAAACCGATCAACCAAAACAAAAATGTCCAAAACTCATTGAAGAAAACCAAATGCTTGATAGAACAGCTATGATACATCTATAACATACTTGCTCTGTATTCCACCTTAGGCACATTCTTGTGATAAAAAACATTCCTTGTTTTGTCTATGTCATGTAACATTTATTTCTGCTCACATTATTCAGAGTGACAGACACTAGTCTCAGACTGATGTCAATTGTATTTCATATGATATCCTACTCTCCATTTCCCAATGCAGGAATTAAAAAAAAAATACTATGTCCAGCATGTATTTAATTATTAATTTTCCAATGACCCAAGTATGTTATCCTCATCATTAGGGACAAATAGTGCCTCGCCTCACACAGCTGCATACATTAAGGGGATGATACAAGCAGTATTCTACACCTGTCTCTTGGGTTCTTGCAAAAGGACCTAAGCACCAACCCAAGTCTTCATGGTTCACGAACATAAGGGGCAAACATCTTTATTGACACCAGTGTGGCCAGTAACCACTAGTGACGTAAAATACTGTTTAAAATGTTAACTATTTAAACTATATGTTTAACCAGCCCGCTGTGGAGTGGGGGGCCTGGCCAGGCCCCCCACTCCACAGCGGGCTGGTTAAACATATAGTTTAAATAGTTAACATTTTAAACAGTTACTGCTTGTATCATGGGTGGGGTGCTGCTCCAGCCAGGTCAGGGGCGGATTAACTGGTTACATCCTTAGTAACCCACCAAATAAGGAGTGGCTTGTAATTAACCTGACTGATTTGACTGAGCTCAGGAGGATGCTCTAACAGAAATTTCAAAAGGGACTCCCAGGTGTTTAATGAGAATCAAGCTCAAATCTTAGAAGTAGAGATACAACAGCCACTCTTTCTGAAACAATTTTACATAATGACACATGAAAACTGATCACTGAAAAGCAAACCTATCGACTCACTTAGACATAAAAGCATTCCTGATACATGGTGGCACAAAAATGATGAGTAATTCCTAGGCATTGAACTATAGGGAAGAAACCTTGTCACCAAGGTGGAAGAATATTACAATTGCACCGGTTATCAAATGAAAATTTCTGAGAACAGAATATGTGTGTAGCTACAAAATTCAGTCTATAATACTAGTAATAGGGATGAATTAGCAGCTTCTGAATCCAGAATAACTCCAACCATGAGGTTTAGGCAGGTTTGTATTCAGGGCGGCTAGTGCTACCAGTGCTGTTACTACAAAATAGGATGTGATTCCCAGCTCTCACAGACATACACTAATTCTCATCTGAGCCAGCTCTCTAAAAATAGCAGTTAAGAATGAGTGATCATAGTATCTTGAAATTGTTGAAGGAGAGTGAAGTAGGGAAGGGCAAACTAACACTACTTAAAATCTCCAAATCATCATGGTGGTCATTTAAGAATGCTTTTGATGCTAATATCCTTGAGGTAATAAACACTGTAAAAAAGGTCTACTGCCTTCTTGCTTACATATCTATTTAACATTTCTAGCACACTTAATCTAGGAAGCTTAAGGGAAAATGATTACCTCATGCTCTGAGGTGTGAGCAAAATAAATTGTCGATGACGCTGAGAATCTGCCATCTTGAGCATCATGTCCATTGAAATTCTTCTATTAACCATGTCCTGAGAACAAATGATTGACCAGTTATTGATATGCAATGTATTTTATTGTTTAGCAATACTGTACAAGCTATTAATACAATCATCCGTAAAGACTAAACTAAGCTTGAAGATACTTTCCTAAACCAAAAACACATTGAAATTCCATTAAAAAAAAAATAGACATGAAGAAAACATTAAGGATACAGTCAAGCACAGTACTTCAGGAAGTCAACAGGGGTTGTGTACTGGTCATAAACACTATCCCTTTACATGTGTGTAATATGATACAGTCTTCAACTGCAAAATCACATACTGTATTTTAATACTTCATACCTTTTTCTACCACTTTGGATACATGCATAGAACCTTATGCTATCATGTACCATTGAGCATATGCTTATGAGTGCTTGGCAGTCACTTATATACGGCATGCACAATCGGGATTTAACATCCCAGTTAATCAGTTAACCAATTAAATATTAAGTTCACCTAATGTTTAATGAGTTAACTGACTAAATCAGGATCTGGGTTGAGGACCACTCCTTGGACTACCTCTGCTGGCTCCCAACCCCCACGTGGGGCCTGGGACTGCCTCTGTGGGCTCTTGCTGGAGCAGTCTCCCTGCCCCCCGTGGAGTTCCTGGGCTCCCCACAGACAGAGGCTGCTCCAGACACCAGACCAGACCCTGCCTGCGGAGCGCCCAATCCTACTGCAGACAGGGGGGCTGCACCGGACAAGACACGAAGGTATGCATCAAGGATCAGGTTGTGGCTCTGCAGATTTCCTGGAAAGACACATGAGCCAGGAAACCTGCAGAAGCAGCCAGGGATCATGTAGAGCATGGTGTCAGAGGTGGTGAGGAGACCTGAGCCCGGGGGTGGTCAAAAGGGCCTCCACAAGCTGGGTCCGGCCTGCCAAGTGGGTGGATCCAGCCCACGGAGGCCCTGCTTCTCCCCCACTCCAGGCCCTAATTGGCCTAGAGGCAGGAGAGCAAGGGAAGTCTCGTCCACGCCAGGGGCATGGGCACATTGGGGAAACGTGGGGTGGGGGCAAAGGCACTCCCACATCCCCAGACCAATCATTGTCTGGGGGTGGAGAACCCGGAAATATCTTGGCCCCGCCCCTTCCACTTGATGCCCCGCCCCTTCCTGTCCAGCCCGGGGCCACTTCAAAAATTTCCAAAGTGGCCCTTGGCAAAAAATGATTGCCCACCCCTGCCTTAGCCAGATGATAACATGCATGGATAGATGCTGTGATACAAGATGAGATGTGCTGCAAAGAGAGGGGAAATCCCTTCACATGATCCACCATGCCACAAATGGCTGTGAAGACTTGCAAAAAGACTCGGACCAACTGATGTAGAAGGCGAATGCATGCAGTCTTTGATCCTGTGAGTTCTGGTGAGAGGTAGGGTAGAACACGAGGAGAAAAATGTCCTGCTAAGTGTAGGAACTGGAGACTACTTTTGGAAGGAAGGCTGGGTGAGGGCAAAGTTGAACGTTGTCCTTGCGGAAGACAGTATACAAGGGTTCTGATGTCAGGGTGCAAAACTCCAATACTCACTGAGCAGAGGTAACTGCAAGGCTGCCTTCCATGGAATGGAAAACCAGGGAACATGTGGCCAGAGGCTCAAAGGGAAGACCTGTAAATGCTGAGGATCAAGTTAAGGACCCAGGCAGAAAGAGGGTGACAACCCAGAGGGTGAACTTTGTCCATACACTTGAGGAAGCACCCAACAAGTAGGCTTGTGAATGCAGAGCAATCAGCCTATGTCAGATGAAAAAAACGTGATGGTCGATAGGAGCGAAGTCACTAAGCCTTGCTGCTTCAGGGACACCAGGTACTCTAGAACTTGAGGCACAGAAGCAGATAGAAGGTACAAACTACACCTCAGGCACCAACACGAAATATGCTGCCACTTGGCAGAATAAGTGAGCCTAGTAGAAGGCTTCCTGATGCTAAAGAGGACCTGTTGAACTTTTTCTGAGCAGACTAGTTTATTCGGATTTAAACACAAAGCTGCCAAGCTGTGAGGTGAAGAGAGTAGAGTTCTAGGTGGCAGAGACACTCACAACCCTGAGTGATGAAGTCTGAGAACAGAGGAAACAGAATTGGTGGTTGTATTGACAGCTCCAAGAGAGTGGGATACCTGTGCTGAGAAGCCCACACTGGGGCTATCAGGATACCATTTGCCCTGCCTCTGCAGAGCTTGAGAAGCACCTTGGAATAATGGGAATGGGGGAAATGTGTAGAGAAGGCTAGCATGACACGGAATCAGGAAAGCATCTTCTACTGACCCTGGGATGAAATTCCAGAATGAGCAGAAGCAAGGACACTTCTGATTGATCCTCATGGCCAAGAGGTCGAGTTTTGGAAATACCCACTTCCAGAAAACTGTATGAAGAACATCTGGCCTGATGAACCCTTTGTGGGGGAAGAGAAAGCAGCTGAGGTGATCTGCCAGTACATTCTGGGGCCCCAGGAGGTACGAAGCCTCCAGGTGAATAGAATGGACTATGCACAGATCTCATAAACAAAGGATTTCCTGACAGAGGAGAGATGTCTTGGCACAAACCTCTTTGTTGATATAGTACATGGCAGTTGTAGTTCTGTCACAACTGCCACGCACTTACCTCAAATATGTGGCAGAAAAGCGAGATGTGAAGCGGACTGCCCTAAGTTCACAAACACTGATGCGGAGTCACAGTTCATCCACCATCCATTTTCCCTGCATGGTGAGGTCCCAGAGCTGTGACCCCCAACCTAAAGCAGATGCGCCTGTGGCAAGCGAAAGCATGGATTACAGAATGAGAATTGGTACACCGACCATAACCGAATAGGGATCCAACCATCAACGGAGGGTGAGAATTATATGACAAGGCTCCATAACCATGTCCAAACTGTTGCACTCTGGCTATAAATTAATGCCAGCCAAGATTGGAGGGGGGAGAGGCAGAGATTGGAAAACTGGAGTACATGCCACCATGGGGCTCATTAAGTATGAGGAACATCTGGGCTGCGGTCACTAGGAAATTGCTGAGCAACCACAAGAGCTGGGTCAGCACCTCAAACTGCTGCTTTGGCAAAAACACCTGAGCCTTGGTGGAATCAAGTTCCACTCCTATGAATTTGATCTGCTGTGTTGGCACGAGGGTCGACTTATTAGGATTGAGGAGAAGGCCCAGTCTGAGCAGAGTGTCCCAAGTGAAGGCAATGTGAGATTTCACCTGCTGACAGGAGCAGCCCCGTAAGAGCCAGTCATCCAGGTAAGGGTATACTTGAATACCATGTCCCTTGAGGAAGGTTGCTACCACTGTCATACATTTGGTGAATATCCATGTGCTGTAGAAAGCCAAAGGTGGGGGCATTAAAGGGGAAGTTGTAGTTGCCCACTAGGAAACAGAGGAAGTGCCTGTAGGTTGGTTTGATCTCTACATGGAAGTAAGTGTCCTTTAAATCGAGGGCAGTGTATCAACCTCTCGGATCCAGGGAAAGGCTAATGGAGCTCAGCGAGACCATCTGAACTTGTGAGTGGCTATAAACTTATTGAGCTCTCTGAGCTCCAGCACAGGCCAGAGACCCTCCTTTGCCTTGGGAACAAGGCAGTAGTGGGAGTAAAAGCCCCTACCCGTGAAGTCAGCTGGCATCTCCTCCACCTCCCCAAGGTCTAGGAGCTTGAGCACCTCCTGAAGAGGGACAGGCTGGTGGAGGCAGGAAGGCATGAAGAAGATGAATGGCCAGGAGTAACCCATTTCCACTGTCCAGAGAACCAGTGGAAGCAGAAAAGTTAGTCTGGAAGGGAAGAGGATCCAATGTGATAAGTACTTTGTCATTGGGTGTACCTTCAAAAAGCCTTACACCCCGAAGGAGGCTTGGACTGTACCTGGCTGTTATCGGAAGGCGGCCAGGATGGCTTACATCGTGGGCACCTAAGCCGCCAGCGTAAGTAGTCAGACCTGAGGAAAGGAGGGAATGACCACTATGAGGACTGTCACTTGAAAGTCTTCAGCTGCATGAAGAGTGTGTGCATGCCCAAGAACTTCATAGTATTACAAGAGTTCTTGAGATTATGGAGGTTGGAGTTAGTCTACTCAGCACATAGTCCCCTGCCACTGAAGGGAGGCCCTACAGGCTGAACCTCAGGGAGAAGGCCCGATGGCTAGAGCCAGGTGACCTGGTGCATGACTATGCCTGAGTTGACCCAGGTTGCTAAGTCCCCGGCATCCAGAGCCTGCAGACAAGGTACAGGAGACCACCTTGCCCTCCTGGACCAATGTGATGAACTCATTCTGAGAGTCCTGGGCCAACGAGTCCCTGAATTTAATTAAAGATTCCCAGGAGTTATAACAATAACGGCTCAGGATAGCCAATTGGTTCACTATCCGGAGTAGCAGAACCCTTGTTGAGTAGACCTTCCGGCCAAATAAATTAAGGCATTTAGCATCCTTTAACTTAGGCACTAGGAGCTGGTGACCTCTCTGGTTTACTTCCTCCACTACCAGGAAACAAGGTGGGTAAACAAGTACTCAAATACCTTGATCAGAACAAAGTAATTTCTCTCAACCCCCTTTACTGTTGGTGGAATAGAGGTAGGGGTTTGCCATAAAATCTTGGCTGTGGACAGGATGTTCTTCTTGAGAGGAAGCGCCCCTACTGGGTGGTCCTCAAGGGCCAGGATGTTGACTATTGGGTCATCCTGTTCTAGGATCTCCTCTACCTGTAGGTTAAGGCTGAGGGCCACCTTGCGGAGCAGGTCCTATAGGGCCTGTATGGAGGTGCCGTAACCCCTGTGTCCAGGGAAGAGGACAAAGATGCTGCTCGGGGTGGGGAGAGGGGGACGCCAGATACTGGTAATCCTCAGGTTGGTCCTAGGCTTGCACTATGGGGCTAGACTGGGACTCAGGTGGCAGCATAGCTGAGGGTGCTGGCTCAGGTGGCATCCATCTGACAATGGCTTCTGGGACCGGTGATTTTGACATAGATGACAGGGGCCCAGTAAGCAACATGCTGTGGGCCTGGTGGAATGCCCAATGTCCAAAATTGTTACTGCAGTGGCCGATAGGGCCCAGCTTGGAGCCTGCATGGTCAAGAACCCACTGGCACTGAGCTGTCTGAAGCCATTGAGGTTTCCCTCAAAACAGAGCCTGGCGAACCCGAGTGAAAAGGGTAAGCGGTGCCGAGCCCTTTGCCACTGAGGGAGTAGTTGGTGCCAATCACTGTTGCCCTTGAGGTGAAGAACAACTACAGGAAGATCTCTTGTGGAACCGAAATCTATCTGGAGACCATATGTGGCACCTGCTGGTTGTATGGTGCTGAGGTGTCAACTTGCTCCAGGAGCGAGGTTGGCATCAGGAGTTTGACCAGTGATCGGAGCAAGGTTGGAGAGGAAGTGGTGCTGAGATCAAAACCAGTGTCGAAGCGCGCTCCCCCACAGTGTGGAGCAGTGCTAGGGTGAGGCCATGTGTTCCAGATGTCTGTGCTCTGGAAATCAATGCAGAGAGGGTCAAAATGGCAAACTACAGGTACTGAGAGCCTCTTCGGTGCCTGAAGGCATGGGAGCAGCTGGAGTAATGAGACATCTCTAAGCCTGACCAGGATTTGCTCAGCACGGAGGCTCTCAAGCTAAGTTCCGTGTAAGCTGCATACAGGTCGTGCAGCTGATTTCTGAGCTCTGCTCAGAAGTTCAAAGGTCCTGCACAGGCAGCGAGCTCAGCTGACCGGAGGGGGGAGGGGCATCATCTTGCTGAGTAAGCAGCTAAATGGAGCTGCTGCATGTTTGAAACTGAACAGCTCGCAGAGCAGATAAAGGGATATAAGGAGAGAATAAGTAGCGAGAGGGTGAAGAGGAAGAAGAGAAGGAGTGGCTGGGGGGAGGAGGAGGGTTTGGAGTGTCCTGTCTGCGGGAGGAGACAAGCTAACAAAGCTAGGGATGAATGGCACTTTCAATACAGGAGAGCCAAAGTTCCAACAACTGTCACTGGCGGTAAGAAGGAACTGAAGGACAGGGTCATATACAGGGCGTGACAAAGAGGCTCCACAGCTGACCTAATGGGTAGCAGTTAGGGTAAAACTTTCCGGCAGTTATGTACGCAGCACGCATACACCTTAATTGGAATACATATAAGCAAGCACTTGAAGAAGATAGGCTTTTATATTGGTATTTTGGCACTAATTCATCTGTGGTTCAATAGTTTTGAAAGAACTCTGGTGTATAAGCATGGAGAGGGATGTAAACCTACCTCACATTTCCAAGAAGCAACACTAAGCCAACTTGCTATACTACTTCTACCAGTGAAGGCAAAACTGTACACTGATCAAGTGAGGGTGTCAGCTAGGACCAGAGTTTGTCTAAACAAATCCTGTTATAAGGAAGTTATGGACTGGAGAAAATGTTAAGAGCCAGAATAGTAAGTTATATGGAATTTATATTTCTGAATTATTTCATTAATTCAACTCTCATTTTGAAGTAGTCAGACTTACTTACACAGACATGTATGTGCCTTATTTCTAGTTACCAACTTAGAAAACCAGAGAGTAAGTTTATGTATTCTCTAATTAGCATCAAGGAAGAAAAATGTTAGTAGGTTTACCACCAAAATTAACTACTATCATCTTTCAAATGAGCTACACTTCATTATTTTGGAAGCTTATCCAGCTAAGCTGAAAGATGTACTTTAAATTTACTTACCATGAAGACATCAAACTCGTCCAAGCATCTGAAAGGAGATTCAGCAATGGACCATAGAGAAAGAATGAAACAAACTGTTGAGAAGGAACGTTCACCTCCTGATAGAGATCTCATGTCATTTAGAGCAGCCTTGTTTATATCTCCAGGCTGGACCTTCAATTAGATGAAGACATTTATTTAATTAGTAGATCATGAGACGTAAACTGTAATCCTGAACAATTAAAAATGGCAATTTTTAATTGAAGATTTAAATTTTTCAAATATTAAACATTAACATGAAAATCTCTCTCTAAATATATACACACAAACAATGCAGCAATACTAACTTTGATTTTAATGTATATGTAACTTTATGAAATTAAAATAGTTCAATCACTCACAATTTGGTAAGGGGTAGTTGCAACTCAGCTATCCCATACCTTCATTCAAACATGGAACAGATTTCATTTAAACCAATAAATCAGTCTGTGACTTCTTGTTTGTCTATTTTTATAACTGTTAAATTAAACAATCAGTGTAGTTATGCTTCTGTCAAATACCAATGATCCCAGAACACAGCTAACTACATCACTACTGGTGTTTTAACAAGAAATAGCCAATCTGTATAAATATAAGAAATGGGGTCAAGATTCCTTTGTTCTTGGGATTACAGTGACACCTTGTGGTATCTACATTTTCATTTTAATGGTTATTCTGAAGTGCTTGAAAAAATAAAAATGTTGTTTTAATTAAAGATATTGTAACAAAATATGTGGGTAAACATAAAATGTGTTTGCTGGCAACTTTTTAAAACAAAAGTTATTTTATAATTTGTTTTTTTCCTTTTTTACCTTTCAAGACTAATTTAGATTAGGGATGTTAAATTTAGACTAACTAATCGAATAGTCAATGGGATTTCCATAGACTATGCAATTAGTCGATAAGAGCAGCTCTGTCTTTGAATTGTAGCAAGAGCCCTGCGGGGGCTATAGTTGCTATAGTTCAACAGTGGAAGCCCCTCAGAGAGTGCGGGGTCAGCAGGGGACCCACTGGCAATGCAGCACCTAAGTCTTTGAAACGTACAAGAGCTTTGTACATTTCAAAAGGAAGCCCCACAGGGAGCATGGGGCCACCAGGGGAGTCCCCTGCTGGCCCTGCACTCTCTGCAGCGCTTGTGCTTTTGAAATGTACAAGAGCTCTTGTGGATTTCAAAAGCAGAATCACAACAGAACCAGCATGAGCAGAGACTACTTCAGTTCCCACCTCACGCTGTTTCCTGCTATATCTCTATCTCCCCTGCCCCACAGGGGGAGGGTGCTGGGGGAACTGGCTTTTAAGCCGGCCCCCCGTAGCACCATCTCCTGCTCCCTGCCCCTTGCTGCCTCTCTCTGATAGAGGCAACAAGGGGAGGGGAGAGCAAATAATCACATCACTAGTCTTACATCCCTAATTTAGATATTGAAGCACTCTCCATAATATGTCAACTGCAGATATCTAAACAAGAGGAGCCCAAAAAAGGCATCAAAGCTGCAGAAAATAAGGTATTCCCACTCCTTTTTCAAGATAGTGTTGTATGTTGCAGGATTTGAAATGTTATACAAGATTTGTCTCTTATCCCATATTTCTCCCATCTAGAGAAAAACCTTTTCATTACAAGTAATTTATATAATTTTTGCAAAATTATAATTTGTCTTCAACTGTTCGAGCATCTAAAAATTGTGTAAATCTAGTTAAGTAGTGTAACCACACTATCGTGAGTAACATCAAATGACAAATTACTAATTATAAATATTAGGTGGAATTTACTGGACACTCCTGTAATATTACTTTTCTTGTTATTTTCCTAGACATCATTTGGAAAGTTAGAACATAGGTCTGAAACAATGCTGAGCAGTTATAAATTTACTAAATCTTCATATTTTACATTTTAAATATATATTAAATGTACACATCTATTCCTGTAATAAATCATCTGCTCCTCCTATTGTTTTCTTCATCTGAAGACATAGAATCAAAGGACTGGACGGGATCTTGCGAGATCACCTACTTCAGTCCCTTGCACTGTCCTAATCTTCTGACAGGATAATCAATTCATACTAATTGCGATGTTAGATTATTATATTGTAAGATGTCAAATGGAGAACAGGAAATAGTGAAGTGAGTTGACAGAAACCAGATATTTTATTTTCATGCAAAAAGCTGTTTTTAAAAATGCCAACTATCTGAAATATAAAAATGTTCTTGAACAGAGTTTTTTTTTTTTAAAGGTTAAAAATCCCACAAAAGTTAAATACAAGAAAGAATTAAAGAATAATAAAGAAAATACAATAATGAAGAAAATGCAAAGTAACTTACTGTTATTGAAAGTGTTTCATTCTTGTGGTCAAAACTCATTTTTCCAGAGTAAGATCGCTGTCGCAGTAAGAAGTCAAAATAGAACTTGCATCGTAAAGTAAGGCACCTTTTCAGATAAATTATGCAAATAAACAAATCAATGCTCTTTAAAACAATATATATATATATATAAATAAATAAAAAGGTAAACAGGAGTACAAGTTCCCAAATCAAAAATGGAAGAATGGACCTCTTAATCAACATTTAATTACTGCTTCATTTTAACAAATGTAATACCTACACACTATGTAGGTACAATACCTTTGTACTATGTGTTAATGTTGCATATAACATACCTAACAGAACCACAAAACAAGGAAATAAATTGTAATATCTAAAAGGACATGCCTCTTCTACTCCTCCACACACACCCCTCACCCATTTTGGGGACATATTCACTCAATATTTGGAGAAGGGTTTGGTAGAATGTTGGCATTATTATTGGGGCACAGTTGAAGCTGAGATGCTTTGTGAAGTGTCTTTTGTTTTTAGCTGTGAAGTGTGGATAGAGAAGTAGAAAGTACCAACTGCTAGAGTTCTTAACTTTTCAATGCTTGTGTTAGTGGTTTTGCATTGACTATAAAACCTCCACGCTCAACTCATACACCACACAGCTTTTGGGTATTAATTTTCTACTTTTCTAGATTAAGAAAGGCTCCCCAATGCAGGAATAGCTTCTTTTATGATCAATATCTGCTCCTAATCCCAGACGGACTTTCATGAAGAGCCTAGTATTATCAAATTTCCTGTTGCTTTGTCATAGAGCCTACCTTCTGTGAAGCTCTTGCTGGTTTACGAAAGAAACTCTTAAGCCAGCTGAACAGTTTAACAAAAGGAGATTGATAGTGACTGCTTTCATGAGGCTCAGGAGCTCTTTTGCTGGCTATCACAAAGAACAAAATCCTTGACACAATACCAACAGCTTTATCAAAGAAGCTGCAGCAGTTTTATGGAGCACCTAGTTTTCAATAAGCCAGCAACTATTTCACAGAGGATCCTGATTAGCAAGAAAACCATAGAGCAATAAGTGTGTCACAAAAAGTCCTTTCTTTGAGAAAGAGGAAGTTACTTTGTGCCATAATTATGGTTCTTCAAGATGTGTCCCCCTATGGATGCTTCACAGTAGGGGTGTGTGTGCCCCTGCGCCTCTAATCGGAGATTTTTGGTAGCAGTGTCTGTTGAACCTGCACATGTGCTTTCCCTTGTGATATGCCTCTAGACTATCTAACACTGTGCAGGCCAAAGCCCGACGTCCTTCTCTACCACAGAGTCCTATATAGAACTCTGAACTAGAGAGGAGGAGAGCAGGTTGTGGAGCATCCATAGGGACACACATTTTGAAGAAAGGGAAGGTTACTCAACTTGTGCAGTAACTGGCGTTCTTTGAGATGGGTGTCCTCATGAGTGCTCCACTGTAGGTGTTTTGGCTCTCCTGCGTTTGGAATCAGAATTTTTTTAACAGCAGTATCCATTCCCAGGTGTCGGCGTGAATGTTCAGTACCGCCCACACCGTAGCAAATGTGCTGACGTGATGTACCGTCAACCATCCATCCGTTCCTTCTCTATCATGGAGAGATATTGCAACTCCGAAGCAGAAGGGAGGAAGGTGGGTCATGGAACACCCAGACGAATACCCATCTCGAAGAACACCAGTTATTGCATAAGGTGAGTACGCTTCTCTTTCTTCTTCGAGGAGTGTCGTGACCGCTCCACTGTAACTGACTACGGAGCAGTACCCTCAGCTTTTGGAAGAAGGGGCTTCGGACCTGAGTGATGGACAGCAGCAAGGACCACTTCCCTGAAGGTGGTACACTGTGAAGCGTGTCTATAGCATAACATTTTGTAAATGTGTGGACAGAGGCCCATTATGCTGCCCTACAAATGTCCTT
The DNA here is from genome assembly GCA_030068395.1 of Apalone spinifera. Taxonomy (NCBI): domain Eukaryota; kingdom Metazoa; phylum Chordata; order Testudines; family Trionychidae; genus Apalone; species Apalone spinifera. Next base: position 164,372,496 of record CM057847.1, read on the forward strand.
GATGGGCCTGTTATGCAGGAAAGCCAAAGAGGTAGCCATTGCTCTGGTGAAAGGTGCCCACAAATGAGTTGGTAATGGCACCTTATTGACATGGTAGCACTCTTTAATACAGTTTGCTATCGAAAGTATCTGTTTTGAGATCACATGACCTTTAAAGCGGCTGTCTATAGAAATAAAGAGTCTAGGAGGGTGCCTGAACAGTTTTGTGCTATGTAGAAGGCAAGGGCCCACTGAACATACAAGGAGTGGATTTCATTCTGCATTAGCATTGGATGAGGTTTTTGGTGGGGGAGGGGGGAAGGTAAATATATAGGCTTGTTAAGGTGGAATTGTGAAACTATTTTTCGGAGAAATTTGAGATGTGGCATTAAGACTACTTTGTCCTTGTAGAAGGTGGTAAATGGCAGATCTGCCATGAGTGCTGCCAATTCGCTGACCCTCCTTGATGTTGGGATTGCTAGTAAGAAAGCAACTTTCGTGGAAAAGTGCATCACAGAACATGTTGCTATGGGTTCAAATGGTGGGCAGGTTAAGGTATTGAAAACGAGGTTGAGATCCTAAGGCGGCACTGCTGGCTTCACAGGGGGAAAAAGATTGTTGAGGCCTTTTAGGAACCTCTTTGTAGTTGGATGCAAAAATATGTTGTGGTGATCCATGATCTCATGCTCACTTGAAACAAACCAGGGAGATAGATCTATTGATTCATATGGAAAATGCAGAGACATCAGAGAGAAACTTAAGATATGGCCTTAATTTGTCTTTAAAAAAGGCACTGATAATCTCTCATCCATGTATATCACAGACACATATATGAAAAAGCAAGTTGGCATGGACTCAAAGGGCAGTCTAGTCAAAGCCCTGAGAACCAGGTTAAGACTCCAGGCTGGTGCGGATGGTGTCACACATGGGAAGAGATTCCCAGTGCCCTTAAGGAATCTATACATCAGCAGGTGAGCAAACATCAAGTATGTGTCTACCTGGTGGTGGAAGGATGTTTTCACTGCAAGTCGTATCTTAATGGAGCTGAATGAAAGTTTTGACCTCTTGTGGTCTCAAGTGTAGTGTAAAATCAGAGGGAAGAAAGAGGAGATTGAGTCTCTGTGTTCAGATTAACAACTTGGAATTGCTTCCATTCTGTAGGTGGACTGGTTAGCTTTTAGCCCATCAGAGAATTCTGCCACTAAGCCTTGGAACAAAGATGAAGCCTCACCTGCATGCAAAAGACGTACTGGTTGGAGGTGAAGGAGCAGGCCTTTGTACTAAGATATCAAGTGAGGACTCAGATGAAGGGGAAAGGGAAGGAGGATTGTAGTAGGAAAGGGACATGAATCAAATGGCATAACTTTTCAAAATAACAAGAGTTTGGTAATTCGCAATTCTAAACAGTTATGTCAGCAACAAGTTTCTCCTATAGTTGTCAGTCTCTCAATTGCATTTAACCTACTTTCTGGGGGAAGATGCAAACCATGGGGTGGAAGATGCACAGGGACATCTTTGGTGCAACCATGACAGAATCCTTACAAGAGTTGATTCCTGACTCCCATTGTGCTACCCATCCATGAAGGGGAAGGAGATTTGGGAGCTGGCTATCTACTGTATCTAGACAAGGATAAGGAGTAAATTCCTCTAAGAGAAGAGTCATTTTACGCAGTGTTTTATTGGAGGGGGATACCAGAGACTCTCCTTTAATTTGATTTACTGATAATTTAGTAATGTAGACATTGCCACTCCTCACCTCTCCAGGAGAGGTGACTCCAATATTGGGCCTACAGCTAAGTTATTTATTACCATTGTAGCAAGGTCCTCACTCAAGCCCCTTGCCCTGGGACACCTTCTGGTCCACAAATCAGCTGGAGCCCCTTCTGGTGCAACCACCCATGCCTTTTATTGTCAGCTTCCCACCACTTTCTATTTACAGAGTTGTAGATTGCAGTAAACTCAGCCAGCCTCTCCTGCTAGTTTAGGAGCACACTCAGCCACACCCTGGCTCCTCTCCTTGCTCCTTTTCACTGCCTTATATAGCCCTCTGGATAACGAGGCCCAAGCTGCTTCTAATAGCCCTTCAGACCTGGGTTTGCTCAGCTGGTTCTCTTTTCAGCCAGGCTGTAGTGGCAGAGTTCTGGCTTAGCCAGAAGTATGCCACATAGGGTATGTCTACACTACAGCACTAATTCGAACTAATTTAATTCGAATTAGTTAATTCAAACTAAGCTAATTCGAACTAGTGCATCTAGACCTAAAAACTAATTCGAATTAGCGTTTTGCTAATTTGAACTAGCATGTACACATTGAGTGGACCCTGAACCGAAGTTAAGGCTGGCCAGAACCAGTGCCAGCAGGGCATCAGGTTAGGACTTAGAGTGTGAAGCTGCTTCCTCAGGCTAGCCGAGGGCTGTGCTTAAAGGGACCCGACCTCCACCCCGGACAGACAGTTCTCAGGGTTCCCCGCTTCCTTGTCTACCTCGATGAGGGACAGCAAAGCAGTCCTGACTTGGAGTGCCCTGAGTGCCCACACTTGGACCATCACAGCACTCGGCCATCAGCCCGGCTGCACTTGCCGCAGGCTACCATCTGGAGGGGTCATTCAGGGAGCTATCAGGATCCAGGAGGCACTACAGGAGAGCTTCCATCCCAAGGAGCCCGCAGAGCCACCCCAGTGCTCCCCATCGGGGGCTCATGCCCAATTCCTCCCTCACCTCCTTCCATTTACCCATCCCTAGCCCCTCTTCCTGATGTAAAAAATAAAGGATACATGTGTTCAAAAATAGAAACTCTCTTTATTTAACAAAACTGGGTGGGGGGGTGGGGGGGCAGGATTAACCTCTGGGGAGATTGGGAAAAGGAGGTGGGAGAGGGGAAGAGAGAGGGTGAAAGAGAGGAGGGGGAAACCTGGGAGGAGGGAGCTGGAAGGGGGAAGCCAGGGGAAGAAGGAGGAGGGGAAGTATAAAACTATGGTACACCATATCTTCAGTACTGTGTACAGATGTGGTCTCCTCACCTCAAAAAAGATATTTTGGCCTTAGAAAGGGTTCAGAAAAGGGCAACTACAATGATCAGAGGTTTGGAACAGGTCCCGTATGAAAAGAGGCTAAAGAGACTGGGACTTTTTACCTTAGAAAAGAGGAGATGGGGTTATTTTTCCTGATGTGCATTACTTTACACTTATCCACATTAAATTTCA
>CM057847.1:164400565-164412078 GCA_030068395.1 Apalone spinifera
AAGGCTAATGCTCTACGCACATCCAAAGTGTGTAAAGCCTGTTCTTTCCCAGACACATGCAGCTTGGGGTAAAAGACACGCAGGAAAATATCCTGGGAGGTGTGGAAAGAGGACACCAACTTGGGCAGAAAGACTGGATGGCGGCGGAGACTAACCTTGTCTTTGAAAAACACCATGTAGGGGGATACGAGGTAAATGCCCTGAGTTCGGATACTCTCCTGGCAGATGAGAGTGCAACCAGGAGAGACACCTTATGACAGGTATAGGAGGGAACACGTCGCTAACGGGTCGAACGGGGGTCCCATGAGTTTGGAAATGACCAGATTTAGGGCCCACTGGGGGGCAGGCTGGCAGAAGTGCAGGTAGAGCCTATCCAACCCTTTCAAAAACCTGTTGACCAATGGGTTACCAAACAGGGTTTTCCCCCTTTCACCTGGGTGGAAGGCCAAAATGGCTGCCAGGTGAACCTTGATGGAAGAGGAAGAGAGGTCCTGGAGCCTGAGATCCAACAAGTAATCCAGAACCAGGGGATTGTAGCCCGCCTTGGGTGCACCCCCTTCTGGGAAGCTGAGATGTAGAACTGCTTCCACTCAGCAAGGTACGTGGTCCTAGTGGAGGGCTTCCTGTTAACCAGCAGGACTTCCTGAACCTGTTCTGAGCACCGAATCTCCTCCGCCGTCAACCACGGAGCTTCCACGCTGTAAAGGGCAGCAAATGCAGGTCCAAGTGGTGGAGCCTGCCCAAGTCCTGAGATATCAGGTCCAGGAGCATTGGGAGGGTCATGGGTCTCTCGCATAACAGGTTGAGGAGGGCTGAAAACCAGTGTTGCCTGGACGATGCCGGGGCGATTAAAATCAGGGACGCCCTGAATTCCTGCACTCTGAGGAGGACCCTGTGAATTAGCGGGAAGGCATACAGCAGGCCCTGCAGCCAGAGGAGGAGGAGAGCGTCTCCCAGGGAACCCTGCCTCTGCCCCATGAAGGAGGAGAACTATGGGCACTTCTTGTTCTGTCCTGTGCCAAATAGGTCTAGATGGGGAGACCCCCATGCACGGAAGACAGATTGAGCTACATCCCACCTCAGGGACCATTCCTGTCCCACAAGGGATCTGCTCAGCCTGTCCACCAGGACGTTTTGGGAACCTAGGAAATACGAGGCCATTGGGTGGATATCTGCCCCGATGCAGAGGTCCCACAAGCAAATCGCTTCCAAGCACAGGCAAGGAGAACGAGCCCCGCTCTGCCTATTTATATACGCCACCGCTGTCGTATTGTATGACAGGATGAGGCCAGACTTGCCCGAGGTGGAGAAGGAAAACTGCACAAGCCAGTCGGAATCTCCAGAGCCCCCTGATGTTGATATGCAGGGAGATCTCATCAGCAAACCAAATACCTTGCATGTGTAAGTCTCCTAAGTGGGCTCCCCACCCCAGTCCATGTCCGACGCGTCTGTGACTAGGCAGATGGATGGCACTGGTCTGGAGAATGGGACTCCTGCACAGACCTCTGCCTACTGGGTCCACCAGTCCAGCACAAGGAGAATGGGGAATCGTCAGCACTCTGTCCCATGAGTGAGAGGAAATGTTGTGGACTCGCGACAACCACAGCCATAACAGGCGCATGCGCAGTCTGGCGTGCTGCACTACATAAGTGCAGGCGGCCATGAGGCCCAGAAGATGCATGCAGGTCTGGGCGGTGGTCACTGGAAAATTCTGGAGCGCCCTGACTGCCATCTCTATTGTGAGGAACCGAGAGCTGGGTAAAGAGGCCCTCGAAACTCTATTATCAGGGTAGGAGGTCGGGTTGATTTGTCCAAATTTAGCAGGAGGCCTAAACTGTCGGAGAGTGTGTGGACTATGGTGATGTGGTCTTTCACCTGAGTCTCTAAGTTCCCCCTCAGGAGCCAGTCATCTAGGGAGGGGAACACCGGCATGCTCCTTTTCCTGAGTGTGGCGGCCACCACCGCCATACATTTGGTGAAGACCTGAGGGGCCATGGGGAGGGCCATGAATTGGTAGTGGTCCGGGCCCACAGTAAATCGGATAAACCTGTGGTGATGGGAGGCGATTAAAATGTGGAAGTAACCATCTTTCAAATTGAGGGCAGTGTACCAGTCTCCGGGGGCTAACGAGGGAATTATAGATGCCAGAATCACCATTTTGAATTTTGCTTTGGCGATAAAGGAATTGAGGAATTTGAGGTCCAGGATGGGACGGAGGCCCCCTTTTGCGTTTGGGACCAGAAAGTAGCGGGACTAGACCCCCCGGTCCCAAAACTCGGGGGAATGCGTTCCACCGCCCCATCATAAGGAGATGTTGGACCTCCTTTTGAAGCAGAGGTTTGTGAGAGGGGTCGCTGACAAGGGACGGGGTAGTGGGTTAGGTAGGAAGGGACGAGTGGAAAGGGATTACATAACCCCTTTCCACTATCTCCAGTACCCATCGATCTGACGTATCAGACCGCCAGGCCTGAATGAAACGGGATAAACGGTCCCAGAAATTTAGTGGGAAGACTGGTAAGATGCCCTCGGGGGTCCCGTCAAAACCCGACGGGGGCCCAAGGGTTTGTGGGGAGGCCCCTGGTTATTGTTTGGGGCTGGGCGCGGCTGGAGCCTACTGTTCCTGCCATTACCACGCTGCTCCTGCAGCAGGCGAAGTCGGGGTGCGGGCCCAGGGGAGGTGCTCTAGGAACATTCCTATTTACGTAAGTGTGCCTCTGGGGAGCAGGAGTGTGAATGCCCAGGGATTTTAGGGTAGCCCTGGTATCCTTGAGGCTGTGGAGCCTCTGGTCAGTAAGCTCAGAAAAGAGCGAAGGGTCCTCAAATGGGAGATCTTGGATAGCGTTTTGGAGCTCCAGTGGCACCCCAGAACCTTGGAGCCATGAGCTGTGCCGTAAGACCACACTGGTGGCCATCACCCAGGTGGCAGCATCGGCCACATCGAGAGCTGCCTGGAGTGTTGCTCTGGAGATTGCTCTCCCCTCCTCTTGGAGAGCCTTGAACTCCGAGCGGGAGTCCCTGGACAGTAGATCCATGAACTTATCCATGGACGCCCAGGTGTTATAGGCGTACCGCGACAAGAGGACCTGATGATTAGCAATGTGATACTGAATGCCCCCGGATACATAGACCTTTTGGCCGAGCAGGTCAGCCTTTTTCACCTCTCTGTTTTTAGGGGTGGCAGCGGGCTGACCCTGTCTCTCCCTTTGTTTAACAGCTTGTACAACTAGGAAGCTAGGGGGAGGATGGGAGAACAAGCGTTCGTTGCCCTCTGGAGGGACAAAGTACCTTCTTTCGGCCCGCTTATCAGTTTGCCATAGGGCCTTAGAAATTTTGGCCACTGTTTTGTTGACCGGGAGAACCACTCTGGAGGGGGCGTCGGAGTGCAAGATGTCCACCGTGGGGTCCGAGTCCTCGGACACCTTCTCCGCCTGGACTCCCAAACTCTGGGTCAGGCAGCAGAGGTCATGGTGGGCTCTCCATGGAGGCCTTGGTGGGCTCATCCGTCCATGGAGGGCATGGAGGATGTGGAATCACCCAGTACCTTTTCCGGAGAGGAGGACGATGACCCCTTCTGGCCTACTCCTGCAGGGGCGCTCGTGAGCCCTAGGGTCTGCAAAGAAACCATGGATGGGGGTGGGGGAGGTTGGCTCACTGGAGCTGCGCTCCCCCGGGACCTGGAGATGACTGACCAGGAGGAAGGGACTGGCCCAAGGCAGGGGGTCCTGTTGAGCGGCGTCACCGACGGAGGAGCTCGCAGGCCAGATGAGACTGAGCCCGGCCTGGGAGGATCCATACCCTGGCTTTGGTGGTATGCCCAGGGGGTCCAAAAAGGCCACTGGCCCGGGATTTGAGGGGGCCATGTTTGTTCGAGCATTGGCACCGGAACTGTTGGAACCCACTGTTGTTAGTATAAGTGTGGAGAGCTGCAGTGCCAGGAATGGTGCCGAGAGTGGGAGCGGCACCGACAGCAGGATCATGAGCCCCTTGAAGACCAGGTGGACTCTGCCTCGGAGTTGGACGACTATTCTGAGGCGGACCAAGGGGGCAGCATTGTAGTTGCCGACGACATTGCTGCGTGTCTAGCCATGGATTGTGATTTGCTGCGGTGCCAAGGCGGAAGCGGTGGCATGGCAGTGCGGGAGTCCCGCACAGAGGTAGGGGTGTTCGGCCCTCGTCTGGAAGCAGTGCCAGACAGTGGTGCTGCACCGAGTCCGGTGCCGTATCCAGCGGCAGTACCGAGAGTGCTGGAGCCTCAGTGGTCGGTGCTGTGCGCGATGGTCTCTGCCCTCGTGCACTGGGCATTCAGACGCCCTGGAGGGGACCGGTGCTGACCGTCCCTGTGCCACCTGGAGGGTGCCGGGGTGGGAGGAGGAGGAGAGTGAGAGGACTCGATCAGGACCCTCACTGCCTCCAAGGCCTCCGGTGTGGAGGGCTCAGGAAAATCCTCCAAGGGACTGATGTCCCTACGCTGGGAGGAAGGTCCGCCCGACCTGGAAGGTCCAGGCTCATCGGCGCTGCATACCCCACTGAAGGGCACATTCCTAGGCGGGGACTGGCCCCTGGTAAGCCTCTTCTTTTTCTGAGGCAACGGGGACTGGGAACGGTGGCTGGGGCGTCTGTGGTGCTGCAAGGAACGGTGCGCAGAACTATACTGCATAGACACCAGCACGCTTTGAGAGGCCGGTGCCGAGTCTGGCACCGGTGCCAGCCAGAGAGCTACCTCCATCAACAGGATCTTGAGACGGGATTCTCTCTCACACTTAGTCCTGGGTTTGAAGGCCTTACAAGTCTTGCAGGTTTCTGTAAGGTGAGCCTCTCTGAGGCACTAAAAGGCACGATGAGTGAGGGTCACCACAGGGAATGGGCCTGTGACACTTTTTGCAGGGCTTCAAGCCTTGCGGACTGGGCATGCCCTGCTGCGGGCACACGGCGTGCCGCAGCGGGGAATAATCAAATAGAATACAACAAAAGAGTCTTTAACTTAAATTGCAGCTACTTAGCCGAAGATCAACGAAGGAAAGGAGAATAACAATGAAGACAACGATTGCAGCGAAGAGCTGAGGGTTGTTCCAACGACCATCACAGCAGTAAAAAGGAACCGAGTGGGTAAGGGGGCCAGCAGGGGTATATATGGGCCAATATACCGGCACCACTTCAGGGGGCTCCCTTGCTGGCCCTAAGGGTACTGCTGAGGGAAAAACTTCTGACGGCACATGCATGTTGTGCATGCACACCTAACTGGAATGCACATGAGCAATCACTCGAAGAACAATGGCAGTTCTATCTGAGCCAGAGAGAGTACACTTTTCACATCAATAGTCTCTTAAACAAAAGCAATGTCATAATGACTTTGGAGGACAGACTGAGATCTTCTATCTGAACAGTGAGGCTGTTAAACCCATTTTGTATCTGGATGAAGAAGGTGATCTCACAAAAGGACGTAGAAGTTACTTACCTTGTGCAGTAACAATGCTTCTTCAAGACGTGTTCCCGGGTGGGTGCTAAACTCTAGGTGTCAGTGCATCCTCATGCTAGTGACCAGTAGCCATCTTATGGTGTCATTGGTGCCCACTGAATGTGCATGTGGTACAACTTCCTCTGTTCTTTCTCTACCGTGGAATCCCCATAGATCAGTGTTTCTTAAACTTTATATAAGACTGAGGAACACAAAACAATATTATTTTTTTGAGGAACACCAAGGATTTTTTGTTGGAGGGTGGGGGTAGGAAGGTCTTAAAAAAAAGTGGTCACTTGCCCCTTTAAGGGCAGCCATTTTGAACTCGGTTGTTCTCCACAGCACACTTCCGACTACCTTGTGGCACACCGTGTGCCGTGGAACACGGTTTAAGAAACACTGCTATAGATGGACTCCAAAGCTGAGGGGAGGAAGGTGCATAGTGGAGCATCCATAGTGGATGTGTGTCCTATCCATAAGGACACACATCTTGAAGAACCATTGTCACTGAACAATGTGAGTAACTGAGTAACTTCTTCAGCTGTCTCTGTGCTTCACTAACAGTATCTGTAGTGTCTGCGTTATGGTGATGGGCTTTGAGACTGGGTCCTGGACAGGACAGCCAGACCTACTGTAGCAGTGGAGACTGGGTTGCTTGTGATTGCACAGAGTTCAGAGGACCAAGTTCTGGCTCTGCATATGTCCACTAATGGGACATCTTTCAGGAATGCTGTGGAGGCTGCTACTGCCTTAGGAGAATGTGCCATTATTCTTTGTAGTGGTTGTTTATTATGCAGTGTGTGGCAGTCGAATACTGGGATGAAATTTGCTGCATCTTTTCTTCATTCAGCTACGAATATAAAGAGCTTTGTGGATTTACTAAAGAGTTTGGTCTCATTGAGGTAAAATGAGATGGCCCATCTGACATCGAGTGTGTCAAGGTATGCCTTTAGGATGTCTTTATATGGGCAGCTTCAGAAAAAAAGCAGGTAAGTGTTCATTATCATGGAAGGTAGAAACTACTTTTGGTAAGAATTTGTGATGTGGATGTAGTGTCACTTTATCCTCCTGTGTGTGTGGTGGGGTGGGGGAGAGAAACTGCCATAAGGGCTAGTATATCTCCTACATGTCTGGCCAACTTGACTGCTATTAGAAATGCCACCTTCATAGACATATGTAGAAGAGAGCACATGGCTTAAAGGGGGCTCTTATATAAGGCTTTTGAGAAGAAAGCTGAAGTCTCAGGGAGCTATGAGGTCCCATATTAATGTGTATATATTCTGGATCCCTGTCAGGAAATGTTTAGTAACTGAGTAGGAAAGCAATGAGGAACCCTCTATTGGTTTGTGGCATGTTGTTACAGCAGATAGATGGGCATAACAGAACTGATAGATCCGACTCCTTAAGATGCTGCAATATTCAAGTATTGCGGAGAGAGACACTGAACTAGGTGGCATTTGGTGTTGTGGCACAATGTGGAGAAACACCTCCATTTCTGGTTGTGGGGCAGCGGGCTGTTTATTAATATGTGTTTTACTCTGTCGCAGTAGGATTTTTCAGCACGATGGAACCATGCAGCAAGTCAAACTTAGAGGTGAAACACTGCTGGACTTGGAAACTGTAGTGTTGCGACAGGAGATCTAGTCACTGTAGTAATAAAGGACTGCGAAGTAGCAGGTGCTTGAGGTAAGGGAATCAAAGTCTGTCTGGGACAGGTTGGTATTATGAGAATGATGTGTGGTTGGTCTTCATGTACCTTTTGAATTACTCAGTGAATTAGTGGTATGTGGGAAAGGAGGCATATAGGAGTGATGCAGGCCAAATGAGAAGACAGGCATCTCTGTGACCTGTGGTCAGATTTTGCTCTTGAGCAGAATTGATATTTGCAATTCTTGTGAATTGCAAAGAGACTGATGTGTGGTTATCACCACTTGTGAAATATTGTTTGAATGACTGTGGGGTTCATCTCCCACTTGTAGCTCTGAGAATACACCTATTCCATAGTTTGAAGGCTTCCATGCAAAAGTAATAAGCTCATACTCCACCCTGGAGGTTGATATGGAAAATACATGCATTGTTCTCAGAGAGAATTCATAGAGTTTTGTTTTGTGCAAGTGATAGAAAGTGATGACCGACATTGTGTATTGCTTTGAGATCCATGTGTAATTTAGGCTCTCGAAGGGATCACTTGCCTTGAAAAGTGTGTTGTCCAATATAAGCTCCCCATCCCATGAAGGAGGTATCTGTAACACCACATGTTGGGACTCCCTGTAGCAACATTTTACGTTTGCGTCTACCAATACAGGGAGGTGACAACGTATTGTGGTACGGTACCGAGAACACTTCTATTTAGTGTCACGGGAAAGAGTATATACCGCAGTGAGCCAATTCTCAAGGCAACGCAGGGTGGAATCTGGCATATTCCACCATATATGTTGTGGCTGCCATTTGTCCCAAGATTTGGAGGCAGGTTCTTATGATGTCACAGGGGCTGAATTGGACAGTATATAATCTAGGAGTGCTTCTATGAATACTAAGACTCACGGAGGCGTGAAAGGGCTAAATGATAACACTCGCTACTGATAGTGTTTAGAGCCCATCATAAAATTGAGGAAGCATCTGTGTGCTGGGAAAATTATAATCTGAAAATACGTATTTTGAAGATCAAGGACTGAGAACCAGTCCCTTGTCTAGAGTTGGTATAATTGTGGCAAAAGTGACCATCTTGAACTTATGATTGTATATGAATTTATTGACTGAGAATCAGTCTCCAACTCCCAGTTCTGGGTATGGAAATAATTGGAATAAAAATCCCTTCATCTGTAGGGAGTTGGAACTGCTTCTACCACTCTTAATTGAAGAAAGTACTGCACCTCTAAGTGTAGACGATACTCATGAGAGGTGCACATTAAAATAACTCTTCAAAACATGATTGTGAAAGAGGAAACGTCATCAAATGAGTGTTTCCAAATGAAACCCACTGGAATATTTCTTGGCCCAAATGCTATTTAGCATTTTTATCAATGGCTTGGAAGAAAACAAAAACATTAAGGATAGTGGCAGATGACAAAAACTGGAGAAGTAATAAAGAGGACAGGTTACTGATTCAGACCAAGCTGGATCAACTGGTAAACTGAGTGCAAGCAAACACTATTCATTTTAATACAGACAAAAGTAAATGTAAATGTCCAGGAATAAAGAACGTAGGTCATAGTTTGGGAAGCACTGACTCTAAAAAAGTTTTGAGGGTTGTGAAGGAAAATTGGCTTCACATCAACACAAGCTCATGGTGTGACACCAGGACCAAAAAAGCTAATGTGATCCCAGGGTGCAAGAACAAGGGAATCTTGAGCAGGAGCAGAGAGGCTGTTTTACTTCCTTATCTGGCACTGCCGTAATTGCTGCTGGAATACTGAGTCCAGGCCTGGTGACCCCAAGAAGAAGGATGATAAATAGGACAGGATTCAGAGAAGTCATGGAAATGATTGAAGAATGAGACAGCATGCCTTTACAGTGATAGACTTGAAGAGCTGGATTTATTTAGCTTAACAAAGAGAAGGTTAATGGGTGACCTGATTACAGTCTATAAGCACCTACATGGGGAGCAAATGTTTAAAAATGGGCTCTTCAGTCTCCCAGAGAAAGACAAAACATGATCCATCCGAAGCTAGACAAAGTCAGACTGGAAATGAGGCACAAACCATTAACAGTGAGAGCAATTAACTATAAGAACAATTTACCAAGGATTGCAGTGTATTCTCCATCACTGACAATTTTTAAATCAAGCTGTGCTGTCATTTTGGTGAGGTTTTTCTGTGGGTTGCCTTCTCTAGGACCTCAAGAGATCTCTCAAATGCCTTCCCACTGGGGCACATTCTTTCTGAGTATGAGACAAAGGAACTAGTTTTCGGAGCCCTTGTGATAAATTTGAGAGAAAGGGGCTGAAAATAAATTTGGTTTTTCTCTCCAGGGTACTCGGGACCCACTTTCAGGCTTAAGGAGGCACTGGAAGTGTCCCTGCTTTGTTTTGCAAGTGACTGGGACTACCCCCTGAGTTGTGCAATCAGGGTCTTCCTTGCTTTTGGAGCTTCTACCTGCTCTGCACTGCAGTTGGTCATCCTCTGAAGGAGTTACAGCTGCTTTGGTGGCTAGGCCATCTCACCTGCCTGTTCAACTCACAGCCTTGGGACTTAACGGAGTTAGGGAGAGAGAGAAGGATGCAAGCTGGGCACAACTCACTATCTGCTGAGCCTGAGATGGCTGCCTAATATATACACCACAATTTGGATTTAAATAAGAAAAGCCATATTGGGAGAGATCAAAGGTCCATAAAGTGCAGCATCCTGTCCTCTGACATCAGCAAACACCAGATGCCTCAGAGGGAATAACTGAATCAGGTAATCCTCAAGTGATCTATTCTCTGTCACCCACTTTCAGATTCTGGCCCAAAAAAGCCAGGTATGCCATACCTGTCTATCCTAGCTAATAGCCATTGATGGACCTATCCTCCATGAATCTTTTTGAGCTCTGTTATAATCTTAGCATTCACAACATCCTCTGACAGAGTTCATACAATGCACAACCTGTGCAAGAAATACTTCTTTTGTTTTAAACTTGATGCCTATTAATTTCATTGGGTGTCCTGACCCTTAGAACTTGTATTATGAGAAGAAAAATAATACTTCCTTATTTACTCTCTCCACACCTGCTCTAGAGCATGTGTGAATATGCTGAATAGTACTAGTTCCAATGTAGGCCCCTTGGGAACACTAATGTACCTCTCTTCATTCTGAAAACAGATCATTTATTTCTACCCTTTGTTTCCTATCTTTTAACCAGTTATCAATCTGTAAGAGGACCTTTCCTCTTATCCCATGACAGTTTAGTTTGCTTAAGAGCTTTTAGTGAGGGACCTTGCCAAAGGCCTTCTGATAATCTAAGTACATTATATCCACTGGCACCTTACAGACTAACCGAAGTGTTGGAGCATAAGCTTTCGTGGGCAAAGACCCACTTTGTCAGATGCATCTGACGAAGTGGGTCTTTGCCCACGAAAGCTTATGCTCCAACACTTCGGTTAGTCTGTAAGGTGCCACAGGACTCCTCGCCGCTTTTGCAGATTCAGACTAACACGGCTACCCCTTTGATACTATATCGACTGGATCACCTTTGTCCACATCCTAGCTGACTCCCTCACAGAATTCTAGTAGATTAGTGAGGCATGATTTCCCTTTACAAAAACCATGTTGACCCTTTCCCAAGGAGTACAAGTCTGTTCTTTATTACAGTTTCAACCAAATTGCCCAGTACTGAGGTTAGGCTTACTAGTCTATAATTGCCAGGGTTTCCTCTGGAGCTTTTTTTTTAAAATGCGACTAGCTTCATAGTAGCTATCTGCCCAGTCATCTGATATTGAAGTTGATTTAAATGATAGGTTACTGACCACAGTTAGCAGTGTAGGGATAACATATTAAAGTATTAAAAATGATTCCCCAAGTGGAAGTGACTCCCCATAATTTGTTCCCCATAACTTAAATTTGTGTTTAGATTTAGTGTTATCAAGCTTGATAAGTGTTTAGATTTATTATTATTATTATTATTATTATTTGTTAAGATTGTTCAATGTGTAGATTTATAAGAATATAATATTAAGTCATGTAACTTAAAACTGTTACTATGTAGCCAGAAACAGCTCCCCTCTCTGTGTCCCAGGGCATGCTCAAACTTTTGCAAGTGGCTACTTGTCAAGCCACTAACTCTGCTTTGGGAGCCAAGCCTTGTAATTGATTAAGAGCATTGTTACATTAATTAGGGAATGTATGTAAGAGAGAGTGTGCTTGGACAATGAATGAATGGTTTGAGAGGTTCCAGCCTGAGAATGCAGCATCAAAGGGCTGAAGAAGGCGTCAGGTGCCAGTGCAACCAAAAGGTGTCAAGTGGAGAAAGACTGGAGGACCACCCTATGAGATCACTGACAAGCACCTGGCAGCCACTCTGAAGACAGCAGCATGATGCAGCAATTCCTATAGACTGGCATAGGAAGAAATTCCTATAAAGA
>CM057847.1:164415598-164441228 GCA_030068395.1 Apalone spinifera
CAGGCTGCATGAGGGGTGGGTATGTGTTGCTAGGAGGACACATTTGCATTATTACAGTTCAAACAAAGTTTACATGGGTGTTAATGGCTTACGGTAAGAAAGAAAAATATTCTTAGAATTTTTTTGGAGTGTTGCAGATATCTAAAATTCTGATCTTAATGATTTATTTTAAATCCTATGTTACTAATATGGTATATTATATTGCAATAAGGCCAGGTTTTTGCTATGTGGAAGACCTCTGGCTCTTGTGAGTCAGAAGTAGCAAGTATTGGGTGTGCCAACTGTTTTGCAGGACGAAACCTTATTTGCAAGTCCTTGAAAACAGGCATCTGTCTACAAACCCTGAAGCCACATGTTAATTTGTTCTGGGTTTTCTACTCTTTGAGTTTTGTTAGTCTCTAAGGTGCTGCAGGGCCATTTGTTATTTTTAAGGTTTTTCAGTTATAGACTCACACACCTACCCCTGAGTGTCTGGTGACACACACAAGGTGAAAGTTTCAAAACAGGAGAACTTTCATTTGTCTTTACAGCACAGATCCTAAACATTCCCCAGAGAAACTATATAAGCCTTAGTAAATGCCCGAATATTAAAAACCACAGTTAATAATTCTGCAATTTCACATTTGAGTTCTTTCAGAACGCTTGGGTGAATGCCATCTGGTTCCAGTAACTTGTTACTGTTAAGTTTCTCAATTTGTTCCAAAATCTCCTCTAATGACACCTCAAACTGAGACAATTCCTTGGATTTGTCACCTAAAATGAACGGCTCAAGGTTTGGGAATCTCCCCAATATCCTCAGCCATGAGGACTGAAGCAAAGAATTCATTTAGCTTCTCCACAATGACTTTTTCATCTTTGAGTGCTCGTTTAGCATCTCGATCATCCAAGGGCACCACTAGTTGTTTAAGTAGGCTTCCTGCTTCTGATGTACTTAAAAAACATTTTACTATTACTTTGACTTTTGGCTAGCTGTTCTTCAAACTCACTTTTTTGGCTTTTCTTATTATATTTTTATACTTAATTTGACAAAGTTTATCCTCCTAGCTTCATCACTACGATTTAACTACCACTTTTTAAAAGATGTCTTTTTATCTGTCACTGCTTCTTCTACTGGGTTGTTAACCCATGGCGGTACTTTTTTGGTTCTCTTACGGTGATTTTTAATTTGGGGTATACATTTAATTTGGGCCTCTATTATGGTGTCTTTGAAAAGTTTCCATGCAGCTTGCAGAGATTTTTACTTTTGTCACTGTACCTTTTAATTTCTGTTTAACTACCCTCCTCTTTTTTGTGTAGTTCCCCTTTCTGAAATTAAATGCCACAGTATTGAGCTGCTGAGGTGTTTTTCCCACGACAGGGATGTGAAATTTTAATACATTACGGTCACTATTTCCAAAATCTGCAATTTTTGCACCATGCAGGCAAGTCACCATACGGTTCTCCCAGTCATCATAAACCCAGCTATCTATAAAAGCAGCGAGGAGTCCTGTGGCACCTTATAGACTAACCGAAGTGTTGGAGCATAAGCTTTTGTGGGCAAAGACCCACTTCGCCAGATGCATGTAGTGGAAATTTCCAGAGGCAGGTATAAATATGCAGGCCAGAATCAGGCTGGAGACGACGAGGTGGGTTCAATCAGGGAGGAGGAAGCCCACTTCTAGTAGCTGATCTGGAGGTGTGAATTCCAAGAGAGGAGAAGCTGCTTTTGTAGTTAGCTAGCCATTCACAGTCTTTCTTTAATCCTGAATTGACTGGGTCAAACTTGAAGATGAACTGTAGCTCAGCAGTTTCTCTTTGAAGTCTGGTCCTGAAGTTTTTTTGCTGCAGGATGGCTACCTTTAGATCTCCAATTGTGTGTCCAGGGAGATTGAAGTGTTCCCCTACAGGTTTTTGAATGTTGCCATTCCTAATATCTGATTTGTATCCATTGATTCTTTTACGTAGGGACTGTGCAGTTTGGCCGATGTATATAGCAGTGGGGCATTGTTGGCACATGATGGCACATATTACGTTAGTAGATGTGCAGGAGAATGAACCAGTGACAGTATGGCTCATCTGGTTAGGTCCTGTGATGGTATTGAGGGTCCCAAAACCAACTGCTCCAAGAAGTAGTCATTTAAGGTATCAAGAAACTTTCTCTCTGCAACCTGTCCTGAAGTGACATTTACCCAGTCAATATGACAGTTGAAATCACCCATTATTATTGAGGTTTATTTTATTTTTATAGCTTCTTTAATCTCTCTTGGCATTTCACAATCACTATCACCATCCTTGTCAGGTGGTCAGTAATATATCCTTACTGCTACATTCATATTATTAGTGCACAGAATTACTATCCTTAAAAATTCTACGAAACAGTTTTATTCATTTAACATTTTTACTTAATTTTATTCTATGCTTTCTTTCACATATAATGCCACTTCCCCACAAGCACGATCCGTTCTGTCCTTCCTAGACCAGGGGCAGCCAACAAAATGGTGGTGGTTCACCAGGGTTAGGTTGCTGCTGCTATATTTACCTGCGTATTCGCAGCTCGCAATGGCCAGGAACGGTGATCCACAGCTAATAGGAGCTGTGATCCTCGGTACTGTGGAGACGCAGGTAAATACAGTAGTGTGGGGGCCTGCTAGCAGATAAATCTGGTGTGCCAGATCTGGCTTACGGGCTGTTACTTGCTCAACTTTGGCCTACATTGTCTTGAACGAAGTACAGCTCCCTTCTCTCTGGGAGGATTCCATTTTCCCAACTTAGAAAATTATTGAATCTCTTATCACCTATTAAACCATCTTGTTAGTCTTTAAAGTGCTATTTTTTGTTTTGTTACACCAGACATCTTTGCAGCTAACAGATAATACCCCACAGACCCTACCTTGGCTTTAGACTGATGAGAATTGGTAAACCATCTCCTGCCTTTCGAACACAATAGGATCAAATTATTAGACATTGCATGGCTTCAGAGCTCCCCTGCTCCAGAAAATGAAAATATCTCTAAGTTTTCCGGCCAATGAGAAGTTTGATGACTGTGCTGGGGGCAGGGGAAGTGAGCGAAATCTCCCCTGCACACAAACAACACAGCCCCTAAAGGCACATGCCCCAACAGCCAACAACTTTGGGTGGCCGAGGACTGCAGTAGACAGGGTCCAACCCATTGGCTATATTTTGCCCATCCCTGCCCTACACTGACGCAGAACAAAGTATATTTCAGTGGTCCCCACCGCGGTGCCCGCAGGGGCATTTATATGCGCCCACCGAATTATCTGGGTCGGCCCTGCCCCAGGCACGTGGCGCACGTGCGGTGCCAGCCCCTGGGTGTGCGGCGTATAGGCGGCCCCTGCCCTTGGCACACGGCACATGCACTGGCCCCAGACACGCAGGCGGCCTCTGCGCCGGACGCGTGAGCGGCCCCAAAAGGTTGGGGACCACTGGTATATTTAGACCACTGCTAACAAGATGTTTGTCTAACTTGCTCTTAAAAACCTTGTACTGTAGAGATTTCATAACCTTCCTTGGTAACTTATTACAGTAACTATCTATCCTTATAGTTAGAAAGCTTTTCCTAATATCTAACCTAAATCTCCCTCTGATGAAGGTTATGGCAATTATTTCTTGTCCTACCCTTTATCCGACAGAGAAAACAATTGATCACAATCCTCTTTCTAGCAGTCCTTAACATATTTTGAAAACTGTCACCTTGCTCCTCACTCAGTCTTCTTTTCTCAAAACTGAACACAATCAGTTTTTAGCGTTTCCTCCCAGGCAAGCTTTTCTACATTTGTGCATCATTTTTTGTTGCTCATCACTGGACTATATCCAGTTTGTTCTAACATTTCTTGAAATGGGGTACCTGAAACTGGAAACACTACTCCAGCTGAAGCCTTCCAATGGTCAAATAGGACAAAACAATAACCTCTCTTTTCTTACATACAGTGTTCCTGTCAATAAATACCAGAATATTAGTCTTTTTGACAACTTCATATTGTTGGCTAATATTCAATCTGTGATACACCAGACCTTCTGACCTTTTTCAATAGTATTACTAACCTAGTCTGCTGTGTTTCATTTTGAAGTTCTGAATTATTATTATTATTTTAATTTCCTAAGGGTAGTACTTGCACTTGATGAATTCTGAAATCAACAGGGTGAAATTCAATAAAGATGATTTTGAACTCTCATATTGACCTCCAAAGCCCCTGCAAACTCTCCTAGCTGGAAGTTACCTTCAAATTTTATAAACATATTCTCTATTTCATTATTCAAGTCATTAATGACAATACTGAACAGTATTAGATCCAGGACTGATCCCTGAAGGCGCCCACTACATATATCCTCCCAGTCTGATAACAAATCATGGATAATTATTCTGAGTATGATCTGTCAACCAGTTGTGTACTGCTCTTATAGTAACATAACCTAGATTCATATTTCCCTAGTTTGCTCATGAGAATGACATGTAGGACTGTATCAAAAGCCTTATTAAAAATCAAGATAAATCACGAGTAAAACTCCCACTGCATCAACTAGGACAGTAACCTATCAAAGAAAGAAATTGGGTTGGTTTGACATGATTTGTTCTTGGCACACTAGCTCTTATCTATCATCCTATTATTCTCAAGGTGCTTTCAAATTCATTATTTAATACTTTGTTCCAATATCTTTCCAGATACAGAATTTAGGCAGACTGGAATCATTCCCCAGGTCCTTTGTTCCCCTGTTTAAAAACTGGTACTATTTTTGTCAACAAATGAAACAAGTATGTTTTTAAAAGTTGTATATTTGTACAGTTTGTACCTTAACTGGACTGGCTATTTCTTCTACTTGGTGAAGCTTTTCTTTAATTTCTTCAAGTTTATGTTCTGCCACTCGTAGAATATTTTTCAACTCTTCCATTTTTCCCCTTTGCTGTTGCATATCCTGCTTAACAGATTCCATCTTATGCCTGTTTTCTTGAGCTTCATCTTCCTGTTGGCATATAAACATAGATTTGAAAATTAAGAGAAAAAATACCACTCTTGGTCACTGTACAAGATTTTCATTTCAGAATTACTTTTATGGTTGTAAAATTACATGCAACAATGTATTCAACTCTATAATAAGAATGAATATGCATCAATAGGTTAACACATTCAGGAGGGGAATATTGCAGGGAGTTGTTGAAGACCACCAAATCAAAGATGAGAACTTGAGTTACTCCTCAGGCACCTATCTATAAGGTATGGAAAGAAAAGTTTTGTTTCAAGGGACTCAAATTAAGAGAGATTTGCTGAGGTCTTGTACAATGAATGTTAAAACATCAGTGTTTCAAAAATCAGATGAAAGATTTAGCACCAAAACTTTTACACTAAACATGAAGTAAGTATTCTGAACATAATTTCCTGGATACCAATGCGTTAATCACTGGATGTTGGTGATCGACTACAAACTAATTATCATGAACTATTACATTCAATATGAGCAAACAGAGAACAGCCCCCACTAGTAATATTAACACACACACACACAATGCACAGCTTCAGAAAGGGCTACTAGCCCAGTGCTGAGAAAAGTTGAGACATTGATGGGGGGAGGGGGGGAGAAAGAGGGAAAAAAGTGATAATTCTTTAAAAGTTTATTAGATGGCCACAAATTCATAAACATATCTGTGCTGTCCTGGAAAGAAGCAGAATGATTTATTTGTATCACATGAGGAATGAAGCTTTTTTTCCAGTCCATTAGGCTAACAGAAATATCTATTACAGATATATATATATTTTATTTAAAAAAAAACCACACACACCACCCACAACTTAAAATGGGTGAAAGGAACTTGCACTAACAGTGCCTAAATGAGCTGGCTGAAGTGATTTCTAGTGCACTGATGTTCATTTTTAATAAATCTTAAAATACCAAGCAAATTCAAGAAGACTGGAAGAATGCTAATGTTTCAATACTCAAAAAGGGCAAACACAATGACTTAGTTAACTATAGGCAGGTTAGAGTGATCTAAGTCACAAACAAAAATGGAAAAGCTGGCATGCATTTAATTAATAAACAATTAAAAGCATAATATCTTTAATGCCAGTCAACATGCTTTCATGGAAAATAGCTTTAGTTAAACAAACCTTTAATGAAAACAAAAGTTTAGCTGATAAAGGTAACTGGGCAGATGTCATATACTTAGATGTATGTAAGGCAGTTGATTTAGTACCACACTACATAATATTTATAAACTACATAAGTTGATTAAGGACTGACTGGCAGATCTTAAAAGTAACTCAAAACAGAGAATCATTATTAAATGGGATGTTTCTAGGGTTGCCAACTCTGACAAAAGCTATGTCAGGAGATATTTTCCCCAACATTATCTACTGTCATTTTCTTAAAATAATCTATTAAAATCTCCAGGATTGTTTTCAATAGATTGACGCCAATTCCAGGAGACTCCAGGCCAATCCTGGATGGTTGGCAACCCTATGTATTTCTAGTGGGGCTCTGCTGTAATTGGTACTAGGTCCAATGTTATCATGGTACAACTTAAAAGAATGCTATCATTATGAAGATGACTTACAGTCATCTTGGTCTGTAAAGAGAACATTAGACAAAATGAGTTACCTCATTTGCCCAGGAACAGGAGAAAAACTCTTCAACATTTTCATTGATTATCTCAAAGTAAATAATAAATTGCATATGAAACAGATTAGGGGACTGGTAAATAATGAGGGCAGGAAAGTCCTACAAAGCAATATGAATTACCACTAAATGGGTGTCTATACAAATAAGATGTATTTTAACGTAGTAAAAAGTTGTTATACACCAAGGAACAAAGAATGCAGAATACAGAATGGGAGACTGCTGACTGAGAACCAGAACTCTCAGTAAGATTTAAAAGTCATAGTGAGCAAGCAATTCATCATAAGTTCCCAATGGGATGATATAGCACAAACAGTTAATGTGATCCTTAACTGTATAAACAAGGGAATATGAACAAGGAAGAAGTTTTCACTTCTGTATACAGCACTGGTGAGACCAAGAGTAGAAATACTATGTGTAATAGATTTTTTGGGAGATCACTCTGCATTAAGTGTATGAATGTTTTAGGTATTCTTCTGGACTGAGGTCATATGTACTTTCCCAGGGGGAGGGGGAGTGTGCAACAAACATGATACCTGGCTGTTTAAAAAACTATACAGAAAATGTGCCAGATAAGCATGTACTTTTGGGACAAAAAAAGTTAAGCGGATTTCTTGAGAGAGAAGATAATGCAAATTTCCCAATTCTGGTTATGGAAAGAACACAGCCTTTTGAAGTTATACCCTTTGGAGAAAGTCACTGTTGCCAGTCACCTGATAGAGAAAGGCCCAGGCCAAAGACTCAAGCTATATAAAGAAATAGGTGATCTATCCAACTTTGGTTCTGGGTCAAATTAACTTGTAGCCACAGAGAAAACGCAGGGTTTTGAAGGACTAAAACTTACTAAACCCTAGGTGGGAGTGTGACCTCTGGTTAGTTTTCTAGCATGCTTGCAGGCTTTCTAGACTGTCTGGCTTGCTGGGGACATCACAGTGTAAATAAGGGAGCTCTGTAGCTTTAACATTCCTGGTCAGTGGGGATGTTCATCTCTGCCCAGGAGAAGTGACACTTGGAGCTGAAAGCCAAAAGGTGGGTGCTGCTGGTGGACCAAGGAAGAAAAACAGATGAAGTTACCATGAAACTGTGACACTCTGTACAATTCTAGCATCACCATTTTTAAAATAATATTGAAAAATTGGAGAGCATACAAAAAAGTGACAGAGATGATACAAAGGTGAGAGAAAATGTATTGTGAGGCTTAAAGAGCTGAATCTTTTTAGTTTATCAGAAATATGATTGAGGGGTGACTCAAAGAAACTATTGGGTATTAACAGGCTTTTTAATCTAGCACAGAAAAAAGTAACAAGAACCAATATCTGGAAACTGAATCAGGCCAACAATCCAGAAGCCAGACACAATTTTTAAATATATTAATTTTTTTTAGACAAGGGTGATTAATTATTGGAACAAAGAGAAAATGTGGATTTTCTCTTTCTTTGGGTATGTCTAAACTGCACGGTTATTTTGGGATACTGGAGTATCCTGAAATAGCTATCCCGTGTCTTAAGAGCAAGCCCATTATTTCGGGTTTGCTGTTCCAACGCCCCTGTAAACCTCATTCTACGAGGAGTAAGGAACATTTTGGAATACCGCTTTATTTCAAAATTTGGCACTGTGTAGATAGTACCAAATGCTTAAATAAGCTATTTCAAAATAGCATTGAAATAAGAGCAGTTTGCATAGCTCAATTTGAGTATCCTATTTGAGTTATGGTGCAGTGTAGATGCACCCGTCGTATCCAGATCAAGATATGTTCTTTTGTGGAAGACGTGCTTTAGCCAACCACAAATCATCATTACTAGCATTTAAAGAATAGTATTATACATCAATGTGAGAAAGAATACAGTAATCACTCTTACTAATGTAGAGATGTCTACTGACTGGGGTTCTTCTACATTCTCAAGATCAGCTATTTCTATGTTTAGTCTTCTTATTTTGATCTGAAAAAGGAAACAATTTTTTCTTAGCACGTTACAGGTACAAATCCATATCAAAACAAGGACATTTTGATCCAAAGAGAAGGAAAAGAAGGAGGAGATCTCTTATATTATTCCAACCCCTGAAAATTACATGCATTTAAAAAAAAAACAAAAACACGCACACACTCAACAATGAGGCCAAATTTTTTTTTTTGAGGGGGAGGGAGAGAAGAGTAAAATTTTCGTATACTACTTTTAAAAAAAAATCTAATAGTTTAATTTTGTTCCATGAACTCGTATGACTGCTTATATGCACTGCACTACACATACTTCCATACATATGCAACTGTTTACTTGGTAACCGGAGCACCATTGCTCAATATAACTGAACTGTAGATGCTAGCCTACTATAAAGAGGCATTCAGAGAACAAGAAAAATGACTGATTGGAAAGAGATTCATAAGCAAAGCTAAAAATAGGTAAGTGCCTCCCAGCCAGAGTCTGCCTCTGGTACCCCACCCCTTTTCTCTCCCAACTACCTGCCCCAGGTTAGCACCCAAGCCATCTGTACCCCCTCTCCCTGCTTCCTCCAGGTCACAACTCCCACTGACAACCTACACCACCCCAGGCCAGAATCCTCTCCTGCACCCTTCCTGACTCCGTACTCTGTTTCCCTGCCCCAGGTCACCCCCAAAACCTTCTGTACCTCTTTCCCCCCCCCCTTTCTCCCAGGTCACAACTCCCTCCCAGACCTTGCACTCCCTCATACACCTCTCCCCCAGGTCAGAGTCTTCTCCTGCACCTACACCCCCTCCTGGACCCAGCACCCCAAGCCACTGCCCCAGATCATAACCTCCTCCTTCACCCAAATTCCAGACTCCGCTCAGACTCCACACTCGCTCCTACACCCCAATCCCCTTCTGTACCCAACCTCCATCCCAGACCCCCTCCACAGAAGTGCAGCTCTTAGCCATTTACCAAAATAATTAAAAATTATTGCCCACCCCTGGTTAGGTACTAGTATGTGTAACATGATTTTATTTTATTTGTATCCCTTTGTTTACAATACAGAATACTCACATTTATTCAAAATGCTATCATCAGAACTGCTGCATTAAGTGAATTCCTTCCTTGTCCCATAGGATGCATCATTTAGCCTGCGGGGGGACAAGGAAGGAATTCAGATAATGTGGAGGTTCAGATAACATAGCAGAGAGCCCTAACCAGAAAGGGCTTTGCTGCTGAATGGGAGTGTAGGGAGCCTACTGTCACGGAAGTGAGCAAGCTTTGGGGCCATGATATAGTAGAGCTGCAGAAGGCTTCTTGTGCTGCTGTATGGCTGGTAACACCCACCAGCACCTTGAAGTACAAAGTGCAGGAAAGCTGTGGTCCTAGCTGGAGAGCTCCGCTCTGGCTCAACAGGTGTGCAGATTCCCTCTATATCTTAAACATGCAAAGACACGTTATCAACCTTGCAGGGAGACCTTTGCAGTCCCAGTCAGAGTAAGGGAGAGCACCCCTTTAACTAGGACTGCCAGGAAGATGGCTCTGGGGGAAGACCATCCAACTGATGACTGGATGAATGGCCTTTGCCTTCTTGATTATCCTAATGCCTGATTATCAGAGTCTATACTATTCTGACAAGGGGGGGTATACTGTTTTTGTTTATCATTTGATTCTCTATTTTTTATTAAATAAAACATATACTTGATTTTTGTTATGCATCAATCTAAGTGCTGTCCATTATGCATCTCTGTGTTAAGCTCTAATGTACTGCTCCTTTGGGAACAATAGGTTTGGTAATTATGTGAATACCCAATGTGGGGGGCTCAACGTTGCATGGGACTGGTCGAAGGTTTTGGGGATTGGAGTATGCCTACTATCAGCTGCATGAGCCTGTGTGTGTGTGGCACCTGTAGTTTGGAGTCAAGGAGCTGACCCTAGCAGATACAGAGAAGGGTTCCTCACATAAAAAAAATAGATGTTAGCAAGGTGCCTCAAAACGC
Organism: Apalone spinifera; assembly: GCA_030068395.1. Lineage (NCBI taxonomy): Eukaryota > Metazoa > Chordata > Testudines > Trionychidae > Apalone > Apalone spinifera. The sequence continues at coordinate 164,426,130 of CM057847.1, forward strand.
TGAATAACCCTAGGAAGTGTATGAAGGGGCAGACAGACCCTGCACTGAAGGGTGGGGAGTAACCCAGGCCCAGCTGGCTGAGAAGGCCCCACCCATCCAGCCCTGCTGGGCATCTCCCAGCAGAGCCCGAGTATAAAGGCAGAGAGCGCCCTGCAGCGAGGAAGGCTGCTGGGGGAAGGAATAGGTCAGGCCACACCTGTGTTTCTGCAGCAGCTGAGACCTGAGTCGCCGCCCGCAGCCGACCCCGGAGCCAAGCCAGCAGCCACCACCCCCTGGGAGGCAGGAGCGCCCACAGCCCTAACTTCAGCCCCAGTAAGGACCAGTCTGGGAAGCCAGCAGACTACGGGGGTACCAGGGTGTGATAGGAAGCAGCCCAGGGCAGAGGACTAATAGCGTGGCTTGGTGCGTACCAGCTGGATTCCCCGCCGAGCAGGCAGAAGCCACAGACTCTGCCTAAAGGGCCCTGGTCTGGGACCCAGTGGAGAGAGAGGGCCCGGGTCCCCCTACCACCGTTTTCCCTAACTTGGACAATCAACCCCCTGGCCAGGAGAGGCTTTTCTGGTGACTAGGCCTCAAGGGCCGTATATTCCCGATAGAGGGACCTGAACTTTATGACTAGACCACAAGGGCCGTATATGTTTTAGTAGCCAATCAAAGAGCATGGACAGGTGGCCCCAAAGCCGAGGGGGGACGGGACGTGCCCCTCGACAACGTGTCACAATATTATTAAAGAGTGAAGGATGCAAATTCTAAACAGAAAGAGAACTTAAAGATGTTTATGATTTTTTCGAACAAGGACTGAATGTGATGAAATTTTTAAAAAATAAAGGATCAGAGATACACACCCTAGAAAACAGTAATTATTATATTGGTTACACAAGGAAAGTGAATAACCCTAACTTTTAATAATAATTTACCTAGGGAAAATTCATAAAAATATGGTGGTGTGAGCATTTATAAAACTGCAAGGGAAGAATACTAGCTTCATAATTCAACGACGCTCAAGCCTGAGACTTTGCACATTTTAAAACAAAAGCAATGTTTTTGTTCTGTGAAAATATATATATGAAAATCACTTGTCTAAAAGTGCAAGGTGACTAATACAATAGGCTAAAACAGATGCATTTAATTAGCATTTACTATTAAATATTTCTACCTGCAATTCTTTTTGTTTTCTACGATGGTGATTAAGATACTCTTCATTCTGTCTTGTCTCGTTTTCAGTGGCACGTAAATAACGCTGAGATGATGATAACTGTGACATTTTGTTTTCAACTTCTTTCTGCAAGTGACTAAAACAAACTTTATCGTAAGATCATATAGTCTCCAATTACAAATTCTACCAAATAAATTGAACAATAGCTATAAAACTAGCATTCTGATACTGGCTCTACTGACCAATATGAGAGATTGAGTGTTTTATCACTAGTTCATAATTGGTTATCATCAGACAACTATTTGTATTCTCTGTTCAGTCCCTAGTGGGTACTGCACCCATGTCAATTAAACTACCCTCTCATTAAGAAATGTTATTTACAGACTTAACAGAAAAAATAAGTACCTGAACTATACTGCGTTTTTATTTCTAAAAATGCTAACACATTTCAAGGCCAGATAAGTTACTTTGTTCCAACCAAAGTTCTAAATCAATTAAAATAGTCACAAGTCAGTATGGAGAAACTTGGCTTTCAGCCTCCCACACTTTTTTTTTTTTAAAGAAGGATTTCAGTCCTCAGGAGAGTCAATATGGCATTTTAGTGAACAGTAAATTCACTTGGGAAAAAAACAGACATTCTGGATAACCTTCATATATAGTGGACAAATACTCATATATAGCTTTTGTAACTGGAATTTGTAGCAGCAGCATCTCAGCTGACAGCAAAAATCACTTTTTGCATTCATATTTCAATACAGGCTTCAGTGTTCATATTTAGAAGAAACAACAGATTAAACCTTATATTGAAATCATGTTTAATAATGTTTATAGTATAAGGACTAATAAAACAATTTTTGTAACATAAAAGACTAAATGAAATGACACACTTATCCTTTCTATTACATTTTAAAGGAGACTTGTAAAAGTCAAACTTCTCTCTCTACTCTCAGAATTTGCAACAAAAATATTGTAGTATATTGGTAACAACTGAAAACTTGAAAGAAGTGGTGGACTAGAAACTGACTATCAAAATAAGAGGTGACTGGTTTCTTTTAATAATCTAAATGAAAAAAATACCAATACTAAACACCATCTTAAGAGCATAAAGTTATTAGAACGCAAAAAATGTTAAATATCTTTGGTGTTGTTAGTTAAGGAGACTTTTTTAAATACATTCTAAATTCAACACTATCTGCATTATAGCTTAGTCCCCAAAATAAAAGCATTTTAATTATATTAATTGGGGTGGTCAACAAGTTACCATCACCACCTTTGAAATCTCTGAAGAGTAAATGCTGGTTTCCTTTTAAAGCTTGCTGTTTTGAAAAAGTAACCTCTCCAGAATAATCAAGATGCCTACATAATCAAGTAGCTCAGCCAAATGCTTGGAACTGAGGTCTGGTCAACACTACAGGTTTAAGTCAACACATAGCAGCTTACATTGACCTACCAAAAAAAAAATCTTATCCAATCTTATTAAATCAAGTACATATTTTCCAGAAGTATCTTGTATAATAGATTCACATTCTTGACTTCCTTCTTAATTGTTCTGAGCTTGTGGCATGTGAATATGGCCCAAATACATGGGATTTGCAGAGGCAGTATACTTTGAGAAATCCAGTCAATGCTGATGTAGTTAGGTTGACACAGCATCAGTGTAGAAACTGCTCTTATATAGACTATTATTGGCTTTCAGAAGCTATCCCAAAACGCCCAAATACTGACAGTACAATTGATACAAGTACTCTTGAGGAGGATGTGCACCACTAACACAATACAACATGCATAGTCCATGCAATTATTGCAGCGGCTGCTTGCCAACATAAATTAGCTTGACTTAATTTTGTAGTATAGACATGTCCTAACAAAATAGCTACAAACCCTTTTAACATAGGGCATTTGGTGTGAGGTTAATTTGGAATAGAAACACTAAGTTATCTTATTTTCAACCTAAGCATTACTCAATTTCACAGTATTTTTTGAGAGATCCTTCGGCTTGCTCTTTGACCAAGATTACAAAATGAAAGGAAGGTAACTGGATTTCTCAAAGAATACTGCCTCTGCAAATCCCATGTAATTCGGCCATATCCACATGCCACAAGCTCAAAAACAATTAAGAAGGAAGTCAAGAATGTGAATCTATTACACAAGATACTTCTGGAACATATACTTGATTTAATAAGATAGGATAAGAATTTTTTTCCCCACAAGGAAAGAAGTGTGATGCAGGCACTGGCATGGAGTTAAATCTATAGAAAAAGAGAGGTCAGCTGAAGAGAGGGGTACCTTTTTCTACAACACAAAGGGGAGAAGAATTGTTAATGATTAACCAGTAAGCTATAGCTGCTTACTAGTTATGGTTATCCATTGAGGGCTGCAGCAGTTGTCCGCCCATTGTGGGCAGGAGGTACTCCAGCCACAGATGGCCCCACCTCTACCCCCATATAACCAGTTAATTAATTAAACAGGACTTTACATCCTAGAGAAGAGAAGTTTATATTTAATATTTTGTGCTATAAAACACTCCAACTCCTCGAACAGTAGAAGGACAAAGAGCAAAAGGTGTTACTTCTAACATCTTAAAAGAAAATACTTTTGTTTTTCAAGCAATACATGACACTAACCTTATTTCTGCTTCCACATCTTTACTTAGGTATTTGGGCCTGGTATTATCAGATGAATAATAACGTCTTTCAAACACTTGATCACCCTCAGCAGTAAAGGCTTCTCTACAGTTTTTTGGAGGCCTGTTCTTCTGCATTACTTGACGTGCCTGTTGATTACTCTGAAAAACACAAAGTATCCTCTTATAAAAAATACTCACAATGGCTAGCAAACAGAAATGTTATCTATGTGCCTGAACCTTAAGAGTACCCACAAGTCTCACTACTACTACTTTTGGAAAAATACTCCATAACCAACATACAGAAAACTGCAGTTTGTGCCAGATAAGTACAGACTTTTGGGACAATACAAGTTGAATATCATTTCTCTTCAGGTTATACGGGAAGGTTACTCACTTGATGCAAGTATCAGAGGAGTAGCCATGTTAGTCTGAATCTGCAAAAGTGGCGAGGAATCCTGTGGCACCTTATAGACTAACAGAAGTGTTTGAAGCATAAGCTTTCATGGACAAAGACCCACTTCATCAGTTGCATGTAGTGGAAATTTCCAGAGGCAGCTATACCTTGGGGAATGGGAGCCGACCAAGGGCTCCTTCTCCTCATCACTCGACAACAGCAGTGCCATGCCTGAAGTACCTGGGCATAAGAAACTGCTCAACACGGATGTGCTGTCAGTGCTGAACAGCAGCGTTGTGGGCACTGAGAATACCCTGAGCTCCTCTGATGTGGTGAATGGGGCCAGTACCAGTGTATGCAGTACTGAGAGCAGCTATGATGGAACTATGGCTGCTACCTGCAGTTCCAATGGTACAGAGCGAGAAGACGTTGGTACCGCATGCTTGTGACTCTTCAGTGCCGGGAATGGCATGGGTGCCAGACGGTACCATATGGGGCTTCGGCTTTTTTGGTGCCAGTTGTGCCACGGCCGTAGACAACTTGGACTTGTCTTCTCTTGGTAAGGATGCGCATGCCGACGGTACCAATGGCATGGATTTTGACTTGGCTTTGCCCGGAGCCTTGCTTGGCTTAGTTAGGTCCTTGGATCCTCAGGGACTGTTGGTACCAGATGATTCCAAAGCCCTGACCAGGATTGGAGCAAGGGGCACTTTAGGTACTTGCTTCCGGTTTTTTGAGGGCGAGTCACCTTTACCCGAGGAGTGAGATCTCTTCCTAGCCTGATCAGAGGAAGATTCTCTTAAAGAAGAGCTGGACAGCGTGGCTTTTTCAGACATGGCCAAAGGTGATAGCTGGCACGAGGAGAGGAGTGCTCCGGGTCTGAAGTCAGTCTCGCCATTTTCTCCAACAAAAGGAATTTTAATTGAAGTTTCAGTGCCTTCCTTGTGCAATCTGTCAGATGTCTGCAATGCTGGCACTGTGTAGTAGTGTGTGCCTGACAGAAGCAGCACACACACTCGGAATGACTGTCTGAGATGGGGAGAGAGAGCCTGCAGGACAGGCAGTGTTTTAATCCCAGGAAACCACGCATCCCAGGGAGGGTAGAGCTGTTACACTGCCATCTTTTTTGGCCTAACAGGAAAAAAAGAGGGTTTTTTCCCAATTAAGAAAAAACCTTAACTCTAATTATCAAACTAATTGTAACACTAACTATTAAAAGGGGAAAGTATTCAAACTACAAAACTAATTAGGAGAGCAACTGCAGTTCTGACCAACTCCGATGGCGGTAGAGAGGGAACTGAAGGGACGGTTGCCCCACATGCGTGGTAGCGGCACTGCGCATGCTGTCTGCCTCACCTGCATGGCCCACCGGAGGGCACTGCTAATGTAAATTTTCGACTAAGCGCACAGCAGCATCACAAGCCCTAAGGTGGAGCACCCAACAGGGACACTCCTCAAACAACAACTCCAGTTACTGCACCAGATGAGTAACCTTCCCCCCTTTTTCAAGGAGCCACCTTGAGGTGACTACGAAGCAGTATTCATGTTCAGTGGTGGGCGCTTCAATGAATTTAACTTGGTAACTGCAAGTATTGTTAGGCCAAAATGCATATCATCATCTGAAAATGACTGGATGGCATATTGCTGCATGAAGGTGTGTGCTGAACCTCACGTGGCAGCTCTGCAGAGGTCTTCTGTTGGTATGCCCCAGAGGAAAGCACTTGTTGCTGCCATTGCTCTTGTGGAGTGAGCCCGCATGGTTGACAGAGACTCCTTTTGGAATATGTTGTAAGCTAGGTGTATGCAGTCCGAGATCCATTTAGAGAATCTTTGTTTGGATATGGGTAACCCTTTTGATCTCTCTGTAAATGACACAAATAGTCACAGAGATTTTCAAAAGTAGAAGGTGACTGCCCTGCACACATTAAGGATGTGTAGCACCCTTTGCTTTAGGGAAGACGACAGGTAAGTTGGGGAGGAATTTGGGGTGAGTACAGAGGACCACTCTGTCCTTATGAAATATCATGTATGGAGGGTCTGCCATTAGTGCTCCTAGCTTGCCCACTCTTCTTGCAAAGGTAACTGCAACTAGAAAGGCGACCTTCACTGATAGATTTAGAAGAGAACAGGTGGCTAATGGCTCAAAGGACTTATCTATTAGTGCCCTGAGGACGAGGTTGAGGTCCCATGCTGGAATTGGGTCTCTTTGCTGTGGAAACGTTGTGTAGGCCCCGGAGGAATCTCTTGATGGACGGGTGAGTGAAAACAAAATAGCCCTGTATTGGCAGACACAGTGTCGCTATGGCAGCGAGATGTACTTTAATTGAACTTAATGACAGTCCTGAATTGTGTAGTTCTAGCAGGTAAGTACTTTTGAAAACCCAGTCTCTATTGGAGTGCAGTTCTGTTTTGAACACCAGACTGTGAAGTGACGCCATTTTTGTTTGTATGCTTTTCTGGTTGCAGGCCTGCAACAGTTCATGAGTATTTACTGCACTTCCTCGGGGTACTCCACTTCTGCTAGTGCCAACCAATCACTATCAATGCATGAAGATGGAGTGTGAGGACATCTGGGTGATGCATCTGCCCTTTCTGTTGTATAAGCAGAAATCAGACCAGAGGAATGCAGTATGTGGATGTTCACTCATCTGCAGCAGGGAAGGATGCCAGATTTGCCTGGGCCAACTTGGGGCTATGAGTATGATCTTGGCTTTGTCCTGCTTGATTTTCAGAATAGTGCACTGAATCAGCAGAAAGGGTGGGAACGCGTACTAGAGGGGTGCTTCCCAATTTATGCTGAACATGTCCCCCAATTTATGCTGAACATGACCCATGCCCACTCTGGAGCAATAATACGGGCACCTCTTGTTTTTGTGAGTGGCAAAGAGGTCTACCAGTGGAAATCCCCAATTCTGAAACAGATCGTTCAGTATGGTGGGGTTGATCTCCCACTTGTGCTTGTGCAGGAAGTTTCTGCTGAGACTGTCTGCAAGGACCTTGTCCTTGCCTGGGAGGTAGGTTGCGATTAGTCTTATGTTTCTCGGGATGCACCATTTCCAGTTTCACCATTTCCTAACGTAACTGGTAAGATTAAGCTCCCCGTTGTCAATTGATATAATACAGGTTTGTGACACTGTCTGTTAATATCTGGACTATTTTGTTCTGGATCAGTGGCAAAAACTGAACACACACATTGTGCACTGCCCTGAGCTGAAGTAGATTTATGTGTTTGTTCGCCTTCTCCTTTTCCCACTGGACTTGTAGAACATGTTTGCCCAGATGGGTTCCCCAGCCCATTAGAGAGGCATCTGTCATAATTGTTAATGTTGCAGGTGGTTGCTGGAAAGGGACCCCTCTGCACACATTGTGGTGTAGTATCCACCATGTGAGTGTGGACTTTATTTTGTTTGGCATGGAGAGGTGTCTGTTTATATGGTGTATGTGTGGCCTGTACACTGTCCTTAGCCACGTCTGCAAAGGTCTCGTGCAGCCGAGTGTCTGGAACTACAAACATAGCTGCTGTCATGTGTCCCAGAAGTTGCAGGCAGTGACATGCTGTTATAGATGGGCTGGCTTGTGCCAGGGATATCAGGTCCTTGATAGTTGCAAAACTGTGTTCTGCTAGTGAATCTATTGCTTTCCTGCAGACCAAGTGTACCCTATGAATTCTATAATCTGAGTGGGCGTGAGGGCACACTTTCCCAGATTTATTTGTAGGCCCAGAGTGTTGAACATTGTTCTGGTGTCTGCTACTGCCTGTTCTGTGTTGCATGCTACGGGGCCTTTTAGCAGCCAATCATCTAGGTATGGGAATATTGTGATGCCCCCTTTCCTTAGGTGGGTAGTCACCACTGCCAGTACCTTCGAGAAGACCACTGGGGCTGCTGAAAGCCTGAAAGGCAACACTTTGCACTGGAAATGTAGATCTCCTATTGCAAACTGTAGAAACCATCTGTGGGATGGATGTATTGAGATGTGAAAATACGCATCCTGAAGGCCGAGGGTGGAGAGCCTACATCCCTTTTCCAAGGCAGGAATGATGGTGGCTAGAATTACCATATTGAAATGTTGATAATTAACTTGAAATGTTGAGTTTTCGGAGATCTAAAATCGCTCTCCAACCCCCTGACTTCTTGGTGGTGAGGAAGTAATTGAAGTAGCATCCCTTCCCCCTGTGTTCTGGTGGTACCTCTTCTATAGCCCCTAATTGTTGTGCCTCTTGTATGAGCACATGCTCGTGAAAGGGGTCCCTGAAGAGGGACGGAGAGGGAGTTTGGGAGTGAGGAATATTAGTGAATGGGATGCAGTAACCCATATCTCCAGCACCCACTTGTCTGTGGTGATAGTCCGCCACACTGGATAAAATATGGCTACTCTGTCACCAAACGTTGTACAGTGTTTGGATTACTGCCTTTCAAATCTTGGTGCTGTCTGACCCTCGACCAAACCTTCAAAATGCCTGATGGGATGTTGAGGGCAGTCACCTGGTCGGAGGCCTGTCTGCACCTGTTACTGCAGTGTCTTGGCTGTTGGCTAAAGAGGGTTGATTTATATCTCTGTGTGAAAGAGCTTCCCTGTTTTCTCTTATTCACAGGTACATGGATGCATAAAGTCATTAGTGTGGCTTGTGAGACCTTCACCGTATGAAGCGAGGCATTGGTGCATTCCGCAAAATGCTTCATCCTCGAGCGGTAGATCTTCCACTGTGGACTGAACCTCCCTTGGGAAGCTGGAAAGTTGGAGCCATGAAGAACATCTCATGATGATTGATGACATTATGGATCTTGAGGCCATGTCCGCTGAATCTAAAGTGGGCTGTAAGGCTGTTCTGGAGATCAATGCTCCTTCATTCATGTTTGCCTTGAATTGCTCTTTTTTACAGTCAGATTTTCAATAAAATTTGCAAGTTCATCAAATACGTGATACGTATATTTTGCAAGAAGGGCCACATAATTTGCAATTCAGAGCTGAAGGCTGGCTGATGAGTATGCCTTCCTATCCAATAAGTCCAGGCTTTTCCAATCCTTGTCATAGGGGACTGTGCGAATGGCCTGCTATTTGACCCTCTAGTTGACTGCCTTGACCATTAGGGAGTTTAGCATGGGGTTCAAGAATAGGAAGTCTGAATTATTTGGGGCCATGTAATACTTGTGCTCAGATCTTCTGCAAGTTGGCAGAACTGTTGCTGGCATCTGCCACATGGTTTTGGCAGGGTCCATGAGCACCTCATTTATGGGAATCACCAGCCTGGCATGTGTCGAAGCATGCAGGATATTTGTCAGCTTATGTTGGATCTCAGGCATAGCAGACAGAGATATTTCGAGTGTGTCTGCCCCATGTTTAAAAAGTTCCTGAAAAAGATTTAAAATCATCCATTGCATTGGGTGGCAGGAAGGGGGGAGGAAGGGGTGTCATGATTGCGTCATCGGGCGAGGAGGATGAAAGGTGTATAGGGGGGATGAGTCTGTTGTTCACTCTGCCCCTGTGATGTTGACTTCCTCTTTATCCTCTGAGAAGCAGGAAAGATCAGGGGACTGAGTAAGGGGGACCTGAGGCTTGGTTGCCTGTGGTAGCTGTGGCTGCTTGAGGTTGTTGAACTCTGTGTGCTACCCACGAATCCCAGTATGGGCAGCTGGGTGGTATGAGTGGTGGAAGCCATTGTGGTTGTTGCCACTGTTGCACTTGCTATGTTGGTTTAGGTGACAAACTTCTGGTAGTATGTCTCTGCATGGGTCCATTGTTGTCATCGTCACTCATTACAGGCAGTGCCAAAGCTGGTGTTGAAGAAAAACTGAATCTATTTGGGGTGCCATCTGTCCCAAAGAGTGGCGTCCCTGGTACTGTCAACTCTGCTGTCATGGTAAACTGATGCAGAGGAGATGGGGGAAGCAGGAGCTTATTAAGTGCATTCGCACGTAAAGGCTGGTGCCAGTGCTGTAGGTGCTTGTATTGAAGTGCTCAGTGCTAGTTCTGATCGCACTCTCGCTGGTGCTTTCACCAATGCTGGCATGGAGCTCCTCTGTTTCGGCTCCGCGCTCGGCTTCAGGGAGGAAGGTCAGACCTCCTCTTTGGGGGTCCCAGCTTTTATGGGTGCTGGACCCGTTTCCAGTCTGTTTCTCCAGTGCCTTAGCTACTGCAGGCATAGAGACAGATCCCAACGAGGAACGGGACCTCCTCTTAAGAGTTTGAGCCCTGTCCTGGTCCCTGGGGCTTGAGCAAGTAGTAGCTCCCTTGTGAGGAGCCTCCCCAGGGGACATAAGTCTGGGGGGCAAAGTTTTGGCTGGCTCCGAGGCAGCTCTTGAAGCTTTCTCCAGCTGCAGCATTTTAAGTTGGAGCTCCCTTGCTCTCCTTGTTTTGCTAGTCCATTTCAGGCAGGGTGTGCACTGTTCAGAGTTGTGATCCTGACTAAGGCAGCAGACACACTCTGAATGACCATTGGATACTGAAATTGACACTTTGAGGGAATTATACTTTTTGAATCCCAGGGAAAGAGGCATGTCCAGGAGACAGGGAGTTTTAAAATGTTCTCTAAGGCTTGAGACTGCAAGTCATTGCATGCAAGGTGTGGTAACCACAGCTTCTGATAAGCGGAGGGAACGACTTTTTCTTTTTTTCCTCTATAAAAAGTATAGATAGCTAATCTAAGCTAGTTAACTCTAAAACTGAACTATTAACACTAAATCTAAAAATAGTAAGAAACTCAATTGAGGCCAATTGCTCTGCTGTTAGTGAAGCAGGCAGCGGTCAGAAAGGAACTGAGGAGATGGTTGGCTGTGCGCATGGGACAGCTGTTTTAAAGGTCATGCGCTGGCGTCTTGAGTATACAGCTGACCAGGGGGCTCACTGCTGTCAAAAGTCTCTGATTATGTTGATGTAAGTCCCCATTCTTCTTTGAGGAGTGTCCCCATGGGTCACATCAACATAACTATGTGTCTCAAGCGCATAAAAAAAAAAAATCTACATCCACAACCCACACTGTACAGAGAACTAGGCTGATGGAAGAATCTCCTGCCCAGGGAGGTGGATTACCTACATCAATGGGAGAACACCTCATTTGGGTGTAGGTACTATTTACACTGATGTGATAAATTGGCATTGCAGCTGTGCTGCAGTACCCTTAGTAGGGATGTGAATGGGTAACCAGTTGTGTGTAACAGTTAACTGATTCCTTGGGGAGCAGGCCCTGATTGGCATCTGCTGCGGGAAGAGGGCTACTCCAGCTCAACACAGCTGGGACCAAGAGCCAGCCCCAGCAGAGCCAACCCCCAGTCGTAGCACCGGGAACTGGCAGACACAGTCATCCACAGTCCCAGCTTGGGAGCCAGGAGCTGGCAAAGTCAGACCCAGAGCCAGCCTCAGCCGCAGCTCCAGCCCAGGGTTTGGAAACTGGAGCCCCATGGGCTAGAGCAATGAGATCCCTCTAGCGGGTTAACTGGTTAAACATTAGGTTAACTTAACATTTAGCTGATTAACTGGAATTTTACATCCCTAACCCTTAGTTATACCTCTTTCTGCCAACTTATAACCAATCCTCTTGCTCTCTCTGATTTTCACTCCATTCAAACAAATAGACTTAATTTACACTAGAAAAACAGGTTGGTATTATAGCATGTAGGGGTGTGAAAAATCTATATTCCTAAGTGATGCACTCAAATCAAGCTAATCTCTAGAGTAGACAGTGCCTCCCAGGCAGGAGAATTACCTATGCCAACAGGAGGCTGCAGCATCTTCACTGAAGTGCTACAGCAGTGCAACTGCACCAGTGTAGCATTATAAATGTAGATAAGCCATCAGGGGATACCTATCCAAGTATTATTTATCAGAATAAAGAAAATAATAAAATACTAGTAATACCAGTTTCTTTCCTCATTAAAGGTCAGGAAATAATGGTTTCTCAGTTTTCTTGATCCTCTACAAATTCCTACAATTTTCTTCATCTTTCAGATATTAAGATGCCTTGAACTAAGAGTACTACATTAAGTGCAGACTAGAAAGAATTAATTCGGTTAGCTTTTCTTTTTCCTGCCACAATTCATTGTAAACTTGCATCTATTTTGTGGTGAAGTAGAACTTCTGAGGGAGGGAGGGCAGAAAGGGGAGTCTCAAATATTACTGCTTTTCAAAGTTTAGTCTACATTAGAAAACTGATGACAATAGCAGGCAGCAATGGGTCTTTCTAAATAAGTGACAAAAACTATGAAGCCCTGAGCAGATACAAAATTGGTATCTGCATCTGCAAAAATGACCCACAAATGTAGATACCCACAGATTTGCAGGGCTTCAAAAAGCTGTTTAACTGCTAGCAAAACTGGAACAAAATTATTTATTGAATTCAAGCCTTTTTTAAACAACTTTCTGAGTGTGCTGAAATGAACACAGTTTATAGCTGTGGTTCAGGCAGACCTGCTCTCATCAGACCTGCTCTACTATCCAGCCCGGATGAGTCCACAGCGCTGCATTGCATATAGGAGGGCACTCCAGCCTAGCTGGATCTACCATACCATCCATTAGGCTCAGCTCAAGCAGCCCCATACTCACAGCAGGTTCAGCTCTGCCTGGCCAGAGCATCCCGAAACATGTTGAGCCCAGCTGCACTGGAGCGGCCCACTCTATGCCATGCACAGAGGGCCACTCCAGCCTGCCTCAGTCCTCCATGACACACCAGGGGATCCTGGTTCAGGCAGATGGGACCATCTGAATCATCTAGTCTGATTTCCTGAACCACTGAGAGCCACAGTACCTCAACTATCTACTCCTGTAACAGTCCATAACTACTTGCTGAATTACTGATGTCTTTAAGAACTCCACATTACCGAGAATATATCATTTTTTGCTGGTTTGAACTAGAGCCTTACCCATATCCCACACAACAGCAGAAGGCAAAAACCACAGGGCCCTACAGGTTGAACCTCTTTAATATGGCACTCTTGGTCTAGGAACATTTATAATCTGGCATGATTTTAGTTAGCTGGATGTCCACTTATCATGGGTGTGGCAAGTTTCCCAGTCCCATAAAGTTTGTTTACTGCCACCAGCTCTGGCTCTCAGTGTTCTATGCTGTTATTTAGTTTTAATTTACCCTTAAATGTCTTCTAAAAGCCTAGTAAGGAGTGGAAGTATTAATAATGCTGCTAGACAATATTGACCTCCCTCGGTCCAGCGAATTCTCTGGTACAGCACCAGTCAGGTCCCAAGGGTGCCAGACTGGAGAGGTTCAACATGTACTAATTTTTTACAAATAACTATTGTCAAAAATACATAATAAAAAACACATGAGAAGCTCTAACTCTAGTATGAAGCAAGCAAGCAAGCAAGCAGGGTTGGGGAGATGCAGCCTTTATGTAGCCATAGGAAGGGTTAAAGACCAGAAGAGGGTACTGCTAAAAAAGTTCTCTGGCTTTTTTTCAATGCACTCACCAGGTGTGTATCTAAGAATATTAAGTGGAGTATATCTGCAGCCATTAAAAAATGCCTTGTTTCTATATGTACCTGGGGGCAGCAAAAAGCAATGAGGTTGCTTTTTTTTAAATTACAAAAAACCTCATTAGTATCTTAATTCATTTGAAAATTTGTAACAAAAACAAATATGGCATTTCTGTCCTACCTTAATTAGCAGGATTGTTTCTATACTCCTCATGTCAATCAAACAATTAGCAATCACTGCATTATCTATTTCTAAAGCTGTAAGGACTGATGGGAATTCTGGATGATGAACTGCCCTACAAGAAAAAACAAAACAAAACTGAAATGTACATATTTAAGCCATTGAACCTGCTTTACAAATTCATGTGACCAAACATTAGAAAATGCTTTGTACACTGGAATTGCTATTAAGCCATTTGGTTCAAGATTCCAAAGTAGAAATTTTATTCAAAACTTGGGAGCTCACCTGTGTCTGACATCATAAACTTCATTTCGAAACGTACTAACAATTATTTGGGGCCGATATCCAGATGTATAAAACTTTGACATCAGTGTCTGAAGTGTTCTCTCATCACTATGATTATCACAACAAAATGCTTGCAGTAGGCTTTTTAAACAAGTTTCAACAGCCAAAGTAAGTTCAGCATCTTTGAGACAAATGAAAGCACCTAGTACACACAAAAGATAAGACTTCAGAGGGTACATACAAGTGCAGTGAAAATGTAACTATTCTTTACTTTGTTTTTTTTAAACAAATATTTGAAAACATATTTAAAATTTTTAAGACCTGGTTAGGTTTTTAAAGCAATAATGGTTTTCTTACATGCAAATTTATCTTTTCACAAATACTTTGAGAAGCAGATCAAAAGTTAAATGAATACTAGAAAATGGCTAAATAATAAGACCACAAAGAAAAAGCCACTATATAAATCCATAGTACACCCACAACTTGAATACTGCATGCAGGTTGGGTCATTCCAGCTCAAAATAGAGAGAAATTTTAATTGAAAAAGTACTGTGAAGAGCAACAAAAGCAATTAGCGGTATGGAACTGTTTTAATATTAGAAGAGATTACAAGGACTGATATCCCACTGCTTATAAAAGAAATAACTATGGGAGGATATAATTCGGGGTGGGCAAAAGCCTCGCAGTGGGCTGGATCTGTTCCGCCTAGGGCTTTGATCTGGCCCACAAGGCAGTTCCAGGCCCCGCCCCCTAGCTTGTTGCCTCAGAGCAGGATAGAGGCATGAGCCCTTCTAACTGCTTCTATTTAAAGGGCTCGCATCTTCCCAACACCTTGGGTAGCAGCTGTGGAAAAGGCGCAAGCCCTTTAAAAAGAAACAGCTGAAAGGGCTGGCGTCTCTGACTCTCTAGCAACGTGCTAGAGGGGAGCTGCAAGCCCTTTGAGCTGTTTCTATTTAAAGGGCTTTCCCATTCCCTGCAGCTGCTAAACAATGCATTGCCTGACAGGCACGGGGGGGGGGGGGGGGGGGGGGGGG
>CM057847.1:164441240-164484811 GCA_030068395.1 Apalone spinifera
AAAAGAGGGCCAGCCCTTTAAATAGAAACAGCTGAAAGGGATCACAGTCCCAGGCAATGCACTAGAGGCACCAGGAGCTGCAAGCCCCTACAGCTGTTTCTATTTAAAGTGCTCTCCATCCCCTGGGGCTGCTAGGAGCTATGGGGAAGGTGCAAGCCCTTTAAATAGAAACAGTTTAAAAGGCTCAAAGAGGCACAGGGAACTGGAAGCCCTTTCAGCTATTTATATTTAAAGGGCTGGCACCTTCCCTGTACATGTCAGGCAACACATTTCCTAGCAGCTGCAGAGAACAGGAGAGCCCTTTAGAAAAAGAACTCAAAGAGCTTGCAGCTCCCCTCTAGCACATAGCTGAAAGGGATCCCATGTCTCTGGCAGTTTCTATTTAAAGGGCTCTTCAGGTCCCCACAGCTGCTAGGCAATGCATGGCCTGACACGCAGGGAAAGCACCAGCCCTTTTAATAGAAGCACTTTAAAGGGCTTGCAGCTCCTCCAGCCTCTAATGTGTTGCTACGGAGCCAGTGACGTGAGCCCTTTCAACTGCTTCTATTTAAAGGGATTGCCTGTCAGCCACCTGGCAGGTTCAAGCCCTTTAAACTGAAGGAGTTGAAAATACCTCACAGCTCTGCCCCACTGGCTGGTTGCCTGGGAGTTGCCCAGAATTCAGGGAGGATAGGTGTATCAATGACTAAGTCAAGATGATCAGGGATACAACCCCATGTCTGGATGTCCCTAAATCTAGGGCTACCAAAAGCTAGAGTTGGTCAACAGAGAATGGCTCACTCAAGTGTACTGTTCTGTTCATTGCCTTTGAAGTACCTGGCACTAGCCACCAGAGGAAGAAAGGATAATGGGCTAAATGTATCACTGGTCTGACAAATTATGGTCATTTTTGTGTTCTTAAACGGAGCACGGAAATTCATTTAATGGCAGTCCGCCAGATCAGACTCCAAGCAAAACAATAAAGTGTTCATAAACATGTCAATTCACTGACCTTCGCTTTCTTCAGTGAAGTCCACCATAATAAAGGTGGTTTGAGCAAGTTTGCCAAATACATATTTGTAAGAAAGATTTAAAGGCAAGATCTCCTTTTCAATAGCAAAAACAGTCCCTCAAATTTGTTAGGTGCCAAATGTAAGAGTACTTTCAATGCAGTTTTTTTCAAAATCTAAACTCATTCCACCATCACCACACAAGTTGTTGTGGTGTATGGAAATGGTGTTCACCCTCACCACTCAAACCAATGATCTAATTCAACACTTAGATCCTCATTGGAGCATGCCTTTCTTTCAATATACAGTAGTTTCTTGGGACCTTCAACAAATCCCACAAAATCTCAATTCAAAAGAACTCAACTTCTTTCAAAGAACTCTTATCCTTGGCAACCGGAACCCATTTTGACAGTTCCTTATAGGGCACTTTTGCAAAAAAGAGGGTTACTCTACTCACCTTGACAGTAATTGAGGTTCTTCAAGACTATTGTTTCTGTGGGTTCTCCACTTTAGGTGTCCATGTACCCTGCACCTGTAATCGGAGATCTGTAGTAGCAGTACCAGTTGGTACTGCTATTGCATACGCACCATCTCACACCATCTTATGTGATTACAGAGCACTGCATGACCAACCATCCTATGGTTCCTTCTCTAGTGCAGAGAATCTAGCATGAAACTCTGAAATAGAGGAGAGGAGGGATGGTGGCACCCCACTCACAGATACAAACATCTTGAAGAACCTCAGTTACTGCACAAGGTAAGATTTTGTGAAAAACAGTTAACTAAAAGAGTTGGTTCAAAGGAAAGGGATATGAAACCTTGAGTAGGAATTTGGGATGTGATCTCAAGTTAATTTTATTTTTAAAGAAAGTTATGGGGGAGGGGAAGTGCCATTAGGGCACCAAAATCTCCAACATACTTGTAGGTGTAATGATGATGAAAAAAGCCATCAACAGCACAGAACACCAAGTGTCAGTCTGGCTCAGTAGCAATATTGTGGGTGCTTGACAAGGTCTGTGCTGTTCCAACAAGGTCTATGGTACAGAATTCCCATAGTTTGAATATCATATATACAATTGCAGGAGCCAGATGTTTGTGGACTGTCCATTACTGTTGATACTAGGTTGATTAGCGAGATAAAGTGTCAATGAGGTAAGATTGTTGTGCTTGTTGAACAGTTGAGACAAACTCTGATGGATTACACTGTGTGGCATTTATTGTTTCCTGTACCATAGCTCAGATACAGAAATATCAGGACATTCTGTCTGTGAAGGTGTGTTTCCACCATGGCTAAAACTTTGAAAATAACCTTTGGTGGTTTGTGGGTTTGTAGTTTTTGTTTGGTTTTTTTTGGCAATAAGACAAAAGGGTAGTAACTTTGTATTGGAAGTGTTGTTTTTCTAGGGTGAAGCTTAGGAATATTCTGTGTAATGAATGGATAGTAAATATGGAAATATGCATTATGTAGTTTGAGAGCTAAGAATCAGTTGTTCTTTTCTAACACTGGGATTTTAGTAGTTAATGTCACAACTTTGAAAAGTTGTTTTTAGACAAATGTATTAAGTTTTCTTAGGTCCAAAATGGGCTTCCACACACTAATCTTTTTCCGTGTTGGAAAATATTGAGTAAAACACTTTCTCACTATGCTATATTGGTACCAATGTTCTCTCTAATCTTTTCCATCCATATGTGGATTTTTTTTGATCCATGTGCGGAATAAATTGATGTGCCCTGAAGCACATGTGAATGTGCATTACCAGCAGAAAAAAAAGCCTAGATATGATTACTAGTTCATCAGCTGGGCAGCATCTGAATGTCTCCTGAGTGTCTACACAAGCACACAGCTTACAGGGAACACTGATTGGTACTGGTTCCACCTCACCAAGGTACAACGTCACCACCTAGCTCCTGAATGAGAGGCCTGCCCGTTAGGATTTAGACCTTTCAGCTGCAGGTGTTGCCTGCAGCCATTACCAGGGGCAGCCTTAAAGCAAGGAGGCTGCCCCTCACGGCGCGCCGCTGCTGGCGGGCCGCCCCAAAGGGACGATCCATAGGGGGCTGCCCTTTGGGGGCAGACCAAGGGCAAGGGTGTGTGTTCTGATGGCAGATTATAATGGAGTGTGTGTTTGTGTGTGCTGGTGAAAGCGGCACACTTGGTTGTGTGGTGGCCTATTCAGTTCCCTGGTGAGAGCAGGCGAGGGTTCTTGGTGAGAGGAAGTTCCCTTTACCTACCCAAACTGAAGGTGTGTGTTTGTTCTACTTCCCTCCCCCCACTGTCATTATGTGGTTTAGCACAGATGGGATGCCTAAGGAGGAGGACTCAGATGGCATTGTGGCAGTTGTGACAGGTAGGGGAAGATATGGAAGTAAGAGCCGGACTGGCCAGCCAAGGGGAATGAGGTTTAGACAGTTATGTGCTATTCCTTTTCCCAGTCTTGTTCCCCTTAAACATTTTGGGAACTTTTATACCTGGCCATCAGCCCTTAGGGTGCCATTGCTGAATGCCAGGTCAGTGTCCCAGAAGACAGCTATCATCCATGATTTAATTCTGAATGAAGGGGCTGACCTGGCTTGTATCACTGAGACTTAGCTGAGAGTGGAGGGAGGCGTCAACCTTTCCTAATTGTGCCAAGCTGGGTTCTCAGTGCAGCATCAGCCGCAGCTTAATTGTCGGGGAAGTGGGGTGGCAATCGTCTATCGAGATACTATCTCACTGGCTAGGGCTTTGGTCCAACAGTGTCAGATTCGAGTGTCTGTACTTGATGTTGGGTGGCTGGGAGAGGTTGGGTATGTTGCTTGTGTACCGCCCACCTTGCTATACGGCAGATGCTCTGCTCGAGCTGGCCAACATGGTCTCGGACGTGGCATTGAGGATGCTGAGGCTTTTGGTCTTGGACTTTAATATCCACGCTGAGGCTATTCTGTCTGGTCCGGCCCGAGATTTTATGGATACCATGAACACCCTAGAACTATCCCAAGAAATAACTGACCCAACACATGTTGCAGGTCATACACTCGGTTTGGTTTTTTGGACTAAGGGTGATAGACTTCTTGGGATAAGGGATGTGGCTACACTCCCTTTGTCATGGACTGATCACTACCTGGTCAAGTTTAGATTATCTGCTGACTTTCCCTCCACAGAGGTGGAGGACCAATTAAGATGATCTGCCCTTGGAGACTGATGGATCCGGAGGGTTTCCTGAGGTCCCTGAGGGGTTGTTCAGCCATTATGGCAAATGGTCCTGTAGATGCCCTAGTCGATACATGGAACATTGAGGTAGCCCAGGCAGTTGATATGATTGCTCCTAAGTGCCCTCTTCAGACCAGTTGAGCCAAGTTTGCTCTCTGGTTTTCTAGAATGCTGCTGGAGGAGAACTAGAGCTGAGTCCAATCAACTACAGGTTAGAGCTGAACTGCGAGCTTACTCTGTGGCAGTGCTGACAACGAAGAAACGCTACTTCACCACCCGAATCGCGTCCGCACAATGCTGTCCAGCGGAATTGTTTTGAGTAGTGTGGGGCCTGTTGCAGTCTGGCACTCGTGATGAAACAGAGGAGCCTTTGGCAACCCGCTGCGATCTGTTTGCAAAGCATTTTGCAAATAAGATCGCCCACATCCGGTTGGATTTGGACTCTGGTTGCTATCTAACTGGGGCACAGAATGTGTTGAGTGCACCACCCAGTCTTTTTTCTCTGGATCAATTTCAGCTATTGCAGACTGAGGATGTAGACAAGGTGCTTAGAGCAGTGCGACCAACCACTGCTCACTTGACCCCTGCCCATCATGGCTTATTAAATCTAGCCAGGAAGGGATGACTGGCTGGGTCCAGGGGATTATTAATGCGTCTTTTAGATCTGGTATGGTTCCTGCTGCCTTGAAAGAGGCAGTGATAAAACGGTTACTCAAGAAGACCTCCCTGGACCCACATGACTTAAATAACTATCACCCAATTGCTAATATTCCCTTCTTGGGCAAGGTACTCAAGCGGGCAGTGGCATGGCAACTCAAAGCTTTCTTGGAAGAAACAGACTACTTAGATCCATTTCAGTCTTCAGGCCTGGTTTTGGAACTGAAACAGCCTTGATCGCCCTGGTAGACAATTTACGCCGCGAGATAGACAGAGGGCGTGCATCCCTGTTGATTCTCTTAGACCACTCATCAGCTTTTGATACCACTGACCAGGATATCCTTCTGGGACGCCTGGTGGAGTTGGGTATTGGAGGCACTGTTTTGCAGTGGTTCTGGTCCTACCTGTCAGAACACTTTCAGAAGGTGGAGCTAGGAGGCTGCTATTCGACCCTGTGGCGACTGTGCTATGGGGTCCCGCAAGGTTCCATCTTGTCCCCTATGCTGTTTAATATCTACATGAAGCCGCTAGGAGAGGTCATGGAGTTTTGGAGGACGGTGCCATCAATATGCAGATGACACCCAACACTATTTCCCTGTGACATTAGAACCAGGTGTGGTGGTGACTGATCTAAATCGGTGTCTGGAGGCAGTGATTGTTTGGATGAAGTCAAATAAGCTGAAGTTGAACCCAGATAAGACTTAGGTCTTGTGGATCAGGAGGCCATCTGTTCAGGAATGTGGCATGGCACCTGTTCTAGATGGGGTTACTCTCCCCCTGAAAGAACAAGACGCAGCTTGGGAGTCCTCCTGGACCCTTTTTTAACATATGAAAATCAGATTTCTTTGGTGGCCAGGAGGGCCCTTGGGCAACTTCATTTGATCCACCAGCTGCGACCCTTACTGAACAAGCATGACATGGCCACAGTGATCCATGCTCTTGTTACATCCCGACTGGATTACTGTAATGCTCTTTATGTGGGGCTGCCTCTAAAGAGCCTTTGGAAACTTCAACTGGTCCAGAATGTGGCTGCTCGAGTTTTAACTAACACTAGTTACATGGAGCACATTATGCCAGTTCTTTGGCAGCTGCACTGGCTTCCGCTATGTTTATGGTCACAATTTAAGGTTTTAGTTATGACCTATAAAGCCTTAAATGAGTTGGGTCCGGGGTATCTGAAGGGTATACCGTCTTCTCCCATATGAACCTGCCTGGGGATTGAAATCAGCTGGGGAGGCTTTGCTTCATGTTCCCCCACTTGTGGAGATAAGATTAACATCTACGCGGAACAGGGCACTCTCAGCTTTTGCTCCCAGGCTGTGGAATTCTCTTCCTCAGGATATTCACATGGAGCCAACGCTAGCATTGTTTTGGCATTAGGCTAAAGCCACCCTTTTTATTTGTGCTTTTATTAATGTTTGAGTTTGTATGTGTGTGCTCCTCCTCTCTATGTGTTTTTGGCTGGTTATGTCCCTCTGGGGTCTCATATTTAAAATTTTTATTTGTATTGTGTTTTTTTGTTTGTAAGCCACCTTGAATATTTTAAATAGAAAGGAGGGGTAAAAATATTTAAATAAATAATAATATAAGGTGTTATATTTCCTGTTGCACCAGGTACTCATAAGAGACATCTCTAAGGAGGGAGATAGGGTGGGTAGGTAGGTAGATGGGATGGAAATAATGAGAATGGAATAATCAGTTTGGATAATTTCTAAAACCAATTTGTCTGCAGTGCTGGCACACAAATCTCTGTAAAATGGTGACAAGAGATCTCTCAATGGTCAGGAGATAGCCATACATTCTAACAATGAAAACAGCTACTGTCTGGTACCCTCAACCACACCTTCAAAATGGCTGTCTCAAGGTGACTTGTTGGAACGTTGAAGGATGGTTCTAGTTTATCAATGTCAGGTCTGTCTTTGTGGCATCAGTCATACTGCCTGTGCTATTGTACCTACGGCAGCAACTTGGAATCTCTGGGAGTAATATCTGCCGTCTTTATTTTTACACGCAAATATGTAGATTAGGGATGTTAGCGTACAATTGTGTAAACAATTAACCTATATGCCTGGGCTTATCGGTTCAACCTACACACACTCCCCATGCTTTGCTGCTATGGGCAGAACAGGAGCCAGGACCCATGAGGAGCTGGCTTTAAGCAGGCTCCCCAAAAGCACTGGATCAGCCTACCTGCGAACAGGGGCTGTTCCACATCCCACCTCTGATAGAGAGGAAGCAGTGCAGGATGGCCAGAGAGCACTGCCTACTAGCCCCGCCCAAAGGACTATCGAACAGCATATTGTTCAAACTATGCAGGTGCATGCATGGGGGGAGGTATGTCTTTTTACCTTAGCTGTAACAGATGACATGATACAGTACATTGGCACTTTGGGTCGGAAACAAAAGGGAGTTACTCACTTTGTGCAGTAACAACTGTTCTTCAGATAGAAGCCTTGCAAAGCAGTTTCCCCCACAGGGCCGCACATGTGCAGAAGGCATCTTGAGACGTTCCCGCCTGTATGTGCCAGTCGCGTGGCTCAAACCCTCCCTGTCGGTTCCTCTTTTACGCCCGAGTAAATAAGACTCCAAGGGGAGAAAGGAGGGTCATGGAGCACTCATGGGGACACACATCTTGAAGAACAATCGTTACTACAGCAAGTGAGTAACTCCCTTTTCTTTTTCAAGTGATGTCCCCATGGATGCTCCACTGTAGGTGACTACAGAGCAGTATTTGATCCAGATAGAGAGAGTTGGAGTAATTGTTTAGCAGTGGTGGAGAACAATGCTGTAGCCACTGCTGAATCAGAAGTGAGTTGTGGTAAGATGGCATAGTGTTTAGCGAAAATGTGGTCTGATGACCATGTGGCAGCTCAGTAAATGTCTCTTAAGGGGACATTACTCAAAAAGGCCATTGAGGCGCTATAGCCCTAGTAGAATGTGCTCATGGTGGATATTGTAATGGTTTGTTGGCCAGAGTATGACATCTAACTATACATGTCGATATCCACTTCAAGATACGTTGGGACGAAAGATGTGCCTCTTGAGCATTCAGCGATGGAAATAAAAAGTCGTTGAGATTTACTAAATGGTCGTGTTCTCTCCAAGGAGGAGGCCAATGCTCGTTGGATATCTAGAGTATGCAGGCTAGCATCTTGTTGTGAGGCAGGTGGTTTTGGGGAAAAGGTAGGTAACACAATGGGTTCATTCACATGGAATGCTGTACAGACTTTTGGTAAGAACTCTGGGTGATGTCTCAGAGTGACTCTTTTGTGAAAACTGTGTATGGGGGTTCTGCCATAAGGGCCCAAAGTTCCCCAATTCTCCTCACTGAAGTGACAGCTAACAAAAAGCAGACTTTCATAAAGAGGAAGGGGAGTGCCACAGGGGCCAGTGGTTCAAAGGGGGACCTGGTCAGATAATCCAAAACACGGTTCAAGTTCCAGAAGAGAGATGGGGTCTTATGGGGTGGGTATACATTGTGGAGACCCCTTAAGAAACCATTTTGTGACAAGATAAGCAAATACGGAGAAATCATCCACAGAAGTATGAAAACCTGTTACTGCAGAAAGGTGGACTCTTACAGAAGAGAGCAAAAGCCCAGACGTCATAACATCTAGCATATAATCAAGGATGGTGTTCAGTGGGGACATCCAAGGGTCTATTTTGGAGCTCTGACACCACTGGGAGAACCGTGTCCTTTTTATGTAGAAAGTCTCCTGGTATGTAGGAAAACATTCTTCACCTACTGAGAACACCGGTCTTCTACTTTCACGAACCAGAAGCCACGCCTGGAGATGAAGAGTATGTAGTTGTGGGTGCAGCATCTTCCCATTTTTCTGAGAAGGTCCGCTCGACGTGGTAATGGGTAGGGAGGTCGAACCGCTTGTCTGTAAAAGTATGGGTACCAACTCTGGCGTGACCATGATGGAGCTATCAGGATGACAAGAGCCCCCCCTGTGTGGATTCTGGGAATAAGCGGTTTGGGGGGGAAAGCATAATGCAGAGGGGCTGTTCATTTGATCAGAAATGCACTCCTAAGGAGGGTTTGCCAAGTCCTGCTCAGGAACAGAATCGGGGGCATTTGGTATTCCGGGAAGAAGCAAAGAGGTCTATTGATGGCCACCCCCATTGGTGAAATATTGAGTTGGTGACCTCTATATGTAATTCCCCATTCATGGTCCATGATGAAGCTGCAGCTCAGAGTCGGCTTTGGTATTGCTACCCCCAAGTAGGTAAGATGCTACAAGTGTGACCTGGTTGCGAATGCACCAGTTCCATAGGCGGATGGCTTCTGCACATAGGGAGCAGGAGTGAGCACTGTCTTGTCTGTTTGTATAAAACATCGTAGAGATGTTGTCTATCAGAATACGGACTGTACGATTAACCATTTTGGGCACAAAATGTGCACAAGCATTTCTTACTGCCGTCAGCTCGAGAAGGTTGATGTGCAATCATGTCTCATTTGGAGATCATCTGCCCTGGACCACTTAGTTATTCATATGTACTCCTCAGCCAAGGAGAGATTCGTCTGTTGTGATTTGTATAGCAGACTCGGTTTGGTGGAATGGGGCAGATTACAGTGGTCCCCAACGTGGTGCCTGCAGGGGGCATGGCACCCGCCGCAGCATTTGTGTGTGCCCGCCGAGTGACCAGGGCCAGCCCAGGCCATTCTTGCACCCCAGGCGCGTGGCGCATACGCGGCCCCACCCCCGGATGCCCAGCAGCCCCAAAAAGTTGGGGACCACTGGGCCAGAAGATTGTCCGGTGATGTCCACCATCGTAGAGACACAAGAATGTTCAATGTTCCAAGAGAGTTGAGATGGGATGTACACAGTTGCTACCCAGAGTTGAAACAGCGGAAGGGTAAACAGGAATTATGGATCACATAAGTACAGTAGTTGCGGCCATGTGACCCATCAACCGGAGGCAGGCAAATACTGTTGTAGTAGGGGACCATGGATATCATTTTTATCAGTTCTTATATAGTTACGAATCACTGTCGAGGTAAGTATGTGCGAGCTGTGATTGAATCTATGCGAGTGCCAATAAACTCTGTGTCTTGGACTAGGTTCAGCACTGATATCTGTTCATTGATTAGAAGGCCTAGATGACTGAGCAGGGTTCTGGTTATGTCTATTATGTTGGTGGTTTCCTCCCGTAATCCCCTTTTTATCAGGCAGTCGTCAAGGTATGGACAGATGATGACATGTTGTTGCCTGAGGTATGCAGCAATGACTGCTAGTACCTTTGAAAATACTTGGGGAAACCGATGAAACGCCGAAAGGTAGGACTTTGTATTGAAAATGGTCTGATCTGAGAGTAAAGCGGAGAAAACACTTGTGTGTTGGATGGATGGTGACATGAAAGTAAGCATCTTGCAGGAAAAGGGCTGCAAACCAGAGCCCTTGATCTAATGCCGGAAAAACTATTGGGAGTGTGAACATCTTGAATCAATGTTTCTTGAGAAATGTGTTCAGTTTGCAGAGATCAAGGATTGGTCTCTACCCCCCCCTTTTTTCCCCGTCAAGAAGTAATTCTAGTATAACCCCGTTCTGTGAAATTCCTAAGGTAACCTCTCCGTGGCCCCAATCATGAGGAGGCGATTGATCTCTTGTTTTAGTAGGGCTTCGTGAGAGGGGTCCCTGAAAAGGAACCGGGGGAGCGGAGGGCAGGGCGGAAAAGGAAGAGAGAGAGAGAGAGAGAGAGAGAGAGGAGTAAATGGGATAGTACATCCTACTTGAATTATTTCCAGCACCCAGTGGTCTACGGTTATGGACTCCCAATGTGGTAGGAAGGGGGTGCAAACGGTTGGTAAAAAGATATCCAGGTTGTCTCGGCATTAGATGGTGAGGGAGGTCTTGCAGACCCTCGACCACACCCTAAAATTTGCTGTTTTGTGGCTTTGTTAGTAGAGGGGCGGCCCTGGTTGTGCCTGTTGCCTCAGTCTGATATCTTCTTAAGGTCTCTGTGGTAATTGATTATATTGCCCATATCTGTTGCAGTTATAGGGGATGTATTGTTTTCGCCTCTAGGGCAGGGTGTACATGCCCAAAATGCGGTGCGTGGTCCTTGAATTTTTACTATTGCACAGAACTTCGTCTGTTGTAGCTGTGAACAACTTCAATTTATCAAATGACACGTCTTGTACTTTGGACTGAAGTTCATGGGGAACACCAGAGACCTGTAGACAGAATGCCCTGTAGCTGTCATCCTAGCTGCGGTATCGGCAACATCCAACACTGTTTGTAGAGCGGTGCAAGCGACTGTATGACCCTCATGGATTATTGCTTTAAGGATAGGTCTTTTTGACTCAGAGAGGTTTTGCATGAGAGCTCCCAGTCTGGAATAGTTAACAAAATCGTGGCTTGCCAAAAGGGAAGAGTAATTTGAAATCCTCAATTGCAGCGTGGAAGCAGAGTAGATTTTTCTGCCAAAGAGATCTAACTTCTTATGATCTCTGTCTTGGTTACCAGACCTATACTATGGCATTTCAGATGTCTGTTGGGCTGATTCTATCACCAAATTCACCTGGGGGGGTGTGAACAGAAATTCCATGTCTTTTGGGAAGATAAAGTATTTTCTGTCCGCCCTTTTGCTGGTAGGTTGAATAGATCCAGATGTTTCCCATAGTTCATCCAATATTTCCATAATTGCCTCATCTATAGGTAAGGCAATCTTCCCAGGTAAGGTAGATTTTTTAATAAGCGGTGCTGTTTCTCCTGCACTTCTTGGAGGAGACTTGTTGGCTTGCCGCCACTCTTTTAAATAACCATTGGAATTGCTTAAGATCGTCTGTTGGGCAAGTATCAGACGGTATGACCGCATCATCTGTTTGTGATGGAGAGTTATCTGATTGGAGCACATCAAGTACATAAGTGTCTGGGTCTCTGTCAGGAACTTGACCCTCCATTATTCAAACTATATGTTATCTTAATTAGCTTGGTAGAGGTTGGTTCTATGACCTCTAGTCATAGTGATTGCACTAGTATGTTAAAAAAAGCAAAAGCGAGGGACAGTTAGCTGGCCAGAGAATTTATACATTGATCTAGGAAATGAAGATTTTAAGAGAATTGGACATCATGTTCTTTAAATGACAAACTTTTCAAACAGGTTCTATGTTCACGTGAATCACCTTGCGTGCAGGAGGACTCTATAGAGGCAAACTTCTTATGTTTCTTTACTAAAGGGCTAGCTTACCTAGAGGTCCAATGGGTTTGTGTATAAAACGTCCTTTTCTATGGGCATCTTCAATTGCTTCAATAAGGACTGGCACATGTTGTCCAAATCTTTTCAATCTATTTGTTTTACTGTCTGTCAACTCTTTTAGCAGTCTTTGCTTGGAATCCAAAGCTTGTTTCACATCAATTTCTTCTCTCCTGAGGAAATGAAAAGCTACTGAAACATTTTGTAACAAATTTACACTGACTTTAATTAATATAACAACTTAATTTAGCAAGGTCAAACTTTGTTGTTTCTGTAACAAAACTTGTTACACATGGAAAAAGGAATTCAGCTTCAAAAAAATTTAAGTGAGAAATGAAGAGTATTGCTGAACTATCCTCATTGCTGGAGAGTATACAGATTTGAAAAAGAACATTTATATTTGTATGAAGGTGATATGCAAAGAGCAGCAACACAACACAACACAAACAAGAGAATCAATAATAAAAACAGAAGGATTTCCAAGCTAACTTCAAACAATACAAAGTAGTAATATCAGAAGTGTGACTATGGAAAGAAATTTCACTAACTCAATATTAAGTGTACACAGTCTCATTACCGAAATGTGAATGTAACATATTGTGTGAACTCAAGAAAGTGTAAGCTAAAATATGAACATGACTACAGGTGAGTTTATCAGAAGGCGTTTGATCAAGACAATTTATAAATATGGTTCTACCCTTTATTTTATGATTATCACCATTTCATAAATGGTAGGCATATACAAATGATGTACACATGTACAGGAAATATCAGAAGGATTCAAGTGTGAATCATGTTGTGAATGTAATTAGGAATTCAGTGTCCTCCAGAAATGACATTCTAGATAACACAACAACAAAAAAACAAATTTTAATGTAACATAGAAGTAAGCTAATGGGAATTAAGGAATATTAATTAGGGATGTTAAATTAGAGGACTATTTAATTGCATGTTACCTCATCAAATTTTAACGGTTACATGACTATTGGATAGTCTCTGGGAGTGGGACCGGCAGCCAGTGTGCTCTGGTCCCACTTCAGGGGAGGCCCCTGCCACCCTGCGCTGCTCTCTCTATTGATACAGAGGCAGCAGGGGGGGCAGCAGCAGCCCGTCCATGGGGGCCCAATACAGTCTCCCCTTCCTCCTCCCGCTTTTAAGCCGGCTCCCCCTGAGCATTGGCCCCTACCTACCACCCCCTCCCCACCTCTGTGGGAAGCGGCAAGGGGTTGAGGGCAAGGCAGCTCTGCAGGTTCCTCAAGGGCACTGGCCTCTGTATCAGAGGCAGCAAGGAGGATTTGTACGTGTAGTCAACAAGATTAACCGATAAGCCTAGGCTTATTGGTTAATTGTGTAGTCGTCTACACACTGACATCCCTACTCGGTATCAGAGGCAGCAAAATGGGGGATGAGAAGAGGTGGAAACCAGTGCTCACAGAGTGTCAGCTCCCCGCACATGCCAGCTCTTGTGGAGCCTCATACCCACCCCCGGGCTGCTGCCTCCCATAGAGGGAGCAGCAAGAGAAGGCAGGGGACAAGAGGGAGTCAGTGCCTGTGGATGCCGGTACCTGCCCCCCGCACTGATACAGAGGCAGCAGCAGGGATGGGAGGACAGGGAAGCAGGAGCCGGTGCTCATGGACAACCAGCTCCCAATTGTTCCCCCAAACTGAATGAAAATGTAAAATTTCAGCAGTTACAAGTTTACAAAAATAAAACACATTTTAACACCCGACCAGGGTTGCCCAGTAGGCCAGCAAGAGCCAGACACATGGCAGAAGCAGGGCTGCATGGTGCAGCAGTGGAATCCCAGCCTATGGAGGTGGTGGGATTGCCTGGTAGAAAGCAAGGGGTAATAGTACGAAGTTGGGAGGAGGCCTGGAGGGTCGGGGGAGACAGTTGAGAGGCCAGGGACCTCATCAGAGCTGGCAGGGTTGGGGGGGATGAACTGGTAGCGTGAGGGGAGAGGGGGGTGCCACAGAAAGTGCCTTCTCTTGTCTGGGAAAATCCCTCATCCAGGCCCAGTCATGTCCCGAAGGTGCTGGACCAGAGAGTTCCAACCTGTAGTTTCATTTTTTTTTTAAATGAATGAAACTACACAATTTTAGTAAATTATAGATTGTTTGGGCCTTAAACATCATCGTAATTTAAAATTTAGTTTTAATATAATTTTTTGTTTTGTGAAAACAATGGTTTTAATCATCACCATTTTGGAGTAAATCAGATTTTAATTTTAGAACTGCATTTCACCTTTAATACCATCACATTTTGTATTTTGTGCTGAGAATTTTCTAATTTAGTCTCACTGTGGATAATGGACAAAAATACCACATCACAAGATGCTTTTTGAGAATTAGGACGACAAAATAAATTAAGACTAATGCTGCATGGAGTACTCTGAAATATAAATAATGAAGCACAATCTATTGTCACCAGCAGGAAAGAAATTTGGACAATGTTAAATACAAAGTTAAACTTACTTAAGTCTACCATGTTCTTCCTTGCATTTGTAGATAGCCTGCTGAAACTGATCCATCTCTTGAACCAGCATGACCTCTTGATCATGGACCATCTTTAATTGCTCTTTCAACTGGGCTATTTTTTTCTGTCTTTCCAACTTTTCATACTCCGAAACTTGATCAGCGCTGAAACAGTAGAGACACAACAATTCAGAATTTTAAGATCATAAAGAATGTACAACCATAAAAACAACAAAAATACTGTACAATTGTTTAAAACATACATTTTAGCATTTAACAAGTTTTATTAAGCAAGCACATCCAACAATATTCAACAGCTGAAAAACCTGTCTGTTGTCTGGCCTGCATATGACACTTTCTAACTAAATGCAAGATCCATTTGGTATCATGACCACAAAGTCTGGCTGATATCAGTTGCCTTACCTAAAACAAAACTAAACATTTCCACAATAAACTAAGAAAAGCAGACAATTTGATATAGATGTGTGGTAACTTAAGCTGTATGTGACATTACATTTCATATACTTTATGAAAATAAGATATTATTTATATGACTACTGAGATGTACTTTAGACCAAATAAATATCAGAAAGGTATTGATTTACTGAATATGATAAACCTATTCGCATGCATGTATAATTTTTGTATCTGAAGTTAGAAATATTAATTACTGTATTTGTATTTCATATGTGTTAATTTGGGAGACCACCTACTGCTAACACTTCCGATACAACAACTAGAAAGCCAGACAGGACTGAAATTCCATCAGTGAGGACAATGAACTGTGAAAAGTCTTGACTTTCCTCTGGAGGCTGCAAATTGACTAACTTATGGACATGGTGAAACTCCAGAGTATCAGATGACCTGGTCACCTGACTAACCTCTATATTGAACTGCTGAATTGTTCCAGGAGGAGATGGGGAAATCAAACAAAAGATTCCCACCTTATGGAAATCTTATATAAGGCAGGAGGAGAACAAAGTTCTTCACTTTGCTTCTCCTCCGCACCCAGATACTTGAAAACACATGAAAACAAAAAAGTTTCAAACAGAAAAGGAAGAACTCTGGACCCAGGCTAGCAAGATACCTCTGGCCTGAGAAGAAGTTTACCTGAAACCTGAAGCAATATCTAGCGTTAAGAATTATTATTTGTAACTGATTTATTGAGTAACTCAGTTTGCATGCTTTGAATTATTTTCTTAGTAATTTGCTTTGTTCTGTTTGCTACCTCTTTAACTACTTAAAATACTACTTAAAATACACCTTTTGTACTGAATAAAATTATTTCTTGTTTTTAATATAACCCAGTTTATGTCATTTCTAACTGGGAGGGGACAAGAAGTTGTGCATACTTGCCTCAACATTTAGGGAGAGGGCAAATTTCTTATTTTGAGTTTGTACTCCAAGCAAGATGGACATCTGGTGCTGTGACAAGTCCCTTAAGATCAGCCTTCCCAGAGCTGATCTGTGTCCATATCATTTTGAAGCTGGGTGTAGCTCTGCCTGTCTACTTGTGAGTCGGGCCCAGCATAATAAGTTAAGTGGACCCAGCTGGCAGAACAGGATGACTCAGTGGAATCTCAGAGCATCAAATGACATCCCAAAGGAGTCCAAACTGTCACAGCAGGGTCTACGTCTAAGAAACTCAGAATACCAATTATGGCTACCTACTGGGGTGTGCAATACAGAACAAAGAATTTATCTATTTTTTATTTCTGTAGAAACTGATCACGTTTTTTCAAGTGTTTTACCACACACATCACAACAGAATTTTCAACATTTTTGTATTTTGCATTTTAAGCAAAATTATTCAGTAGTAAAAAACAAATTATGTTTGAGCCTGGGCTCATCAGTTAACTTTTATGGTTAGATGCAGGCTCCCGGTAACACATAGAAAGCCAGCTCCCAGGGAACAGTCTCCCCCGGCCCTTGTTACTGCCTATGAAGCCTCAAAAAGCTGGCTTCCCAGGTGCATCTGCTGTCCCGCATGTCACCACTGAAATTTTTCAGCAGTTATATAGTTACTTAATTACTCACATTTAACATCACTAGTTGGAAACTAGATTTTTTTAAATGGAGATATTGGATCATCCAAGTCCGAAGAGCTCATTCTTTCAATAACTCAGATTTGTATTACAAACACTCTGGTCACACTTACCTCGTCTTCAGTTCTTCAATTCGTTTCCATAACTGTTCATCGTCTTTTTCTAGTTGCTTTAATTCTGTTCTAGAACGATTATAATGTACCTATCAAGAAAATTAGTAATATATAATATATTCATTCTTATTTATTTTTGGCTTACTTGGTCTTCACAAAAGAATAAGTTACACATCTACTATTTATCTGAAGACAAACACTAATATCTAATTTACCATTTTGCAATATTGCAGCAGAAGAGTAATGCTTGAATTTCACACTAATAATTTTATCAGTTCCTTTTTAAATTATGTTAATGAGGCCCCAATAGCCATTCAGTCTTTAGTTCTGTTATGAAGGATGTTCACACTACGGCCCTGATCCCACAACTGGCTCAATTCAGGTGGACGCTTCCCTGTGAATGAGTGTTTTGCCCCTATGCAACGTCTTGTGGCTGGAGAACCCCTTTTAAAGATACTTCATATATTTCCTTAGCCATTTGCCACCACTATAGGAGCGTGGATTTATTCGGAAAATAAGGCATAGCTCTTACCTCAGAGGCTGGTGACACAAAGGGTACTTTCCTTTAGTCTTTTTTTATTTTATTTTAATTTAATTTTATAAATGACTTCCTAGGGGTCACCAAGCTGTGGCTTGGCTTGCAGCTGTCCTACTCAGGAGCTGACATCCTATAGTTAAGCTCCATCAAACAACTGATTCAGTTCTCTTATTAGAAACCATTTGCTTCCAGTTCCCTCCCCATGCCAGATCAGGTAGCCTAGCATCACAGGTGATTAATCAGCCCTGCCTAGTCAGTCAGCTCCATGCAAAGAGCTCTGAGCCTCTGACTGGGCAGGGCTGATTAATCATCTGTGAAGCTGTGCTGCCATGAAGCTTAGAGGGAACACTGTGCCAGATGCATTTGGTTAGCTCATTAAGGAAGCCTACTTCAGGCTTCAAGTCTCCTGCAGGAAGCCCTCTCATTCCTTCTGCTCTCATAGCGCACTTGCATTGAAGTCCCTATGATTTCAGTGGGCCTCTGCATAGATGAAGGACACCTAGCCAGAGCTCAATGCACAACTAGGGACTTTTTCATAAATTCTAAGAACAGAAGGGATCAGTGTGATCATCAAGTCTGATGACCTACATACATAGGCTATGGAACTTCCACAAAGTAAGCTGAACTACAACTTATCTTTCAAAACAACACTGTTAGCACTACAAGCTTAGAAAATGTGCTTTTCCACCAACCTCAGCCTCGTTGTATGCTTTTCTTTTTGCTTGTACATCAGCTTTCAAACAAACACACTGGGGCTGCAATGCTTGTGCTTCTTCACTTATCTTCTCTAACTTATCTTGGATGGCCTTGTACTTTTCTTCTGATTCACTTAATTTGACCTTATAGCATAACAGAGAGAATGCATGGATTTACACAATTAAACAAAATACTTTATTTCCACAACTCTTTAACCAGGAGAATCTGAGACAAACTTGAAGCCAGCTATTTGAGGTGATTTCCCCCCCACCCCAAAAAAATTCCAGTGACATCAGAAGCATAAACTACTTTTTATATGCTTCATGGGTTGACTTATTCATATCTTCTGATCAGTGTTCTCTCTAAGCTGCATAACAGCACAGCTTCACAGGTGACTGATTAACCAGCTCCGCCCAGTCAGAGGCTCAGGGCTCCCTGCAGGAAGCTGACTGACTGGACAGGGCTGATTAATCACCTATGAAGCTGTGCTGCATTGCAGCTTAGAGAGAACACTGATCAGAAGATATGAATAAGTCAACCCATGAAGCATATAAAAAGTAGTTATCCTTTGAGTTGAAAAAAAATGCTTTGTTGTTTTTAATGAAGTCTGACAAAATTTACTTCGAGTTACCAAATATGGGGTTTGTGAGAAAAATGAAAGTATATTGGGCTCTGCATATTCTTAACACTAGAAACCAGAAACTCTGAGAAAAAGAAGAAGTGTCTCAAGTAGATTCACGGGGTAACTAACTCCTTTAATAAAGAACAGGGTCCAGAGCACTTGTGACTGATTAGCTGCCTCCCGACTGAAGTTAAAGGAAGGCACCTGGGACACACAAAATAAATATAAAGAGGAGGAAATTATAATTTCCTCAAAAAAGCAAGGAAACATGCAGAGGAGAACTGCCTGAGAATACACACTGAATGAGCAAGGACAGGTGCAGATGAAAGCTCCCTGATGATCAATCAGGAAGGGTCCTAGCCTGATGACCTTCCTCAGATGTCTAGCCAAGCCAGTGCCAACAGATTGAAATGGAGTGAGATTTGGACTGTGTTTGGGGCAGAAAAGTCATGATACTGGTCATTTTCCCAGATGGAAGCCTAAGAGTGTTGCTTTGGAACCAGTGCAGAAAAGGAACTGCTCATTGACTCACAGACAGGGAACCTTGAAATGAGAGCCCTACAGAGAATGAAAAATCAATGTATTTTTCTGTTTTACTGTGGGGATTAAGAGAACAGTTTTACCATGAGGATTCTGAGACCTATCCTATGTGTATGTGCATAAATTATGTGCATAAATCATGTCCAGAGGATGTAACCTGAATTGGTGAAAGTGCACTCTATGGCTATGTCTAGACCACAAGCCTCTTTCGAAAGAGACTTTTTCAAAATAATCTTCCGAAAAAGCCTCTGTTGAAAGAGAGCACCTAGACTGCAACCACTTTTTCAAAAAAGCAGCTTGCTTTTTCGAAAGGAGAACACCCAGGCAGTCTGGATGCTCTCTTTCAAAAAAGCTCGGTTTGCATTCCAAATGAGGTTTACTGCAGTTGAAAAAAACCTGCTGAGTTCTTTCAATTTAATTTAGAAAGAACCCAGCAGCAGTCTAGACACGGGGGAATTCCCCCTCACCCCCCAAAAGGCCACTTTTTTCCCCAAAAAACCCATGTAGTCAAGACATACCTATATGGTTAGACAAGGGGAAACTGAGATGGATGCAATAATTGTGCCCCAGTCTACTATAAGAGATGTCCCAGATGGTGGTTGCCTTACTAAATGTAGTTTCCAAATACATCTATTTCTGTACTCTTCGTTCTTGTGGTTTTACTTTTTTTTATTATTATTATTTTAGGATATGTTCTCATCTCTGTGGCATAGAAGACCCATTGGGAGAGGTGCATGAAAGTGATCAAACACTAAGTGCTGAGGAAGGCAATAAACAAACCAAATCAATTACTGTGATAACAGTGAGGAGTGCTATGGCATGTTAAACACTAAGGTTTATTTGGGCATAAGCTTTTGTGGTTAAAAATCACTTTGTATGATGCATTTTTTCCCCCCTATAAAAGGTTAGTCTTTAAGGTGCCATAAAAGTTCTTCTTGTTTTTGCAGATAAAGATTAATATAGCTACCCTCTGAGATTCGTGATAAGTGTGCAAAATATTTCAGACAGAAGTGACATTAAGATGAAGGCCTTTTAAGACTACCGAAATACTCCATGTGAAAAAGTAACTAAAATTGTCATTTTTAAAATGTATATTTGGCTCATATGTAATCTTCAATGATAAGGAAGTGCTTTGCTGTTTTGGGGAGCGGAGAGATGAGGGATTTTAATGGACCCAAAACCACACACAAAAACCAAGAATGTTTTGCATATCCAGTATGGAACAGATTTTCTATGTGTATTATCTGAATAGATGATTCATCAGGTCCCTCTCTTGACACATCTGAAAGTTCCAGCGTCATGAAAGATTAATTTAGTCTCTACATGAGTCAAGGAATTATTTGTCTGTGAAATAAATATGCCTTTAATCAGCAGATTCTGGCTCTCAATTTGCTGATGCTGACTTAATATAACAAAGGACAAATGTTATTCACATTGTTTAATACACTACTGGAAGGCACTCGGATACTATTGTAATAAGTATTATATAAGAATCTACATAGAAGAAAATTAAATGTAACATTCAAATACCCAATTTTGAACAGGCCAGTGATGAGTATCTCAATTTGGTTTTCAGTGATCTACATAATCTCCTAGAAAGTAATTGAGTGAATCAACAAAACAAAAAACGTTATGACTCAGTTTGTTCTGTGTGCTTGCTATCTTCTCATCCTAGTGTTGGTCCTCAATGAACCGGACTGTGACACACTGGAAGGGTGAACGAGCACTAAATTGACCATGAAAGTTCAGACTGCTAATCGATAGTGTATAAATAAAGACAGCTATTTAGATATGACTCTTTAGGCTACAACAGGAAGAAACTGAGTAGATAGCTCTGATAATCTACTTAGCAATGGAAATTTATAAATTTAATTGAACTGATTTCACAGCTCCACTAGAACAAAGGCATCAAATAGTCTGGGAGCAATTCAAAGGCATGCTTATGACAGCAAAGTAAGGAAGGAGTCTACTGACTAGTAAAAATATACAGAATCAGAATTTAAATGATGTCACTCTCTGTGACATGGTAAGGGAGACTTGTTGTCCATCCATCTACCTCCCAACTTCAAGTATTCTGCTGGTAGAAATGTTGATAAAATATCATCAAGAAGTGAGTTAAAAGGAGTGATATTCAAAAGCTCTTTCTCCCCTGAACACAACGATATCAAACAACACATCTGGAACAAATTATATACATAAGAAATTTTTTTTAAAAAAATCAACTTTTTAAATTATAAATTAATGCATGCAATGTCAAATATGCTGTCCTCACAAAGTTACTTTATGGCCCTTTATTAACAATACTGTCTTATTAGTTAATGCTAAGGAGCGGGTACCTGATCAACTTGACTCACTCCTTTCATTTATAATCACTTGTAACATTCAAAGAGTTAATTTTCCACCATCAACAAAAAAGCAGCAGTTCAATAATATTGATTATCAGCTTTATTTATTATGAGATTTCACTGCAATATGCTCTCATATTAAATATAAAATTAACATGTTGTTTAAAACAACCATACCTGCCATTCCTTTAGCTTCTGGTCATGCTTATCAGTACGTCCTTCCTCAATATCAATACTGACTTTGATTGGTTTCATTTCTTTTTCAGTTTCATTCACCTAAAACGTTAAAAAAATGTCAAGTATGTATCACATCATTCAAGATAGTTTGAAGATAAATTAAGTGAACTTTAGTTCAAGAAAGATATTCTAACAAGAAATTTACCACTGCCCAAGCCATTTTGTGTTTCAAATCCTCTAGATTGTTTTGCATTTCACTCACAAACGCAATACTTTTGTAACGTTCCTCTTTCTCGACCAAGTGCTGCCTACGTTCTTGAAGAAGCTAAAAAAGTAAAAGATTCAAATGTTAAGGGTGTATGAAGAGCTGCTGTTCTAATTTGGAATTTTGGAAGGATAATTTTAAAAATTTAAATTGACTCAGAATAATC
This sequence comes from Apalone spinifera, assembly GCA_030068395.1. NCBI lineage: Eukaryota > Metazoa > Chordata > Testudines > Trionychidae > Apalone > Apalone spinifera. Next base: position 164,463,262 of record CM057847.1, read on the forward strand.
AATTTAAGCAATTCAGTTAAATCACGTGACAAGTTGATAGTTAATTTATGCTGCAACTGCATTTTTCAATGAGTAATATTTGTATTTCTTATATTATTTCAGTGATCACGAGTGTAGTAACTGCAATCTTTACATACCACTACTCCTTGTTCTATCTGGTCATGAGTTCTTGACTTAGTTTCCATAATGTATGAGTAATCAGCTTTCATTTGCTCCAACTGGGTTGCTTTCATAAAGAACTAAAACCAAAGAAGAGAGAGATCCAAACTTCTGCTTTTTAAGACTGTGTAAAGTGTATGTATGTCTTTGTTAAAACATGCACCCACCCAATATTCTGATCATCCTGAACAGTAAGCATTAAAATATTGCATTAAACACCACAGACCACATCAAATCATAAAATCCTGCAATAGCACAACAAATAACATAACTACAAAAATAAACTAACCTCCCTATACTGTCTCCATAGTCCCACAGCATCATTACACAGACCTACCACAGCCATCTCCTCACAGGCCCGGAAGTAAAAGTAAGCTTTGCAATAGTTCTGGAGACTGTTAAATTCAGACTAACTCTTTTTTCAAAAAAATTTTCAAATGCTATTTGTAAATTCTTTATACAAATTTAAAACAAACATACTCCCACTTAAACTGTATTTTTCTAACTATAATGCTGCTTTCACTTAACTGCATGCAACAATTTCACAAGTTTTAAAAATTAAAAATTACAACAGGATCTGTATTCTGCAACATTTTATCCAAATGCCATAGATCCTGCATAACTTACCTTGTATTTGTCACCTTCATTTTTAGACTGTAAGAAGTGCTTGCTCATTTCTTGGGTTAAAACAGACACGGGATTATCCACCTATAACAGCAAATAATTTATAAACAAGATAAGTATTTTAAACTCAGTTCATATTAATGAAAGCACATCAACAGAAAAGGGAAATGAAGTCTCTATTTTTCCTAGATTCCTTTGATAAATGGACTAGATCATGATCTAGATGAGCAACATCAAAGGAGAGAAAGGAGTTGAGTCTTCTTGGTCATTAAATCATTGGCACAGTCTTCTAAAGGCAGCACACACTAAGGTAAAAGAATAGTGCGCTGTGGCAAGGGTTTATGACATGAACACTGGGCTACTAGGAAATGAAATGAAGGTAAAAATGTACGTGTGAAGAGGTGATGTTAGATATATGGTTGGGTAATTAAATAGACTACTAAACAGCTATGGAGTGTCATGATTTATCCAGAATTCTATATGAGAGAAATAAAGAGAAGACTACACTTTCAGTTCCATGAATCATACAACACCCCCCCAAAATTATTCTTGGCATGGAAATTCCAATAAAATCAGTACAATATTTATTATGTTAAGTTTAAGGCTGCTAATTAACTGCAGTTAATGCATGCAATTAACTCAAATTAATTGTGATTTAAAAATTAAGTACAATTAATCACAGTTTTAGTTGTACTGTTAAACAGGATACCAAATTAAATTTATGAAATATTTTTGGGTGTTTTTCTACATTTTCCAGTATATTGATTTCAATTACAATAAAGAATGTAAAGTGTACAGTGCTCACTTTCTATTATTTTTATTACAAATATCTGTACTGTAAAACAAAAGAAACAGTATTTTTCAGTTTGCCTCTTACAAGTACCATGATGCAATCACTTTATCATGAAAGTGAAACTTACACATGTAGAATTTGTTACATAACTATACTCAAAAACAAAACAATGCAAAACTTTAGAAACTACAGGTCCTCTGAGTCCTACTTCCTATCAGCCAATCACTAAGACAAACAAAGTTTGTTATATTTACAAGAGATAATGCTTCCAGAATCTTATTTACGTCACCTGAAGGCGAAAACAGCAGTTTGCATGGGACTTTCACAGCCAGCACTGCAAGGTATTTTTGTTCTAATACATTAAACATTCAGATACAGAGGTAGTAGTGCAGAGAGGCAGGTGGGAGCAGATACGTGCAGGGAGCCAGCTTAAAAGCCAGAACTCCCCGCACATCAGCTCCTGCGTAGCTGCCCCCATGTGTACATGTGTGATCACTGAAAATTTCAGCAGTTACAGGTTTACCCGCATTTCAACATCCTTAGTGAACAGTAATACATATACTTCTTTCCTGAATCACTTAGAGCAGGGTTTCCCAACCTATGGGTCAGGACCCATATATAGGTTGCCATTATATTTCAAAAGGATCGCCAAGTATCTCCCCAGGTGGCTCTGCCTTCCCTCCTCCCCCCCATTTTTTAATTACCTTGGGTTACCAAGTCTTCCTGAATTGTCAAAATGGGTCCCCTTCTGGAAAAGGCTGGGAACCGCTGACTTAGAAGATGAAAATTAAACAAAAAGGTCTCTACGAGAGCAGAATGATATTCAGACCCTCCACAGAAACTAAACAACAAAATATTAAAATGAAATCCAATTACATTAAAACCTCAGAATTATTAACACCTTGGGAATGAAGGTTGTTTGTGACTTTGAAATGGCTGTGCCTTTGAACAAAACATTATGGTATTTTTCAAAAGTTTACAACTGAACATTAACTTAACACAGCTTTGATACTTTACTATCCAAAAGAAAAATGCTCTTTTCCTTTTATTTTCTTTAGTAGTTTACATTTAACATAGTACTGTATATCTTTTTGATTACTTGTTTCTGCTGGTGCCTGATTGCACCGTTATGTGTCTAAATAAGGTGTGTGGTTGACTGATCATAACTCTAGTGTTCATAATTCAGAGGTTTTACAGCCTGGATGAAATAACAGAAATCAACGTGTTAGCTGGGAATTCCTATAACTGCATGCCTGAATCCTAAACACCAGGTCACATGTTGCTTGCTTATTTTGTTTATCCAAAATCCATGACAAATTCATATTCTGCAGGAGGAATTAACTCACCATGTGCAGTAATGGTAGTTCTTGGAGATGTGTGTCCCTGTGGATGCTCCATTTTGGGTTCTGGTGCATCTCGCACTGGTGACCGGAGACTTTTCTAGCAGTTTCCACCACGCCGCGCACGTGCTATGGCACTTCCTTGTGTCACTGGTATCCGTTAGACACGCGCACAGTGTGGTCCCTCTGTTCCTTCTCTACCCGTGCTGTTAGAGCATGGGGCTCCAAAGCAGGGGAAAGAGGGAGGGTAGTGGAGCACCCACAGGAACATACATCTTGAAGAATTACTGTTACTGCACACAGTGAATAACTCCTCCTCCTTCGAGCGGTGTCCCCCTGGGTGCTCCACTCTGGCTAACAGCAATTGTTGACCCGTGGAGATGGGTTTGGAGCTCTGCGTTGGTTACTGAGGATAGTACTACATGTCCCACTGCCATATATGATGCAATGGAAGAGAGAGAGTGTAATGCTGTGCAAATCTATGGTCTAATGACCACATGGTGGCGTTACAGAGGTCCTGAGGGGGAACACTGCTAAGAAAAGTGGTAGTAGAAGACACTGCCCTAGTGGAATAAGCTTTGATGACTCCAGGTAGGTCCTTATGGAGGGTATAGCATGTGTGGATACATAAGGAAATCCACTTAGAGATTCTCTATGAAGAGACTGCTTGTTCCTGGGATCATTCTGCATAAGACAGGAAGAGCCTAGGGGGATGTTCGCCAGGCTTTTGTCCAGTCGATGTAGAATGCAAGTGCTCTGCGGACATGGAGGGTGTGCCAGGCGATGTTCATGAGATCAGCATGCAGCTTGGGAAAAAAGGCAGGTAAGTGTATGGGTTCATTGACGTGGAAGGGGGAAGAACTTTGGGGAGGAACTTAGGGTGGGGGTCAGAGTGTAACTCTGTCCTTGGTGAATACTGTGTACAGGGTATCTGCCATCAGGGCAGTAAGTTCACTCACTCTCCTGCTAGAGGTTAATGCGACCAGAAAGGAGACGTTAATTGATAGGTATGACCAGGAGCAAGTCGCTAGCGGCTCAAAGGGTGGTTTTGTCAAGCTCTTAAGTACGTGATTCAAGTCCCAGATACGGACTGGTGGGTGAACGGGTGGAAAGGTGTTTTGTAGACCTTTAAGGAATCGCCTGGTGATCAGATTGGCGAGGAAAGAAGCACCTTCTTCGGTGTGATGGAAAGCTGCTATGGCAGCTGCATGTACTCGGATAGTACTGAGAGTGAGGCCTGATTGCTTAAGGTGTAAAAGATAGTCCAGTAGGAGGGGGAAAGGGGCAGTCTCTGGGAATGTAGTGTGAGATCGTTTGAGCCAGCGGGAGAATCTCTTGCATTTGTAAAGGTACATTTTCCTGGTGGATTGTCTCCTACTGTTGATCAGTATTTCCTTCACTCTTTCTGAACAGGTGTTTTCGGCATCTTGGAACCATGAAGGAGCCAGGCGTGGAGGTGAAGTTGGTGGGGTTCTGGATGGAGATTCTTCCCATGATTCTGGGAGAGGAGATTGCAGAGGCGGGAAGGCACATGGATCTGCGATTGTCATCCTGTGGAGATAAGGATACCATGTTTGCCTGGACCACACTGGTGAAAGAAGTATCACTCAAGCTTGGTCTGTTCTGATCTTGCTGATGACCTTGTGGAGAATTGGAAAGGGTGGGAATGCATAGAGGAGGGGTGCATCCCACCTGATGGAGAAAGATGCTCTGGAACAATAAAGGTGACACTTCCAGTTGTTTCTGGTGGCAAAAAGGTCTATGTCTGGTTGACGCTTGGCAAAATACGTGATTGAGTGCATGCTTGTCTATATCCCATTCGTGCTGGTCGTAAAACCTGTGATTTAGGGCATCTGCCATAACCCTGAGTACCCCTGCAAGGTAAGACGCAACCGGAGTAACCTGGTGAGTCAGGCACCAATTCCATAACTTGAGGGCCTCTGCATATAGGGACAGGGATCGTGCGCCTCCCTTCTGATTGATACAATACATGCATGTGGTGGTGTCTGTCATTACGGTGATGAACTTGCAGGCTATATGGGGTAGGAAATGTTGGCATGCATACTGTACTGCTCGTAGTTCTAGAAGGTTGACATGAAACATTTGCTCTGTAAAGGACCATTTGCCTTGGGCTGTGATGGTTCCCAAATGGGCTCCCCAACCAAGGAGTGATGCATCGGTCGTATAGTAAGTGTGGGGCTAGGTTGTTGGAATTGCACTCCAGCTAGCACATTGTGTGGATTCATCCACCATTGAAGGGATTTGAGGACCCATGCTGGAAAGGTAATTAGCTTAGAGAGCGGTTCTCTGGATGGCATGTAGGTTGTGGCTATCCAAGACTGTAAGCATATCACGTGGAGCCTTGCTAGCCTGACAACGAACATTGTGGATGCCATGCGTCTGAGAAATTTCAGCCATTTGCGAACTATAATGGCCGGGGTCACCTGTGCCACTGCAATGAGGTTGCTCAGGGTATCGAATCTGTGTGTGGGTAGTGTAGCCTTTGCCGTCACAGTGTTGATGAGAGCTCCTACAAACTCCCTCTGAGTTGGGTGGAGCATGGATTTTACATAGTTCATGTGAAACCCAAGATTGAGCAGGAAGTCCGTAGTTGTATTGATCGTGCTTTTTGTTTCTTGGAAAGACACGGTCTTTATCAGGCAATCATCTAAATATGGAAATATCATGACCCCGTGACACTACAGTGAGGCCATTACAACCGCTAGAGTTTTGGAGAACACTCTGGGGGCCGTTGAAAGGCGAAAGGGGAGCACTCTATATTGGTAATGTTGGTGGCCCACTATGAATCGTAAAAAGCGTCTGTGTGGGGTGAATTGTAATGTGGAAGTATGCATCCTGGAGGTTGAGAGCTGAAAGCCCGTCTCCTTGATCTAATGCAGGGATTATTGTTGCTACGGTCACCATCTTGAATTGGTGGTAAGCGATGTATTTGTTGAGTTTTCTTAAATCCAGTATAGGCCTCCATCCGCCGTTCTTTTTCTGCATTAGGAAATAGGTTGAGTAAAGCCCTCGACCCTGAAACTCTGTTGGTACCTGTTCTATGGCACCCAATCGTAGGAGATAAAGCACCTCTTGCTCAAGGAGGGTCTCGTGAGAGGGGGTCCCTGAAAAGGGACAGGGTGGAAGGGTGGGTGGGAGGCAGAGAGGTAAAGGGGATGGCACAGCCATGTTGAATGAGTTCTAAGACCCATTTGTCCAATTTTATTTGAGCCCACTTTTGAAAAAAGGGCAGAAACGGTGGTTGAATTGTGGGCAATTGGTTGGTAATGTGATTGTAAGTGAGGTGGCTTTGGCTTTCTGGCTCTAGACCAAATCTTTAAATCTGTTGTTTGGATGTCGGTGGTTGGGTAGATGCCGAGTGTTGTTGCTGCTGGCGTTGTGCTCTGTGATGTTGCAGCCTTTGTTTTTGGTGGAAGTCGTACCTGGTTTGTTGTCTGTATGGCTCTCTTGGTCTTTGGTAGTTGTTATACCTGGTTCTTTTAAATGGGGGAGTATAAATTCCCAGAGTACAGGAGTCCTTCTTGGAATGCAGTACTTCATCCGTTTTTGCAGCGAATAAATTAGTTTTATCGAAGGGTAAATCCTCGACTTTCTTCTGTAGTTCTCTCAGGACCCCGGATGCCAGAAGCCAGGATATTCTGCACATCACAATAGTTGACGCTGTGATCCATGCCACCTTATCCGCTACATCCACTGCTGACTGTGGCGGTACGAGAAACTGTATGGCCCTCTTGCATGATGCTGAGAAGTACCGGTCTTTTGTGCTCTGGTAGGTGCTGCATAAGCTCTTGCAGTTTTGAGTAGCTGGAATGGTCATAGTCTGCGAGCATAGCGGTGTAATTTGCTGCTCTGAGGAGCAAGGTAGCAGAGGAGTACACTTTACGACCCATAACGTCCATTTTCTTATTGTCCTTGACGTATGCTGTTGACCTGATGTTAGGCTCTCTGGCTTTGTGTCTGACCGAATCAACTACCAGTGAATTTGGTGGGGGGGGGGTGTGAGTAAAAAGGAAGTTCATTCCTTGTGGTGGAATAAAATATTTGCGGTCAGCTCTTTTGTTGGTTGGAGTAATGAAAGCGGGGTCTGCCAAATGGTATCTGCTGGGTCCATAATAGCTTCGTCCATAGGGAGTATTCTGGAAGTGGTAGGAGGCTGTAGTGTTCACAGAAGGCGGTACTGTTTTTCCTGTACCTCTTGTAGGTCATGCTCCTGTGCCAGAGCTACTCTTTTAAAAAGATCTTGGAATTGTTTAGAGTCATCCCCCGATGGTGGGGTATCGGTGGGGACCTGTCCTTGCCTTCTGACAGAGAGTCCTCTACGTCAGAATGAGCAGGGGAATTAGGTTCTGTAGCTGAAGTCAGAAGTTGAAGGGAAGCAGGTGGTGGTCTGGATAGTGTGGAAGGAGTAGCATGGTGCCTCTTCTTAGGGGGATGTGAGCCCCATCATGGTTGCCACTTTCCAGAGTATGGCAGTGGCGGGTAGTTGTAATGTTGCACATACCATAGTAGTGGTGGTGATGGGTACGAATATCTTGCCCAGGCTGCCAAAAAGGAGGTCTGTGGGCAAGACAGGAATGTTGGAAGGAGAATCTACTCCAAGGGTCGGTGCCCACTTCGCATGGGGAACGTGAGCGCATCGACAGTATCGAGGATCCTGGTGATATCGGTGCCGTTGGCATGTGACTCCTGGCTGGAGATTCGGGTTGTGAGCTCTCTTGAGACGGTGCCGAGGTCTGAGGTTTGCTCGGTGCCAATGGTGTTGGCGGTACCGTCTGACCTGGAGGCGGCATCTCGGCACGGGGCCTCTTAGGCAACAATGCAGGTGCCGAATGAAGATGCTGCCTCAGTGCCAAGCGGTCCCTATGGTGCCCTTGCGGTATGGTTGGTGCCAGCAGTGCCACTTGCCTTTGCCTGGGCTCTGAGTGTGCTCTTTTATGCAGTACCGACATGTTGGACGGTGCTGCGCCCGATGTGCTAGGCCTATCCGCAGTGCTCACCCTTGCGGCTGTCAGTGCCACGGGTAGAGATCAGGTTGGAGACAGACCCGTTTTCAAGAGAGCGCGCGCCAGAAGAGGTAGAGAGATGAATTTTGTCCATACCTTTCGGCTGGGGAACAGATTTTGGGCCTGCTGGGGTGTTCTCTGAAGACGGTTAGAGAGACTTCTCAGACAAAGTCTTCAGCCTATTGGCTTGGTCACAGCGTGCTCTGGCAGTCAATTTTGAGCAGTGGGGGCACTTTTGTGTCTGGTGTGACTCCCCAAGGCACTTTATCTACTTGGAGTGCCTGTCAGAAACGGGCATAGCATCCCAACACGACTTGCACCTTTTGAAGCTGGGGGATCCCGGCATGAGGCACGGCGAAAATTGGCAGTCCGCGAAGAAAAAAAAAATTGGGGGAGGGAGTACTGGAGTAGGGTAGGGGCCAAAAACTTGGAAAAGTGAGGTAACTGAGATTAACAACAGGTTTTTCTGTTGGTTTTTTTTTTTTTTTTTTGGATAGGAAGGTGCAGAGAGAGAGAGAGAGAGAGGCTCCGTCTGCTGCCAAGGAAGGCAGAGAAGGAATTGAGGAACCGCACCCCACGTGCGTGCTTAACAGACACCAACGACACAATGGGGTGCCACACGGGTGCGGTGGAAACTGCTAGGAAAGTCTCCAGTGGCTGGCATGAGGACGCACCAGCACCCAGAGCGAAGTACCCACGGAAACACCACTCAAAGGAGAATTAAAGTTTTCTGTTTTTTCTTTACAAACCTGAGTTTCTAGCCACTACTATTAAGACCTTGAATGTCAACTGATGCAGCACTGTATTAGTATAAAAGTACTAATACCCTCAGTCATGCTTTTTTATAAAAAATGTTCAGTTTGCCTTACAAGCAAAAGTATTAAATAATGATGAACTCTAACAAATATTTCAGCAATTACCTGTATATTAAAGTGATCAAGTATTGCAGTAAGTTCTTCTTTCTTAGAAGAAATTAATGTCCCTAAAGTATAAAGTGAAATAAAAAGCTCATATCAGTTTATATTCAAAATTATAGGTAATTACAAAAAATATCCTGCTATACTAAATGAACCACTGTATTCAGAATTTTGGTACAAAATATGCCTTGTGAGACAGCACCTGAAAACTAATAGCTCATTAGTCAAAAATAAGGCACTGAAACATATATGGCAACATTGTATATTTGAACTGAAAATCTGACTGAAATGTGCAACCAGACAGGTCAGGCGAGTGGCAATCAGTTTCTCAAAACAAAAGACAACCTGCCACCTCTGGTCAGGTATCAAATTTGATTAGCAATAACCTGTCAAGCAGCCATTTTTTGGTAATGCAGCGGGGCAGGAAGAGAACACCACGGATGCTCTTTCACCAAGAGCAGGAGTGGCGAACCTCAGGCCTGGAGGCCAGATTCAGCCTGGAGGCTCAGGGCTCCCCTCAGCACTGGGGAGCCGGCACTGATGCTCCAGCCCCCCAGCTGCCTCCCTATGGGTCTGGAGCACACAAAATCTACTAGCCTGGGCCCTCCAGGCTCTAATTTGTGAGGGGAATGTCTTTCTCCTTCTCACTCAGGGGCCAGGTCAGTGAGGGTGGGTTTGTTTGTTTTTTTGCTTCTCACTTGTGTGCAGCCCTTGACTGATTTTTCTGTGGGTCAGTGGCCCCCAACCCAATAAAGGTTCCCCACCCCGATAAAGACTTCTATGTCTCTGTCCTCAGATTAGAAAGGAACTTTATCTAGGGGTAATGCTCAATAAATGCATTCATAGAGTGACTGGACTACAAAAATGAGGGGTATACCCTTTCCTCTGCTGCCCTCAGGACCCTCTCTTCCCCCTCCTCCCCCCGCCATCTATCTTTCTCACTCTTATTTAAAATGACAAAGGACCCAGCTTTTGGGAGGGTTCAGACCTGAAATTTTGGTGGGCTATGTTGCTGAGAACCTGTGGTAAGAATTAGGAATGTAAGAAGTTGGTTAAAAAAGTAACCGTATAACCGCTAAAAATTGTAGGAGTTACATGCTCAGGCTCTGCAGCATAAAGCTTATTTAAGCTTTATACTGCAGAGCCTGCAATGAAGCCTCCCTGTGAGTGGAGCTGCCAGCCTCTGCTGGCCCCACTCCCAAGGAGGTAGCTTCCCTGCTGCAGCGAAGCCACCACCCCAGGAGCCAGGCTGGCAGGGGCTCCTGGCCCCGCTCCTGGGGAGGTTTCGCTGTGGGATCTGCAGCCGGGACGGAGCCTTCCAGCTTCTAAAACTGCAAAAAGGGGAGTGGTACGGGGGCAGGGGTGTTTATGGAACTGACTGCCCAAGTGGACAGAATTTAATCGATAATATTAACCAATAAGTACCACCTTATCTCCTACAGTTTAACCTTAGCTCCTAACAGGTTAAACTCTAACAACCCTAAGAAGGATTTTAATTGGAACAATGTTTAGTTTAAGTCTTAGTTACTACTAGTCCCTTGTTTTATCTGAGTTTCCTTTGTAATAATTTCTGACTAACATCTTATACTTGTACTGTCTTCAAATACATTTTTGCAGTTAAAGTATAAAACAAGTTTATTTAATCAGAACTGATCTACTGATTTGGTTAAAGTGAATTGTTTGGGTAACTCCAGTTAAAAATCAAACTGCCCCTTACAAGGGCAGCAAACCTCTGATATTTGAGCCATCCAGGAGAGGACTACACAATGCAGAACAAATGTTTTTGTGAAAATTCATGACTAGGAATGTGTTGAGGTCACCCTGCAAGCAGCAACCAAGATGGAGTGCAGTGCTGCTAGCAAGCTACAGTTATACTGACACTCAGCATGTGACCCACACTGGCTGCTGGCCCCACATACGGGGACTACAGAATAGTTGAGTAACCAATAAGAATTCATGAGGTTAATTAACTATTCAATTAACCAATATTTAACATCCCCAGTTCGAGCAGCTTTTGAATTTTCATTGCCTCATTGGAAGTACCCAATCCTTCTAAACAAATGAAAGACAGCATAGATATGAAAGTATTTTACAAAAATGAAAATATAGTATTGCCAAACCTGTTTTGCTTTTGAGTTTATAACTACGACTTCCATCCATGTTAATGTGTTGATTCACAGTAATAGAACTGCCATATACATCTGGTTTAAATGCATCTTTACCTCGGTTTCTTAATGTTATTGAAACATCTGCAGAACTAAAATAAACATTAACTTCAAAACGAGTTTGAGGCATTCAAGATAAAGAAATATACCTTTCAACAATAGATTTTCAACTCCTGTTTAGGCCACAAGCAACAGACGTGGCAGGGGAAAAATGTCCCCGCTGGCCTTCCGTCCGAGAAAAAAAGAAAATACCAGACATTTTGCATGTGTGGCATTTTCTTTTTTAACTGGACAGAAGACACAATTACCGGACTGTCCCGGTAAAAACCAGATACCTGGCAACCCTAGGACAGGACCATTGTGGCTCTGTATTTACTACATTTAAAATGCAGAGCCACAGTGATCCAGAGCTGGCACAAACCACGCCGGCTCCAGGAGCTACCCTCGCTGCAAATCTGCGCAGCCCTTATCGAATAATTGTGTAGTTGATACAAATTCTATCGACTACCTGATTAACCAAATAACCACTCTAACATCCTTATATCAGAGGCAGCAATGCGGGGGAAGGCAGCTCCGCGGAAGCTGGCATGTGCGGAGAGCCAGCTCCCCACATGCACCAGCTCCCACCTCCCACTTTGCTACAGAGGTAGCAAAGGGAGAGGGTGCATGTAGTCATTAAGATTAACTGATAATACCAGGCTTATCGATTTATCATTCAAATGACTACATGCTAACATCCCTAGTATCATTGTAAAACATAACACATTACTTAAAGCCTTTCAAACGTTAATAGAAAATTTAAATCTATGTAAAAGCATAGGCTGCAGACTGGCAATGATGTAGCAATTTTAGTGATTAAATTTCAAATTCATTTTAAAAACGTAGTAATTTCAGATATCAGACTGAAGTATAACCTGCTAATTTTTGTTATTTTAAAACCACATATTTCTATACTTTAAAAAATGTTTTTTATCCTGATGTTCTATAAAAGGCCAAATAAAGCAAAAATGAAAAACTAAGAACTTTAACTTAGTGGACCAAACTAACTTTAACATCAAACTAACTTCTGAAACTCATGTACACACAGTTTCACTTACGTCTGTCCATCTTTCACAAATACTTTCAAAGAAGATCCTCTGTTAGTTGTGGTAGCTTTTCCCCCCAGGCCAACAATAAGAGCAGTTAATACAGCACTCTTCCCACCTGAAAAAGCAAATAAGCAGTCTTGTTATAAAAAAGTTCTGTCTTCTATCTACACAGTTCAATTACAGAGTATATAATTTTAGCCAAACCTGCACATCTCAGTAAGACTAATAAAACTGAAAACAAACGTCAAGAATATTTATTGTAAAAGACATGATATGCATACACACCACTCATTCCAATGTTGGCAAAATATTGACTGTTTTTCCCATTTTTATTCCATTAAAAGCTTTCAGAGTTCAATTTCAGAGTTCAGAGCTCAGTATTAACAGATGGCAGAACAAGGGGGAGTTCTGCCAGTTACAGTGGGGGAGGTCTAGATTGGATATTAGGAAAAACTATTTCACTAGAAGGGTGGTGAAGTAATGGGTTACCTAGGGAGGTGATGGAATCTCCATCCCTAGAGGTTTTTAAGTCTCAGCTTAACAAAACCCTCACTGGGATGATTTAGTTGGGATCTAGACTCAATGATCTCATGAGGTCTCTTCCAGCCCTATGATTCTATGAATTTATTCACATTGAGTTGAAAAGAATAGCTCTAATTTTGTTTCCTAACATTAATAAGTAAAGTTCAAGTAGTCAATCTCCAAATTTGGGAAAGTACTGGCGGTGTTCCTGTATTTTTTTTTCCAAAATCATAGTAAAAGATTTTACAGAACAACAACAAATTTTCAAAGATCATCATTTTAAGTTCACAATACCCTCCATACTCTGGGAATGGCAGCAGAATGACATGCTCTGCCCAGGCTTTCCCCCCCGTTATTCCCATAGCAGCAAGGGGCAGTGCCTGGGAGCAGCAGGGAATGTGGTATACCAGGTAAGTGCTATACCAGCATTTCCCCTCACTCTCCTGCTGGCCCAGCAAAATCTTTAATCTGGCAAAACCTGTTTACCAGCATTGCTGGATTGAAGAGGTTCAAGTTATATAAGAGTTTTCTGCAATCCAAACATTGCAGTGCTACTCTAGTACAGCACACACAGAGAACAAAAGTGACTTGAAATGCATGCAGAGGTGAACAGTTTTTATGTTTGTCCAAGTGAAATGCACAAGACAATTTTAAATGCTTAATTTAACACCAGTCATTTAAATTATGCATAAAGGACAGATAACCTTACTCAAAAACTGATTAGAAAAAAAATCATGCATTTTAGCCCAATGAAGATAAAAATATGCTTAAGAAGAATTATTTTCTACAGTTGAAATATTTAAGAGTTTAGTTCATACTGACTTTTTGCCTCTAACCACAATGCAATTTTTAGAGAACAAGAATTAAGACAATGCATGCACCAGATAAAGTTCTCGGGTTTTGTATATTTCAGATTTATTCTGAAAATGAGCTGACCAATTGTGTAGCATTTTTTGTGTTATCGCAATTCTTTTGTCCACTTGAAGAACGTAAACATAAAATATGTTGTGTTCTATGCATGTAAGAACACTTATTTTAGGGCATACTTGACATATTTTTGAAATGAGTTCCACAGACTCAAAGAACGGTATGACTGGAAAGGTCCTTGAGAGGTCATCTAACCCAGTCCCCTGCACTCATAGCAGTACTAAGGATCATCTCTAGTTCAGTGATGGGCAACCTGTGGTCCATCAGGGTAGTGCTCTGGCGGGCTGCAAGACATTTTATTTACAGGCTGTCTTCACTGCAAGTCCAAGATACATTCAAAAAATCTTGGACTTATAGCAAAACAACTTAAAGCAGGTAATTTTTTCCCCGTGGCTGACTTCTATTTGTGCAAATCGTGACTTAAGAGTTGCAAATTGGAGAACTTATAACACATCAGTTTCTACAACAGTCAATGACTTCAGTGCGGAATGGATGTATACCAGGATTACTTATAGCAGGGACACCCTGTACGTTGACAGTTCACAGACACTCCCCCACTAGCTGAGAGTTGCCATTCCTGGCCAATGAGAGATGCAGGAAGCAGCATAGGTATGGGCACTCAGCTTGGTCAACCAATCAAAGAAGGCCAGAATCTGTATATAAGGCCAGCTGGAGACAAACTTGGTGTGGTGTGGGAGACAAAGTGACGAGAGAACTAGAAGATAGGAGAAGACAACAAGCAGCCAAGTAGAAGATCAAGGAGATCAGAAGATTGGGAAGCAAAGTAGAAAAGAAGAAAGAGCAAGACATAGCAGCAGTATACCTGGGATCCGGTAGACAGATCAGAAGGACTTATATAAGTCACAGGGAATTGAAAGATCAAGTGTTAAGACGGTCTTTCCTGTTTTATTTAAAGTATGTTTGGGTATGCTTCTAAATAAAGTTGGCTACCTACAGCTCTGAGCGATTCATCCTCGATTCTGTGATTATCTGGCCAGCAACTCACAGAAAGTTAGTGTTGAGGTAAATGCTTTTTCAATATGTAATATTGTAACATTCTTCCATAACTATATGAGTTCTGAAGGTCACATAATTGCAAAATCAGTGTTATACAGGAACAGTGCACTAAAGCTCTATATGTATATGAAAGCTCTCTACTTATCATGTATTGTAACTGCATTAGCCTGTGTCCCTCAATTTATTCTACTGTATAATGCCACTTATGCACTTTTGTATTATGCTGACATACACATGGTAATTTGTATGGTCTTAATGAGGGTCTTATGCATATGTATCAAAGGGTCAGTGGGTATCAATATTGCAATATTGTAACAAAACATATAACCAGTATTTACTCTACAGAGCTGCTTTAACCATATGACCTATACATATAATACTAAAAGATTTACGTGGTGTTGCTCGGGTCCTTAACTCAAATACATTTTGTTTTACCTTCATGTAAATCATTGTTCTGGGGTGGGGTTGAGGATGGAGGGTAAAATATGCAGGTTGTTCTGGGGAAGAGAGGACTACCCCAGCTCTCTCTCACCACAGCAGCTTAGTGCTAGGTGAGAAGTGCTTGTCCAGGGCCACTGCAACTGCAATGGGCACAACTTGGGGAAGGGTGCACGTACCCTGGTTGGGGGACAGACAAAGACGCCCAAACAAACTCTCTGAAATATATTAGATACCTGTCCCTTTCTCCATCCCTGGACTCTACTGGCCCAATGGGGTTACAGCTGTTCCAGACCCCATCTCTGGTCCCTTGCTGCCCTCTATGATCATTCTGCGGTGAACCTGTCCCTCCTGCCAGAAACCTCCCTTTCCATTTTATGATAAACTATCAAATCCCAGGCATATCCCATTATCCTGGCACAATCAAACATTACCTTGCTTTAAGTTATGGTAAGAGGAAGCTGCATACAAAAGGAAGAGTTCTTGAACAAATCGACTCACAGATTGAGACAGACAGACATTTCTAAAATATATAGCTAGAAGACCACTACTGTGCCTATTACCACTATACACTATATTGAGTTTTCTTTTGCTATTTTTTAATTAAAAAAGAATAGGTTTTTGCATAACAGTTTGTTTGTCGATTCTTTGAGCAGAGGGCTGTATCTATGCCCTCCCAGGGACTAGCAGGATTAACCTGCTCTGGGGAGTCTTATTTGAGTCAGACACAAACCCCTGGTAATATCTTGGAAATGCCCTTTTATCCATTGGGCCAACCAAATTGTTAATCAATTTATGGTTATAGGCAAGTCAACATTAGAGTGCCTTGGGTCCAAATTGAGGAGCATGATGCCACCAGAAGGTGGCTAATTTTCTCCTTCAGTGATATGGGTTCTGTAGTTTCTGTATCAGAGCTCTGATCTTTTAAGAAAGCATGCTCCACACCTTAGCCCCCTCAAATTTTAGAAGGAACTTCAGATTCTTAAACCTTGGGTCAAGTGCCTTAGAAATCTCACATTGTTATCTTCTCTGCATCTTGTCAAATGTGCAGTGAAAGTGTTCTTAAAATGAACAACATGTGCTGAGTGATCATTGAGATTACCGTAACAGGAATCATATGGCAGAATGTGAGTAAATCAGAGACTGAGAAACACAATTCTCTCTCAAGGAGTTCATGCACAAAATTTAGTTAACACATTTTAGTGAACTTCATCAACATGGAAGCATGTCCCCTGGAATGGGGGCCAAAGCATGAAGTGGCATATGAATGTTTAGTATATCTGGCACAAATATCTTACAATGCCAGCAATTTATTACTGTAAATAAGAAGTGGGCAGCATTATCTCCCACAAATGTAAACAAACTTGTCTGTCTTTGTGATTGGCTGAACAAGAAGTGGCACTGAGTGGACTTGTAGGCTCTAAACTCTTGCATGGTTTTGATTTTAAATCCAGTTACATTTAAAAAAAATCTACATTTGTAAGCTGCACTTTCACTATAAAGAAACTGATATTTTATTAGCAGTGCAATAAAACCTGCAATAAATCCTTATTAATATTTTACCATAATTACAGTTAACTGCCCTATTATTGTACTAAGTTGTACACAAATAGAAGACAATACCAGTAATAATACCAAGGGGGTGGAGCTCAGTCTCATCCCTACATCTAATAAAACTACAAAAGCCCTGCACTTTAGGTACTACCTGAAAGCAGCAAATAATCCAATTCTCATATGACAATTAAAAATTAAATCAAAAGGAATCAATACTACTCACACCTGTATATTGCTCCCACACATCACCACTAATCTCAAAACCTATAAAGCAAACAAACCCATGAATCCTCGAGACCAGGTCTACTCAACTTTGGAAGCCCCGGGGGCCACAATGATATTCACAGAACATCCTGAGGGCCACAACTTAAGTGTTGTTGCATATACATGCAAGTATACATGCAAATAGTTTTTTTTCCACACTGACAGGCATGAATACAAAGATTAAGGCAAGGTAACAAAACATGCAGGACCCATTTAAGACAGTTCCGCTGATATTAATAAAATGCAATATTTACCCGATTTCCACCCATATGACAGCACTTTTAATGAGCAATGAGTCTCGGAATTTAACTACTAAAATGTATATCAACAAAAGACCATTATATTGACTCGCCATCGTGAAGCATGTTCCCAGTAGAGGCCATGTTCAAAAGATCCCACCTGTGAGCCATATGTTGAGCCCCGCGTAAGGCCAAACCACACCACGGGCTGCAAACAAACGGGCCGTGTGTTGAGTAGCCTTGCTCTAGACACTAGATCAGTACCTAAACTCAAACAATAACCCTTTATTTTAAAAATAAAGTCCTCCTGATACACAATTATTGTAGAAGAATCAGGGACTTTTCTTGGATAGAATTGGATAACTGAGACACAAATGACAGTTTAAACCCAGAGGGCAGAGATATTGATATGATAACACTGCAACAGAAGATAAGACATTTCCACAAATTATCAAATAAGAGAATGCTTTCTATGAAAATGTGCTGAAGAAAATTAGCAGCAGCCTAACTCTGGGTGAAAGTAGAACAACCAAAGAGATAACCACACTATATAAAACCTTAGAGCAGATCCAGAATGGGTGACAAAACTCCAAACAGGCTATGAAGCCAGATCCACCACAGAATGCACTAGATTCTGACAGATACAGAAAGATTCTTTCTTGTGCTTTGATAACATTTATTGAACTGGCAAATGATGCAAAGTAGGGATGGAAGCAAGCAGTCAACTACTCAAGTAGCCAATAAGCATAAGCAACTACTCGCTTCCCCTGTTTGAGAGGGAGAAAGCAGCGGGGAGGAACAGGCATTGGTGCTGGGGGGGAAACCAGCTTAAAATCCAGTTCCCCCAAGCACCGTCTCTGCAGTGCCACTTGCCGCCCCTCCTGCCCCCCCCCCCTGGGATAGGGGAGGCTGGTCCAGCAGCAGCCCCTGCCTGCCAGCGTCCCAGTGGGGAGCTGCCCCACTCCCCACCACAGACAGGGATTGCTGCCGCCAAGCAGCCCCCATTCAAGGAAGCTACTGCCAAGCAGCTTCTGTTCGTGGCAGCCTGGGCAGCTACTTCACTTCTGCATTTTAAATGCAGCAAGAGCTACAGAAGTCCAGAGCCAGAGCAAGCCAGGACTTCAGTCCCAGCTCAAGCCGGCTCCTGGAGCTAATCCCCACTGCAGCAGCCCCCTTATCGACTAATCATGTAATCAATTGTATCGACTACATAATTAGCCAAATAACCGCTCTTTAACATCCTTAATACGAAGTACTAAAGAACAAACATGAAGAGAAAGGCGCAAATACCCTTTATTTACTGCACTTTACCCTGTAAAAATATCATGTTATTTCTTTAAAAACAATTGGAAGATAGCAACATTTTAATACTATATATGCTAGTGAAATTTGGCGAAAGCTAAGAAACACATATACAAAAAAGAATGTTAATCAAAACTAATTTTGAGTTGTTTTGAAATCACCATATAACAAGTCACCATTAATCAATGTTACACTGTATGACTAAATTAAAATCACAACATATAGTCACCTCTCTATTTGTCTTAGGGATAAACATGATAATGAAAAAGCAGAAGTATGTATAAATAATTGTTTTCTTTTTCTGTAGTTAAAAAGACTAACTTTGGCTCTAAATATTTAGAAAAATATTTGTTTTAGTTTTTGAATAAGTCCCCAAAAATACTAATTACAGAGAAAAGAGCAAATTAATACTTACTTCCATTGTTTCCAACCACAAAGTTTACATTGGATCCAAACCGAAAGGGCCCCAACATTGAATGGCACATAAAGTTCTTCAATTGGATGCTTTCAATTATCCCAACTTCCCCAGAAGTCTACAGAAATATCATGAAAATTACATAAACCATACACTCAAAATTAATTAAAAATATGAGAGCCTGGTGATAAAATGGCAATAGTAGCAAAAAGCACACATATGATTGCAATCAAAACAGGAAAACAAACAGAAGGGTTGTAGGTGATGATGCATATAAACTACACAACAATATGGAAATTTTAAAGTTGGTCGCATAATTCAGTCATAATGTAGCATTAAATGCAAATAGTTATTCAAATGCATCATTTATCAAAGATAGTTTTAGAATACATCTACACTGCACACTCCTTTCCATGGCAGGTAGAACACATACATCATAGAAATCCCTCTAGCACAGATATAAAAAGCAGTGTGGATAGTGAGTGACTTTGTAGGTCCTAATCCCCTGAATATGTACTCTACAGGGCTCTCTACTTGCCCAAGCAGCGCCTCTCTATGAACACTGCCATTTTTAACAGTGTAGTGTTCAGCAGTTGGGAGTCTTTCCCCATACCAGGGAAAGGCTCTGACAGCAGGGAGACAGTTGGGGAAAGACTCTAGCACCTCCTCATACTGGGGATATGTGTGGCTAAATACAGCAGTGTGGAGGCAGCCTGGTTTTCATTATGGCATGTAGGTACAAAAAAGAAATGTGCAGTGTAGATATATCCTTAGTTTTTCCCCTTTAAGTTATCCAGTCATAAACATCTTACACGAGCATGCTTTTATTATTTAGTTTCCATGTGGCAAAAATATTCTTCATATACTCAAAGGAATTTTTTTTTTTACAATAATCTTTCCTCTTTTTCAATAATTTCTGATGTAAAGTTGGGAAGAAGGGGCTGAATTTAGAAGCAGAAGGGCTAATCCAGTGGCAAAATGTTGATACATATTTTGTTTTAGAACTTGAGTTCTTCCATCAGATAGCACTACATTTTAAGAGAATTTCTTCTGGTATTTCAAGAAAAAAATATTGATCTCATTAGGACTCAACTATTTTAAAGAGCAATAAGTATACCATTCCTCCTCCTCACTATATTTTAAAATACCACCTAAACAGAAAAACTTATTTCAAAAACAATTCTATTTTGACTGTCACAAATTATTTAGGATATATTTAACAAGCTACGATGGCTCCAACTGCTCCTTCTGAGACACCCATCTGTCTTTCAAATATTCCCCTCACCCTTCGCAACTTGTTCAATATAAAATCACAACTTGCACAACATATTTGGTTTAGTTTTTGGATAACTAACCAAACATGTTATTTCCTTTAACTGGTTACCTATATTTTTTGTTCTCAGTAGTCATCCCATATAATGCAACTTATCGTGGTTGCCAGTGCAACTTATTATTTTAATTTTAAACAATGTTTAGTTGGCATTAGCAGGGCTCAACAAACAATGTAATCTACTCGCCCATGGCGAGCAGATTACACCCTGGAAGAGCTGGCGCAGAGCGATCTGGCAAGCGGGGCTCGCTGCCGCTCAGTGAGCCCTGGGCATTACTATATGTTACACAAATTATTAGTTACATTTAAAAATAGAAGCTTCAGTGGGTAGCCGAGTTAGTCTGTACAGGATAAACTTAAACAACAAATAGTCTGGTAGCACTTTAAAGACTAACAAAACATGTTGATGGTATCATGAGTTTTTGTGGGCACAGCCCACTTCTTTATTTAAAAATAGCAATCTTTATTGTCTATTCCAAAGGAGAAGTAGGGACTGCA
The DNA here is from genome assembly GCA_030068395.1 of Apalone spinifera. Classification (NCBI taxonomy): domain Eukaryota; kingdom Metazoa; phylum Chordata; order Testudines; family Trionychidae; genus Apalone; species Apalone spinifera. The sequence goes on from CM057847.1 coordinate 164,483,878, forward strand.
ACAGGCTGTGGAACTTATAAAAGGCTCAAAACTGAATGCTGGAAGCAACTGTCTAGTACGTGTGAATGAATATGAAGAACAGATCATTATGGTGATAGCACCCTAAAAAAATTATTCCAGAAATTAGAATTTTGCTTAAATGTAGCAGAGGTCAACAGAAGAAGGAATGACAGAAACATCACTGGTAACTTTATTTCCATATTCATCTTTCTACAGAGACACTCATGCTACATCAGCACCATAAACAGTGCTATATTTATACCATTTCTCGTCTTTCTCTTTTTAAAAAGTCATTTCTAACATAACATACATCTTACCGACTGAGAACTGGAATTACTGTCAGACTGCAACTGTGAACATTCTTCTTCATCAAGCTCATCATCAGATTCATCTGTATATTCTTGTCTTGGCCTTTTATGGTATCCAGGTTTTGAAAAACTTTCCTCTTTTCTCTTTCCCATAAGTTCTGAAAAACTTAAGATAAATTCTAAGTTCCAGTTAGACAACTGAAAAATACCCACAGATTAGAACACAAACAGGTCATGGCAGTCTATACGTAGTTTTAGATTAAAAAAATATAGAATTACCACTCTTAAAAGAATTTAACATATCCAAAGTTAACACAGCAAGGGAAGGTGTCACAGGACCCCTTGCTGCTTTTACAGCAAGGGAAGTTACTCAGCACATGCACAAGAAAGTGAAATCCTAAGTGCATACAAGTGGTTCTCTCATTAGACTATCAAGACACAGGCTAAGTGAGTGGTCCTCCATCTCAGTAGGCCCCATGATAACCACAAGCAAGATAAGTCTCCTGCGATAAGGTAGTTTTGCTAACTGTGCTCACACACCTAGAATTTGTGAGAGGTGCCAACTAAATCATAGCAGTACAGGCAGTCCCCGGGTTACATGGATCCAACTTACATCGGATCCCTAC
>CM057847.1:164504044-164514150 GCA_030068395.1 Apalone spinifera
TGGCCTCCTTTGCATGACTTTTCCGGCAAAGGGGGCCAGTCTAAACACAGCCAATATGTAACTAATCTGTGATGTACACATTACATTTGTCAGTAGAAATAAAACTCCTGTCGTCCTTTGAAAACAGGCATCAGTCTTTTAAGGGACTTATCTTATGTTTTCAATGTATTGTAGAGTTCTGAACTTTATTTTCATTGTCAGGAATCGTGAAAATATAACATCCATATTTATAGAGAATTGCTCTGATTCTGAAGCTATGAGTTAAACAGCAAAATTGTCATGGCTTGTCAGGCAAGATTAGCATCTAATCTAATCTTTATCATAATAGCATTAACAAAGGATTACATCGTTTAGCCTTGAAAAAGTGTCTGGAAACCTAATGAAAGGCTTGTGAACCAGCTCCACTTGGCTCTGTTTGGTGTTAAATTGCACAGGATAAGGGCGGCACAGTTATCTACAATTTGAACAATATCTGAGAAAAAGGTGGCAGGACCACAGAAGGAAAACAGGAGTCACAAAATGAATAAATCTCCAGAATGAAAACTAGAATGAAGCAAGTGAGGAAGAAAGAGAGTCCATATAGCAACTTTTGTCTTTGCTACTTTGATATGTAAGCCAAATAATTTGTTTAAGAAATATAATATGAAGGAACCATATTCACTGTGGTGTCCAAATAGCCATGTTTACTAACTATATGCGACATGTCCCTTGCAGGGTTCTGATGGCTTTGAAAACGTAGAAAACAGTAAGGGATATTGAAGGGTTCACAAACTGACTAAAAGGACACCACTTAATTCTTACATACAGTACTTTTAACTAAGTTGCTGTGATCATAATTGATATTTTCCAATCTTGTTCCGAGGCAGCTGTTGTGGTGGTATTGCTAAAGCATTATAAGAGTGTTTGGACTCTTTAATGATCTCCTGTCTCTCGCATAGTTTTTGTCTGTAATTTGTTATAGATGAAGGAAAGTGTTATTAATCAACCTAATCTTATTTAAATGGCAACTGTCTCTAGCCAAAGATGATTTCAGAAAATCTTCCTGGGAGGCAAGGGGGCTGTCCACTTACTAACTTCTGAAGATCCAGAGACTATATAAGCCATAAATGCTGACGAGAATATTTGAGAAGCACTCTTACTTGAAAGAATGCAATACCTCATGACCAGACATGGGAAGAAAGAGCCACATAAAGCAAGCCTGATATGGTAACCTCAACAGAGACAAAACTTTACCTCTGCTGGGAGCCAAGCACAATCAGATCCTTCAGGCCAAATCTGAGATGAACTAATTAGATCCCAGAGACCTAAAACAGAGGTTAAAATTCTTTCTAATATCTCATGCTTGTTGTCTTCAACCCTTGAAGGGTATTTAGTGTTTAGTTTCTCAAAGGTAGCTTCTAAAAACTTAAGAAAATATAACTAGTTATCTTCCGGAGTGACTTCCTGATAATTATAGGATTAAAAGGAAGTAAGACTACCTATTTATTTCCATATTCTCGTTAGTTACTTCTGAAATTATATATTCCTTAGAAGTTGTTAGAGATTAACATGCTATAGTTAGATGCCTAAGTAGCTGGCCATGGTCCAGTGATAAACTTCTGATTTATTTTAAAATGTGTGTTTGAGCTACAGTATATAGTTATGTATTCAATTTATTCATCTGCAACTTTACAATCCTCCCCAATCCTCTTGAATTATTGATTTATTCATTATGGTGATGATATAACTTATGTTGTACTGCAAATACAAGCCATACAATTTAGCTCTGGTATTTAGACTGTAAACTCCTCAGAGTAAGGACTTTGTATAAAGCCATACAAGGCAGTATTGCCTGAGGAACAATGGAGAGTAAAAAGCAAAATTAAAGTAACAATAATTGTTTCATTTACTTTGTCAGTAAATGCCTCTGTGGTTTATCTGAACTCAGAACTCCCAGGACTACTATTTGCTAATAAGTGACATGAACCTATTCTGAGTTTTCATTTTTGTAAACTGTTTTTATTTTGTTTAAAGCCTTAATTACCATAAATTAAGCTTATTTAAAGTGATCACTTGCTCTTATGGAACACTTCTGTCAGACAAACATACACCCACTAAAGTTTGTGAGTGTAGTGCCAACAAGATACTTAATTTAAGTTATACATTGTATTGCCACGCATTTTTCAGTAATTATTTTTACCCAATACACTGGCAGTCATTATTAGACTGGAAGTTGCTGCAGAGGATTGAAGGAGCAACAGTAACTATTAAATAAAATTGCCTACCTAGTGATCACCGTCCCATGTGATAGAGATTGGAAACTGTCCAGTAGTTGGTCTAGTTAATGAGAGATATAATGAAAAGCACAGCGTTAACTTTCCTGGAATAATCTCGGAGTTTGAAACTTGGCAGCATCTTAAGGTATTGTCTCATCAGAGCAAACACGTAAATAAAATCACTGAGAGATGATTTTTTTTATTTGCTATATTAATTTTGCCAAAGCTTTGAGAATATATCTAAAATATACACTGTACTCTCCAAAATATCATTGAATTTTTTGGGGGGAATATAATGACCATTCTGTCACCCTGCTCTTTGAATGTCAACTTTTAGGCTTAATTCCTTGTGTCATGGAGCTCAGGTATGAAAACATTTCTTGCTTTATCATCTTTCAGAATTTTTCCCATCTTATAAGATAGGTTTTTAAAAGGCAGAACTATTTTTCTCATCCTTTCTTATCATTCAGAAAGGAATTATATATTTCAATTCTGTTTCCATTCCTCACTCAATTGGCAGATGTATTCTGGGTATTTTTCATCTTCCTTGGAAGCAACAGACACTTGCAACAAACTGGAGATGGGACAGCAGGTGGGATGGAACCTGCTGTCCCATCTGAACCATCTACAGTGGTTCTGAGAATCATCTTTTTAGATGCCTGCCTAAAGACTTTGGGATTAATATAGGTAGAAATGTAATGGCTTGTGGTACACAGGAGATTCCCTCGCCCCTCAGCTGCCTCTGTATCAGAGCTGCGGTGGAGGGGGGAGGGAGTTGGCTTAGAGGAGTCGCTATATGCAGAGAGCTGGCTTCCACCTGCCTCCTTTACCTCCCATGTTGCTGCTTCTCTCTCCCAAATAAACACATATTAACATCCCTAGGTAGCACTTAGGACCCCCATCATGGAGCACAGCTCTATTTTAATAGGCAGTGTAGAAACATTTAAAAAAATACCTGAAGAGCCTGCTCTACACGTACTTGTTTCAAGTACCTCGTACTGGGAGTCTTGCTTCAATGTCTTCCCTACTCTCTGCTAGGGATGTCAACGTGCAGTACGCTACATGATAAACTGATAAGATTAACCAATAAGCCTTGGTTTATCAGCTGCACACACTCTCTCCCCCTTTCTGCCTCTCTCAGAGGCAGTGGTGGGGAGCAGGAGCCGGTGCCTGTGAGGAGCTGGCTTTAAGCAGGCTCCCCACAAGCAATGGATCCACCTGCTCCCCGCACTGCTGCCTCTGATAGAGAGGCAGCAGCACTGAGGGTGGGGGGGAAGCTGAAGCCAATGCACATGGGGAGCTGGCTCCGCGAACCCACCTGCCTTCCTTTGCTCCCCCCCCCCCCCACTTTGCTGCCTCCTACAGAGGCAGTAACAGGGGGTAGACAGGCACCAGTGCTGGGGGAGCTAATTTAAAAGCCTGTTCCTCCTAGCACCAGCTCCATGGTACCTCCTTCTCCTCCCCACCCCCACTGCCTTTATCAGAGGCAGAAGCACGGTAGGAGGGAAGGCAGCCCAGGCTCATCGCAGACAGAGGCTGGTCTGCAACAGCCACCCGCAAAGGAGGACTGCTATTGGACAGTGTTCCCTCTAAGCTGTTCTGCAGCATAGCTTCACAGATGATTAATCATCCCTGCCAAGTCAGCTCCATGCATAGAGCCCTAGCCTCTGACTAGGCAGGGCTGATTAATCACCTATGAATCTGTGCTGCCACACAGTTTAGAGGGAACACTGCTGCTGGACCAACCTCCATCTGCAGCAGGCCTATGGGAGATGGAGCAGCTTCTGTCCGCAGGTTGCTCAGCCTCTTCTCCTTCCCATAGGAGTGCTTCCCGTAGAATCTGTGCTGCCACACAGTTTAGAGGGAACACTGCCACGGACCAACTGCTATCCGCATCTGGATTTTTTAAAATGTTTCATGGAATCCTGAATATTGCAAAAGATTTATATTATATTGCTATCTTTGTAGCATTTTCTTTGTTTACCCGGTGCACTTGTTAATACAGATTTTTAGAGGCTTGCAGCCAATTTGGATATTCCCTTTTGCTTTTGTTAAGATTGTCTAGATTTCCACTGCTTGTAATACCCACTGAGCTTAGTTATTTCATCAGCATAATAATTTCTCAAGATAGTAGGACTGCTTTGCTGTTTAATGTAATCATTTTCTGCAGGAAAGATTTAGGTAGAAAATAACAAATGTGTTTCTCACTCCCAGGGAATATAAAGTTTGAGAGAGAATCCTTGGACAACATGAGATTTGAAAATGTATATGTGTGTGTCATCATTCTTTTAGTGTTCTCCTAACCTATATCACTTTATAAGATGCCTTGAAAATCAAAACTGATAGCTACATTTTAGAGAAATTAATCTTGAAATTAACTGAATCTTTTCTGTTACTTTAATACTGTAATGATGGTAGTATTGTGAGAGAACTACTTGTTTTCTGGTCCTATTTAAGGTAACAGTCTTCATAACTGTTTTGTTGACTTTCTGATATAATGAATAGTAGTCATTGTCTTCAGAATCGAGTTACATACCTGTTCTTCTTAATAAAAATTAAATGTTTTTTAATGTGACTCCCCTTTACGATAATTATTTTGATTTGGCAATTGGACTAAAACATTTTTTGTGCTTTTTAATCCCTCTGTTAATTTTTTTTTAAAAATAAAGGTATCCAGGGTGATATCTTCACTCCTGTGCTGGTTCCTTTACACATGGTGAAAGGGGCTTTCAAAGTCTTTGTTATGCTATAGAATCCTCTCTCCATAGTGTAAATGCTGTTTTCCAAGAACCCCCTCTTAAGCTGTGGCACAGGTTGATCATATCTGTAGCTTCCTCCATTCTGCTGAATGGGCCATAGCACTGCCCAGAGGCTTCCAGCAGTGCCTGGTATGGTCTTGTCACTGATATGTCCAATAGGGATATTAAATATTGGCTAATTGAATAGTCGAGTAACCCCGTGAATTCTTATCAGTTAGTCAACTATTCTATAGTTCCCGGGGGTGGGGACGGCAGCCAGTGTGATCTGGTCTCACTCCTGAGGAGCTCCCTGCCACTCCGCACTACTGCCTCTGTATCAGCAGTGTGGGATGTCAGGTGAGAGCTGGTCCATGAGGGGAGCCTGTTTAAAAACCAGCTCCCCTTGTGGACCGGCTTTGTGTCGCCCTGTGCTGCAGCCTCTGATAAAGAGGCAGCAGCATGGAGTGACAGCAACCCTTGTCTGGGGGCAGTCTAAGCTCCTGGACATGGCATGAGCTGAAACTGAGTTGAACTACCTGCCCGCCCAGCTCCTAATACACTTTAAATGCAGAGCTGCAGCAGGAGTAGGTCCCAGACCCGTCGCAAACTGACCAGCATGCTAAAAAATATACTGGCAAGTGGGGAGAGGGAAATGCGTGTAATCTACAGCATTAACTTATAAGCTTTTGCTTATTGGTTAATCGGTTAATCGACTACACTATTACATCCCTAATGTCCAACGCACGCTATTTTGTACCCCTACCTATACCTCTGAATTTTTCTTTCTTTTTTTTGTGTGTGGATTCTGTAAAGCATTTGGAATGCAGTTTTTCAAGCATTTGAAATGCAGTTTGTGTGAAACACCTTTATATTGGACCTAACAAATATCAATGTTTTACATTAATTTAAATTTTAATGTGTATCATGTTTCCTTCTCTCTAAAAGGGAGTGCCAGGAGTTGGAAAAGAACAAGCTTTAAAATTAATTGAGACTTTACAAGGTCAAAGTTTACTACAAAGGTAAATTTTAAGTTTGTCTTATCCTGAAATATTTCAATCTTCTAAACTGTCTTGGTGAAAGACTGTGTTATGATGCACTTTGAACCTGAGTCTACTTTATTCATGTTTTAATTTTAAAAGAAATAAAATATTACATTTCTTACGTGATGATCAGCTGTCTAATCTAACAATGCACTAATTGACAATGTTTATAACTGCATTAATTCCTAGTCTCTGTTTCTGCAAAGAGTAGCACATATCTACTCATTTGCAGGACCAGAGTCATCAGAAGAACCTGATCCCAACCCCCAAAAGTAATTGGAAAATTCTCGTTGATTTTAGTGGGCTATGGATCAGATCTTTGGATCCTAATGAGCTCTGATATAAATATTGCCCTGTTGCCACAATGATTCTCAAAGCTAGAAATCTTCTTGATCACTGTACATACTGAAAAGTACATTTACTGCAAACAAATTGTGTAATGGAAAACTGAATAGTTTTAAGAGGGTGAATGAGATGGTATGATAACATTTTCATAAATAACCTATAGAGCTGCATTACATTAATCTTTTGTAATATAATTTTAGGTTTGATCAATGGAAAGGACAGCTTCAATGTGATAATACACCTGCTCTAAGTGTTAACAAAATGACTCATTGTTCTGTTTGTCATCATCCAGGTCAGTATGAAAATGGGTAGATTTTGTTGGTTTTGACTTGCATTATAAGTTGCTTTTCATACAGATTTCAAATTCTGAATTATCTTTCTTTAAAATATAGAAAAGGTCTCTCCTGAGAATTGGTAATGGAGTAAGGATTTATTAAAAAAAAAAAACTGTAGTCCACTGTTTCAAGCTGGGCCCTGTTGGTATTGTGCGGAAGATGTTGCTATTGAATGGCTGTTAGGTGATATAGGTCTAGCTTGGGTCTAATTAGAATTCATCACTAATTGCCATCACAGTTGGCACCCTTTTAGCAGTGTCAATAAAGAAGGCAAAGACTGAACTGACACTATGCTCTCATTCATGCTGGTGGGCCCTACATTAACAGGATTGAGATATATTAGCAGAGATTATTTGCACAGCTATTCTTGTTTTGTCTGTTTTATTTTTAAAATAGCATTCAATATCACGGACCATCAATCTGTCACCTTCAATTCAAATCTAATGCTGCTTACAGCTGGCTTTTTTTTTTATTTTGGGGGTTTTTTTTGAGGGAACAGAGAGGAGAAGTCATTCATTCAATGGTTTTGTCAGATTGTCTCACATGCATGATGTTTGTGGGTCTTTAGGGAAGTAATTTTCCAGAATAACAGTTTGCAACATTTTTACTAACAAGAAAAATCTGGTTTTTATTGTAAATATTCCTCGATATTTCTAGTGTACTTAGTTTTGTATACAGCAGCTTTTGGTGATATATCCATGTATGCTCAACTTCATGAAACAGACTTGTGTAGTTTGGGAAACATGGTTCATCTCATTCTCTCCCTCTCCTTTTTCTATAGGTTCTTGTAAGGATCATAAGCTCAGTGGATGTAAACTGTGTGGAAGTGTTAAATACTGTGAACCTCATGACTACCAGTATTGCTGCCCTTGTGAATGGCATTGTTCAGAGCGAGAAAAACAGACAAATGCAGTAGAGGACAATATTAGAAAGTAGGAATGTCTTCAAAATGAACTGTTCTTCATTGCTTTCAGGTGCAGGGTGAACATGCAAGTCCTGCATCACGCACATTTCTATCCTGTTCCTAATATATATGTTTTACTTGCAGAAAAGCTAGAGGTTGTGAGGGCTTTCCATTTTCTGAGGTAACTAAAAAGCCTACTAACAGTTCATTTTGAATTAGTAAATTGGATTTTCAGCCAACTTTCTTCTAACTGTCCTGTTTTTTATTTCTTTAAAGGTTATCCAAGAATTTCTTGTAAACAAAAACAAACTGGTCAGGATACTGGAGTACCAGAGGCCAAATTTATTGTCCTTTCAGGTACAAAATGATACATAGAAAATCTGGCTCTTTGACATATTGCATTTGTTAGTATGGAACGCCCCTAACAATATTAATGTTAATAATTAGTAACTTTTATCAGTTACAACAATAAAAAAGTGGCAACAATCTTAATATTAATGTTTGTTTGGAATTCTGAAATTAAGACCTGAGAATAGATTAGTAAATGTAGAGAGAGATGTAAAAAGGGGGGGAATGTAATGACAGAAAATGGAAAACAGGATCACTCACAGGAACTGCAGCTTTATCTAGGTACAAAGTTCCTTTTCACATTCTGTACAGAATTGTTGGGTTTTTATGGCCCTCACTTATCAGTTCGGAATTGCCACCTACCAAATTTGGAGATGTTTTCTGGGAAAGTCAATCATCCCAAAAATTCAAAGATATGCTCTTGCATGCTCCCCAAATGTTATGTGAGTGGGCACAGATTTTATCAGCCTATTTTATGAGGAGAGAGTGATACCAATGCATCATTAACACTAGCTATCTGAATTTTGTTTTGGGACTGGTATATGGAAGTTGGAAACAATACACTTCTTGGTTAGGTGATCTCCAAGGCTAATGTTGAGGCTCACCTTTCCTAGAAGGGGAGAAGATCTGTTTTGCTGTTCCATTTTCTGAGACTGAAGGCACTGTTTACATGAATGGTATACAGATGATGGGCCACTAATGAATGGACTATGGAATGTGATAAAAATGTGTAGGTGTACATGCATGGGAGATATACATTGTCAAAATCTGATGAGATGTTTAGCTTTCAGTGTGGCCTTCCTATTCCTATTGCTGTCACTACAAAGCTGCTCCATTAACTCTCAGTTGAACTGGCTGCTCTATCTATCCTGTTATGGATGTGCTTGATCTAGATGGTGCTTGGTCCTGTCTGATGACCTCTTGAGGTCCCTTCCAGTTCTAGTATTTTATGATTCTATAATTATTTTTCCATCTTGCACGGAGAGGTCATTTAGGCTATGTCTACACTGCACACTTATTTTGAAATAAGAGAGTGCACATCTACACAGCAAGCCCGTTATTTTGAAATAATATCAAATAACAGGCTTCTTACTCTTCGTGAGATGAGAGTTACAGAAGTAGGAGTAAGGGAAAACTCGGCCAAAAGCCAAGTTAAGCCACTTCAACTTAAGCTACAAAATTAAATTTGCGTATCTTACCTCAACTTTAGCCCACAGTGTAGACGTACCCTTAGTGTTTTACCACAAGGTGGGTATTAAAAGGATGTATAAAACATAATGTTTAAAGTGTTCGTTAAGAGAACTGTTTAGGACACTGTAACAACAAAATAGGAAGGTATTATGGCTGCATTTCTTAACAGAGATTTGCTTTTGAGAAGATGGAATGGACCAAACATTATGCTTGCAAGAAAACGTTGTCACTGTTGACACACTATGACATGATCAAAAGAAAATCGGGCCAGATAGATACAGAGCAACTGCAAGCAATACGGTAACGTAATTTTTGAAGTCTTTAAATTAACTCTATTTTTTGTTCGTTTTTGTCACTGGAGGAAATTTTATTATTGAAGTAAAATATACTTCCCACTTTTGCCCTCATTCTTAAGCTATGTGCTGCTTCTAGAAAATGGTAAAAGCTTAAATCAGTGTTGCATTTCTGTCATAGCAGCTATACAAAGGTAAAGTGTAAATTAAAATGTGTACAAAAGTTTCCTTTAATGCTAGTTTATAGGGCATGATTCTTCACATCTTCACTTTTAGCCATAATCCCATCAACATAAGTGGGGCATGCTATGGGCATGAGTTTTTGTTCATTGAGGTTGACACACAACCAGGCCTCTGGCCTATACATTTTAGTTGACAGCTGGGGAGCTGATGATCTACTGGCTTCTCTCTTGTTAGGGCTAATAGTGAATGGTCTCCTTGGTGCTGAATTCTTGTCAGCCGACAGTCGTGTGTGTGTGTGTGTGTGTGTGTGTGTGTGTGTGAGAGAGAGAGAGAGAGAGACCCAAGTCTTAACTGCTGAGACACAGGGTCCCGTCGCAACGGGCAGTCTAGGGAAGACTCAGAGATCCCCTAACGGATCTCTCCCTGGGAGTAACACAATCCAAACGCCCAAGCTCTCCCTATACCTGTCCCTTA
>CM057847.1:164514250-164530600 GCA_030068395.1 Apalone spinifera
TTTACTGCTCTGTGTGCCCTGCATGCTTCAAGCAAGTAAAAATGGATGCTACAGTTCTACTGTACTTTCTTGTCTAGACTTGAATATCATTGTCTAACCTTGTTAAAGGTTCAGATCAGTATTACCATCAAATTCTATTACCAATTCAGCAAAAAAGGAGATGCAGAAGACTATGGGACTGCTTACAGCATGTGAAATAGCACATGTGGGAAGGTGAGCCTTTCTAGGATCAGTGGTTTTAATTTAGAATTCTGTTTCAAAGAAATATTGAAAATATGGCCTGGGTGGTATGTAGGAGTGATAGTAGAAGGTAGAACCCTTTACTTCTATGTTGTTTCAAATCCACTGCCAGTAGCAAAATAAAATTATCACCTGGCGGCTGCTCAGATGCAACCACCAATGTAACGAAAAAAATCAGCAGTGTGCACATGCGCTCACACAGCAATGCCTAACTAAACTACGCAGTACATCTCTGACTCAAAGCTCTCTAGTTTGACCAAAGATACAAAAGGAGTGAATGAACCGATACTAATACTGGTTACCATGCCTGCATCTCAGGTCATAGAGCAGTAGGAGAAGTTTTCAATATAATTGATTTTTGTATCTCTTGTGAGAAAGGGACCTCACTCTCCAGTGATGCTCATCTAGTGCCTTTTCATGACCTGTACGTTCATTAATGGTCTGTTTACAAAGTCAAAGACAAGAAGGCTGTGTCTAGACTGGCGTGATCTTGCGCCAGAGCTATGCAAATGAGGCTCAGGGGCGGAATATCGCCAAGCCTCATTTGCATAGCTAATGAGCCGCCATTTTCGCGGAAGAGGCTCTTGTGCAAGATGGGGCTGTCTACACTGCCCCTTCTTGCGCAAGAAAAACCCTCTTGCACAAAGCCGTTATGCTGATTATTTTCAGGCATAATGGCTTTGCGCAAGAGCCTCTTCCGTGAAAATGGCGGCTCATTAGCTATGCAAATGAGGCTAGGCGATATTCCACCCCGAGCCTCATTTGCATAGCTCTGGCGCAAGATTGCGCCAGTCTAGATACAGCCGAACAGAGGTTCATTACTTACCTGCAAGAAAAAATGGCAATCTTAAAAACAAATCGTTCTGGTTTTTAGAATCTGTACTACGTTAGCAGAATAGGACTTTTTCCTCTAATTTGCATGGATTACAAATTTAACATTTTGGAATAGGTTTGTGATATTTTCATATTTCTTGCTTTAGGAAAATCACTTAGTGAAGTTGTTACCATGTCTGCTTTTGTTTCACAGGATAGGCAGGACTCGTGTTAAAAATGGAGTTCCTTGTTTTGAAATTGAATGGCAAAAGCCAGGTTGGTGTTTTCTTATACATGCATGGGTTATTCTGACAAAACTCCTCTTTAAAGGAAATGTGCAGCCAGCAGTATGCACAAGTGACCTCTAGTACTGATGGGACAACTGTTCTATGAACGTATACAGAAAACACACATTTTTTTAAATCACCTGGTATTGGCCATTGTCAAAAGTAGAGATGATGAAAAGTGTTGGTTTTGGGTTGGTGGTTGTTGTTGGTTTTGCTTTGGGGTGGGTTTGTTTGTTTGTTTGTTTGTTTGTTTGTTTGTTTGTTTGTTTGTTTGTTTGTTGTAAATGTGTAACTGCTGAAACAGAGACAGCAGTTGGGGGCGAGAGCCAGTGCTCATGAGAAGCCAATTATTAAGCTGGCTCTCCACAAACACCGGCTCCTGTGGAGCTGCCTAACCCATCTCACACACACTGCTGCAGCCCCTCAGCGAGGTGGGTGATTCCACAGAAGCTGGTACCCACAGGAAGCCAGCTCCCCAAGAGCACCAGTTCCCACGTGCTCCGCCCTGCTACCTCTGATACAGAGGCAGCGTGGGGAGGGTGGAGGAGGAGGAGGAAGCAGCTTACGTGTAACCATGAAGGCTAACCAATGACTCAGGCTCATTGATTAACCATTGAAACATATACACTGTCACATCTCTAGTCAGAAGATGGGATATTGGGCTAGGTGGACCTTTAGTCTGACCGAATATGGCCATTATGTTCTTAAATAGATTGAAAATGCATACATTGTACCCTTAGGGGAATTTTGTGTTTGGTAATCTTCAGGTGTGTCAGACCAGCACTCGGTGCACATTTGGAAGAGGGCAAAGATGTTCATTACAATGACTTGGGATCACAACTGCACATTAGACTTAAGTTTTATTCCTTTTTGGCCCTAGCATATCCCCTATTCCAAGGTGGCACTACTTTACGTGAAAAAATCCCCCATGATGAGAGGATCTCAGGTGCCTGCAAGAGATTGGTGCAAAGAGGTCTTGATGTGACCAGGGTGTGGCCTCTAATCTTCTGATACTGACATTAATATTTGAAAATTTCTTAAGGGCAAAGGAACTGCATTGTTCCTACTCTGATCTTTTCCCTTCCTTCATGCCCTCGGCCCTAATGTGACTCTGTTAATTTTCTAGAGCATTATGTTACAGCAGATGATCAGTCCACAGAGTCCTTTGTGGTTACAGTAGAGGAAGAATCGTTGTTTCAGGCTGCCTATCCTGACATTGTTGGCTTCTATAAGTCGGAAATTTTGGAGAAGAAACAGAGAAGTAAGTCTGAAACCATACCAATGCCTACCACTCTGTGGGCACTGACATAATAAAAATAATATAGACTGCATCATTTCTTGTATAGCTTTGCATACATCCTATTCAGTGAAAGATTACGTCCCCATTAAGATCCCATTTCTTCTCACCCTGCTCCTTTTCATCTCTGCTAGCACTATACATTCTTAACAGCTGAGGTTACTTTGACCACAACAACAACAAAAACCTATTATGATGTATGGTCTTTGGTTTTTTTAGGTAAGAAAAATAAACCAAAAGAAAAAGAATATTCAGATATCAGCGGTGAAGTTGCTGATCTCCTGTCTCTGATGAATTTGCAATCTACCTGCGAAAGCTTTCCTGAACAGGATTCCAAGTCTGATTTTAAAACTCTCCCTGATAGTCAAATGAAACAAAAAAATATCTCCAAAACTAATGATTCATTTTTAGCTGCAGATTTGTCCACTGTAATTGTTCAATTACAAAACCCAGCATCTACCCTTCCACTACCTGCTTCAATCAGTACTCAATATCAGAGTGTTTTAGATGACTCTCGGATTTCATCAGCACAATTAACTGAATTCCCTGAGGCATCATCCTCCTATACTTCCTCTATGATAGCTGATCTACAATTGAGTGGTATTGACTGGGAAGGAACCTCCTTCAGCACTGTACCAGAACATGTTGATTCTGCCTGTTGTTCAGTGTCTAAACATGGTACATCTAATAGTGGTGTAAGCCAACCATGTACTCTTCAGAATAAAACAAGGGAAAATTCAAACTATTCTGGTGCTACACAGTCTAATGAAGATCCTGTCAGTAGTGCGGAGTATTTGGTTTCAAACTCTACTGACCTCGTAGGACAGTTTCAGAAGTTGCCTTTAAGAGAAGGGATCCTTCTGAAGACATCTGTGCAGAAAGATACTTCACTGTCTCTAAATGTAGTGCAAATGAAACCTTTACAGTTGTTGAAACAAATGAAAAAAACATCAAATCCTGAGACTGTTTCCATTTATCCTTCAGTTCAATTAAGTGACAACACAAAGGAAATCAAAATGTTATCAGAAAATTATTTGAAGGACTGTAATATACAAAATTACGAGGAACCATACCAAAAACCTGGAAACCTGTTACAAATGGAGCAAAAACACTCCAAACAAAGCTGTTCAAACTCTGTGGATTTGAGCAGTGAAGCAGAAGAGCCTTTGCACTCTGAAGGTGAATCATGGACATTAGCAAAGATCACAGATAACTGTCAAGTTAGAAAATTCTGTAGTCAAGTTTCTTGGAAAACTTCCGTTAAAAAGAGTGTGTGCTATGAGAGACATTCTTCTAGTGAGGACAGTGATGATGGGTACGTGAAGGATAAAAATCAGACACATAGAATTAGACAGCAGAGGCAACCAAATCCAGCTCAGATGAAGGAAAACACTACCAAGGAGAAGAATAACAAAGGATCAAATCTTTCAATTAAATGGAAAGAGAGAGCGGCAAATTTAAAAATAACTAGCAATTATTTGTCAGCAGAAATATCTCCAAAACCTACCGCTGTAGTAGAAGCTAATAGTTTTCTAAACCCCGTAATATCTTTTAAAGGATTAGATTCCTGTTCTTCTCTGCAGCAAAGCAAAAATGATGACTGTGATGTAAGGGGAGATAGTCCCCTGCCTCTGTCTGAAAGACTCAAACTAAAGTCAAAAGCAATTAGGAGTTCATTACAAATACATTAATATATATATTTTCTAAAAATACAGATGTCTATAAAATACATTATTATATAAACATTTCAATAGTGTCATTGGCTTCTACATAGTTCCTCTTCTCAGTTTTATAACATTGGTATATGCAAACCCAGAGACACTGTTGCTAAATTGATATAATCATAGTTAATAAAAAGCATTGTGAATCTTGCTTACTTGGTACTGAAATTTGAAATGTAAACATTGTCAAAATTATGCAGTCCTTGGAGTGCCTCTGACATGCACTGAAATCCATTTATAATTGTATAGTGTTTTCTTAACACAAGTACCATAGTCAGGAATATAACATACCACGTTGATATTGTATTCCAAAAAAAGATATTTGTTTAACGAAGCACTAGCACTTTGGATTATAAAGATGGACTTCATAATATAGTTACAATGTGCTATGCTGCTTTCAGATGTTCTCAGGAAGACAAACTGATACAGCTTTGTGTAATTGAAATTTCCCATTGTGTTTGGGTGTTAATTTAAATAGGCTTACAAATATTAGGTTGCCAATGGTGTTGGTCATATATTTTAAATAAATGACCAGCTAAATTCAGCAGGTGAGCTTGTCTAGTGTAGCTAGGTTGATTTGTTTGACATGGCCTATAATAAACTGCTAGAACTCATGCATGGTCCAGAAAAGGGCATTAATAATCACTTGAGTTAGTGCCAGTTGAATGAACTCAAAGTGAGCATTTTAGGCTTATTTTATTCCTGTAATTGCTATCTCTAAACTTTTATATAAATATAATTATATTCAATTAATACTTGTAGCTGGTGAAATTTTTTTGCTACAGAACCCAAACAATGAGATCTCTGCAAGATTTGTCTTTTCTTTGGGCGATTGCAGAGAAGAGGTTAAATTTGCTATTGCAACTTCATTTCTAAGTATCATGTATCATTGCTTGTATTGAAATTAGACTTTTAAAAAAGGCAACACAATAGTTCCCACTCATTAATGCAGAGTCCCAGTTCACTGGGACTACATATCCCAGAATACATACGTCTTTCCTCAGATCACCGAGTTCCTCAATAGCTGTTGGTCAGCGGTTCTCAAGCTGGAAGCTGAGACCCCTCAACATGAGCTGACAGACCTAAGCCCCTTTTAAATTAAATTAAATGTTTAATATCAAAGTTGGAGGGTCCTACTTAAGACTTTCTTTGTGAAAAAGGTCACCTATATCACCAATACAAGAAGTTTGGGAATCACTGCTGTAGGTGAAGTGATGCATGACTTCATCATAGCTAGCAGCCAATGAAGAAGGCTTTTTGATCAAGAAGTAATAATGTTCAGTATATGGAATATGTACAAATTAGTGAAAAGGGCAACCTATAATCTCAATTAATCATTCCCCTTCCCTCTTGCTAAGCAGCTCCCTTCAGCATGTTTCCCAGGAAAGAGGAGAAATGGTTCCTTTAAGGTAACTTCCCATTAGTTCCTCTTCTGTAAAATGGGACAAATAGTATTTCCTTACCTTACAAGGGTTTGTGAAGATAAACTAATTGGTGTGGGATGTTTAGATACTACAGTAATGGAGGTGATAAATACATAAAATAGAACAGAAAAGAGAAAAATTGAAATAGAAAACTTAAGATCGGTACCTTTTTAGGAGAGTCAAACAAGATTGATTAAAACTCCCGATGATGATGATAGCAGTTATGCAGCTAAAATTAATGAATGAAGCAAAAGAATCATTAGCATACATATGAAAAGGTGATAATAAAAATCATTAAATGCTTCATAATTACTTACTAGAAAAGGTGAGTAGGAATCAATGGTTGACTAGAACAGAGCTACTTCATTTTGAGAGACCAATGTTGTAGGTAGCTACCGATTTCTTTGTGTGGTTTTTGTCTTTTTTTACTTGGTCATGATTTTATCTTTTGAAATTATTTTTTTCTAAAACTGCCCATTGTTTTCAGAGACAATGTTGGAAAAAGAACTGTACTTTATCTAACTAGAAAAACAAAACTGCAGTGCCTACTGTTTTGCTCTGATGAAATAAGATTTGGAATTTTTAAGCATTTAAAACAAGT
Organism: Apalone spinifera; assembly: GCA_030068395.1. Taxonomy (NCBI): domain Eukaryota; kingdom Metazoa; phylum Chordata; order Testudines; family Trionychidae; genus Apalone; species Apalone spinifera. The sequence continues at coordinate 164,520,634 of CM057847.1, forward strand.
GTCCTTTCCATTTTGTGATCATTTTTCTATTTTTTCCATCTTGAAATATTGGGCTTGATTATTATGATATTAGAGGTTTTCTAGGAAAAGATTCCACTTTAGTCACAAAGTTTACTTGTCTAATGTAACTGAATAGATGGATGATCCCTTAGGGGAGGTCTAGGTTGGCTATTAGGAAAATCTTAGTCACTAGGAGGGTGGTGAAGCACTGCAATGGGTTGTCTAGAGAGGTGGTAGAATCTTCATCTAGGGATGTAAAGGGTTAATTGGTTAACCGATAAGCATTCACCTTACTAGCATGTTTAACAGGATAACCGGCTAACCAGCAGCCCCCAGCCCGTGGCATGGTGCGGCAAGTCCTATCCAGCCTGGCCTTAGCAGCCCGGTTAATTTTTTTTAAATGGGATTTTATATCCCTATCTCCATCCTTAGAGGTTTTTAAAACCAGGCTTGACAAGTCCCTGGCTGGAATGATTTGGTTGTGGTTGGTTCTGCTTTGAGCAGGGGATTAGACTAGATGACTTCCTGAGGTCTCTTTCAGCGCTAACCTATGAGTCTATGATACATTGTAAGTATTGTCAGAATTATTGAACCTACTCTTCCTTGGATGCTGGAGGTCAGATATGAAAAGTATATCTGTTAAAGATTCCAGCATTGCTAGGAATCAGTATGTTCTTAGAATCCGTGTAAGAACCACATTCAGTCCTACAGTTCAGGTCCAGGTATGTGTAACAGACAGGAAATAGATAAATTTTAAAGCCGGACTCTTCTCTACTTTTCACAAGCTTTGAACCTGTGTAACTCCATTATTAGGGCAACTTTGGTGAAAACATAGACCATTGTGAGAGGAAAATAGTTCTATGATAGTTCAGCTCATCACTGCAATGAGTTGGCACAGATCATATATCCTTGTGCTGGTGCATATCTTAAGTAAAGCTTACTGCATCTTTCTAATAAAGAAACTCACCTATTTTAGAAATGTTACTTTTATGTTTTGTAATCTTGTGCTTTAAATATGCTGTATCTAATTAGGAGACTTGGGCCAGTAAATCTTTTGTCTCATATTGAATAATGATTTGGTAGTGCTAGATTTTAAAGATATACAGACGTACAAAAATGTTGTCACATAAAAGTATCTAATTGTACCTGTTGTGTTTAAGACCACCATATGTGTTTACCTGTATTGTGCTAGATTTTTTTCAAAAAGTTCATTACCTACAAAGTGTTGTGGATAAAAGCAATTAAGAGTTTGAAAATGTAACTGATTATATGTTGCTAAATATAATCTGTAGCAAAAGTCTCTTCATGATTTGAACTTAATGTGGCTCTTTTTTCTAGTTTTTTTTATTAATTTTGTGGAAAATGTGTTAAAGTAGCGAAGAGACGTTTACACTCTTTTCAGTACAGTGCAACTTCCAAGAGGGGGAAAGTCAGATGGTTATACAGCTGTATTTAATCATTTATGCTACATCATTGTTCCCATGTTTGCACTTGCTTACTCTCTGGCTCAGCGATTCTCTTTATTTATCCATAATGGTATTGCTTCAACAAGAAGGACCAAGGTAGTCCCACATAGAATAATACCCATTAGCTAGACTTGGCAGAAACTGATTTTTTTAAAATAAATTTGAAAGATAATGTTGACTTTTATTTTTAACCTTTTTTTTATTTAAATTTAAAATTTTAAATTTTCAGTTTGTTAAACTGCAGGGAGCTCCCAGTATGGCTGCACCATTGGAATGTTGGATCCCTTCAGATGCAATATGTGGGGAAGGCTGCACTTGCCAGCAGCAATCAATGGATGATTTTTTTTCCCTTGATTTCACCTTACACAAAGAAATCAATATCTACCAAGGACTAATGATTTAAATTCTTCCAAGCCTATCCATAGCCCAATGGCTAGAGCATTTCACCTGCAAGGTGGTGGATCCCTATGCAAAATCCCTTCTTATCAACTGCGGGTCTCCCATTTTATAGGCAAGTACCCTAACCACAGAGCTAAAAGTTATGAGGGAGCTCCTCCTCCCATAAGACCTGCTCTGTGTTAACTTGTCTGAGGGTCTCTGTTAGACAGGTCTGAGCACACCTATCAGATCTGGCCCCCCACATCAGTTAAGTGTGTGAACACCTATCTTCCCCAGTTTGTGAACTGCTCTGGGGCTTAGACAGGAGATAGGTGTCCAAGTATCCATCTCCTAGAGCATCAGTTCCCAACCTTTTCCAGATGGGGACCCATTTTGACAATTCAGGAAGACTTGGTGACCCAGGGCAATTTAAAAAAATGCGTGAATGGCTCCTTAAGAGCCACCTGGGGAGACAGCTGACGACCCTTTTGAAATGTAATGGTGACCCATATTTGGGTCCGGACCCATAGGTTGGGAAACCCTATCCTAGAGAGTGAAGCAGCAGTGCACGGGCTCAGAGGCAGAAAGGTAGATAATAAGGGATGTTTTTATTGCAAAATCTTAGGTACCAAATGAGTTTAAGAACCTACAGGGTTTGGCAGAAGTTTGTGAAACATGGTAGAGTCTAAAACTGAGACTTAGCCACTTCAGTATTACTAGTCTAGGCTTAAGTGTACTTATGCTAAAGAGCTTTGCCTGTTTGGGGCCTATTTCTGTGTTAAAAACATAAAATAAGGGTTGAGAACTGGGCCTTTTTTCTAGAGGGAAGGGAGAAAACCCAGCTGAAAGTGCTTCTGAATTGTTAGAGAGAAGTATTAATTGTGCTGTGTGCTCCTGTCAGCCCCAGTGTGATGTCCAGTGACAGGGGAGGGATCACATGAGGATTACCTGTTGTGTTCCCTCTCTCTGGGCATCTGGTATTGGCCACTGTCAGCAGACAGGAAACTGGGCTGGATGGGACCGTCCAGATTCCACTTCAGATTTGGTCTTTTAGCAAGTGTAATGCTAGTGCACTTATTTTTCTAAATTCAGTGTAGTCAGCTGAGCAGCTTTGTCTAGACTGCTAATGAAGGCATTTTTCTTAATTTTCTGGTGTTTTAATTTTTGGCTTGGTCCCATTACACTCTCTGTTTATTTTTATAGTTCCTAAGCTGTCTGCTTTGCTATTCAAAATAGAAGTAGACAATGGAAACACAAACCACCTGCAAACTAACAAAGGGAAGCAGAAGAGCTTCTTGATTATTTTTGTTACTCTGTTTTCAGCACTTAGTCTCCATCTTATGAAGAAAAACACTACACCACACAAAAAGTACTGCACTTCCATCATTTCTCTAACAGACTTGCTCTTTGCAACCACCCTTCTACACCTTAAGAAATGGTTTATCTTAAAATAAACCATCAACACCAAGTAATATGAAGCACAGCAAATTTTCGTCTGCAGAAATACCGTAAATTAGCGTATATAACCTGCAGGTTATACACATTTTTACAAACCCCGCCCCCACCTGCGGGGTATACATGTCCACAGAGTATACATGTTTATTTTTACTCACAAGCCTGGACTGCACTCTCCATTACCCTGCCCAGAGGAGGGTGAGTTGCACCTGGCTGCGGCTGCGCAGCTCCTGGGGGCAACTGCGGCTCCCCTCCTGCAGGCCGGCCAGCACACCTGCACTGTGCTCTCCATTCCCCCCGCTGCAGCTGGTATGTGCAATCACCGTGAATTAGCATATAGAACCCGCGAGTTATACTCGTCCACAGGTTATCTAAGACTTTTTCTACACAAATCAGGAAAAGCTGCAGGTTATACACGAGTGCGGGTTATACTCGAGTGTGGCTTATATACGGTAATTCCTACAGGGTTACATTTCTTTAGCAGCACATATAGGCAAATGAGATGAATCAGCTAGATAACCAAAATGAAAAGCCATTCAAGATGATCTACTTATGGTAGCACAGAATGTATCAAACCAACATGGAGATGGTACAAGCAAACACACTGTGGCCTTCACTAGTGATACCTTGCCATCTCCAAGGAAACTACTCCGACTGACACAGACCACTAGCATGAGAGAAGGCAGCAACAAATTAGTGTGTGTGTGTGTGTGTGTGTGTGTGTGTGTGTGTGTGTGTGTGTGTGTGTGTAGATATAGATATTTATATAAGATTGTTCATTCAGTTACCAGGTATTGGCCCCAGGATCAGCATTCAACTTTTTTCCTCACTTCAGGGTGTCCCCAAATGCTAGGACTGGGCCATCATTTCTATCTAGAGTCTAGGAATTACTAAATTTGACCACATTGTATTTAAGATACAAAGGAATATAAATGGTGCTCTATCACTCACAAGTACGCTAGCAAATGTGTGTCTATGAAAACTAAATTTGTTTAAAATCATGTTGCTCTACTAACTTTCTATTTGTGATTTAAACCAAAATAGATGGACTAAAATCCAGGAATCTGATCTAAATTGTAAGTAACTATTTTTATTGGATAAAATTTTCAAAAGTACTCAAGTCCCCCTTTCAAATGTGATTTTTGACATTTAGGAGCCTACATTTGCCACACCCAATTTTCTAAAATCTTATTTGAAAAGAGAACTTGTGCTAAATAATTTAGGCCCTTTTAAAAATTTTACCCACTTTCTTAATTGTAATGAATAAATTTAAAAGGTGAGCTGTTGATAGACTGAATTTCTCATGTGTGCAGAGTATCTGAACCTGAGAGCTGGGTGAACAGTAGTATATACTGCTTCTATCACACATTTTAGCAGTTTTTAAAAGCGCAAACTACTTTGTTTCCTGAAGGAGAGAGTGCTAAATCCACCACCACTTTTACTATTCTGTCAGTAGCACTTAGGCTCAACAAGCTCCAGTAATATTACTAACTGCAGTTTCCTTTTATCTACTGATGTAATATAGTGGGATTTAACACCTTCTTTGACATGACAAGATCTTATCTTGTCTCACATAACAGCTCCCATTAATCTTTCTCACCATGAGATTTTCTCTGTTTCATCCTAACAGCAGTAGCCCAAAGCCAGCCTTTGCAAATTCTCAGGGCTTGATTCAATAATCCCCTACTCAGTAATAAAGAACAGTCCTGTGGTACTTTAGAGAGTAACATATATTATCTAAGGTGCCACAGGACTGCTTATTGTTTTTAAAGTTACAGACTAATACAGCTACCCCTCAGAGACTACTCAGATTAGGAATCTTTTACTGATAATAATTTCAAAGGGGAATTTGTGATGAGTTCATCTTTTCATCCCATTACTAGGATCAGAATATATATATTTAATGTTTTTATCTGCCAGAAGTGAAAGTCTGGCAAAGCAATTGAGGGTTGTTTTTGGGAAGGGGACATTTTACCTAGCCCCATATTTCCCCCTGAAGCTCCATTATTTAACTGAGCTTCTGAAAGGCATCCATGGTAACAGTGATTTTTGTTTTCAACTGTAGAACCTCCAGTTTGGTCAATAATTTTGCAGGAACGACTGAAGCCAATGAGATAGCTGCCTTTACTGGGAGTAGGGTGGGGCCCTATGAATGTAACACCAGCTCAGGCTTAAGCTCGAAACTGAAAAAGTGTAGAATTTGGTCAGTACTTGGGTGAAAAATCTTCAGGGAAAACACCATTGCTTCCAGAAAAGGTGATCTTTTCCCAGAGAGTCATTACTGAGACAATTCCTTAACGTGGTATAAGGGGCACCATACTACTGGAGTTCAAGTACAGTTCTTTCAGAGGAACTGTAAGGTGAAGGAGTGATAATATATGGTCATTAAAGACTCCATGGCACTCTGGATATAGATGTGCTAACTCTAGCATCCAGGCTATATTTCAGTTCAGCCTCTCAAATCTGGGACTCTCTGGCAACATCCGTGGTACAGTAAGACCATGGATGTTGCTGGACCAAAGAGCCCTGGCACGAGGCCAGCGGCTGTGAGGAGCCTCAGTCTTGGGATCCCCTGCTGCTGGGGGCCAGTGGTGGGTGGGGATCCTTGAGGCTGATTTGCTTAGAGTAGTCCATCTGGTCTGCCTACCTGGTGCCACAGAGGACAGTTTGCTCCCTGTTCTGCCTAATCTCATGCCTCGCCATACATCCAAAACCCTGTGGAGCGCTAGCAAGGGGGCACCAGTAAAGTCCTACGATGGTAGGGATGGGGAAGGTTGTAATATTGGGGCTATAAATTTACCCTAATTGTGAGCTCAACTGTAAAAAGGTATGTAAGTTGCTAAGATACCACACTAATCTTTGATAAAAACGTTATGGGAAAAGATGCTCTTTCTGGATCCTTAAATATTTTTGAGAAATATTGGCTACTACAGTGAGCTTTGGCATCATAGCTGCAACCCCCACCCTCTCCTAGGACCTTCTTCATCAGGATCCTGAGAGATGTCCAGGACAGAGAGAGGAACAACATTGTCACCTCTGCCAGCTCCAGCTAAATCCCCAGTAACACTTGGGATGAGATGGGGACTGAACCTTACCAACAGCAGCAATGACCATTCCAATATAGCCTCTTTTCCCCAACAGGATAGTTATTACCATCCTTGATACCATCAAAGACAGCCACTCTCAAACTTTAGCAACCCCTCTCCCATTTTGATTTAAAATTTTGAGGGACCCTCAGCTCTGTCCCCTCACTGAGGCCCTGGCCCCTTTTACTCAATCTCCTTTCCTGTGTCTCACAGTCTCCCACCCTCACTCAGTTTTTTACCAGGAAAGATGGAGGTCTCTAACTGGGAGTGCAGGCTCTGAGGTGGAGCCAAGGATGAGGGGTTAGAGGTACAGGAGGGTGCTCTAGGCTGGGGCAGAGAGTTAGGGTACATGGGATGATGTGGGATCCAGGAGGTAGTTTGGGTGTGGAAGGAGACTCTGGGCTGAGGCAGCAGGTTTGGGTGGGGAGTGAGGGGATGGGGAGTCAGCAGGAATGATGACTTTAGGGTGCAGTAAGGGATTGGGGTGCCAGTGGCATTTACCGTGGTTCCTAAGAAGCGGCCTCCAGGTCCATCCAGCTTCTTGCACATGGGTGCCCAGTGAGATGCTGTGCGCTGCATCACACCTGTGGGCTTCACCCCCACTGCTCCTGTTGGTCATGGTTCCTGGTCATGGAAGCAATGGAGCCAATTCTCAGGCAGGGGGAAACACACAGAGCCTCCCTGGCTGCCCAGGGCCCTAGGGCAGGGATGGGCAAAATAGGGTGCATGGGCCAGATCCAGCCCACCAAGCCACTGGATCTGGCTCATGGACACAGTAGGGAGCCTCAGACAGACTCCCTTCTTGCCCCAGGGATCGCAACACTGCTCAGGAAAGCGGTTGCTAGGCTGTTTGTGTTTCCAAACCAGGGAGAGAGGCTTCATGTGCTGCCCCCTCCCCCAGCACAAACTCATTGGCTGGTTTCTAAGCAATGAGAGCTGCCTGTTTGAAGAACAGGTAGCACGCAAAGCACCAGTCCTCTCTTCAGGCTCTTATTCACACATTCACATGGCCCCTACAGGGGTGGGGCAGGTAGGGAGGCTGCCTGAGAAGCGTGCTGGCTGCGAGTCACCCAGCTAAATCTTCTGGCCAGAGCCTGCCTCTGGCATCCCAGCCTCTCCATTAATATCATGGAAGAGTGCGGCTCTCAACCACTTTCCAAATTCTTGAAGTGGTCCCCCATCAAAAGTTATTGTCCACCCTGTCCTAGAGGCTGAGCCCCTGGTAGCTGCCTCCAGGAGCTGCCCAGAATCAGGGCATGTAAGCTTCACTAAGACCCAGACCCAGGAGCGGCTTGAGGCGGGCTGCGGCAGCTGGCGACCCCGCCTGCACGGCCATCAATGGGGTGACATCATCATCGGGCGCCATTTAAGGCGGCGCCCTAGGCGATGGCCAAGTCGGCCTATAGTCACGGGCCGCCTCTGCCCAGGCCACAGACCCCAGAGGCACTGAGAGAGAGGACAAGGAGGGAGGAACTGATAAGTCTCTCCAGCTAAGGAGAAGAGGAAAAAGGGAAATTAAAATGAAAGCTGTATTTAATATAATACATTTTAAGTGCTCTCTTTCTCTCTCTTCTCTGTACCTTTTAATAAACAGTCAAAATGAATTTAAGGGTGTGTTGCCATAGTGCTGTGCAGGTCGAGGTCTCTCTATATCACACCCTGACCCTTGTGAACAACTGTTTTAATATTGGACAATGACTGGATTATGTTAGCACCTTTAACCCACATATAGCCTCTCTCCAACTTACGAACCGGTTACGGACCAAGCAATTGGTTGTAACTCGGTTCGTTCGTAAGTCGGACCCCATTGAGTTACATGCAACCACGCTGTTCGTAAGCACGGATCGCGTTCGTAACTTGGGGTCCGCCATTTACGACAGCTTTGGTCGTAACTGCGAACAGTCATAAGTCGACAGTTCGCAACTCAGGGACCGGCTGTAGTTCTTCTAAAATAATACCACAGGGGCATTCCCTCCTTCCATGGTTAAAGGAGAAATCTAATCAAGCAGACATGCTGGCCTCGTGTTTCCAATGTGTCAAGCTGAAAATATGGACAAAGAACTTACACCATCATAGTTATTTTCCTTTGTATAAAAAAAAAATCCTTTCACTAGTCTATTTGATGAAGAATGTCTTATTTTTTTAAAAAGTCACAGAGTCTCTATAATTCAATGTTATATGTATATTTTATGTATAGTGGGGAATTTTACAATATTTACAAAATATATTGCACTTTGGATGCCTATCCTATGAATTAAAACACACACTGTAAATAACCTCTACCTCCATCATAAATCTGTACAGTATTTATGTACTCAACCTACCCTTTCCACAAAAACTGAATGAGAAAATGGGGTTTGCAGCCTACCCAGAGGAGAATAAATCCAAGTTCCAACAGATTACAGAGCATGGAGGAATAATCTCCAGTGTTCACAGCGCTCACAAACAATGCCTTGCTAGTCATCCCTATTCTGATAAATGTGGGGCACAATATATCAGCTTCTTTGTGCTTGCTTTATAGAGATTCAAATATTTACACATGCACTTTTCAACTCGGGTTAAATATGAAGTAATAAAGCTACCTATAACAAAGCAAAGATGGAGTACTTTTTCAGGAATGTAATTTAGTGCTTAGAATGGACTGACAACTGTAGGCAAAGACATGTCATTATTTTATGTATAGGATGGACAGTAAAAGAAGCAGACATATTAAATTTGCCAACACTCTCCCATAAATGTGCTTTCCCCCTGAAATTGGCCAGCTCTAAAAGCAGAAGGATGATTCAGTTTTCATCCACGACCCTGAGTTTTCTGTTGAAACTACCAGTGGCACCAGTTAGAATACTGATTTTTGTAACAGGGATACCTATACAATACAAAGCCCATAGATATCACATTCAGTCATACCACTACAAACCTTGGTTGGATTTCATTTGGTAACTCAGGATATGTCTAGACTGTAGGCTTCTTTCAGAAGAGATCTTCTGAAAAAACTTCTTCCAAAAGAGAGCATCCACACTGCGAAAGCACATTGAAAAAGCGATCTGCTTTTTTGACAGATAGCGCCCGCACTGAGCGGATGCTATCTTGCATGTAAGCTGTGATTATTATAGGAAGAATGGCCACCAGAGTACCTATGCTTTTTCCTCTTTCTCTTCTTGCGAAAGAACTCCTTTTCCCCATCCACACACACCTTTCTCCAAAAGAGCTCTTTTGCAAAAAGACTTCTTCCTCGTAGAAAGAGGATTACCGATGCCAGAAAAACCCTTCTGTTCTGTTTGGAAGAATGTGATTGCAGTGTGGACGTAACTCAGGTTTTGTCAGAAAAACGGCTGTTTTCCCTACAAAACTGTAATGTAGATATACCCTCAGAGAGGGAAGGCTCCATAAGTCATGCAACACTTGTGCAACAGTTTTTAATTTGCTAGCCTCAGAAAAGGATTGGTATTTCTGTTAAACAATGCAAATAACCATGGTGCTTGCTTCCATAAAATTTGGAAATATATGTAGATTTTCTTCTGTTGTAGTAATACATTTAGGCTGCGTCTAGACTGGCCAGTTTTTGCGGAAAATCATCTGCTT
>CM057847.1:164530700-164541129 GCA_030068395.1 Apalone spinifera
AAACTTTTCCGTTAAAAGCATTTTCGGAAAATCATGCCCGTCTAGACGTAGCCTTACATTGTTTCATCATTTCAACTTTAGTCAGACTGAGTGGGAAATAAAGATTCCCATTCTATGATATGTTTCACAGGAGCAGGTGAGCTGTGTATAGCTCATTGGGTTCTAAAATGTAAGTTGGAAGGACATGGGGATGGGGGGATGGAATTTTGCAGAAGGCCTTTCTTTCTAAACAAATATACCCCTAAATACTAAAGAATTGTTATTTGTCACAGACTGGAGTTTGCAAGACTGGCAGCTAGAAAAATTCCTGGCCCCTAAACTTTGCTCATTATAACTTTTAAAGGACATGTACAGTTTAGAGGCTTATATTTTCCAGTCTCAGAGGGGTAGCTGTTAGTCTTTATCTGCAAAAACAATAAGGAGTCCTGTGGCACCTTAAAGACTAACAGATTTAGTCTTTAGCTTGCATCTAATTAAGTGGTTTTTACCCACAAAAACTTATGCCCAAATAAACCTGTTAGACTTTAAGATACCACAAGAGTTTTCAATGTTTTTATATTTTCCAGTTTCATTGTATATTGATTTAGACTAGTACAATTATTTCAACTACAGTGTAATAATTATAGAGAGCATCCTGCTTATAAAGATTCATTTAGCATTGCAAATAAATCTTTTCCATAGCTATCAACACTTCAAGCAACATTGCTGTATCTATCAGTTAGCTGTAATGATACCATTATGTGATTACTGTTATTTATTTATAGATTGCCTGAAGAATTCATTGAAGAATAATTCTGAGTAATAGATTTATTTATATAATGACATAATACTCTAAAAGTTAATAAAACCCACAAGAAAATAAATTTGTTGTCTTTTGCTTGTTCTTTTCAAATATTTCAGGCTAATTGGAGCCTTTCACAGAAAGGTGATAATGAAAGATTTGTTCTCAGCAAGGTTATGGCAGGTGATTTGCATTTTAAAGTTTGACACATTTATAGACCTTTTGATCTTGTTTTTTTCTCCACTCTCCTCTACTATATTGTACCAGGTGAAAAATCATGTAGTTGCAAATACAGCCTCAAAAACATACATCAGCAAAAGTGAATATTCATATATTTGTAGATTTGTAAGGTCAGGAAGCATGGTTAGACCATGTGGTCTAACCCTTGTATATAACACAGGGCGAAAGTTATGATGTTAAATTTTTATCTAGGGAAAAAAGTCCCCCTAGAAGAGTTTAAAGGAAATATAGGGCTTGAGCCAATGTCCACTGAAGTCAAGATTAGTTTAAATTATCTGTATTTTGAATGGTATCATTCTTATATGTTACAATATAATCTATTTTTAGATGTAGGTGCTTGTGGTCACTTTGGGTGCATCTACACTTCAGGGCTTAACTCAAAATAAGCTATGCAAATTGAGCTACATCAATTGCATAGCTTATTTTGAAAATGGGAACATCTACACAGCACTTACTTTGAAACAGAGCACTCTTCCTCAATTTCCCTTACTCCTCATACAATACGCATTATAGGAGTCGAAGTAAGAAGCCCTCCAGTTTGACAGTATTTTGACATTATTTCAAAGTAACTGCCAACTGTGTAGATGTGGACTTAGTTATTTCAAAATAACAGAAGTTATTTCAAAATAATGTTGCTGTGTAGACGTACCCCCTTTGAGTTCTCTAGGCTAAAAAGGAAAGCCTAGAAAGAGAAATATGAACAGGGAACTTGTTTGCACTCCTGGTGCAGATAGGTAAAATCAAGCTTGTCACCTGGAGTCTGTAAGTGATATTTCCATTAAAATTCATAACAGCTCTTTTGAACAATAAACCCAAAACACTGGGAACTTATTTAGATTGCAGCTGAATAGATGAACCATGACACTTTTCTCTCATCATTTGATGCAATGGAAGGTATCCTCACCTTTCTGTCAAAATGGCTAATCAGAGAACTGTATTCTAAGAACTCATGTAATCCTGGGCTTGACATTGATTCCCTTTGTGGTTTGGTTACAATGTGGCTGCCTCAGTTTTCCTAGTTGGACAAATGGGTAATTAATACTTTTTTGTGATGTTTTTCCATCTTGAAGCTAAGCATAATTCTACAGAAAGAACAAAATATTCCACCTCTCTGTCTCTCGCTAACTGGTCAGTGCAAGAGCTAGGAACAGACCACATGTCTCCTGACTTCCAGTCACTTGCCATATCAGTGCGCCCACACTGCCTCCTGGAATATTTAGGAAGTTTAAAGGAGTATTATGGGCATTAGTTCTTGTTCTTTTAAGATAAAAGGGGTTTATACAAGTACTAAGATGCTTTTTAATTATGTACTTACATTTTAACATATATATTTTAATATGCTTTTATAGCCCCTCTTCTGTTTTCTCCATTAAATGACTCTGCCAGCTTTTAGGAGAATTAAGTATTAATAAAACGTCTAGAAAATTCAGATGCTAATACATTTGATTTCCTACAGGCTGATAGCTATTTCTGTTATTTCAGATTCAGCCCTTCAGTGAGCATCAGATTTCAGACAAGAGTCTTAGATTGATGAGTGTACATCAGAGCTTCACAGAGCAGGTCAATGCTAAGGAAATTAAAAATTCCCCTTTGTTCTTCTGTTTCTGTCCCACTTGCCTATATGTACTTCTGTAGATTGTTTCGGTAGGGAACTTGGGTAGTTTTAAAAGAATATTTCCATAGCATCCAGGAGGACAATACAGATTAGATTTAACTGCTTGCTGCTAGAATCTCCATTCTATTAAATTATTATTTGTATTACAGTAGCACCTAGAGTTAGCAAATGTGAACAAGGACCCACTACGTTGAGCTCCATTTAAATACCTAGTAAGAGATGGTCTCTGCCCTGAAGAGGCTACAATCCAAATAAACAATATAGAAAAAAGGAAGGGAGGGGAAATGGAAGCACAAAGTAGTGAAGTTACTTACCCACCATCTTGCAGCAGGTCAGTGACAGAGCTAGGCATTGAGCCCATATCTCCTGCTAGGAGTGTGTTCCCATTACTGAGTAGGAAATTAGTGGCCCTCATTATAATGGGCTCACAGTCACAGAAGTGAAGGGCTGAATTTGATTACAGGCCTTTCTTCCTTGCAGCTCTCCATTTTATTGTCACTTCCTTTGAGGTGACTGCTTGATGGGCTCCACTCTTTGTTCTCTTCAACACTTTTTCTGGTACGTTGGCCTTTCTTGTGTGTCATTTGTTTTAAAAATGGAAGTGAAAATAGGTTTATATATTATAGCAGAGTCTTCTCCAAGTAATAGTAGCTTATGCAAGATCAATGAGGGAGTGGAGAACCTTAGCTGAATCCCACCCTTACTAATTCTCCAACCTATGCTTTGGGAATTTCCGATTGTGTTGCAGTAAGTGAAAAAAGCAAAACAAACTCTGTCCCAAGTGGTTATCAAATACTTCTTCTCCACTGTAATGACTGTATCTGTTATGGAGATGGCAAAGAGTTATTCAGTCAGTGGTGCAGGTGAACTGGCATGTGATATGTATGTGTGATTTGTGTGGTTAGAAAACATGTTCTACATGGAACAGTCAGAAAGATGAAAAAAAGAGAAGATGAATGTAATGTGAAACCTACAAGAGACGAGAGAATGGGAAGGAGAAATGAGATAAGTTCAAGAGGAGAGAGATAATCTGGGAAAGAGGAAGATAGTGATAGGATGAGGAGGCAGAGGAGGCAAGATGAAGCTAAGAGGATAAAACGATATAGAGGAAATTTAGTCATTTACTTGAATGGGACTAGGATTTCAGCCACCAAAAATCCACAAGAGGAACTCTGCCTCTTGTCTCTCAGATACAGGGAGTTCTAACTTAACAAGAAGCAATAGAAACATTCAGAAGTGCTGAGGAAAAACAATGGATCCTGTATCATCAGCGCTATAGTGGGAAATCTGAAAAAAAAAATTGGTCAACAACTTATGGGTATAAAACCCAAAGAAGGTTAAAAGCTTTAAAGAATCAAAAGATGACTAGCATCTGATTATTAAAAAATTGGTGCACATTTTTGCTACATTGTAGAAAAATTTCTGATTAATTTTGCCTTGCTGAACATAGCCTTTAAAAATACAAAATGTCAGGATGAAAAATATAAGATACAACCTAAGTGCAAGATGCTAAAAACAATATGAGCACTAGTATCCAGCTTGTATAGTGGCCTCATGAGACAGGATATTCCTTCCTATGGATTACTTGGCACTGTTCTTCACAACGTAACATTTCCTGCACTTTGTATTGATTTTACCATGGAACGTGGAAGAGCCCCACAATACCATGTGCAAAGGCGCCATTCTCTGGTTAAAACTTAAGAACAGAAATCAAGAGATTTGGGGTTTAGTTCTAACTCTGCTATTGACTTATTGTGTAGCCTCGAGCAAGTCACTTGAGTTTGTCTTGGTTTACCTACCTGTAAGATGGGGATAAAACACACCTATTTATTTCACAATGGTGGCCATGTTTAATTTATTAGGCCTCATTTTAGCAAGGCACTTAAGGACATGTGCTTCACTTCAGACATATGCTTAATTTCCATAGCAGATAAAGAGCTAAGAAAATTGAAATAGTTGCAGTTGAAGTAAATGTAACTTTAGGATGTGATTAAGTGCTTTGCTTAAAAAATTAGACTTAAGTATTTGCTCATGTATAACATTGAATCTGGGCCCTAATATTTGCAAAGTTCTTTGACATTCAATCTATATGAAGGCTAATTGTTATTCTTCATTGAGTAGTGTCCCCGAGGGTGCTCCACTCGAGGTGCTGGGCTCATCCCGGCACCGCAAACGGAGAATCTTTCTTAGCAGTAGCCCTGCCAGCCCGCGCATGCGCTCCTGCTGTCTCGCGCCGTTCCAGCTGAGCGCGGGCCAGCTTGTCAGTTTCCTTCAACCGTCCGCGGTCGCAGACGGACTTTACATACGCTCCCCCTCCTGTCAGGAGAAATTAGTGTTAGGTAGTTACTTGTTGTTCTTAGTTTGTTAGTGTTAGAGTAGTTAGTAGTATAGTTCTGTTTGTTTAAAAAAAAAGAAAAAAGCTTTTTTTCCTTGAGTTGTTCACCAAGTCTGAACAAACAATTATGCCGGGATCACCCGGTTTTAAAAGGTGCACCCAGTGCCAGGATGCCATGCCAGCATCAGACCGGCACTCGCGGTGCATTAAATGTCTTGGAGATGGACATGTCCCCCTCAAGTGCGTTCATTGCACAAAATTGACTGTGTGTGCCAGGCGCGACCGGGAGCTGAGGCTGAGGGTTCTGTTGTTTAATAAAGCTCTCCAGACCTCCGACATGCCTGAGCCGCTCTCTGCTGCAGGGACGCATGAGACTCTTCCTACAGAGACTCCCCACAGAGCTGTTAAACCCTTTCCGAGGGTTAATGTGGGCGACAGACCGGGAACCTCTGGCGCTCTGCCGAGGCATTCCACGGAAAAAATGGGCAAGAGCCGTAGCTCTTCTGCCCCTACCCTAGTCCGCACTAAGGATCCGATACGGGCTTCTGCAAAGGGATCCAGGGCTGAGTCGGCACCAACAACGGCTCCAACGGTCGGTGCGAAGCCGGCAATGGCTGCCCCGGCACCGGGTTTCTCAGCGCATGCACGAACGAGCGCAGCTGTGCTGGCACCCACAGCAGCGGTGCCGGCAGCTTTATCTCCGCTCCCTTCTGTGTCGGACGCCCGGGCACCGGCCTCGGTACCGCAGGAGGGCACCGTCAACTCGCAGCCCTCGGCACTGGCATTACCTCCCTTGGCTCCGCAATCCTCTGAGCCAGTGGCACTGGCTCTTCATTCAAACTGCAGCCAGCATATGCAGGTTGCTTCACTGCCTGCTAGCCCACTGCAGATGGCACCGTCCTCTCCTCTGAATTGCTCGGTGCCGTCCAACGCACAACACAAGTCGAGAGGGGTTCGGACACCATCTCTTACCCCAGACCGCGCTGTGTTTTCTCCACCTTTGTCACCCACCTCGTCCTATGCGGACATCCATCACCATGCCCATCGCCCGACCAGGGACCATCATTACAGATCGCCTTGTCATTCACCACAGTGTTATCGAGCGCATTATTCTAGATCTCCCTCCTGCTACTCCACAAGGTCTATTTCACTACAGTCTTCAAGACCTTCATGATATTCATGTCGGTATGGAACACCAAGGCGCTATTCTCCGAGATATTTACCGGGGTCAAACCGTCATAGTAGCTACTATGACCATTACTATGATGATCGTTATTACTCTCTCCGTCGAAGATACCCGCGCTCACGGTCTCCGCACTCCAGAGGACCAGTGTCTCCACGTCTTGCACCATTGCAACCCCACCCTACAGCAGCATCACCAACCCCTGTAGAGGACACGGCTTCAATCCAGACCCATGAGGGACAGCAGGACAACCACACTCCAACTCGGGAACTTCAGAGTCCTGATTCTCCTGCTACCCACTCATCTTCATCATCAGATGACGCAGTTTTCCCCAGGGATCTATCTCCAACAGAAGACCATAATCAGTTTCAAGAACTTTTTAAGAGGGTTGCTCAGTCTCAGAGTATTCAGACTACGGATGTTCAACAAAAACATCATCTGTTACTTAAGAACTTGCAACATTCGCAAAAATCGAAGTTGGCACTCCCCTTTGACAACGCCATTTTGGAAATTGCCGATGACATCTGGCAGACTCCAGCTACTTCCTTGCCGACCAACAAGCTGTCTGACAAGAAATACTTTATAAACCAGAAGGGCATGGAGTTCTTGTTTACTCACCCTCTGCCTAATTCCCTTGTCATGGACGCCGCACAACAACGGTCCAAGACAGCACAAACTAAAAATATCGTAAATGACAAGGAGGCCAAACACCTCGACATTTTAGGCAGAAAGGTGTACTCCTTTGCCATTTCAGCTTTGAGAATGTGCAGTTATGCGGCTCTCCTGGCGAATCATGATTTCGATAATTATTCAAAATTAATTCCTCTTTTAGAACATCAGCCGGACTCAAAATGTTAGATTCTGAAGGCAGTAATACAGAAGGGCTATACAACAGCCCGAACAGCATTGCAGATCGCTCTGGACACTGCTGTTGCAGCAGCTCAAGCCACAGCAACTGCTGTAGTCATGTGTCATGCGTCCTGGTTGCATCAAGCTGCTGCCCCGAAAGATTTGCTGAATAAGGTAGAGGACTTGCCCTTTGATCATCAGTCGCTCTTCGCTGAATCCACGGATCAGGTGTTCCATTCAGGCAAAGACTCTCATACGAAGTTGAGAACGCTGGGGATGTATACACCTCTGTATAAGCGTAAGAGATTTATGCCCTATAACAAATAAAGACCTTTCTCTTATGCATCATTCCATGCCAAACCATACGAGCAGCAAAGGCCAAGAGAGCACCAACAGAAACGGAGACAACAACCTAACAATGCACCCGGCCACCAGCAGGGACGGCAACAGGTTTGACGTGTCGGTCGAGGGACTGCGCATTACCCCTTTGACAGAGGCTCCATACAATCAGCAAGCTTTATTCCATCATCAGTTGAGACCTTAACACCGTTGGTCTTTGATTTCCACCGACCATTGGGTCAACGACATAGTCGCTGCAGGATATGCCATTCCTTTCATCTCAATCCCCCCCCCCCCCCTTTCCACCCTCCCCATCCCTTTTCAGGGACCCCTCTCATGAGACTCTTCTGCAGCAAGAGGTTTTACGTCTACTGACAATAGGAGCAGTGGAGAGGGTACCTGCTCAGTTCCGGGGGAGAGGGTTTTACTCTCGGTACTTCCTCACCCAGAAGAAGTCAGGGGGTTGGAGACCTATTCTGGACCTGCGTCGGCTCAACCGTCACTTGCAGAAACAAAAATTCAAGATGGTTACGTTGGCCTCTATCATCCCTGCTCTCGACAAAGGGGATTGGTTCGTGTCTCTCGACTTGAAGGACGCTTATTTCCATATAATGATCCATCCGGCCCACAGGCGCTTCCTTCGTTTTATAGTGGGCACAGAACATTACCAGTATCGCGTGTTACCCTTCGGCCTCTCAGCAGCTCCGTGGGTGTTCTCCAAGACCCTAGCAGTGGTGCCTGCTTTCCTTCGACATCTCAATATTACGATTTTCCCGTATCTCGATGACTGCCTGTTAAAGGCCCCTATCTTTGATGAAGCTGCCTGAGCAGTTGCCACTCCCACGACGGTATTCAACGCTTTGGGTCTCATAATCAATTTTGACAAGTCATCCCTGACGCCGAGTCATGACCTGGAATTTATTGGCACGAGTCTCGATGCATGGAGCACAAGGGTATACTTACCCACAGCAAGATTTGAGTTGATTCGGGATTTGCTTCAGACTGTATCAATTGCTCCCAGATCCCGCATACTTACCTGCCTGCAGCTGCTCGGGCATATGGCTGCCACCACATATGTGGTGTCACATGCGAGACTCCACCTGCGCAGTCTCCAGCACTGGCTTTTCACTGTTTACACACCGGGTGTACACAGCACGAACAAAACAGTGTCTATTCTCAAGCATGTCAGGACTTTGCTAACATGGTGGGACAGCCCCAAAAATCTTCTAGCAGGGGTCCTCTTCCACGGGCAAAAGCCCTCAGTACAGATCACAACGGATGCTTCCTTGATTGGTTGGGGTGCCCATCTGCAAGAACATCGAGTTCAAGGGCTCTGGATGCCCCAGGAATCCCTACAGCACATAAATTTCCTCGAGTTGTGAGCTGTATTCAACTCCTGCAGGCACTTCCTCCACATGATCCGAGGTCTTACGGTTCGCATTCTCACCGACAATATATGCATGGTGTACTATATCAACAGGCAAGGTGGTGCACGCTCATGCCCCCTTTGTGCAGAGGCTATACGACTGTGGAACTGGGCAATTCGGCACGGTATAACCCTTATTGCATCATACCTTCCCGGCAAAGACAATGTCATCGCCGAGGCCCTCAGCAGGCACTTCCTTCCCCAACACGAGTGGGAGTTACACAACAAAGTTGTTCGCAGTCTTTTCCATCTCTGGGGGTTCCCAGTATAGACCTCTTTGCCTCTCGCCACAGCAAAAAGTGCCATTGTTACTGTTCGCAAGTGGGCATCGGCATGAACTCCTTGGGAGATGCTTTCCTATTCAACTGGAGTCGTCACCAATTATTCTACACTTTTCCTCCTCTTCCTCTTATTCCGAGGGCGCTGGAGAAGATAGCAATGGAGGGTGCGACAGTGATTTTCATAGCACCCTTTTGGCCCCAACAGACTTGGCTGACGCAATTGTTGAGAATGTCAGTTGCTCAGCCATGACAACTACCACTGCTGTCCAATTTGCTGTCTCAACAGCACGGTACGATGGTGCATCCGAGCATCGATTGCATGCACTTCACGGTGTGGCTCCTAACTGGCTCCAACCGCTAGAAATGACCTGCTCTCAGGCAGTGAGACATGTGCTGATAAACAGCAGACGCCGGACCACTTGCAAAACCTACCTCTACAAGTGGTATCGGTTCCAATCGTGGTGTGTGGAGAGGAATCTTGACCCTCTCTCTTTGCCGGTGCAGCAAGTCCTGGACTACATCCTCCACCTAAAGACGGGGGGGTTGGCAATTGCTTCGCTGAAAGTTCACCTGGCAGCAATCTCGGCCTTCCGTCTTCTGATTGACGGTCATTCGCTGTTCGCTCATCCGCTCATTGAAAGATTCCTAAAGGGGCTTGGGAACCTGTACCCGACCTACACAATTCCACCAGAGCCGTGGGACTTGGCCATAGTACTGGATACATTAACTCGTCCCCCCTTTGAGCCATTAGCAACTTGCGACTTGTGCATGCTCACGATGAAGGTGTCATTCCTGCTGGCAATCACTTCAGCACGTCGAGTTAGTGAATTGGCAGCTCTATCTGCTGATCCACCGTACGTGTTATTTTCTGAGCAGGAGGTACTGCTTCGTGTCCATCCTCCCTTCCTCCTGAAGGTGAACTCTCCTTTCCATATAAACAAGCCCATAAATCTGCCAACATTCTATCCAAAACCTCACTCTTCACCAGAAGATTCACGTCTACATACGCTCGATGTCAGACGAGCGCTGGCCTTCTACCTGGAGAGAACACATGCTTTCAGGAAGTCTCGGAGTCTTTTTATAGCTACAGCCAAGCGTTCGAAAGGCCAACAGCTCTCCGCACAACGTATTTCCAACTTAATCGCCTCTTGCATCACACGTTGCTATGCCCTATGGCATGAACCTTTACCGGGACGGCTTCGCGCTCACTCCACCAGAGGCATGGCTGCATCCACTGCTTACCTTAGAGGTGTGCCCTTGCAGGACATATGCCGTGCAGCAACTTGGTCATCTGCTCTTACATTTGCCAGGCACTATGCCCTCACGAAAATATTGAAGAATGATTCAGCGGTGGCGCTAGCTGTTTTGGCCACAGCGCAG
>CM057847.1:164541229-164561288 GCA_030068395.1 Apalone spinifera
TTGGGAGGAAACTGACAAGCCAGCCCGCGGTCAGCTGGAACAGCGCGAACGGCGCGAGACAGCAGGAGCGCATGCTCGGGCCGGCAGGGCTACTGCTAAGACAGATTCTCCGTTTGCGGCGCCGGGACGAGCCCAGCACCTCAAGTGGAGCACCCACGGGGACACACATCTCGAAGAACAGACTTTACTGCACAGGGTGAGTAGCTCTCTCTTAGTGTTTATGATCTCAAATTTCTGTTGCCTTTTTTCATAGAATATATGGTAGTTTTATAACTATTAAATTAATATGCCACAGGGGATCATTTCAGCCAGCACTAAAATGGAGGCACCTCTGGGATGAAATATGGTAACTGTCCTGCAGCATGCAGAAATGCTATGCATCAGTTTTAGGACATAAAGATGATTCTTTCAATTTGAAACTGAATGGGGAATTTAGGCAGGCAAAATGACACACTAAGTGCTGAAAGTTGGCATGGATAATTGATTTGCACTCCTGTTCATAGCCATTTAGGTTAGTGTTAAGTAGAATGTAAAGAATATACAAATTGACTTGAAATAAGCATAGCTCTTTATTTTTAATTTGATTTTCTTTGACTGCTAGAGGTGGATGTGAGCTCTGCGGAGAGGTTCTGAACATCCTGATGAATATTGTCATCACTCTGGAAAACTATTCATTCAAAATACAAGGCACTGTGTTCCGTTTTAATGGGGGAGGTGTTCATGTTTTACTTGTTATATGATGCCTTATCACCAGGGCTTGACGAATGGCGGCAAAAGCCGCTCGCCAGCCCTGCACTGCACATGTGCAAAGACCCGCATTGCGCATGCGCACGCCGCAAATGAACGGGGCGCCCGGCTGAAATCTACTCGCCACGGGCAAGTAGATTCAATACTTTGTTGAGCCCTGCTTATCTCAATTGGGGTGTGGTCCCTAGTAGGGGTCTATAGGAATCACCACAATTTAAATAAGTAAAGAAGGGCTACAATTTTGTCACAGAGGTCAAAGAAATCATGAATTTGAATACATAATTTTGGAAGTTGTTCTAAAAAACACAGTTGATTAGGCTCTAAAACACATGGTGTTGCAACCAATTAATCTTTTCCGTTCATGTACAGTTTTTTTCCTTCCATGAGCAAAATACATTTTATGTGCAGTAAGGCATGTGCAAATGTGTACCATCTGTAGAAATAAAAAAAGCCTAGCTGTTGGCACTCTGCTAATTAGCTAGGTGGCATCTGAATCTCAGTGTGGCTGCAGAAGTGCACAGCTTACAGGAAACACTGGTTTCATCCTCATACACAATGTTGCAGTCCCATTCCAGTCTGGCCTGTGTGCCCCTCTCTCTCAATCTGGGAAAATGGGACAGGGGAGACAGACAAGCTGAACATGAGGTTAACCGAGTGGTGCTATGATTTTGTGCAACAGGTCACAATTCCTGGAGTGAGGAGAAATGCTCCTGCAGGACAAGAGCTGTTTGCTGCAGTCCAGGCTCATTTTCCAATCCCTGTGCCAAGACCTCATCTTTCAGCACCCCTACTATACTCTTCTTCTGGCACAGGTCCTTGCAACCCATCTTCTGTCCTGTTAGAAGAAATTTTACCAGAATGGCTTCCGACCATGTCACGGGACTGCAGATACGATCTTCATTGCACAGCAGCTGCAAGAGAAGTGTAAGGAGGAAAACCAACCACTGTACATGGCTTTTATTGATCTAACTAAAGCCTTTGACTCAGTGAATCACTGTGCCCTTTGGACTATACTTTCGAAGATTGGATGTCCTGATAAATATATCAATGTCCTAAAGTTGCTTCATGACAACATGGAAATGATTGTTCTGAGCATCACTGGCTCTCAAAATGAACCTTTGAAAGTACAAACAGGAGTCAAACAGGGCTGTATCATCGTGCCAGCCATGTTTGCCATCTTTATTACAGCCATTTTTGAGCTAATTGCTGGGAAGCTCCCAGCTAGCATTGAAATCATCTACAGAATGGATGGAACACTGTTTAGGCTTAGCAGGCTGAAAGCTAAGAGTAAGATTTTCACCACATCTGTTGTGGAGCTTCAGTATGCTGATGACAATGCAGTTTTTGCCCATTCAAAGAAAAATCTTCAAACTATCTTGAACATGTTTGCTGATGCTTACGCATGTCTTGGTCTCACCCTCAACATCAAGAAGACCAAAGTGCTCCATCAGCCTTTTCCAAATGAGGTACCATATGCCCCATCTATTAAAATCAATGGAGAGGCACTGGAGAATTTTCTCTACCTTAGAAGTTATCTTTCATCCAAAGCAGATATTGATGTAGAAATCCAACACCATCTGAGCTGTGCCAGTGCATCCTTTCCTTGTTTATGGCACAGGGTTTTTGAAGATCACGACATTTAAACAGACACTAAACTTCTTGTCTATCAAGCCGTCATTCTCCCAATACTATTGTATGGGTCAGAAACCTGGACAACCTTCAGACATTACTTGAAAATTCTTGAGCAGTATCACCAATGCTGCCTCTGTAAGATCTTGAAGATCAAATGGGAAGACAGGTGCATTAACATCAGTGTTCTGGAAGAGGTAAAGACCACCAGAATTGAAACAATGATCATCCGTCAGCAACTTTGCTGGACTGGTCACGTTATTTGGATGCCAGACCATCACCTCCCAAACAGGTCTTGTTTTCTCAGCTGAAAGAAGGATACTATAATGTGGGGAAACAACGGAAGCGTTATAAGGACTTGCTAAAGGATAACTTAAAGAAGTGCAACATTGATGTTGACACTTGGGACACACTCGTCCAGGATCTCTCAAAATGGAGAGAAGTCCTATGCAATGACTCCACCACCCTTGGAACCTCACCAGTCCCAGAGGAGGGATTTTGCCAGATCAGGGGAGGTCATTTCTGGCTCCCCTGCTACCAGCCCCCTCCAACCCACTGCTCTCCCAACTAGTTCCTCCCTCTCACTAGCCCTGCTACCCTGTCAGCCCTTGCTACCTTACAGGGCAGCCCCGCCACCTCTGCGCACTGGGCTCCTGTTGCCATGCCCAGCTCCTGCTGTTGCGATAGGCTGCCTCTGCTCGCTGGGCTCCCACTGCCATGCCAGGCAGCCCCACTGCCTGTGCGCTCACTGGGCTCCTGCTGCTGCTCTGGATAGCCCTGCAGCCTGTGCACCAGGCTCCTGCTGCTGTGCTTGGGGCTCCTGCAGCTCTGCCAGGAAGCCCCTCCTGCTGTGCATGGGGTTCCCACTGCTGGGGAGCCCCTCTACTGAGGCACTAGCCCTCCACTGGGACTCTCTGGTCCTGGAACATCTGTGATCCTGCTGGACCACAGGTGTTGCCAGACCAGAGTCCCTGTTAAGAGAGTTTCAATCTGTCACTAAAAATTTCTGTCACAAAATCATAGCCTTAGTAATAAGTGCTATGTGAGCCCAATAACAAGTGTTATCAACAAAAAAGGGTCAGGCTTTTCATGAAGAAAATATGAGACTCCCTTGGAAATAACTTATCTAGACTTTTATTGGGATATAGATACTGCTGTTGGTCTTTAAATGTTTTTAAAATATCAACATTAGCTTTGAAATATACCAAATTGAATTAAGGAGATGAAATATCACTGCAGGTGTCTGAAATAAAAGGGCCATAGAACTGGATATTGACATTCTCCTGCTATAATAGAACTTTATTATTTTGATAACATCTGTCGTCTTCCATTTTCTGAGCAAAATAAGCCAATTTAGGCTATTTTTTCCCCCTTTGCCCTTTTCCTCTGATTGGAATGGCCAGCAGACATTAAAGACCAACCACATAGACTATTCTCCTTTCAACTTCTGTTAACGGGTATTAAAAAGACATTCCCAAATATCAGTTGAAAAACACTAAGTAATAAAATCCGTACTTAAAAGGTGGGTAGGTGTAAATTCCACACGTAAGTCTTTTCATCTAGGAAACCAGTTGCTTAGAGATCAGTTGTTTTAATGAATTGGGGAGCTGCTGTCACTTTTCAGTCAGTTGGGATTGCCACTTTTTGGTGGATCAAATACTCACATCTGAGGTTTTAAAGTCAAACTGTAGGCCCTGATCCTGCACAGAGAACTGTGTGAGTGACTCTTGTGACCATACGGAGTCCTACAGAAGTCAATGGTATCTGACTGCATGATATTCTTGTAGGACCAGGGTCCTACTTAGGTGTTTTTTGTTGTTGTTGTTTTTTAATGTGTCTTAAGAACATTGAAGTGTCTGAGGTTTAAGGATCACATTTTCAAAAGTGCTTAGAATAGTAAAATGCCAGTTGACCTTAATTAAAGCAGAATTAGGCCAGCACTGAGAGTGCTTTTTAAAAATCCCATCCCCAATTCTTCATAAATGTTCTGCTAATGATGAAAATAATAGTTATTGTCCCAGTTCTAACCTCAGATGTGCACACAACTCTCATTGACTGAAGACTCTTGACATTCTACAGAGTTGTGTCCACTGTCATTCCCACCCACCTTTTTGTCTTAAAGACTTTTCTTTTCAAGTGAATTGTAATTTGCAATTCATCAATGTTATTTAAAATATTGTCCCCTTAAAAAAATTCTTATTTATCTAAAATGAGATCATGACCTACTGAACAAGTCTCTCAGGGTTTGAAAAACCCAGTAGTCAAATTACTGACAAGCATGGGAGGAAGCATAGTGTATTTGTTAGAATGAAATTGAAAATTTGGAATCTGGGATGCTGCCTGTCCTTTGCCACTACTCTGAGTGTGATCTAGGACAAAAACCTCTGGGATAATTTTCAGAAGTGCTGAACTCCTAGGCTACGTCTGCACTGGCATGATTTTCCAGAAACGCTTAAAACAGAACAGTTTTCCGTTATAAGTATTTCCGGAAAAAGAGCGTCTACATTGGCAGGATGCTTTTCCGGAAAAGCGACTGTGGCCAATGTAGACGCGCTTTTCCGGAAAAAAGGCCCGATCGTCATTTTCGCGATTGGGGTTTTTTTTGCGGAAAACACTACTGTGCTGTCTACACTGGCCCTTTTCCAGAACAGTTTTCCGGAAAAAGGACTTTTGCCCGAGCGGGAGCAAGCATAGTTTTTCCGGAAAAGCAGCTGATTTCTTACAGTAGATCATCAGTGCTTTTCCGGAAATTCAAGGGGCCAGTGTAGACAGCTTGCAGCTTATTCCGGAAAAGCAGCTGACTTTTCGGAATAAGTGGCCCAGTGTAGACACAGTCCCTACTGAAGCATGATCACTCAGCACTTTTGAAATTCAGGTAATTAACTGGTCTGTGCCTAAGGTTAGGCTTCTATAAAACAGGAAATAAAACTCACAATTCCTGGATGAGTGATATTAATCAGTTAACATTTGTAAAGTTTCTGGGGAATTGTTATCTGCAAGGCAAAAAATGTTGGGTATGTAAGCTGCTTGGGCAGGGACTGTTTCTGCGTTATATATTTATATGGCTCTTAGCATCTGGAGGCCAACATTCCATTGTGCTACAAGCAAGACAAGTAATTAATAATGTATCCTCTATCCTTTTGGAATAAACAGAGGTGGTCTCACTAGAATTTTATACCAATTGTAAATAACATTAGATATTAAAAGATTACAATGGTGCTTTCTCTTTTTTACTACTGAAACACCTTTACGCAGGTTAATTCATTTAAAATCTGCTGCTACTATATTTTTCTCAAATTGCAACTTTTCCTCTCCTTTTGTGCTTCTTCTTACTATTATATGTTAAACCTGCCTATTATATACTATTATATGTTAATCCATTCCCCAAAAATATACTATTGGTTATATTAATTTTTTGTAGAAAATTTTCCCAAAGGATAAATTTGCGTTAATACAAATTTTCCATACTGATAGGCCTGAGGGCTTCTTTACACAAGTTATATTAAATGCAAATCTTTCACTCTAAACATGGATATTATCACATAAATCTAACATTCTTTTCTAGTGCTTTTTCTAGTTATTTAAGAAGATTGCTTTTGTCTGAAAATATTCATACATTTCCTTCTCCTATAGTCAGAAATATAATCAAGAAACTGTTCATTTTAAAGGAGATGGAGTTCAAAATGTTAGATTTTATACTGTTGAATAAATTACTGAAACAAACAATCAGTCACGCAGAAAATGCCTTATTGTTTACATGTCAAGTGAGTATTTCTATGATATTAGACTCATAACTCAATAACCATCAATATTCTTTGAAAGACAAAAAAAGGAACAATTCCACATTTATGTGAGAGGGAAATTGAGATTCCCAGTGTGTAAATTATTCAAAGGAAAATTGTGGGAATGCACTGCCCAGAATAATTTAATTTCCATGTTTTATGATTTTCTTTTAAGACTTGCAGAGGATAGAATACCAAATATTTTATATTGTGCAGAAAAAATAAATCCAGTACTTAACTGGAGAATGAGGACCGTTTGTAAATGCTTTCCTCTCTGCAGCACATTTTAAATAATCTCATATTTTCTAGTGTCAAAACAACATTGTATAGTGTTCAGCAAGTATCAACAAATTATTCCTTTTATGGATTGTAATACAAATTAGTTTGATAGTGACCATCTATTTGTGATTCTACTGCTTTCACACTGAGGCTCAGTACCTAGCTTAAAATCCACTGTAGACCATGTAAATATTTTCATTTGCTTTAAGAGGCTTTAGATTATTCAATTCCTTGGCTTGGAAAGGAACTCATCTTGACCTCCAATTTTGTAGGTCAATAATAAGAGGTCACATCTCAGAATCTGGTCCTTTATCTTTTTAGGGGTGACCATACTGGATTAGACCAGTGGTCCACCTAATCTAGTATCCTGTCTGACAGTAGCCAGCACTAGATGCTTTTAGAGGAATGTATAGGAAATCCCATAGCACGCAGATATGGGATAATCTTAATTTTTCTACCATCCTCCCATAAATATCTTGTCCTAATTCCCTTCAATATGATGGCATAGTACACTAGACAAAGCTATTCATATGCAGCCAAAACTTATGACTACAAAACTTGGTACATGTATGATAAATTTTCCTGTGTTCATATCTGCTGTTAGTACATGATATTTCTCTGTAAAAATGAACTGTGAACATACATACATACATAATGCAGTCTGCTGATGTGTTTTGTTAGTGATGGTTTCAACTACTTTAAAATAAGAAAATTATAAGAATGTTTGAAATCAGCAAGTCTAATTTTGATTTCACTTTAAGGATTCCAAAATGTGATCCCAAATTGAATATTATTGGTAAGAACAATTTATTTTTTTGTAAATTTCATTGACCCAGCACTCCCAACTCCCATTTTTTCCCCCTCAAAAATACTCCTCTGTTTTTTAACCCACTTTAGTTCTTGTTTTAAGAGACACTATAGAAAAAGGTACGGTGATAGAAAAATGATAAATAAAGAAGATAAAATATGAAAGAGAGGCAGTCACTAGGAACCATGAGAAGAGAGAAACAGGAACAAAAAGATGTGGGAGGGGAGTTTTAATCAGGACAAAAAAAGGTCACCTTTTATGGTAGCTTAGCACTTGCTTTCTTGTTCTTTTCCCTGCTATCGGTTGCATACATGCAACAAGGTGAAATCACAGTAAATTCCCCTCAGTTTGTAGCATTTGGTTTTTAATGTTCACAGACAGCTGCATGATATGTTTCTCATGGTTAAATAAACTGAGTTTCCTTAATGAGGAAACAAACCTACATACACCGGGTGAAATCTGGAGAAAATCCTGCTTGTGGTATGATGTGGTAGCACATAAAGTACACTGTTGCTCAATATTCTTAAACAAGTCTCTACTCAAAGTGCCAGAATTGTTCACCTTTGCTTTGTGGTTCTCACTCATTTACCTCATGTATTAGAATAATATCATACTATGTCTCCCATGAACCGATTGTGTAATGCCCTATATACAATGTATTGAACCAAAATCCATTGAAGTTAATGGGAGGCTACTGATTCCAGTGAACATTGGTTTGGGTGCTAATTGAACTCAAATAAGTTTTCTTAATGAACCCAGTGCAAGTTTCATAACCATAGAGAAATGGAATGTTCCCATCAAGTTTTAATATTCACTAGCTGCATACAATTCATGGGCATACCCCTTCATCTTTTTCCAAATGGATGTTGACTCCCACAAAAGCTCCACTTAAAGAATTCAGAAAAAACATGCAGAATTTCATGGAATATAGTATCATTTTCTAGATTACAAATTAAGGATGAAGTTTTGCCTTTATATTTAGACTGAGGATTGCCATTGACTTCAGTAAGAGTTGCATTTGGACCTGCAAGAGGGCAGTTTGGGAGGGATCCTCTTGCTTTTTCTCCCTCCTATCTATAAATTTTCTTTCTTCTATTTTTCTTGCACATTCTGGGTACATCTACACAACAGTGTTATTTCGGAATAACTGGCATTATTCCGAAATAACAAAATGCATGTCTAAACTCCAAGTCTTTATTTCAAAACAATGTCGAGCTGGAGGACTTCTCACTCTGACTCACGGTAACCCTAATTTCATGAAGAGTAAGGGAACTCAAAGGAAGAGTATTCTTCCTTCACCTTCTTGCTGTGTAGACAGCGTCAAAAGCCAAGTAAAGCTATTTTGACTTCAGCTACACAAGTAACATAGCTGAAGTTGTGTATCTTATTTCAACTTTAGCCCTGCAGTGCAGATATATTCTCTCTGACATTTCCATGACTAACTACTGTTGTGACTGGAGGCTACATGATTCAGGGGGTAATGGAGTAAAAAGCTCTTGGTTCTATTGCAACTTCTGCTACTGACCTAGTAGATGGCCTTAGACAAGCCACCTCATCTGTCTCTCCCTCTGTTAAAGCTTAAATGATGATTACCCTCTTTAAAAATGCTTTGAGATTTAGAGATGAAAAGTGCTATATATGAATTTAGTATTAGTAATTTAAGAACATAAAAATGGCCATACTGAGTCAGGCCAAAGGTACATCTAGCCTGGTATCTTATCTTCCAACTGTGGACAATGTCAGGTGCTTCAAGAGTGAACAGCATAGGTGATCATCAAGTGTTCCAGTCCCTGTCGTCCATTTAAGGGACATGGATGTGATGCTGCTCTACTGAATTCACTGAGTGTTTATAAGTGACTTGAAAGGATGTAGTGAGAAAATTGTATCTCTCTTCATAAAAGGGATGGATTTCTAGAAGTACAGCACAATAGGTTTAGTTTTGTTTTGTGTATGTTCACTGAACTAATGAGTTTCAGTTAGAAACCTCTGTATAAAGGTTTACTGTCTGGGCATAGGGCTCATACACTATTTTAAAAAATTGCATTTGTAATTTTTCACTGACAATACTTCAGCATTATAATGGTTAATAAATGTTCAGGCTGCAGGGAATAAGCCTTTATGCTTCTTGTTCTACTGATAAAAGCAAAGAGCTTCAAAGAGAAGTTATAACCACAAATGTCAAGGGAAATTTGTAAAGCTGTAAGTGTAAACTGAAAACTAACTTTCTGATTTAAGTATAGAACACAGATTATGAGTGAATATTGCACCAGCACAGACTGTGGGCCAAATTAATTACTACTATTATACAATGACTTAAAATAACTACACAGAAAATACCACTACATGGTTTTATATGACCTTTTTTTTTCTAGTCTAGTGATCACTTCACTGCATATAATTTTTGTTTGGATTCCATGTTAATAAAATCAAATACCTTTGTAGATGTGTTTTATTTTTTCCTTTGCCTCTTTAATCAATTATTCTCCACTCCCATGTTAAATGTAGATGTGCAGTCTTAATTGGTTAGTTACAAGAAGATAATCTTTTTTCCTTCTCACTGTTGCCTGTTAGTTTAAAGGTTTTTTAGCTGAAGGTTGATAATTATCAGTGAGAAGAAAATAACACATCAGGAGTTCATTTTCCATCTTAGCACTTGGGATCTCCTTTGAACTCCCCCCACCAAACCCTCTTTCCCATTTTGTCACTTCTCCCAGTCTGTCATAAAAGGGTCTCCCTGCATAGAGACTTCAGCCATTGCTCCTTAGCTGAGGAAATTACTTCTCACAACAGCTCTTCCTGGATGGATAAATTGCATGAGACTTTAACTAATATGGAAAGTGATTTGGGTGCTGATAATTCTGTCTTTCTGTCTTCCTGGGACTGGAAAAGCAATGCAGGAGCCTATGAGCTGAACCAGATCTCCTCCCCTCACAGCTTATCTCCATCTCCTTCCTTTGAATCGTACTCTTCTTCCCCTTGTCCAGCTGTGACTGAGATGCCCTACAACAGCAGCAGCAACGGCAGCAGCCTGATTGGATACAGCTTGATAGATTTTCCTTCTGCATACTTACAGAATGCTGGACAGGCCAAGGCTCAGAAAGGCACCAAGGCCAGGATGTCAGCCCAGCGCAGAAGGAAAGCCAGTGAGAGAGAGAAGCTCAGGATGAGGACCCTGGCAGATGCTTTACACACCTTGCGCAATTACCTCCCTCCTGTCTACAGCCAAAGAGGCCAGCCTCTCACCAAAATACAGACACTGAAATACACCATCAAGTACATCAGTGAACTCACAGACCTGCTGAACAGTGTCAAACGGGCATAGACACCACCACTCCCATCCCTCCTGACAAACCTGCCACTGGAGCTTTGAGATCTCTTCTCCTAAAGAATCCTTCTTTAAAATATCAAATGGAACTTTGCATTAGTTCTTCCTGTAAAAAATACAAAGTGTCTTGAGAAAATGAAGACAGAACAAAAGGAATAGGGATGGAGGAGTCATTGCTGTACATATCTCAGAATGCTCTGAGTCACATGGGAATGTGTTTACTTGTACATTATGTGAGTTATGGGTTGTTGGGTTGGTTTATAACTACATTGAAATCAGTCTGATTCAATAGTGAGCAAGGCAAATAGGTTCTGTGAGGATTGATACACCATAATTCAGACCAATCTTCTGTTTAATAAATATTGATTATTTGGCGAAATAATCAATCTACTCAGTTTAAAAAAGAACATTGAGTTTAAAGTGAATTATTGAAAGATATTAAAAAAATACAAAAATATTAAGCATAATGGTTTGTAGGCACTTTAATATTAGGATTTGGAACAGCATGTATATTTAGTTCAAGTATTGCTAATAAATAAGGCTATTTATCCACATTTCTAGAATTATGTATCTAAAATGAAGAAACTTAAGTAATATTAAGAATATCTTTGAAAACAAATAAAATACCACTCTGCTTTGTACTTAGTATCCTGTATTGTATCTCTGACAAAAAAGTATATTCCAGTAATGACTGGTTTTTATATCCCTTTAGAATTTAACAGGGAATAACATTTTATAGAATTGTCTTGCAGAACCTTAGAGACTAACCAAACATATAGTCATTGTTTTTTTAAGTTTTTCCAGTTATAGACTAACTTGGCTACCCGTCTGAAGCTTGTATAAAACTATTAGGCTTAGCCTACAAGTTTTCACAGCAGGGATATTAAATTCTACAGAATTATTTAGAATGCTATAAAGATAGTCTTTTTGTTTTAATTTTAATTTCTATAGACATATTTATTATACATAAGACATGATTGGTTAAATTTGTATTAAATTCTCCTGGCCTTCTATCAGAGGGTTAGATTAGATCAAGCACACTTCTTTCTCTCCCTTCCTCTCCCAACAACTCAACAGAGCAGAATCTAAAAGTTTAATCTAAATGAATCACTTCAGGTTACAGACTTGTGCAAGGTTCACACTCTAGGTGCTTATGAAACCTAGGGTATCATGTGTAAAGATCAGCAGTTTCCCACAGTAAAGAACAGTTCTTCTTTCTGTCAAGCCAGGAAACAATTCAAATCTTAACTTACTTTGACTTTCAGTGATAGATACAACACAGGCTACAACATATTATACAGTAAAAAGAAAAGTTTGTATTATATATTTTCCTCCACATTGCTTTAGATAATCCTCACTCTGTGGTTAGCAATATGTAAAAAGGAGTGAAAGACTGGAAGAACTCGTGCATTTTTCCAGTGCAGGTCTGAGGTATTGTGAAGCTGAACAAAGCAAGTTAACCTTTCTGTGCCATAGGACATAAGACATATATAGGGCTGCCCCATCATTTTACATACACTATAGGGACATACATATTGTGCGCATGGGAAGGGTGAATAGCCGAGTGTCACTGTGTTGAATGCAAATGTTGTGTTTTTATTTACATAATATATTCAATTTAATCACTAAAAGGATTTGTAAATGAAGATGTTTCACAAGGGAGTTTAAAAGCTGTAGTTTCATAGTGCCGGTTCAGTGGGGGCTGTGTGGAGAAGCACTGCCTCAGGATGAACACTTGCAAGTGGTGTTGAGAGTGACTCATGTTTAGTACCTCACACAGATCCAGGGAATGCTGCAGCCTAAGGCCTGCTGAACTACACAGGACCACCTCTGCTGGCTGGTATGAAACAGAGCAATACTATGGGCCTATTTGCTGACTATCCTTCAAACCCAATGTGGGGTGACTAGTGCCAGCGGCAGCATTGACAGTTGCACAAGGAGCAGTTTGTGACCAGACCTTATATAAGAACAAAGGCTGGTGATGCTCTTTGCACCTTCTCAGTGAGAAAGAGCTGGCAGCATAAGCACCTGGGCAATTGCTCTGTTAACTACCCCCAATACTGGCCCTGGCTTTTATATGAAGACCCCTCCAAACATTGTTGTGGTATAGATGGGTGGGGGAGTTTTTATCACTTGTTAGGCAGGCTCAGAAAGAAAAAAGGTGGTGAACCCCGATCTTATTGCACCTTAAATGAGGGTTTGCAGTAAAACCTTGGAAGGGGTTTAAAATTGGAAAAATTATAACATACGCAATTGGGTATAAAAAGGGTAGTAACAGTGTCAGGATCCTTTGGAGTGCATGGCTTAGGCTTTAATTAAAGAGAAATTAGTAGCAGCTTAAATTAGAAAAAGCCTGCACAAGGGGCTAAGTGCCAGCCCTGACCACCCTTCCTCTCCTCACCCTCATCCTCACGAGCACTGACCTGAAGGAGCACCCGCCCAATCTGGCTCAGGGACACATGCTGCCACCGCACATGCTGTTCTGTGCTGCCAGCTAGTGCAGCTGGGAGCACATCCGTGTGAGGTGACTCATTTCTGGGAGAGAAGGAGGGATCCCAGCAAATCAGAGAACTGCCCTGCTCCAAGGAGAGAGGACCCAGCTCAGTAGGGCTGTGGCTGGACTGATGCTGCGAGGACAGCACCCTATGCACTGGCTGGCTCCTGGGCAGCCAGTTTCCCTCCTCCCCCCCTCCCCCAATTGTGGGCATTGGAGCATGCAGGGCCCCAAATCAGTTCCCCCTCTACCTTGCTGTGTTCTGACAGAACCTGCTGTTGATGGGTCTCACAAGCCCCCCAGGAACAGCAACAGATTATGGACATCCTCTCCTTTCCCTCCCCCCACCCTCAGCCTCACCTTGCCCCTGCACTGCCTCTTATCCTGAGTCCCTGCTCTCATGCTGCCTGCCTCTTCCCCGCAAAACCCTTTCCCTCCCCCTCTCATCCTCTCTCCCTCCAGATGGCTTCATGTGCAGATGCGGATGAAAGTAAAATCCGGTTGCAAATTGGATGAGGAGTTGAGCCTGGCAGATGTGAATCCACATTTTTGTATCTGCTCAGGGCTCTACGCTGCAAAATGCAATTCACTGTTCTGCACAATTGCAGAAATGCTGACCCAGTGGAAAACTTCCCTGCACCAAACTGATTTGTAACAGACTGATAACAATTGAGAGTCGCCAGCTTCTAATTGCCACATGCTTCTCTACTGCGAGGGCAGCTCTCATGGGGGTGTCCTTGTGCCGCAGTTCAGAGATCAGCTCAGCGCACAACTCCGGGAAGGTTGCTTTGCAAAGCCTAAAGTTTTGTAGCCCCTGCTCTTCATCCCACAACTGCATCACAATGCAATCCCATCGCTCAGTGTTGGTTTCCCCAGCCCAAAACTAATGGGCTGCTCTGCACAGGTGCTCTGTGACAGGCAAATGCAGTTCCAGGAGGGTGCTACCCATGTCACTCAGAGTGTCGTCCACTTGTCACTCTTCTTCCTCTGTTGGGAACTTCAGCAGTAACGTTGCTGCAATACGTGATGTCCTTGTGACACTCAACACAGTCTAGGAGAGAAGTGTGGGATCCATGATTTCTCACAGCAGATGTGGGTGTGCACAGCAAAGACTGGCACAAAAGGGATTTGGAAGTCACTAGAGGGCTGAGAAACAAAACAGTGTCTGACAGGACATGTTTCATGTTCCCAGGATGTACTGGGCTCTGTATCATGTTCCCACAGTGCCTAGTGAAAGAAGATGTCACTAGGCACTGTGGGATACCCACAATGCATTGCTCAATCTGTCAATGGGAGAGCTAAAAATGTGGCCATGATCTGTCAAC
The DNA here is from genome assembly GCA_030068395.1 of Apalone spinifera. NCBI lineage: Eukaryota > Metazoa > Chordata > Testudines > Trionychidae > Apalone > Apalone spinifera. The sequence goes on from CM057847.1 coordinate 164,555,619, forward strand.
AGAGGGAGCCAATGTAAACATGCTTTGGCGACTTTTTTTTGGCAACTTCTGCATGTCAACATTATCACCAAGACTTTTCAGTGTAGACATAGCTGAAGGGTGGGTTCCATGAAGAGATGTAAGGATTGTAATGCTGAACAACTTGGTGCATAACATTTAAGCATTTAAAAAAAAAGGTTCCCTAGCGAATGAATGAGGAGAACTGGGCACCTTGGACTGTGTACCCAATATGGTGCCAGTGAGAGATGCTTAGCACACACTCCTCTTGGAGAGAGGTACCTCAATCCAGTCTGCAGGCTGGTATTTCCTGTAAGCGGAGCGCTTGGATGGCCACTCAGGAGAGATGCAAATGCCACCCAGCTGATTAGCAGAACACCCACAGCTGGCAGCATGTGTTTCTATAGGTCGTGCACATATGCACATGCCGCAGTGCACATAAAATGTATTCCACACATGGGTGAACAAAATTAGAGGGAACATTGCTGCAGGGAGATACCTATGGCACTTTAGCAAGCCACAATGAGAAAACTGACACCTGCAGTCAGGTGTCTAAGGCACTTTAAAGGGAGTGGAGGTAGGAAGGAGGAGCAGCTGCCCATCATATAACTTTAAGCCCAGTGGTTGGGGCACTCACCTGGGATGTGGGTGAGCAGAAGTCCCCCTTTCCCTCTGTCATAAGGAAAAAAGGGATTTGAACATGGATCTCCCACCTCTCAGGAGAGCACTGAGCTCTGGGATATTTTTATGTGGTGCTCCCTCAGTTTCTCCTTTTAAAGCACTTGCATGCTAGATGACTAATGAAAGCATGAGGGGGCAGAAAGAGCAAACTGGACAAGTGGGCGCTCTCCAGACTACAGACTCGTACTCTTTTGCCCAGCAACTACTCTGCTCTTCATAAATACTTGAACAATAATTGGGTGAAACAAGAGCGCGAAGGTAAACTTGAACGTGGGCGTCCCACATCCCAGATGAGTGTTTCAAACACCACACTAAAAGTTATAAAGTGGCTGCCTCTGCAGCTCAGGCCTCACATGTGATTTAGGTGGCTGAACATCTGTCTTTTCCTGGTTCATGAGTTCCTCTGAGGCTCATGTAGGACATCAGCATCTGGATGGCTAATGTGAGGCAGCAGTGTGAATGCTCTGAAACAGGGTCATAGATGCCTACATATCTTTTAGTCAAAAAACTTAGGTGCTGAGTAAATTTAGGTGCCTGCGGGGTTTGGAAGGAGTTTTGCAGATCAGTGGCACCAAAACTAAGACTTCAGGCACTTAAACCCAAGATTTAGGTGCCCTAATCCTTGTTGTTGGGATCTCTAAAGGTACATCTGTTCTTTGAAACCATCCACTCAACGTGCAGTAGCAGTGAAAAAATTGAACAGAAGGTTAGGAATCATTAAGAAAGGGATAGATAAGACAGAAATCATTATATTGCTTCTATAGAAATCCATGGTATGCCCATGTCTTGATGACTGTGTGTGGCTATGATTGCCCCATCTCAAAAAAAGATACATTGGAATAGGAAAAGGGTCAGAAAAGGAAAATAAAAATGAGTAAGGGTATGAATCAGCTTCCATATGAGAAGCAATTAATAAGACTGGGACTTTACAGCTAAGAAAAGAGATGACTATGGGCAGGACTATGATAAAGGTCTATACAATCATGACAGGTGTGAAGAAAATAAGGAAGTGTTATTACTTCTGTCAGGAGAAAAAGTAAACGGTCATCAAATTAAATTAATAGGCATCAGATTTAAAAGAAACTGAGAAAACTATATATCACACACTGCATAGTCAACCTGTGGAACTCCTTGCCAGAGGATGTTGTGAAGGACCAAACTAGAACAAGGTTAAAAAGAGCTAGATAAGTTCATGGTGGATGGCTATTAGCCAGAATGAGCAAGGATGGTCTCCCTAGCACAGAGGTGGGCAATAATTTTTTGCCGGGAGCCACTTCAGAAATTTTTGAAGTGGCCCAGGGCCGCACCGGAAGGGGTGGGGCCAGGATACTTCCCTGCTTCCCCAGCCACAGACCATGATTGGTCTGGATTGGGGGAACACCTTTGCCCCCTCAGAGGTGCCCCCTACACGCCCATGTCCCTGGCGATGGGAGGAGACTTCACACACTCTCCCTTCTGCTCCCACGCCAATCTGGGAGCACAAAGTCTCCTCCCTGCCAGAAGCATATGGCATTCTAAGGGATTTGGAATGGGTCTCATATGAAGAGAGTTTAAAAAGACTTGCCCTTTTCAGCTTAGAAAAGAGGCGACTGGGGGGTGGGGGAAAAGATGGAAATCATGACTGGTGTGGAAAAAGTGAATAAGGAAAAGTTGTATTTACTTATTCCCACACTATAAGAACTAGGGGTCACCAAATGAAATGAATAGACAGCAGGTTTAAAACAAATAAAAGGAAGCTTCACTCAATTCACAGTCAGTCTCTGGAACTCCTTGCCAGAAGATGTGGTGAAGGCTAGAACTTTAATAGGGTTCAAAAAAGAGCTAAATAGATTCATGGAGGTTAGGTCCATCAATGGCTATTAGCCAGGATGGGTAGGAATGGTATCCCGAGCCTGTGTTTCTCTGGAGGTGGGTGACAGGGGAAGGATCATGAGGGGAAGGATCATGTGAGGATTACATGGTATGTTCCCTCCCTCTGGTATTGGCCATTGTCGGCAGACAGGATACTGGGCTAGATGGACCTTTGCTCTGACCCAGTATGGCTGATCTTATGCTCTTTCGTTATGTTCTTATGTTCCCCCTTTCCTAACCTCTAATTGGCATGGGGGTTGCAGAGCCTCAGCGGGCCAGATCAACCTGCTTGTAGGGCCAGATCCAGCCCGCGGACGCCCTTTTGCCCACCCCTACCTAGCCTCTATTTACTAGAAGCTGAGAATAGACAATGGGGGATGGATTACTTGATGATTACACATTCTATTAATTTCTTCTGGGGTAACTGACATTGGCCACTTTTGGAAGACAGGATACTGCGTTAGTGGGCTTTGGCTTTAGCTCTAGGCCCCAGCAAGTCTAAGTCAACTAGCCCTGGCAATCCCACTTTGGGATCCTCCTGACCCACAGTTTGAGAACTACTGCCCAAAGGGTACTTCTATAGTGCAATGTAAGCCCAGTGTTTGAACTCAAGGTCAAGCTTAAATCCTCATCTAGCTACACACAAATCATGCTAATCCAAGGCTTGGATGTGGCGTTCTAACTCCTCATGGGGTGGAGGGTCCAAGCCTCAATCAAGGTAGGACCCCAGCTTCCACCCTTATTGCTTTGTAGCAGAGATGCAGCCCTATTGGACTCATGTTCTGGAAGTCCTCCAAAAGTATCCCACAATTCCACTGTCCAACTTTTTGTCCTCTGAATAATCAAGTTTAATGGACAGTCATGTTTTCCCATATTGCTCCATGAACAGAGGCTAGAATGGCCACATTTGGGATGGGGAAGTCAGTGTGCTACCTGACAGGGGATATCAAACCATTTAATTGATCTAAACCTGTACTAATACTAATTCCCAAGGGCCAATGGAAATTTGGCCACTAACTTTAATGAGACCAATGTTCGGCACCTAAAGATAAACCACTAGACTGGAGAGCAATTAGCTGCTACCCTAAAATTGCTCTTAGTTTGCAGCTATTTTATATGACTGCTGTTTTCTGGAGGAGCTACTGGTTTTTGGATTGACTGAGTTCTTTCCCCCATGTCTCATGAACCAGAATCACGGGTGGCTTTTTCCTAAGTTCAGCTAATCACATTTAGTAACTCACTTAAATTCTTTACTTCAGTTTGTATATAAAATGGCTATAATACTCTGACCTTTACGGCTGTGTTTAGATACTGACTTAATTAGCATGTGTAATATACTTTGGGTGTGTAAGCTGAAAGGCTCTGTGTCAACATACAACCAATTGATATGATTATATAATTGGCCTATATGTAACTCTGCTTTTAAAGAGGATAATCTCAAACCTAGGAAAGGCTGTAAGGCTACAGCATATTCCCTGGCTATGAGACATGTGTGCACACTTTCTATTTCATTAGTGTAACAGACACTCTGGCTACATCTACACGACGTGTTTTCTTGGCAAAAAATATGCTAATGAGGGACTCATTTGCATCAGTCAATCTCATTTGCATATTTTCTGCTGATCCCTTTTGTGCAAAAACAAGCAGTGTGGATGCTTTCTTTTTGCACAAAAACCCCCTTTCCCTCCAGATCGATAAACCTTTTTTGGGGCATAAGGATCTTGTGGGAAAAGGAGTTTTTGAGCAAAAAGAAAGCATCCACACTGCTTGTTTTTGCACGAAAAGCCCTAGGCCAAAATGGATGGCAAAAAATATGCAAATGAGATCACAACTCATGCAAATGATCCTCTATTAGTATATTTTTTGCTGAGAAAACTCGTAGTGTAGATGTAGCCTCTATGTACCTGATGTATGGGGCATCAGGCAGAGGGCCATTTCCTTCAACACAGTACTCCTTTGTAGCTGGTTTGCAGTCTCTAGTTATCTAAAGTACTTATATTACCCCCATGCCAATAGCATCTGAGCACCTCTGTATTTAACATCAACTTTGTGAGGCAGGTGATTCTAGTATCTTTATTAGAGCTAGAAACAGAGAGGCCAAACACCATACATGTAGTCACTAATTCTGTAGTAGAACAGGTAATGTAACCTAGGTCTTTCATGTCCTAGGCTAGCACCCTAATCCCTAGACCCTACTATCTTAATGTATAGAATGAGCTCTGTACTGTATGGAAGCAAAGGGGGAAGAGGGAAAGAAGAAATGTAGCTGTTTCCCTGCCCCCATTGCAATATTTGGTTACAGTTCAGTGCCAAATACCAAAAGATTCCTAATGCGGTAAAGTTTTCTTTAAAAAACCCACCACACCTCCCAAAGGGATAATTCATTCTGAAAGGTTTACCCTAAGCTAAATTCAGCATTAAGAAACATGAAAAATAATGTAAGTATCACAACCCAGGAGCTGAAATAACAAAACTGTTTGCAGTCCAGGTAGTGACTTAGAGTTTATTTCAAGTGGCAATAACTGTGGCACATTTCTGCTAATGTTTTTATTTTCTTATCAAAATAATGACTAGATTTTTCTTTTCACTTGGCCTTTTATCATTCACCTGTTGAAATGTGCAGTAGACATTAAACATAAACAATGAAGACTGATCTCCTTTCAAACTTGTGTTAAAAGGGACATAAATAACATACCACTGACCAGTGGGAAAGTATGTGATCATTAAATGGCCACTTGAAAGGCAGGTAAGTGTTGATTTAACACTTGTGGGTTTTTTTTCTGTTTTTAAAATGTAAAGCAAGACAAGGAAGTTCCTGAAATTTAAATTAAACAAGCACCTCTGAGGCAGAGAGGTTGTTTTATAAGGAAAATGAGATGAAAGATTTACTGTTTTTTTAAAATAAATTTACTCTAAGGTTATATATAAGGTTTTCCGACTAGCTACAGCGAAGAGTGAATCTTAATCCAGTTGATTTAATAGGAATTTTATTGCAGACTTGAAGATATGAAATAAAACCTAATTCACATAGAGATATTTAACTTGTCCAAATTTACACCAAACCCTCATTTTTAACATTTCCTTTAAAAGCTGTTTATTTTATTAAAGAACAAAACCAAGCCAATGATACTGAATGAACAT
>CM057847.1:164565049-164576291 GCA_030068395.1 Apalone spinifera
TTGTGATTGAAGTTTGGAGTGGAAGTACTATAGAGATTAATAGTTTGAGAACTTGCCTTGAGTAGTGTTGAGCTCAAGTAGACTGCAGTAGTTTGCCATTGCAGACCCTTGATATTAACATATGCAGCTTGCATATTAGTCCAAAGGTGCTCATTACTTTTTGTAGGGCTGACATCTTTTGATCCAGTTACAAGTTTGCACACATTTAGTGTCAGCCATATTGACCCATAAGCTGTAGAAGAGTTGAGACTCTAAATAGAAATGGTTCAGATGGAACAGTTGATTAGGTGTGCTCATCTACATTCTTAGCTTTGTGTGATCTAATTTTTAATTCTAGCTTCAGAGCAGCATGGTTTTGAATGTGACAGGCATGAAGGAGTGGTGGCTTAATGGTACTGAATCCAGTGACAGAGCAGGTGTGTTAAGTGTTCTGTTTTGGGCCTTAAGTGTCAAACAAGACTTTAGTCAAGGGAAACATCTAACAGCCTCTGAGTCAACCTTTCCAGTAGCAGCATGAACATGTATTTTGGTTCAGTAATGTATGGCCCACCAGGATTCTGGTTATAGTAGTATATCCCAGCTGGTCATTTAAGCAACTTTCAACACAAATCAGTTGGATAAATTAGCGTTTAGACTTGCTTCCTTGCACCTTCTATGGAGTTGCCAAAGAGGTGGCTAGCAGAAGCTTGTCCAGGCTCTGGCATGTGCTTGCTTCTGAAGCACCACTATTAAGTGGGAGCTCAAGCAGGTAAGAGGAGAATAAAGGTGGGAGAACTTACCTAGTTATTTGGCATTTGAATCTAACTTTTGAATCTACAGTTCCCAGAAAAAGGCTAAACTAAACAGCTTTAGCTCATTTATTTTTTTGCATTTTGATCAGATATACAAGTCTTCATTTATCAGTGAAATAGTGTTACTGTAATTCAATAGGTTGCTGTAGCACTGTAGTCTGTTAGAGTCCTTATGTTACCTTGACTGTAGCAGCAAGTTCATTTTTTACTTTCCATAAGGACTGCTCTAGAAGACACATGCCCATGCATATGATAGGCCTCCACGCTACGACCTGAACAGAAGGGGGAAAAAAAGTCTCAAGATTCTGATCAGCCTACAGCAAGACAGTTAGAAAAAGCTTAGTATAAGCAGGTCTTCCTTTGAGGGAATATGCCTTCAGTCAATGTTTGACACTTTATAGGCAGAGCTGAGTGCACTCTATTCACATCTTGAGTACTGATGAAGCTTCATCTACTTACCAAGCCTTTGTTTTCTAGGAATGCGTCTCTTTGCACAAAGACGATCTGAAGCTGGTTGTCTAGCATCACATATCACCACGCTGCAGTGGAAGTAGATCTACAAGATGCAACATCCTGTTATTTGGAACTGACATGGTTACCAGTTCAGTGACTTGGAAAGGAATGCTCATTGTGTATGGCAGCCATTTGATTAATTTTTCATCTTTCCTTCCAATATACAGGGTCACTAGCAGCTTCCAGGAAGGCTTGTTGGGTAGGGAGTCAGGTTAAGCCTTTGGTTCAGTACTTGTTTTATACAGATATTCCAGGTTCATTAGTGCCCTCACTGGTACTTAAAGGCAGCTACTCACCTGCTCCAGTAATGCTTTTCCATCTTGCATGAAAGTGAACATTTTCACCTCAAATCTCTTCAGATGAGTGGGAAACTTCACTCTTGAGTTACTATCTACTTTGTGGAAGGTTGTTTGATAGGAGTCCTCTGCATTTTCACAGCTTGGAGAAGCAAGAGTGGAGTTAGTGGCTTTAGCTTGTGAGCTAGTTAGAAAAAGTTCTACATGAAATTTACTAGTTGCCTTGCTACAGTATTGGGCTAGGGAAAAGTTGCCTACTAGTTGATGTGGTTAAGTATCTGTCTACCACGCTACAATGATATATCGTTATGGATAAGCCCTTATGAAGTTTCTTCAAGGCTGGGATTGAATTATACATCTTTGTGCCCTTGGAAAAGTCAGACTGGGCAGCATAATTGAGATTTCCCTCTAGTTTTGGTCAATGTCAGGGACACAAGGGATGCCCTTTCAGATTTAGGCACCTGAGAGTTCTAAAATTGCCCTTAAGTGGCCCTGGGTATCAATTTTCTGCAGCTAAACATTACAGTACTCCCAGTCATCCAGTTTCTAGAGAGGAAGATTCTTAGATGCTTAAAATTCAAGTAGAACAAAATTGCAATATTTATACTCAAACCTTGATATACAAATTTGAGCCTGACAGATCAAGTACCAAGTTTGTGTTCTTGATATTTGTTTAGAACTTGGTTTATGCTAAGACCAAGGCAGTAATGTTTACAGACCCAGAAGAGCTGCTGCAGTTCTATAGCTCTAGAGTTAGAATTTGAGTCTAAAGGATTCATCTGCAGTGGCTGAAGTTCCCCCTCCACCCCCCCAAAAAGGGTACTGATAAGGGCAATACAAGGTACAACTATCCTAGAAGGATTAAATAATGACCAAGTACAAAAGTTAGTCAATACTCCAAAATGCTTAATCTATCCTGGTTAAACTCCAAGAATTGTTTCATGCTTAAAGCCAACATGCAGATGAATTGCAGTACTGCAATTCATGATCTCAGAAGGAAATAAGGTTCCTGTGCAATGCAGTCTGTGGGGGAATGAAGAGTGTTACCACCATACTTGGAGTGTCAGGACCATCTAAGCTGAGCCTTCAAGAGTTGATCACAGCAGCTGCTGCCAAGGCTACCACTGCAAGTGAGAAGCGCCTGCTCCCCATACTCAGTGGAGACTGAGCCGCAGATCAGGAGGCCTGTTACTAGGTCATGAGCAGCATAGCCTGTGGCAGCAGAAGAGACAGCAGGGCAGCATCTTCCCTTCTGTTGCAAATTGTGAGTATGGCATGAGACTCAGGTGAGGAGGGCATTGTGTTGTTACCTGTTTGTAATGAGAGACCATTGTGGGCTGCTGTCTCTGTCCTGGGAAGTTGTAGACCAGCAGTCTTCTAGATATAGTTCTAGTTGTGGGTCTTCTGAATGGAGCAGTTCCACTTCAAAATACAGTGCCTCTTTCAAGTATTTTACCACAGGATACTCTGCCTCCATGTAGGAGTCAGAATAAGACTTATCTGGAAGAGAATGTAGTCTTGATGCATTAAGAAATCCCTCTTTCACACACAGCCACCTGTGTTTGGGTTGGTGAGGACTTGCACCCTCCAAACAAACATCACCCTTCATTTTACTACAACAGCAGTTTAAGGATATAGCATATGGGTACAAACCCACAATCTTTGGAGAATGGGAATTGAGTGACTGGGGAAGAAGGCTGTGGGATTTTCAACTCCAATCCCTCATCTAGATCAACCAAGTGAGGTACTTCCTTATACTAGAGGGTTAAATGGCTCAGAACTGAAAGTCACTATTAAGTGCTACAAGGACATGGGTGGCAGAGATATTAAACCAAAACCACAGTCTTTCCCCACTTGGGTCTCCTCCCTCCCCCCACCCCTTCCCAAAGGGCCTGCTAGGATCCCATAAGGGATAGTAAAGAGACACTCCTGGAAGTGGTTTATCTATACTGCATGTAGACAGAGGGAGGGTACGGTGCCTTTTGGAACCCATGCGTGGGGAAAGAAAGCATGTTGAGTGTAGCTGTAACACAAGTCACTATCCTATGGAGTCACTTCCCGCTACTCCAATAGTCACCCACCCCACTGGAAAGCCAGCTCAGCATTGTCCCCTTACCTCTGTACAGCTGCAAGATTAGAGCCAGAGTGCCAAAGCCTGGATTTATACTGGGTGCTGGATTGTTTTTGGTGCCATACTGGACAAAAATGGTCTCATTTATTATATAACGACATTCACACTTCAATCTGTGTGGGGACAGCAAAGCTTACACTATGTTTATACAAAGATTATAAAGAACCCTTCCTCCCCCCCCCTCCCCCCCCCCAAAGGATACAATACTTACTGGTATATTGGTGTAGTGCTGCCAGGTCTGAAGTAGGAAACGTCATTTTCATAGATCATAACTGTGTTCTCAAACTGAAAGAAGCCAGGATTTAGCTTGAAGCCATTAAAAAGTGTTAAGCTGCTTGGAGGTACCCAAGTGCTTCAAATGCTACTGTTGGATACCATTGACTGCATAGCTAGAGGGGAATACCATGAGTCCTCAGCCAACCCTAGTTTTAAGCAAGTGGCTGTTTCTTCACCCCCCCCCCCCCCCCCCCCCCCCCCCCCCCCAAAGATATTGGGCAATGCACATCTGTATTGCAAGTCTTCCGTCAGACCAAACAGCATAAAAGCCTGCAAGTCCTGGGTATTTGGGCCATGTCACCACATAGTTCTCTGTTCTGGTCATTCCCTCTGGGGCATCTGGCATAACACTGGATCTTTGACCATTGTCACAAGTTGGTATGATCCAGTATAGCTAGTGTCCCTAGTGATAGCAGCAGGACACAATATTAATGCAACCTGTCTTGCTCAGTAGCAGGAAGAGATACATGCTGTGCATAAGTTAATGTAGTTTACACAGGAATGAAACTTGTGCATAGCTAGGAGTCTCTGGTACAGGAAGAACTTGCATTTATTCAAATGCTCTCCTGCCAGCCAATTCTGTTTCAGTCATTGGGTCACCACAGTAGATTCATTACCACCACCAGCTTCTCAGAGGTGAGTAAAGAGAACCAGAAGTTTAGCAAACTGTATGTAGGTAACCAAACAAGTTCCATTTTCTATTTAAGCCTGAAGATGGTCAGAATCCTGAGGTATCTGATAAGCTAAAGAATGCAGGAGGTGGAAGATCAATATTGTTAGAGGAAGGTGTCACTAATTTCTAGAAAGCCAGCTATGAATGTTTTACAGCTATGTTCTGCTGAACAGGTCCTATGGCTCTTGCCATTGGACACATCAGTATGATTCCTTTACCTTTCTGCTTGTTCCACAGGTGTTCACATTGAATATGAATGTTGCACTCTTCTCCGTCACAATAGCAGGCCTGCATTGTTTGTCTCTCAATACAAACAAGCTTGTGTCCAGGTCTGTGATGCCTGCTAACTTCATTGCAGTGATAGACATTGTTCCATTTGGCAGACACTCTGAAAACAAGCATATGTTCATTGTTTCATTACACAAGCATTTCCTGCTCCCTTCTCCAAGCCCCAGGAGAAAGGTAGGAACAGTCTAGGTCATTTTAGCTAGTTATTTCAATCTGACCAGGAGATTACCTATTAGTTCTTCAGGTGAAAATCTGCAAGAGATTGAGAAGTCTGTCATATCAGCAAGAGTATTATCCTTCATTGTTAAATGTAGAGATGCTCTTATTCCAGAAGGATGAATTTCCTAGGAGATCACAATACATTTTAATCTATTGATCAACTCCCAAGTGAGTCTAGATTTGCCATGCCAATTAATGCTAAAGATAAGTCTTAGTTGTCAGACTTGTCACCAATGTCCTCACCAGGAGGAGAGTTTTATGTGTCACTTTGGTGATACTGCTCCAGAGGCATCATCCCCGACACCTCCCTCCCCCCCCAAAATAGATTTTTGGCTTTACAGTGCTTGGATGCCATGGACCAACCTTGCTCACCTTGTTAAGCCTATTGCCCAGGTTAGTAGAAAATGTTTGCAGGAAAGTCGGTCAGATCACAAGTCATTGAAAGGAGACGCTACTTATGTTGCAAAATTACTTAGCTAGGACACCAGTCTCCTTGAGTAGTGTTTATTTACTACTTCTGCAACTAAGCAGCCACATAGTGGCATATGAGCTCTTTGTCAGTCTGTTTTACCAAGTTTACTAGAGTACTGTGGGATAGTCTAATGAGACTCCAGTATCCAGAAGTGGAGATAAACGTCTCCATTTGAGTGTAGTGCGCGCTCAGGATGTGTGAAAACTAAATGCCTCAACAAGAGAATACCACTCATCTCAAGGTTTGTTCTTATTCAGCTACCATGTCCAGTAGCCTAGCCATCTTTAGTTCTACAATGGTAAGTTTAAAAGCCCTCTACCAGTTTGTACTTAGGTACAATCCAAAATTTAGGACCTTCAAATCTTTGTGCTCAGTTAGATGCCTACAGATTTGGGCACTAACAGTTTCTAGCTAGTATTAGCACTTGCAATACTGGCAAGTAGCTTGGTGATACATCTAGCATCATAATGAGGAACTGTTCCTGTCTGACCTTCAGGGAGCCAAACTTGCAGGCCTGCTTAGGAGCTGAATAGCCAATTGGACCCTGCAGAAATCTGCTGTAAGGAAGGTACAGTGCTGCCTTGATCTCTTAAGTGGCAGTAGTCTAGTGGGTAAAAGCCAGGTACAAGATTGAGGTTCATTTCCTTTCTGGAACAAACTTCAGTTAACAGCCTCACACCTGGGCTCTTGAGGACTATGATTTAGTGGGACAGAGGCTCAATCTTTTAGAGAAGTAGTTGAATAGACAGGAATCCATGCTCATGTGCTGTCAAGCATCACCTCCTTAATGCAACTTGTGTTATATGCCAGATTTAGAATATGGAGGAGTTGTGCTTACATCTAAGGGTACATTCTTTAGATCACTATGAGTCCCTCTTTGTGAAGTTTATATGACCTCATTTGTGAGGAGAGTCTGTAGTACAGCTACACAAATGCTACCTTATTTGTGTACCCCCAGAAGAGGTGTACTTCTGGTAGAAAGCCTGTAGCCCCAAAGCTGAGCTTAAGCCCTCTGAAGAGGCCAAGATCAGGCTGCCTGGTGGGAGGGTTTTCCCTCTTTTAAGGGGCTAGACACCATGCCCATTTAGCCTTCCTTACCTCATATAGTATGTGAGGTGCATAGAGAGGAACACGAACAGTGAAGTGTGTGCCATTGTCATCTAGTCCATAATTGTGCTTCTGAGCAGCCTCTGGTGACAGGCTCAAGTTTGAAATGAAGGGCAGCCAGTTCTGATCCACGTTGCCACGAACAACTGTTAGATACAAGTTCTCCTTGTCACAGAATCCCCTTGCACTAGGCAACACTAATGAAGGAAGGTTTGATGAAATATCACATTAGCAGTTTGACAGTTTAGGGCCAATGAGACGCCAGTGGAGTTGAGTCACACTGGAGTGGTATGAACATTATCTTGGTCTTATTACCTGCATCCTGCACAGGAAAGATTATTATGACTGGGACATTGAAGGTCTCACGTGTTGGCTGTACTTCAAATCCAAGTGTGACATTCAGTGTATATAGTCTAGTGTCTTCTGTTAAGTACTGAAAGAGACAGAAGTCACATTTAAAAGCCTCCAATCTGCAGAGTGTTTCAACATGTGTTTTGGTACAGATAGACACACACCTCTTTCCTAATGAAAGGCACATCAAATGGTGTTTCTACTACATAGCCTTGGCTTCCATTAGGGTATCTTGTTTCATAAACTTTGTATCCATATTGAAGTGCTTCAGGGACAGTTACAGTTATAGAATCTATGGTCAAGTTCACCAGTTCCACATCTGGTAGGAATATTCCCACAGTCACATTGATCAGCCTAATGCTGGAGTTGGTATCTAGGAAGGAGTGGTAAGAGGTTAGTCTTCATTCTTATGGGAATATGGAGATATACCTAGCTCATAGAGCTGGAAGGTACCTTGAGAGATTAAGTCCAGTCCCTGCCCTCATGGCAGGATCAAGTACCATCCCTGACAGATTTTGCCCCAGATCCTTAAGTGGCCCCCCTCAAGGGCTGAACTCACAACCCTGGGTTTAGCTCAGTGGTTTGAGCATTGGCCTGCTATCCCAGCTACTTACAGTTTGTAATTGTGGGTGGTACAAGTTTAAATGGAGTTTGTATTTTCTTGATGATGGTATGCTTGGTCACTCCCCACCTGTTGTCTTCCCACTGACGTTCCAAAAACAAGTTAATGTTGTACTTTGTCCCATGCTGTCCCTCACTCACATGGGTCTGAAAGGTCAAGAGAAGTCTTTCAGCCTGCTGCATGAGGCACCAGGGCAGGGGAGGTACAGCTGAAGCTATGTACATTAAGATGAAGTGACAAGAGCCACACTTGTGCTAGTTATTAGGTTGCAGTTGCATTTCTGGAAAGCTTTCATAGGAGCAGAAATTCAAGGGGCAGGTAGCTCTCAACTCCAGACTGCTCACTCCCTGTAGGACTATGTTCTTCCAAATGTAAGCCCCTCCCTAATTAGGCTTTGCATAAATGGGTGTCAGTCATTAAGTAGCAAATGGGGAACCTCAATGGTTCTTGTGCCTGATATTACTAGACATCCATCAGCCAGTTGGAAGATCCAATCTGACCAATTGCAGTATTAGGAGCACTGACCTGGGACACTCTTGTGCCTCCTATTTCAATGCTCAGCAGAACACCCTACCTGCTAAAGTCCCTTTTCATTTATGGGGTAAGAGGGGAATTTCCCCCCTTCACTTGTAGCTCAGGCTGAAAGGCATCCACTAACCTTGTAATAGCCACCTTCTGCACCTATGGGTATCTGGATGGTAATGGCATCTGTACTGTTCAGTAGCACATATTTCCTGGAAACAGTTTCTCTGGCAGAAAGTTTATGAAGATCCACACCCATTTCAACAAGCAAGTCACTGAAGATAGTTGCCCCAGCAGAGAGAGGTTGGAGGTTTTTTGGAATGGTCCATGTAATGGTCTCATTGGTATAATCCAGCCCATCTTAATTAAGAATTAGCATTAGTCAGGCATTTCCATCAATATCAGCTAGTTCTTAAAGCTAGAGAGTGTTAAGTATTAGATCAGATACATATCAGGAGAGTCTCACCTATGGGACAGGCCACAGCAGTATCTACCATCAAGATCATCCATCGCTGCTTGTAGAATGTACTTGCTCTCACTGCAGAGAATGTCACTCCTTGAACCTGCAAGAGTAGATGTTCAAGCTGTGCAGTGCAACGCAAGAGGACACCACACAGGTAACAAGCAAGTGCACCAACCTTGACTAGCTGAGCTTCTGCAGCATTGTATGCAGCTCTCAGCAAAATCCTAGTGTCTGTGGTGTTGAGTCCATAGCCAGCATGCAGAGCATCACTTGCTAACAGAGCCTTCCTTCCAGTGGGCAGATGAAATACTACTTGCCAAATGGACACTGCCCCTGCTGTTGCCTAAGGGAGACAGATAGCAATGCTCAAGCCATAGGTCTTTAACAGTCACAGGAATGTATCAGGCTGTATCACATTCCTTGCCTCAACTGGACTTGGAAACAAGTCAGGCTTCAAGAGTCTCTATCCTCCCTATCCAGCCTGGAACAAAGCTATCCTTAGGCAGCTTTCAAGGAGCTCATATTGTGGTCCTGGAAAGCAAGTACTCTTTAGTAGGATGCTTATGTAGCACTAGTGTTTAGTCCCAGTACATTAGGCGAGACAGATGTATAGGGTAGTGTCTTGTTGGATCCCTCTCTGAAGGTGATGCAATAGATACTTTAAGACAAAGTGTGTGGTAAGAGTTAAGTAGCTGATTACCAACTATCCCTCCCACTCCATATTGGCCATCAGCTTGTTTCCTTGTGGTCCCCATTCACTTGAAGGATGTATAATCCTGTTATGTATACACCTTGGTACACTGGCATCAAATGCCATTGTCAGGGAGAGAAGGTGGCTGGTACACTTTTGCCTGATGTAGAACAGATTTGATGACACATTGAGACAGTTTTTAGACCAGGAATTCTGTTCACTTCCTGCATGTTGGAGGCTGACTTCAGGACATGCTTCCAATACATTATTGGAATAATTGTACATTGTTACTTCAGTGCCATGTCTAGTTAGCCTTACCTCTGGAAAGGCTAGAGCCCAGTCCTCAGGTTCATCTTGAAGCAAGTCTGCTGTTATCTGTGGAACATTCCTCCTGACAGACACCTTCCAAGAGAACATCTGCCATTAGTGTCTAGTCTAATCCCCACAAGCTATTCCCACCAGGGAGTGAGTCTGATCTTTGGTCCTTCATTTGCCAGTCTTTTAGGTGATGACTTGTTCAGAGAAGCCAGGCACCCTCTTTCCATTTTATTGGCCACTTTGTCTAGTGACAGAAGTGTCACCTCTAATTGGTCCATCTATTTATGAAATAGGGATCTGACTATCCAGGAAAGGATAATACACTATTCAAAGTTTTAGAAATAAAAATTCAATGCATTGCTGAAACACTTTGCAAGAACAAGATCACAGCAAGTGTGCATAGTATTATTTCTTGGTATTTCCTGCATGTGCATGCTGGGGAAGTTGAGCTACTAAATGAATCTCTTTAAAGAGGCTATACATATAAGTTCCCAGCTCTGTTCTGAGCCTCGTCCCACTCTGGAGATGCAGCACATGCTCAGTTTCTCCCCTGCCACCTGCCCTAGACCATGTACTGTCTTTCAGAAAATTTCCACCCTGACACTAGAGTCCTCAGATGCAGCACTGAATCAAGCCATCCCTCTCCCCTCCTCTACAGAAGGGTGTACAGGCATAGTCTTTCCATCTGTGGGCCAGTTTGGGGGAACATATTCCCTGGGTCCACCTCTGCCCTCAGTGGCAGTGGGATCTGCAGGAAGCCAAGTGAGCCAGTCCTGGTGTGCTATGCCCTGCCCCTCCAGTGGCAGCTAGGCTTGGTAGAGTGCAGCAAGCTGAGGCACTTTGCTTCCTACTGTGGCAAGGAGTGCCTGTACCCCCAACCTAGTCTTCTGCAATCCTCAGGTTATATAGGTTGGGGAGAGGGTAGAAAGGGGCAGTGCCTTTGGCAGAGGATGACGATTGTTCCAGGTCCTGCATCCACTTGATGACAACAGCAGTAGGAAAAGGAGGAACACCCTGGTATCAGCACCTTGCTCTGCAGTGCCAGCAAATGGAAGCCTTGTAGCTACAAAGCAGCAGGGAGCACCTGGACACGTGTTGCTAGATCTAGCAAAGATCAACTATGTGGCATCTCTCCCAGGCAACTGTCCAACTCAGGCACACTGCACTTGTGTTCCCTACTTCACATTTGTTAGTAAGCCAAAGTTTAGTGTTCATTCCCCTCTCCCTGTCCTTATGGAGGACTCCCACATTTGAGGGTTCAAAATAGTATCCAGGAGAAAGGAGCTCATTTAGAGTCAAGTTGATGAGCACAACATTTGACCACCCAACTTCACAGGTTAAGTAATTCTTCAGGCCATCCCCATTTATCATATTGTTTTCAGATGGGCAATGGACTATTGACTCCTGTTACAGGCAGAATGCACTGCATGTGGTAAGTGCTTTACCAGCCAGATGGTTCAGGTTCCTATCCCAGGAGACATCCAGAGCACACTTTTAGAAGTGCCTTCT
>CM057847.1:164588840-164600784 GCA_030068395.1 Apalone spinifera
CCCATCTAGGTTGTATTTCCCTAGTTTATTGATAAGAAGGTCATGTGAGACTATATAAAGTGCTTTACTAAAATCTAGGTATACTACATCTACCATTTCCTCCTTATCCACGAGACTTGTTATCCTCTCAAAGAAAGCTATCAGGTTTGTTTGATGTGATTTGTTCTTTACAAATCCATGCTGGTTGTTACCTATTACCTTATTATCTTCCAGATGTTTGCAGATGAATTCCTTAATTACTTGGTCCATTATCTTCCCTGGCACAGAAGTTAAGCTGAGTTGGTCTGTAGTTTCCTGGGTTGTCCTTATTTCCCTTTTTATAGATGGACACTGTATTTGACCTTTTCCAGTCTTCTGACATCTCTCCCGACTTCCTTGACTTTTCAAAGATGATAGCTAATGGCTCCTCAGATACCTCCTCTATCAGCTCCTTGAGTATTCTAGGATGTATTTCATCAGGCTCTGGTGACTTGAAGATATCTAACTTCTCTAAGTAAATTTTAACTTGTTATTTTCCTATTTTAACTTCTAAACTCACCCCATTTCCACTAGCATTCACTATGTTAGGCATTCAGTCACCACCAATTTTCATAGGCTAGCTGCTTGAGGGACTAGGCAAGCTTCATAGCTTACATTTCTATGAGTTCACTACTGTTACCATTTGAGCTAACTCGGGTGTCTCTATATATGCTGCAGTGACACCTATTTGCAGTGAATAAATGTCCTTTGACTAGCGTTCAAATACTGGCATATGGAAGGGTGTGATTGTACTTTTACAGGTGTCTATCTCCTGTTCATATAGCATGCTGATAGCAGAGAGTAAGATTTCCTTTGTAACAAGATACTTCAGTCAGGTTGCTAAAGAGTGTAGATGCTGGTGCTGGAAGACTACCTCGAGGACTAGACAATCACTGCCAGGTCTGTCAACCAGTGCTAAATCTGGTAGCCTTATCAGGAGAATGGAAGCTGTATCTCAAATAAAAGCATGAAGAAAAGCTCCTACAAGGCCTGCTAAATGTCACTGTCGCAACATTCCAGTTGTCCTGTACCCTTTTGTATTACATGCAGCTCTCCTGGCTTTGATAGGCCATCTCATTCTTGGAGTGATGGGGGGTTGATACTGAATTCACAGAAGGTAAGGTCAGCTTGCAAGGAATAACCAGGGCAAATCCTGGGTGAGAGATGGTCAGAGCTCTGGCCAAAGCCAGCCAGACATAAGTCACCCTTCATCCTTGGAGGATTTGAGATACCTTCACTTTAAAAGATGAAGGATAAACAAGGATAGGTCTCCACCCAGGGGAACCAGTGGAATTTGCTACCTTCACCACCAAATTAAGTTGCTCTGTCACCCTCAAACATTATTTTTTGCCCAACAAAACGGATGGGATTGATGGCTAGGATCACTGTTTCCATACTAAGATTCAGTTTTTGTTTCACTATAGTACACCACATTCACTCCTTTCTACAAGAGTGCTTTTTTATTCTTCCTGTCTAGCTGGTGGATTGCACTTGGAGGAGATATCAGACATTTTTGCCTAAAGTCTGAAGCAGGCCCATTGAAAAATCACCCAATGAATGACTAGATACATTTCAGAAGTTCTACGTCATGCCAGAAAGTTTTGTTTTATTAAAGAAATTGTAGGGAGCCCATTTAAGAAGTTTACCTTTTCATTGCAGAACAAGTGTCTTCTCTCTCCCCATTTTATCATTTGACACGACTAAACTTTCTCGAACAAAAGTGGATGGCAGCAGATGTTACTAAAGTACCTACTTGACTGCAAGTGGCATTAGTTGTAATCAAGCTCATTTATATGCTTGGCTATGCAACATAGGTGCATAATAGCTCAAAGAGAGACTGCATTAAGAACCAGCATTTCCAGTGCAATATGCAATTTCAGCTCAAGATGGTTTTGAATAAGTGCTGTGTGTTTTCATATACTAATGGTATTGATTTAATGGTTGTTTGGATCTACTGAAACTTGCTAGCATAAGGGTATAGGATTAATTCTAAGTGCAACCTGCAGAAAGCATAGTCCACTGGTAAGGTAGAAGATTAATAGTTCCCTCCCCCATCCCCTAGAAAGTAAGTTTCTTGAGCTGTGTTTTAAGGATTTGCTTTGCAAGAGTGTTGTTAAGATTCAGTTGCTGCAGCTGTGTGACAAGTAAATGCAGAACTTTAAAATGAATGTATTTGCAACTTGCATAGTGGAAGAGATGTGAGTGGGAGTGTCAAGAGCCCCAGTGTGAAGGAAGATGTCATTTCCTCCTCTCCAATATTTTTTGCAGAAAGAGGCAGTGCGCAGTAAAAGTTACTATAAATTAGAACACTGTAGCTTTTAAGATTAGTTACGTGAACAGTGAGGCTACATCTACACTGGCATGATTTTGTGCAAGAACTCTTTTGCGGAAGAGTTCTTGTGCAAAAACTCTTCCAGAAGAGAGCGTCTGCACTGGCATGTGCCTTTGCGCAAGAGCATCCAGGCCAGTGTAGATGTTCTCTCGCACAAGAAAGCTCTGATGGCCATTTTAATCATAGGGCTTTCTTGCGCAAGAAATTAATGTTGCCTGTCTACACTGGCCTCTTGCGCAAGAACAGTTGCACAAGAGGGCTTATTCCTGAGCGGGAGCATCATAGTTCTTGCAAAAGAAGCACTGATTTCACACATTAGAATGTCAGTGTTCTTGCGCAATAACTCGCGGCCAGTGTAGACAGACAGTAAGTTTTTGCGCAAAAGTGGCCGCTTTTGCACAAGATCGCGCCAATGTAGACGCAGCCCAAGAGCGCTCTTTGAAAGAGATTTTTTACTAGTCTTAAGTAGGAGTTGCACCACAAATGCTTTCTGATTAAATCAGTGATTCTCCACCCATTTACCTTTGTGGGCCACATCCAATATTATCAGTTTGGCCCTCCAGATGTCACATGGGCTGCAGCTGTGTGCCAATCGGGTCACAGGAGGCTGCAGGTTGAGAACCACTGGTTTAAATGAAAATACCTTACCATAGGTGCCTCTATAGCAATGTTGCTCAACTGATGGTCTGCAGGTTGCATGCTAAAGGCTGTGGAGCCATGTGGCGGTCCATGGCTCTAGGCTGCTCTCCAGCCCCTCACAGCTGATTCCAGGGTTATGGAGGAGTCAGGGCCCCTGCTACCCACCCATTGCCAGGCATCCTACTCCTTGCCCCACTCTGTGGAGGGGTCTCTGGGTGGAGGACAAGGGGTATGGGGTGTGATTAGATGGAGAGCATGGAACTATGAAGCAAAATCAATGCAATATCCAAATCTAACAAAGTGTCTCTAGTAATGGCCTAAAAGAAAGTTTGGTTTAAGTAGTTACAACATGGCCCACAATCAGCTTTAGGCATAAGTGTTAGATATCCAAATTCTGATCAGTTAGCAGCAAAAAGTAACTTGCTTTCCCATTGGTATACAGACTTTGTTCCTTGCATCTTCCTAGGAACTTCTTAAGGAAGAATCTATTATTAGTGGATCAGCTAGAAGGTCTCAATATTGAGTTATGGTAGCTAAGCACTTTAAACTGGAAAATGAACACTGTGTAGGTCTATGGTGAATGTTTTAATAGGTTGAGATTTTTGGATAGATGCCATCTAGACAATTGGTTCAAGAATTGGTCTCAGAGTACTACCAACAATTAGTAAAGGAAAAATACAGCTTAAGTTCCCATTTATTGTTCTTGGTACATAGACAAGACTAGTTGCAAGACACAAGTCTTTGTTCATATATGAGAGAAAAAAGTAAGAGATATAGCAATATGACCATTTTGCATTAAAGTGAAGATTTTCATCTCAAATCTTTTGACATGAGTGGGAGACTTCACTGTTGAGTCGCAATCTAATTTGTGGAATATGGTTTGATCGGAGTCCTTTGCATTTTCACAGCTTGGAGAAGCAAGAGTAAAGTTCATGCAATAGCTGATATGAAATTTGGTTAAAGTATTAAAGGTGGGTAATATAATTAAGGCCAATCAACACTGGTATACAGAAAATAGATTCTGTAAAACTAACTTGATATTTTTATAAGATTAGAAGTTTGGTTAATAAAGATAATAGTGTTGATGTTCTAGATTTTTGTAAGGCATTTGACTTGGCACCACATGACAGTTTGATTAAAAAACTAGAGCAATAATAAATTAACATTGTACACTTACAATGGATTAAAGATAGCAACAGATAGGTTTCAAAATGTGACTGCAAATGGGAAATCATCATTTCTATTGGGATCCTTCTTAGGTGGGTTCTTGGCCCTGCACTATTGAACACTTCTATCAATAATTTAGAAGAAAATAAAATTGGCACTACTAACATTTGCCAATGACCATATCATTGGGGCACTGGTAGATAATGAAGAGGATAGGTCATTGATACAGAGCAGTCTGGATTGCTTAGTAAGCTGGACACAAGCCTACGGTGTGTGTAATATGGCCAAAATGTAAACTCATATATCGGGAACAAAGAATACAGACCATTCTTACACAGTGGGGGATGCTGTCCTGAAAAGCAGGAACTCTGAAAAAGTCTTGGAGTCATGGTGGATAATCAGCTGAACATGAGCTCCTAGTGTGATGCTGTGGCTGTCTAAACAATAGAGTATTGAGGAGTAAGGAGGTTATATTAGCTCTGTATTTGGCACTGATGTGATCGCTTCTGGAATACTGTGTCCAGTTTTAGGCTAAGACTACACTTGTAGGTTGGGGGTATGATTCCCAACTGAAGTAGCCATACATGTGCTAGCTTTCATTGAGCTAAAGTGCTAAAAATAGTAGTGAACTGCAGTGGAACAGGCATTGGCAACGTGGGTTACATAGCTATGTGGTCCAGGAGGAGTTCTATTCAGAGCACTTACCCTATGCCACTGCCCATGCTGTTGTGGTTACACTATTTTTAGTGCGCTAGCTCAATGAGAACTGGTTGAATACATTTTCTTGAGCTGGAAATCACACCCGTGGTTTGAGTGATATAGGCTTAGGACCACAATTCAAGAAGGATCCTGGTAAACTGGAGAGAGAGAAGGTTAAGGAGTGATTTGATCACAGTGTCTGAGTACCTACATGGAGAGCAAATATTTGATACTGGGCTGTTCATTCTATTAGACAAAAACATAACAAGATCCAATGACACATTCAGATTGGATATGAGGCACAAATATTTAAAAGTGTGGGTATTATATAACCCGAACAACTTACAAAGGTTGTAATGGATTCTCTATCTCTGGCAATTTTTAAAGTGAGATTGAATGTTTCTCTAAAAATATGTTCTAGTTCAAATAGAAATGAATTCAGGAGAGTCCAGTGGCCTTTGTTTAACAGGAAGTCAAACTAAATAATTGTGGTGGTCCCTTTTGGCCTTATAATCAATGATTAATTTCTGGTTTAGGTAAAAAACCAAATGTCTCAAAAATGCAGAAGTATAAATTATCAGGGAATAAACTGTTTATGCATGAAGCTTCTAACAAATAAAAACCAATATTACATTCTAGTAAGATGCAAAGGTCAATGTATCTTTAGCTTTTACACAAGTATTACATAAATAGAAGGTACCACCCCTCATTGAAATATGTGGGAGAATTTTAACTCAGAAGCACAAGGTAAAGAATGCATGCAAACTGTTAAGGATTTAGAAGCAAAATTCTAGTATTGCTGTGTTATTCCTAATAATTGTAATGGGAGTTATGCTTGTACATTGTGATGAAAAAGAACTGGGCATTTTAAGATGCACCACCCATGAATCTACTATCTAATATTACCCTAAGAAACTATTTTCCTTAATAAATTCTACAGTAGATTTAGAATCATAGAATCTTAGGGCTGGAAGAGACCTCAGGAGGTCATCGAGTCCAGCCCCCTGCCCAAAGCAGGACCAAAAGCTGTTGGATGAAAAGCAATTTCTGATGATGAAGTCTAATCTAATCTAATCTAAAGGTTCCATTCTGCTCTTCATCACTGTTGTATCTGAGACACCCTTCATGTTAAAGTAATTAGCAACAGTAAAGACCCCACTAGATTTCATGCACCCTGTCCACTGACCCTTCTTGTGGTCAAAATTCTGCTTGGGGTTGTTTGTTTGTGTGCTTGTTAAATTGTATTAATTTCCTTTGTTTGTTTGTAGGGGTTGGGATAGAAGGGCATGTCGTGATGTCAGTGTCACTCTTCTGATGGAAAGGCCTTTTTGCTTCTAAATGCTAAACAGCTATGACAGCATTTCCTGAAAATTATCAGATTTTCCTGCTCTACTGTATAAGTTTGTTTCATGGTAATATCCCCTTGACTGAAATTGCTTTGTTTCCAGTTTTCATATACATTGTCCTGGACTTTGTTTCCTACTTTAAATGTGCTAAGACCACAACACTAGTGGTTCAGAAGGAGATGCTTTTACATTGCTGGATCATATTCAATTGTCATTTCCAAGGTGTCCTCATGAGGGAGCCTAAAACCCTCTTATCTGGTATCTTGCTTCTTTCCCTCAGTTAGCAGCACCAGTAGAGGGATATGTCTTTTTTCAGAATTTATTAGAGTTTGGAATAGAACAGACTGAATTTTCCTTAGCCAGCAAACAAGATGTGTTACAAACCCAAGTGGGTTAGTCTTTTTGCTTTTATGCTGATTCCCTTCATTCCTGCCTTGTCTGAGCTGCATCTGTTCAGAGACCAGGTGGATGAGGTAATATCTTTTATTGGACCAACTTCCTGTCTGATAAAATGTATTACCTCATCCACCCTGTCTCTCTAAGATATTGGGACCAACATTTGGGCTACAGCTACACTGTGAACAACTGTATCTGTAAAAATTTTAGCTCTCTAGGCCAGGGACTTTGCCTGTAAATAACCATGCAGACCAATGGAACTGTGTAAATAATAAATGATAAGAATTAATAATAGTCTAATCAAGCAGTCAGGTTTTAATTATTGAATACCGCAACCATACCCTCTTGTTAATATGGATAGTGCTCCAGTTATTTAAATATGGATTTATTTATGTTTACAGTATACACTTACCGTATAAATAATAGGCAATTTCCAGAGCCTGCTTTGGGCACCATTAAAACAACAATAGAGGATTCCTCTGGCTGGAAAAGGCCTCTATCTTACAGGAGAAGCAACTTTTTGGGATATATGTTGTGCAGGTAATGAGCCCCTTCCCATCAGTCTTGCATGAGTCATTTGTGTCTGTGGTGCTTTGCTACAAGCGGTGAGCTATTTGCGGTTAGCAGTCACATCTCTACTCTGCCTTTATCATGTACGGAAAAAAGGCTAAGAGGTAGTGTCACAAGAGTGAAGCTTGTTCCCAAGAACATGGTGAGGTTTCGGAGGTGCTTCTCACTCATGCAGAGTTCTTCTGTTGAGTTCATTCTCATTCCTCTTAGGGCTACACAAGCTGCTCCTGCAAAGTTCTGACAATAGCAGCTGGCAACAGGCCAATCGCCAGTGCTGTGAAAGGCAACTGAAGTTTGTGATGAGTCAAAGCAAAGAGTGCTGAGGAGTCCTGTGTGACCAAAATGATCAGCTGATTCCAATCTAAATGAAGCTGCAGGCTGATTATCACAATATCCTTCTTTAACGAATACTGAAAGTCTATGGCCTGCATTATCCAGATCAGCTTAGATGATCACAGTGAACTCTTCTGACCCTTAAATTTTGTGATGGTCATAATTATTAGACTAATTAAAGTATCACACACAACACAGGTTTTGTGACAGTTTGGTAGTGTATGGTGATATTAGAGGTCAGTATTGGCATGTCTTCATTTTTTTTTTTTAACCTTTTGGATAAAAGATGATTATCTTGCTACTAATAACCATAGCATCAGTAGCAAAAATATTACAATGGGCTGATAGGGTAAGCGCAAGGAGAGCCAAAACCCTTGGACTAAGAAAGAAGACACAATGGCTCGAATTTTCTAAAGTGACTACCAGGTAACTAGAACTTTATGTCTTTTTAAAAACTTGATAACCTCATAGCCAAAACAATAGTTCCGCTGTAGTCCTATAATAAATTACGTTACGGTAATGGGAACAAGGAATTTTACAGTCTCCCGTTTAGATGACAAGAATAAAAACCCCTATAACCTATCCAAAGAGGAAATTCAGTATAATATTCTTCAGTGAGGTTCACAATGTAGTATTAGGAGGTTCACATTCCCATTCTGTTTCCTATCCCAGGAGGAGATTTCTAGGCAGCTTGCTTGTGCCTTAAGCTTATTCAAACATTTCTCATGTAAAAAAAGTGAAGCCAGAAAATATGCAATTCAGCTGTAAGTGCTGCCTACAAGAGCAGACACATTAGCCAGAATGAGGTTATTAACTAGGACTCAGCCTTCTGGTCTGCACTGCCTCTATAGCCAGATATGAGTCCTTGGGGGATACTAATGAGTTACTAAATCATTTAAGGCTTGATAGTGCCATTCAGGCACAAAACTGCTGTAGTGGTGGGCTGGAGCCCACATTCCCAGGGGGACTGTCTCAGAGAGGCAGAGTGACTCCTGGGGCTTCCCAATGCATATGGGAATCTGCTAGCTTTTGTTGACACATCAGGGATTGAACTGGGAATGTCCAGAATTGAAAGCATAAGCTGAAACTCCCAAGGTGGGGCAATAAAAAACTTCACATTCTCTGTATGTAGGTCAGGCACAACGTGGGGAGCTGTAACAAACAGGTTACACCACCTCATGAAGTGCAACCTATTCCCCGCCCCCATATAGTCAGTACATAAGGAGCACAAAGCCACGACTCCCCCTCCTTTTTACTCTTCCCAGCTCTCTCTGAGGTGTGGGCACACTTAGCCTCCCATCGTGACTAGTGAAGAAGTCTGTGCAGTCAGTTGAAGAGGGACTGCAATTCTGGTTAGCCCTTATGTAGGCCTCACAAAGTAGGAGAGTGTCCTCAGAACTTCCTATCCCTGTTTGGCAACCTCAGCAGTTTTAGAACACATGCAACTTGTCTTCTCTAGTCACTAACACTGGCTGCTGAATGATGAGGACAGCTCCCTCATGAGGCCTCTGGATCAATCCGTAGCTGGTCTGTCCCTAGAACAAATTGAACCTGATGGAAAATCATCTGGGATTAATTTGGCCGCAAGTTTAGTTTGCAGCAGAGAGCTGTGCCGGGTTATACAGAGTTTTGTACAATTTGGAACCAATTGAGAAGAAATATAGAGTGTGGTGATTACATAGAGTTATGTGGAGACAAAATATAATGCATGATATTTATGTACTATTTTCTTATTTACTGTTGTTATGTCATTCAATTACTGCTGCCAGCATATAGCCAATTGTTCTCTGTCTATCTGACAATCCTAATAAACAGATATGAAGAACTGCCTGCTCTTAAAATGTACTGTAATCTATATAATCTGGTTTTATATCTTGAATATAAATGACATTCTCCTCTCTCACCTTTTTTTTTTTTTTTTTGGAGCGTGAGGAAGCAGAGAAACAGTTGTCTGGGACATTCGGGGTTTAAGAAAACCTTTGGGTAAAGCTAGCCCTGCCCCACTATGCCTTCAGCCAATGCCAGGCTTGGAAGTGGGGAAAAAAAGAAGAGAGCTTGGTTTAGTTGGGGGCTGACTGGTGAGGAAGTAGGAGCTCTCTGCCTTCCTGCCAGCAGGGATGAATCAGTGACTTGACAGCCAGTGCAGCCACTTAAGGCAAGTAAAGCTTCCCCTGCCAAGAGGGAGGCTGCAAATAAGCCCAAACTGTTGGGAAACTGGGCTAGCATGTCTAAGGCCCAAACTAATGACACTTGGAGGAATCAGCCCAGAAAAACTGGTCTTGACCCTTTGGGAGGGAGACCCATCTCCCCTCTTGAACTACATAGGGTTCTGAGTTGGGATCCAGTTGGAGAAGTAGGTGCTGGGTCCCCCTACTACCTCTTCTGGCCTTACAGACTGACCTGGCCACTTGGCTATAGGAGACCCTCGCACAGGGAACAATGATACATTATTTCCCCCACCTGAATATAATTTCCAGACTAATATGCACATTCATTGTTCTGACCCTCAGATTTCATACACAGAATCTCCTTGCTTTATTATTTATTTATTTATTTATTTATTTAAATGGAAGTTGAGCTTCTGTTGGTCTTGCTATTTTAAATCTGGTGTCAACTGAGGGGCAGGAGACCTTTACACCAAAGAAAGCTCATGATGTTAAATTAGAAGAGATAAGTTCTATGTCAAACTGACATTGAATCAGATATGATGATATGAAAGATTAATATCCCAGAAAAACGAAAATAGAACATTAATATAAAGTACCCAAGAAGATAAATTTATTATTTGTAATACATTTGATATGCAAAGAAAAAAGACTTTTAAAAATACATATGCATGAACTTTCAGGGAATTTTCTTCATATCCTAAGTAGAAATTTGTAGATTAAACGCATAAAATATATGTAATCATATATTTTCTAGAAACTTGTAAGTGCAGATACAAGAAAGCAGATGTAGGGTGCAGAATTGTTGGGCCCCTGGGCAAGGTGGGGGAGGGACTCCAGGCCCCCAGATGGGACTGGGCCTAAGGTAGAAAGTGTGGTGCTGGGGACTAGCCTCCCCAACCAGCTGTTTCAGTGCTGAATAGTGCATGCCACCCGGGGCTCCAGCAGCAATTTAAAGGTCCCAGGGCTCCAGGGACATTGTGACGGTAGACATATTAAGAGATTGTAAAACTCTCATATAAGCTCATAGAATGTGCTTTAGTGTAACTCCACTAACTGAAATAGAGTCATTCAAGTTATACTCTACTAGGGAGAACTGGAGAAAAGAATTTGTCCCATGAAGTTAGTTAAATATTTTACAGGAGAAAAATTCTTTTCTCATTTTGCCATTTTTGTACATATTTCTTGTGACCTTGGATATGACTAAATGTTCATGAGAGTATCACAAATTGGAAATTTTGGCTCATGGGAAATTCCAGGATTTCAACATTTATTTTAATTCTGAATAAAGATGAAAAATGTAAATATCAAAATATTTTGAGGAACAAAAAGTTCTGAAATTTGAATTTGGAAATGTTTTGGCTTGTCAAATTAATTGAAACATGTTGTTTTGGCTCATGTTGACATTGAACTATGTCCTTCAGAGATGTAGTGGTGAATTATGGGAGTTATAGTTTGGATGACTCATGCTCCCTTCCTTGGTCTTCATGGTCCAGGCTCCCTGGCCAGACTATAACTCCCATGATATGCACTCCCATGATCTTGGGATTCCCACAGTACACAAGTGGTTTAACCAAAGAAGAGCCTGCACACATCATGGAAGACATAATCTACCTGAGGAGCCCTGCCCATATTAGAAATTGGGGACATAACACAACCAAACTACATTACTGACAAGCCACTGGAGCTAGTCAGGCAGTCAGAGATTAATGTCAAATTCACCTGAAACAAAATATTCTCCTTCAGCTTAAGAAACCAAATATTTTTTAATTGGGGAGACCTGACGTAAAAAAAAAAAATTCATTTTGATTTCCCCAATGGAAAACTGAAACATTGCAGCACAATTGAAATTTTGCACAAAATTGTATTTTTCACCAAAAAACAAAACAAACCCAAAAACCAAAAAAAAGTCAACTGAAAATTCCTGATGAGCTAACATTCACTTAGTATGAGGGTGAATGACTGATATGTAGCTGTCTCTTTAATTGTGTAACTTGTGCCTCACAATGAAATCCAGTATTAACAACACATTATAGAATAGAGCAGGGTTGCTCAACTTTGGAAGCCCCAGGGGCTACAATGATTCTCACAGCACATGCCGAGGGCCACATCATAAGTGAGGTTGCATATGTATGCAAATATATACAAACTGGCCAATTTTCATAAGACGGGATTTTCAGGTCTCTCCTCCATGTCAGTCTTCTCTCTTGAGCCTCCGGTCTCTCGCTCCAGCTCCATCTCTCTCTCTCTCTCCGCTCCTCCTCCTCCCGTCTCCCCCC
>CM057847.1:164610426-164632579 GCA_030068395.1 Apalone spinifera
CGGAAGGAGAAGTAGGGGAGAACCAACCGGACAGCCAGGAGGAAGGGGGGGGGGAGGGGAGAGGAGGACTGTATCAGCCAGTGGGGAACAGGACTGACCCCTCGCACGGTTCAGGTGAAGCGTGAGTCAGTCTGGCTGCGGCTCCACCACGCGCTTAACCAGCGCACGGGAGCACGGACGGGACTGCCCCTCCTCCTCACACACAACCAGGGCTCCCAGCGCTGATCGCACTCTGCCTCCCAGCCACTCTCCCCGCCAGGCTTCCGGGCTCCCAGTCGGAAAACCAGAAAATACCGGACATTGCACATGTCTGGTATTTTCTGGATTTTTTTACCAGACAGAGCTGCAAAAAACTGGACTGTCCGGTAGAAAACTGGACACCTAGCAACTCTAAGACATATGGGTGTGCCTGGGCACATCTGGCACACCCCGTACGCATGCCAGTGATGGTGTGGGTGAAGTGGCACAGGTATGTTGTTTTTAAAGTGCACAGTGTAGACAGAGCCTATATTCCACTGAGGATACAGTGTTGCAGCACTGAGCTCAGGAATGTCTAAGGTCTTGTCTACTGTACAAAGATGTTTCAAAGTATAGTTGGCTCCAAGTATATCAATACAAAGAGACTTATGTTAGTATGAACAAGATTATCCTAGGCATAAGATTTTTTAGAGTGGGAAAAATCACACACATGCCAAATGCTCAGCATTGTGGGTTGGGTATAACTTTTCCACAGTTTATAAGGAGGAAAACATTTGTATTTCTTTAAAATATTGCATATGTAATCTGGATACTGTGGCTGTGTCTAGACTGACCAGTTTTTCCGGAAAATCAGCCGCTTTTCCAGAAAAACTTGCCAGCTGTCTACACTGGCCGCTTGAATTTCCGCAAAAGCACTGACTTCCTACTGTAAGAAATCAGTGCTTCTTGCGGAAATACTATTCTGCTCCCCTTCGGGCAAAAGCTTTTGCGCAAAAGGGCCAGTGTAGACAGCTCAGATTTGTTTTCCGCAAAAAAGCCCCGATCATGAAATGGGGTTTGGGGCTTTTTTGCGGAAAAGCGCATCTAGATTGGCACAGACTCTTTTCCGCAAAAAGTGCTTTTGCGGAAAAGCGTCCATGCCAATCTAGATGCTCTTTTCCGCAAATTCTTTTAACGGAAAACTTTTCCATTAAAATCATTTGCAGAAAATCATACCAGTCTAGATGTAGCCTTCCTGTTTGAGAGAGTGCATATTGTATGTATGTATGGAGTCAATGTACAGTGGATGGCAGTTGCTATAAATATTGGCAACCACCCTACGATGTAATTGCATTCTAAATGATATTCTGATCACATTTGTGTTAATATATGTTTTATACACTAGGTGCCCTATACACATCATTACTTTGCACCTCACACCCTCTCCTCTGCAAATGAAGTGATTTGTTTTCCACATTAGTAAATCAGCAGTTTGAATGCTATTGTAAATCAAATTCTATTAATGTTTTCATTATACATGTGATGCTCAATACTATTGTTGAATAAGAGGAAAGAAGGTAAAAGCAGGATCTCCGTAGATTTTGGTGCCCAGCCCTGAAATCCTATTGCACACTTACATAACAAACCCAGCCACTCCAAGTGCATCAGACTAACACACCTCCTTGCACCTCAATACAACAGCACCTCAGAAAGGCTGACCTGACACCTCGAGCCTGTTGAATCCAGTGAGTTTTTGTGTTGGGATCCCAATTATTCGGATGGACCAGGAGAAGCTGCCAAGGTACTAAGCTTAGGCCGGAGAACAAGTGTGCAGCCAAAAACCAGCGCCAGGTGCCATTTGTATTTGCAGCTTTCGTGTATCAGAAAGGGTTGGGGTCCAGTTAAGGGGGAACAACAGAAGTCTCGTTCGCTGTTTTGATAGTTTCTGGTGTGGGGCCAAACGCTGGCGCGATCTGACCGAAAGGAAACCTCGGGGTTAATGAGGCTGTTGCGCTGGCGTTTCGGGAGTGAGCGCAACAGGAGCAGCTAGACCTCCAGGTGGCAGAACGAAGGGTGAGCGGGGTAATATGGAGCTAGCGGCAGGGGCCAGGTGCTGCAGGGCTCCGCTGCCGCGGGTCTGCGCTCCTTTGGCACAACAGGGGGCAGCCACACGGGCGCTCTGCTTAGAGCCGCAGGGAAGGGAGCCGACAGTGGGCACGTGCCCGCTTTCCTAGCGCCTCCCGGGCTGAGGGGAGGGTTTTGACTGCCCGCGGAGGGGGCAAATAATACGCGCCCACGTGGGAGGGGTAAAGTCTGGCTGGAGTTCCCGCGTGCAGCAGCGGCTGGTCTCGGGCAGCCTCTGGAGCGGGGCTCGCCCCGGGGAGGGGCAGGCTCAGCCCTGGCGGGAGGCGCTCTGTCCGCAGTGGAGGTGCGCACCGCCCAGCCCAGCCGGGGCTGGGGCTCAGCTAAGGGGCCGCGGAGAGCCAATGGGGCGAGCGCCTCTGCGTCCCTCGCCCCGCCCACCTCTCCCTGCGCATCTTCCCTGAGCAGTGCCGAGCCGCCGGGCTGCGGACGGGCAGGGAGAGCAGCTGATGGGCAGCGCCGCGTCGGAACCCGCTCGGACCCAGGTAGGAATGCCCGGCCAGCGGCGTTGCCTTGCCAGCCGGGCCGCCCCTTCCCACTCCCAGCCCCGAACTTCCAGCCGGCTCCTCGGCTGCTGCTCCCCGCCCTGGTATCCCGCCCGGAGCCACCAGCAAGTCAACTTTGTCCGGGCCTCTGGGCTGCGCCGCGCCCGCTCCAGTCCCCGGCCGGAGCTGGCTCTCCAAGTTCCCGTCTAGTTTGGGGGGCCCGGTCCTGGGTGCATGGGGACCAGGCAGCCCCCCGGGAAGGGGCTCCTTGTGCTGGGAGATTCCCTCCCCGTCAGCCTGTCCAGGTAAGGGCTGATCCGGTAAGACGCCGCTGCTCCCTGACTGAAGTCCCCTTGCACACGAGAAACTGGTTTGTACTTGGGGTCAGTAGCGCGCTGGGCTGGGACTGGGGATTCTCTGCCCTCTGGAGGAAGAAACGCCTGTTGGAGCCGGTGGCAGTTATGGGGATTGCTCCCGTCTGATCTAGGGCCGGGGAGCCTGGGGCGCAGCGAATGAGTTTCACTGCGGGGTCGTGTGCTGCTAATGCGGAGGGCTAGTGGCTTGTCCAGCACAGATCGATAGGGACCTCGCCGAATCCCTTTCGCATTGCGGAGCTCAGGCAGGAGACAAAAAGTAAAGTAGCGGTAAGTAGCCTTCAATCGTATCAGGAGACTGGCTAAGTGGATGTGAAACGGCTCCCGTGCGCGGGTGCCAGGCTCAAATCAGACTTGCTAAACCGGAGGTACACTCCCTCGATGGGCCTGATGGCAGTTTTTTAAAGCCCCTTCCTCTGAGAGAAAAGAATTTTTCAACGAGAAAACGAAAATCCTCCGGATCGCTTTCAGAACTGTTTTCCAGGGATCATAGCCCCATTCCGACACTGTTTATCCTTTGCCTAAAGCAAAACACAACTGCGGATTGCTCTCTGTGAGCTATGGTCTTAAACAGAATACCAATGATATCTATTGGGAGGGTGTACTTCGAGCCTTGCATAGCAGGAATATATTGATCCCATTAGCAGAATTTGCAGATCTACCAACAGATCCTTTTTAGCATAGTCTTTCCCCCAGAATGGAAGCTCTTTCCTAAGCTTCTATCACTAAGATATTAGAAGATGGAATAAGTGTTAGAGTAACTTTTAAATAAGTGCAATAAAATCTGAGTGTATCTATTGCTAAGCAGCAGTTCACTGTGTATAGCCATGAACCCTTTTTTGTGTGTGACTAGTGATTCTGGGCCATTAATTCTTATTTTAGCCATTTTCCTTGATCATGATCACAATATTATAAGCAAATGTATTAGTGTTATAATAAACTAGAGTTGAATCATTTGTGGTTTTAGCAATAACTGGCCAACTTTCCTACAGCGAGTATGACAAGAAACAGCTGGTTTTACACCTTTGTTACAGAAGTGTGTTGCCAGTTTGTCACCAAAGCTGCAAGAAGTTATTACTTATGAAAACAGAGAGATCTAGGAAAATGTCTCTCTTCTCCCTAAGGCCCATGGCTGAATTGTATGTGAGGGATATGAAACAATATTGGCAAATGCTGAAAAATCTGAATTTTGAATATTTTCCAGATTCTGTATTTAAACTTCTATAAAGCAGGGGTTTAAGCAGGATGTTGTGTCCTCAAAATATTTCTATAAAATCTGGTGTTACATTTAATTTTTCATAGCTGAACAAGCAGAAAGGAATTCTAACACTTAATTTGAGAGTGAAGAACAATTTAAAATCTACTTAAGTACAATCTAATAAGTATATTGATAATTTAGGATCTAAAGCAGGTTCTAAAAGCCAGTGAGCAATTTTAAGCACAGGAATGTCAGCAGCCCTTCAACAAGACGTCCTTGTACAAGGAGAAGAAGGGGAATAAGAAGGGATCAGATTCTGCTTTCTCCCAGAGTAACTCCATTAAAGTCAATATTTATTCTAGATTTATGTGAGATCAGAATTTGTCTTTTGCACCAAAAATAGGTAATCCTACATCAAGAAACATTCCCTCTGTGACCACTCCAGACGCACATCAGAACTTCTCAAGGGAAGAATAAAACAATAAATCAAAAGCCAGAGTGAATAATAAATCACGCAATCAAGATAACCCTAATCATTTAATTATAGTTTCCAGAGAATAATGCTAACAGTGAAGTCAGGAAGTTCACATCAGCACTGGTGGCTTGATTCAGCTCTGATGGAATGAATGTCACAGAAGCCCAAATCCTGAAGGGCATTTAGACTCAACC
The DNA here is from genome assembly GCA_030068395.1 of Apalone spinifera. Taxonomy (NCBI): domain Eukaryota; kingdom Metazoa; phylum Chordata; order Testudines; family Trionychidae; genus Apalone; species Apalone spinifera. The sequence goes on from CM057847.1 coordinate 164,615,253, forward strand.
TCCACTGATTTCCTAAATACGTTTGAGGATGTGAGCCACTATTCCCTAGAAGAAAATGTCTCCCTGGACTTGAGATGCAGCTACACAATGCATCTCAAACCCCTGTTCCATCAGGGAACATGAAAGAGGTTGGGGGAGATGTCAAGGCCAAGCTTATTGATATGCTGATTCAGCATATTTCCTTGATAGCTTCTGCCAGTGATGCTCTCTATGTATGGAAATGTTCTAGCAGAGTGCCTGGGTGAAATCAGTGTTGGAAACACCATCTGCTCTCTCTCCTGGGATGAGTGTTGCCCGCTAAACTGCAGCTGCCTACCCTCCACTCTAGTATTGGTTACACTCCTCCAAGCCAGCAGAAGTGAATCAAGCTCTCCATACCCAGCCATTTAATTTAATGAAAATTAAATATCAGCTAGTAAGGAAATGAGGCAGTTGTGTATTTTTGTTTAATATTATCTTTTGCCCTTCAGAATCTGGATGCTTGCTGGGACTCCAACTGCTGCTTGGCACTGCTCTTTCCTTAGCACAGGAACAGCTAGCTGGTCTTCATCTATCCTGACTATGTATAAACCAACCACTCCTCCCTGTTCACTTTGCTCCTTTGAATCTCTCTCTTTAAGTTGGTCTGCAGCATCCCCTCTGCCTCATGCCTTGCCAGTTGAAGAATGCAGTTACCTGCCACAGGTTCATTTACATGTCAAAAGACCTACCCAACAGTAATAGTATCAAATACAAAACTCGGATTACTCAAACAACATCATTCCCTTACTCTCACAAGCTTTAGAGCTGTGGCATATCTCCCAGGGAAATACAATACAGGTTGAACCTCTCTAGTCCCGCACTCTGTGATCCAGCAATATCCATGATCTGGCATGATTTTACTTAGCCGAGTACACTTGTCATGGGTGTGGCCAACTTTCCCATAGGCCCCATAAAGTTTATTTACAGCTGCTGGTCCTAGTTCTCCGTGTTCTGTGATGTTATTTAGCTCTAATTTACCCCTAAATATCTTCTTAGAGCCCAGTGAGCAGTGGAAATGTTGGTAATGCTTCTAGACAATATTGACCTTCTGTGGTTCCACAAATTCTTTGGTTAAGCACCAGTCAGAACTTGAGGGTACTGGACTAGAGAGGTTCAACATGTACCATAAAATTATAAAAAGTTATTCCACTAATGTGGATATTTTCGAGTTCATTTTTCTCATAATCCCATCTTTTTGCTGCTTTTTATTTCTCTCCTTCCATCTCCCATTTTCATTAACTTCTAATTCTGTTCTGTTTTTCACCTTTCCCATCTTCTTTCTTTTTTTGGTATTTGTTCACCCATTTTTTTTCTTCCTGTGTCTCTTTTCTTTCTTAAAAAAACTAAACCAAACGATGTGCTGTCTCTTCCTCTCTATAAAATGTCAAGTTTCAGAGGGGTAGCCGTGTTAGTCTGGATCTGCAAAAGCGACAAGGAGTCCTGTGGCACCTTATAGACTACCAGCTGTATTGGAGAATAAGCTTTCGTGGGCAAAGACCCACTTAGTCAGATGCATGTAGTGGAAATTTCCAGAGGCAGGTATAAATATGCAGGCCAGAATAAGGCTAGAGATAAGGAGGTTAATTTAGTCAGGGCGGTTGAGATCCACTTCTGGCAGCTGACCTCGGTGCCAACTCTGCCCACATATCTACACCATGCAACAAACCTCGATGCTAACTATGCCCACATATCTACACCAGCGACTCCATCACAGGACCTAACCAGATCAGCCACATCATCACAGTTCATTCACCTGCACATCTACCAATGTAATATACTCCATTATGTACCAGAAATGCCCCTCTGCTATATATATCGGCCAGACTGGACAGTCCCTACTTAAAAGAATAAATGGACACAAATCAGATATTAGGAATGGCAATATACAAAAACCTGTAGGAGAACACTATAATCTCCCTGGACACACAGTAGCAGATTTAAAGGTAGCCATTCCTGCAGCAAAAAAACTTCAAGACCAGACTTCAAAGAGAAACTGTAGAGCTACAGTTCATCTGCAAATTTGACACCATCAATTTAGGATTAAACAAAGACTGTGAATGGCTGGCCAACTATAAAAGCAGTTACTCCTCCCTTGGTGTTCAGACCTCCAGATCAGCTGCTAGAAGTGGGCCTCACCCTCCCTGACTGAATTAACCTTGTTATCTCTAGCCTTATTCTGGCCTTCATATTTATACCTGCCTCTGGAAATTTCCACTACATGCATCTGATGAAGTGGGTCTTTGCCCACGAAAGCTTATGCTCCAATATTAGTCTATAAGGTGCCACACGACTCCTTGTCGCTTCTATAAAACGTGTACATCCCAGTCTGGTTCTTTTTAAACAATCAAATCATTCGCTGGTAGAAATGTTTTAAGAATATGTATACACTGTACTTACAAGAGCTCTACTCCTGTAGTGTAGACATCTATATCAGAGAGTTATTAATGGTTCACAATCCTGCTGGAAGGGCATAACAAGTGGGATTCTGCAGGGGTCTGTTTTGGGACTGGTTCTGTTCAATATCTTCATCAACAATTTAGATATTGGCATAGAGTGTATGCTTATTAAGTTTTCAGATGATACGAAGCTGGGAGGGGTTGCAGCTACTTTGGAGGATAAGTTGTGATGTAGTGTGAGTGACCTCCACTGGCTGCTGTCTGCAGCACAGCCCAGCAGGGCAGGGGATGAGTCATTATGCAAAGGGGGCTTCAAACCTGTCTGACCAGTATCTCTCAGGGGGCAGAACAATGGGAAGAAGGGGGGTTGAGCCCTGGATGGGGGCAGGGCTGGAAGTGAGTTGTTTAGTTTCTGTCTGGGTTTCATGGAGGAAGCAGCCTAGGCAACGGGCTGGGATTTAGGGGCCAGGCTCCCCCATCTAAAGGGGGGCTGAGGCATCCTAGGCCTGCCCTGTAACCAGATTACATCTGTGCTGTATCCTGGAGAAGCAATAAACTCCCTCTATTCTACTGGCTGGTGGAGTCTGTCCGTGCCATTATGGGGGTGCAGGAGACGGGAAAACCCCAACGTGCCGTCACATAAGGTCATAATTCAAAATGATCTGGACAAACCGGAGAAATGGTCTGAGGTAAATAGGATGAAGTTTAATAAGGACAAATGCAAAGTACTCCACTTAGGAAGGAACAATCTGTGTCACACATACAGAATTCGAAGTGACTGTTTAGGAAGGAGTACTGCAGAAAGGGATCTAGGGGTCGTAGTGGACCACAAGCTAAGTATGAGTCAACAGTGTGACACTGTTGCAAAAAAAGCAAACATGATTCTGAGATGCATTAACAGGAGTGTTGTGAGCAAGACATGAGAAGTCATTCTTCTGCTCTATTCTGCACTGATTAGGCCTCAATTGGATTATTGTGTCCAGTTCTGGGCACTACATTTCAACAAAGATGTGGAGAAATTGGTGAAGGTCCAGAGAAGAGCAATAAGAATGATTAAAGGTCTAGGGAACATGACCTATGAAAGAATACTGACAGAATTGGGCTTGTTTAGTTTGGAAAGGAGAAGACTGAGAGGGGACATGAAAGTGGTTTTCAGGTATCTAAAAGTGTGTCCCAAGGAGGAGGGAGAAAAATTATTCTCCTTGGCCTCTGAGGATAGGACATGAAGCAATGGGCTTAAACTGCAGCAAGGGAGGTTTACGTTAGACATTAGCAAAAACTTTAACTGTCAGGGTGGTTAAACACTGGAATAAGTTGCCTCGGGAGGTTGTGGAATCTCCATCTCTGGAGATATTTAGGAGCTGGTTAGACAGACATCTATCTGGGATGGTCTAGATCAGTGTTTCTGAAAGTGTACCGTAGAAACACTTTCAGATACACTTTAACTGGCCGCCCCAGTTTGTTTATGTACCGGCGCCATGGCCACAGAGCCTTGCGGCTCCCATTGGCTCTATTTCGTCCTTTGCAGCCAAGGGGAGCTGTGGTACTCTTTCAGAAACACTGGTCTAGATGGTACTGGGTCCTGCCGTGAGGGCAGGGGACTGGACTCGATGATCTCTCAAGGTCCCTTCCAGTTCTAGTGTTCTATGATACTATGATCAACAGAAGGATTTATCTGGTTTCTCTGGGAGGCGTTAACTAGGTTGATGGAAGTATTTTTATTGACCTGCCTACACCAGGGATTATGTTGCCCTAATTATGTTGTACAGGGTGCCTTGAGTGACACAGCTACTTCAATCTAATTTTTAAGTGTAGACTAGGACCATAGATTTGTTGACTTCCGTGAAGATTCACTAGTTCATGCTACTTGACTAGCTGGTCCATAGTTTATTTTCCTGTTCTTTCCTTCTGACTTCTGTGTCCTTTCCCTTTGTTTTTTGCCATGTTCATCATTCTCTCTACTTTTATCTTACTTCCCCCTCCCTTTGATTTTTCCTTATTTCTTTTCTCCTTTTTCTTCTTTCATATATTCTGTTCTATGTAAGTTCTTATACTACCCTAGTCTGTGTTATATTTTGGCACTTTCAGAAGTTAATGTGACTGATATCTGCCGTATGTGGTTCATTTTCTCTGTCAGCCTTCCTCGATCAAGGGAATTCTGTGTGCAGTGTAGCGTTTTGGTAGGGCCTTTAAAAATACAGATCTGTCCATACAAGGAAGTGTACCTTATACCTGAGTTGAAGGTGGCACAGTTTTTGATGGCTCTTAGTTCCTTGAGAGTTTCTTCCACTCTAGAGTGCTCCTCTTTCCCCAGGAAAGCTCCATCTCCCACACAGATAAGCTTTTAACCTTATGGTAGAGAGTTCCATTGTACCTGTGGAATGGAGCTGTTGACTGGTTCTCATTCTGCGGTCTTTAGGCAGTCTTCCAGAAATCTTGGGCCTAAGCCATTGAGTGGCTTGATGTTAAGGACAGAGATCTTGAACTTGTTTCAGTAGCCTGTGGTAGGCCTGTGTGGAGCATCGAGGACACTTTTGAGGTACTTGAGTTGCCTGTGTTTCTTGGGAGACATTTACTAGTGTTTCCTCAGGGCTGATAGCTTCAGCCCTTCTAGTTCTTCTTGTTCAGCCCTCTCTCCTGTTGCCCCATATTACACTGTTTGCTACTTCACTGAATCCTCCTGTTTCTCATTACTCAGCAGTGTGGTGTAGGTTCTCTTTGGCTTTCTCTCAGGTTCTCTCTGCCCCATTCATCTACATGTATTCTCCTAGGCCTCCCAGCATTCCACGACCTTGCTCTGACTTCCCATACTCCATTTCCTTTTCTCATTTTCCTCCCCTCTCTGCCCCAGTGTCTTACCCCATTTGTCTCTTCAACTTCCAATTCTCTGAAGTGTTAAGATGGAGGTGGTTCACTCACTGACTTCTGTTATATCCACAGTACCTTGTGCCTGGATGTTGGGGAGGAGCTGGGAGACAGCCTGCAGAAGAGTACCATTGAGGGAGACAAATCCAGTATGTTTGGCCTCCTAGGACCAGCTGCAGTGGCACATCTGGCTCTCCCACTGTAACTTCAGATAGCCGGGCCTTTCTATGTGGGAGCGAGGGGGTGCCCTGCGTAGTCACCCATCCCAGCTATGGAAATAAGAGTGGTTTGACTGCAGGTGTCCTGGAGCGAGGCAGCTCTAAGTAGATTTGTGTCTCAAAGTGTGAACTCAGGCAATGAGAGCTGCTTGGCCTCAGCAGCTGAAATGTAAATCATCATGCAACAATCTGATAGGGTTCCTCCATCATCTATAAGAATAGTTGCCCCTCACTCCGATCCCTTACACATTCATTCCTAACCCTAAATAGGGATATAAAATCCTGTTTAATCAGTTAACCTGATAAATGTTAGATTAACCTAATGTTTAACCGGTTAAACGACTAAGCAGGATCCCGAGGCAGGAGCACTGGAGCAGATCCCAGCCCTCGAGGATCCTGACTCCCAGCAGGACCAGAGCAGCCCTCTTCCCGTAGCTGCTCCCAGGCATTGGTTAACCATTACTGGGTAAGCATCACCTGGTAAAGATGATGCTTAACATGTAACCAGGTAACATGTACCTGTTCACATCCCTAGCTCTAACCCTATTCTCTGCAATATGCAGAATGAAACTTTAAGCTGCAGGGTGGAGTTCTTTTGAACATAAGTGATTTGTCTCCTACCATCTTTCTCTAGCTTCTGACAAACAGAGGCCAGGGACACCATTTCTATCCCCTGGCTAATAGCCTCCATGAAATTATGTAGCTTCTCTTTAAACTCTGTTATAGTCCTAGCCTTCACAGCCTCCTCTGGCAAGGAGTTCCACAGGTTGACTACATGCTGTGTGAAGAAGAACTTTATTTTATTAGTTTTAAACCTGCTACCCATTAATTTCATTTGGTGTCGTCTAGTTCTTCTATTATGAATAATAGAATAAATAACTTTTCTTTATCTGCCCTCTCCACACCACTCATGATTTTATATTCCTCTGTCATATCCCCCTTCAGTCTCCTCTTTTCTAAAATGAAAAGTCCCAGTCGCTGTAACCTCTCTTGATATGGGACCCGTTCCAAACCCCTAATCATTTTAGTTACCCTTTTCTGAACCCTTTCCAAGGCCAAAATATCTTTTTTGAGGTGGGGAGACCACATCTGTACCCAGTATTCAAGATGTGGGTGTACCATAGTTTTATACAGGGGCAGTAAGATATTCTGTGTCTTATTTTCTACCCCTTTCTTAATAATTCCTAGCATCCTATTTGCCTTTTTGACTGCCGCTGCACACTGTGTGGAAGTTTTCAGAGAACTATCCACGATAACTCCAAGATCTCTTTCCTGATTTGTCATAGCCAAATTAGCCCTCATCATGCTGTACATATAGTTGGGGTTATTTTTCCTGATGTGCATTACTTTACACTTATCCACATTAAATTTCATTTGCCATTTTGTTGCCCAATCACTCAGTTTTGCATACTTTTTTTACCCTATTGGCTCTCCAGTGATTTCAGGATTGCCTGTCTTCTTTTGAACACCTCTCCCGGGCTTGCTTCTGCCAGGTACCTAGGCCTTTTTCCCCTCTGTTTTACAGAGTTGGAATAGGAGAGTGCAGCTGGAACTGTCACTTTTCCATCCTTCCAGGAGGGAGCAATTGAGATGTCTCATCCCCTTTCTCCTCACTGAAGGGTTGGGAAAGTGGCATCTCCATTTTCAGCCCATTGTGATGACACCCTTCTACTTCAGTCTTCCCAAACTGTTGTTAAGTAGAGTAAAGCAGGAAGGGGAGCTCTCGCTACCCCAGCCAGTTAAGCAGGAGCATCAAGTGGATGCTCCTGGATGAGTCTGGCATGTCCCTGCAGCCCCTGACAAGGTCAGAGCAGGGGGTCTTCTCGTGTTGTTCTTGCCTGTCGGCACCATTCCTGCAGCTCCCATTGATTGGTAATGGAGAACCGTGGCCAGTAGAAGCCACGGAGGGAGCAACCAACCAGCACTGCTTACTTAGACAGATCCCCTCTGATATTATGAGAGGAGTTCCCATGAGCTTCCATATACTTTAATACTTGTGTAACAGGGAAGGGAAGATGCTAAGACCTATTATGTGTTAAACTCCCCTTTTCTCTGTAATTCAATGGGACTCTGCTAAAACACAGGCCAGAATCCTGTCTTTTCAGAAAGCATTAAAGAGAGTAAACATTGAGGTTATTGTGCATATACCATCCTGATAAGTAGGTGTTAATGGTGTCAAGTTCAAAGAGAGTATCATACAGTATCTTAGGTCTTGTCTGCAAAATATGGTGCTGCAGTGGCGCAACTGTATTTGTACAGCACATGTGGGAAGATGCTCTATGCAGATGGGAGAGAGCTTGTCCGTTGGTATAAAGCCACCTCCGTGAGAGACAGTAATGCTGTCTGCTTTGGGGGTTAGGTTGGAATAACTATGTCACTCAGGGGTGTGAACAATCACATCCCTGAGCAATGTAATTATCTTAATGTGCTGACCTGGCCCTTAGTAAGACAAACATTTAATGCACATAGAAAACATAAATTATAGGAAATAAATTGTAAATGATATTTAGAATATGGTGAGTAACTTTTTAAAATGAAAGCTGTTACATCTAACATGTACTGGTATTCCTTACATTGACTTTTTCCACTTTATTTCTGTTACATTTATTCAAGTATAAGGTTCTGACATAACATTCTAAACTTCTGTACCTAACCACACATACTGAAACACATTCCTAATCTCTTCTCAGAGCTGATTTCTTAGTGCTTATGGAGTGGTGATGAAATGTAGCATGTGTCTCCTTGTCTCTTCAGCACTTGAGAAGAATTGCAGCAACTCAGTCCCTTCAAACGCTGCTGCAGAGAATGCTGTCAGCAAACAGTCTGCGGATCTTTACAGCAGCATTCTAGTTCTTGGGTTAATAGCCTGATGGTTCCTTAGTTGCTGGTGAAGCAGAAATCCACAGTTTGCATCCAAAGTGGTGCAGGTATTGAGAACAGTATATAAAATATTAATTCTCTGCTTCATGTTTCTATACTATCCCCTCAGAGAGATGACAGCTAGAGCTGCCTCTAGTGGCATTAACTACCCTTCAGATTTCAGCTCAGAAATGTAATATCCAAGAAGAGCATGTTGGACAAAGCAACAGGACTTTTGCCATTGATTTCAATGGGAGCAAGATTGGCCCATAATTTGGAATGAGGTTTGGAATAAAATGCATTCAATTAATGTAATATATCATTATCAATGAGAACACAGGTATTTAAAAGAAAAATATCCCATGTTTTCTTTTTAAAAGTAATATTTTTCTTTTAAAATACGCTATTGTATTTTAAAGCATAATTTTTCTGTTAAAATAACTAGAAATACTACTGAACTAACTAATGATTCTGACACTGCTTTTTAATTTTGTTAAATGCTGTTTATTACAACTTTAGTGACGATCAGGTAGGACCACAAATTAGGGATTGACTTTGAAAAGGGAAAATCTAATGATTGCAATATCTGTGTAAGTAATGCTTCAGAGTTTTAGTTCTAACATAGTGGCTTGTAGTGGATAAGGGTTTCGTCATTGTATGGTAGCAGCAGGATTTTTTATGAATAATTTTATGCATAAAAAATGCGGCTTTATAAAATTATCTCCAGCTAAAATGCTCTGTAATTCGCATTTTTATGCATGCTAAAGCTAATCTAATATTTACAATGAAAAATGTTGCATAACCCAATCTGGGCACTCACTCATTCAAGTGAGAGCTGAGGATTCACAAGAATCTAGGGTTGAGGGGGGCCCATATGATATTTTACAGCAGTACCATGTGCAAGGCATAATTAAAGGCATGCCAGTATTTTCACTGTAAACCATTATTTTCAGGGGGTTGTAATTTGCTCTTAATGTCTGCTGTGCAGGTTAGGAGCAAATATTTTGTTCTACATATTAATAAAAATGCTGTTTGTTTATACAGAGGTGCAGCTCCAGGTAATTAACTCTTTCAGATACTTGGGGTATTCAGCAGTTCAAAGGGGAAAAGTCTGCAAGTCTGACTTTAGTCCATGAAGCTAACAAATGGAAAAAAAATTAAACTGCCCTATTCTGCAAACACTCATTACAATGCAGAGCGCTTACCTCTGTCATTTCATAGAGCCAGCCCCCTCTTAGTGTTGCTCTTCAGTGGTTGGGGTTAGAATCAAGGTCCTGCCTCTTTACTGTCAGGCTCAGATCCAACAGGGCATTAAAGTTCTTATTTTACTTTAAGCATGGCGTGCTTTCATTGTCTGTAAAGAGACTGCAGAGGAGCTTAGAGTCAAACATGTGCTTCATCCAGCTCCCATTAAAATCAATGGAAAGACTCCAAGGCCCTGATCCAGCTCCTAGGGAATTCTTCTATTGATTTCAGGTGAAACTGGATCGAGACCCTGTTGGCTTCTTCAGTGAGAGCTGAATCTAGCCTAGTGGTTCTCAAACAGTGTGTTGCAGCCCTCAGCAGATGGATTGTGGCACTCGTCAGTGTGCGGAAGATGCCATTTTGCTCTGCACAGTGTGACCTCACATGTCCAGTGCGTACAAGGTCATGATGCATGGAGGACACCATTTTGTAGAGCAAAGTGGCATCCTTTGTGGGACACGATCTTGCAGGTAGCGTGTGTATGGGGAGGTCACATTGTGCAGAGGATGCCAATTTGCTCTTGAAAATGGCATACTCCATGCTGCCTGGAAGGAAATAATTCATTAAAATGGGGTTATGCCAGTGAAAAGTTTGAGAGCTGCTTGTCTAGTCCTAAGCACTTTGCTGGATCAGAACCTAAGGGAACAATTATAGGCTCCCACAAGTGCAAGGACTGCATTTGTGGCAGGCTCTCAAACAGCTTGTGTAAGCCAGAGGAAGCTTTCTGGACGCTGTCCCTCATGTGTGAGTTAAGGACAATCTAGTCCTTTGCATGGTGAATATTGTAATGGACTGTTAGATCTTGGATGTTTTCATTCACTCCATGCTGAAACTTGGCAAAGCACTCTCAGCCTGTCAGCATTTTTATTTAAATATACTTGGCCATGTTCTGATTGGAATGTATCAAAAACAAAAGAAACAAAAACCAACCAAAAGACTACTTTCAGTTGGCCTCTCCCTCTTCCCCTTTGCTTGTCCTCCCCCAACACCGCAACATGTTCTAGCAGGAAAAAGAAAAGTGCACTTTAATTTTTGTAGCTAGATAGTATTTTATTTCAACTGGCATTTAGTGCTTTTTTAAATTTGTTTTTAAACAGCTGTTTATAAATGGAAACTACCCAGCTTAAAAAACACACACCAAAAACAACAACAAAAGTACATTGGTCTTCAAATGTTCCTACAATTCTGGTTCTAGTGTTCCCCATTTTGAAGCATAGGAAACATCTCTCTGAAGTCAAACTGGACTTAAGCCCTGAACCTTTACACTCGTGTGTGTTTAACTTTACACATTGGAGATGGTCCATTGTGGGACCAAAGTGTGCTCACTGTAACCCAAAAGGTTGCAATAACTGAAAGAATTTAGATAATATTTTCCTTTATATCTATTCTTTGCTCCTTTCTGCATTTGATAGTGCTGTGTCCCTTCTATAGTCAGGCTTTCTGATGGTGCATCAGGGTCTGCTAGTGTAACACCAGTAGGCAAAACTGAACCTGGGACCTCTGGAGCTTAGTACATGAGCCTGTACTGCATGAGCTAAAAGCCAGCTCGCAGTCAGCTAAAGTTGTAGAGTTGCCTCGTTATTCTCTCTGTAAGTGGTCTCAGTGCCACTAGTTAGGACATTTCTCCACACCCACAAGGTATGTGGCTTGCACTAGCATGGATGCCTCTCACTGTGTGAAGTCTCCTTAAAGCCAATGGGCCTCTATGTGCAGGACCAGCATTTCTTAAACTGGAGCCTGCAGATTCTCAGGGGTCTGTGAGGGAACTCAAGGGGTCTGTGGGCCTTGTTGATCAACTCATTTCCTCCTCCCCTTCCCAGTGTCTGTTGGGGCTGGGGGCTAAGGCAGGCTTACTTGCCCTAGTTCTACATGGTTCTCAGAAATGGCCACCACATGCCTGCAGGTCTTAGGCATGTGGGTGACCAGGGAGGCTCCATGTGCTGTCTCTGCCTGAGTGCTGGCTCTGCAGTTCCTATTGGCCAGGGATCATGATCAGCGAGACCTGCGAGGGCGGAGCCTGCCAGCACAAGGGCAACACACAGAACTTCTGGCTGTCCAAACATGTAGGGGGTATAGGCTGCTTCCTGGGAGCCACGGTAAGCACCCCGAACTCCTCATCTCCTTCCCCATTCCAGGGTCTGCACCCCCAGCTGGAGCTCTCATTCCCCATCTTCGCCCCAGCCTGGTGAAAGTGAGCGAGGGTGGGAGAAAGTGAGTGACAGAGGTAGAGGGGATGGAGCAAATGAGGAGTGGGGCCTTGGAGAAGGGAAGCAGCAGGGCAGGGAGTGTCCCCCCAAAAAGTAAAATGGGGGTCATCGGGTTGCTAAAACATGTTTTGAAAACCACTGGACTAGACAAAAGCAGTGTGGCAAAACCTAATGCACATGCTTGGCTTTAAGCACATGGTAGTCATAATGAAGTCACACTATTTGTGCTTAAAGTTAAGCACAGGAACAAGTGAAATCCTTGCCCTGCTGAAGTCAATGACAAAAATCCCATTGGCTTAGTGGGGTCAGGTTTTCACAAGATTGTCTACGCTGCTCTCTACTTTGAACTATGGAAGTGCTAATAGCAGAAGTGCTGGACTGTAACTCTCCTGCCATGTAATCTGAAGAAGACTATTGATAGTGCTACTGGGAACCTTTTACTCAGGGCCTTGGCATTCACATAAGGGAGTTACTGTGCAGCACTTTGGTGCATATTGCTCTTCGTGTCCTTGTAGTCGGAGCTACAGGGCAGTGCAGACAAGGCCTTAGAGTCACAGGGTGGTGACTTAATTGTTTGTTTTCTCTGATTGTTTTGTGTCTTTAAAAAAACTAGGAAAATGTAAAACCAAAACCAATGGAGTTGTAGTACCAACTTCTTTGAACTCGTATTTGAATCAGTATAAGTTTCACTTCTGTGTTCCTTTAAGGCTTTAGTCTTTTTCCAGTTGAAGTCAATGACAAACTTCACATTGACTTAAAAGGGAGCAGCACTCTAAGTTTGGGATTTGGTATTTCTGTATGGGTACGTCTACACAGCAGAGCTAAAGTCAAGTTAAGCTACGCAACTTCAGCTATGTCAATTGTGTAGCTTACGTCAAAATAGCGTAATTTGTCTTTTGGAGCTGTCTATGCAGCAGGGAGTCGAAGGAAGAACACTCCTGCATCGACTTTCTTACTCCTGATGAAATAAGGATTACCATGAGTCCGAGTAAGAGATCCTCCAGCTCGACATTATGTCAAGATAAAGGCTTGTAGTGTAGATACTCACTATGTTGCTTCAGAATAATGCTTTTGTGTAAACATACCATACATGTGTATTTTATACCTGCTGACGTTACCAGAATAGTACCCATTCATATAGAACCTTTCCCTAGAATAGATAAAAAAGTACCATTACAATTTGTTGTGCCATTGTGCTGCATCGTCCTGCATTTTAAAATGTATTAATAGCTACTTAATTCTGCTTGCAAAGATGATACATTATAATGCTAAAGGAGTCGGTGAGATGTATTGCACCAATGTTTAGTAATAGTATTTAATAAAGTACTTATTTGCAGTCAATTCCTTCTCTTTATTAGTTATGATTAAATTTGGGATAATGCATCAAAAATGTCTGAATATTCACCTGAATAAAACATTAAATTGTTTCATTTGTGTTCATATTCTTTTACTGTTTATGGTCCACAGATATTCTTGCAAAGGATTTTTCTGGCTGAATGTTTGTGGGAACAGTAATGTTTAAATGAGCTTCCTCGAAAGCTGGGGTGGGTATTGGAGGACAGTGGTCTCAAAAATAGTAATGGTGAATAGGTGACCCATTAAGCTCTCAGATCCAAAAAGTTCAAGGTAGGGATGGGTTTCACTTATCTTCTGAACCCTAGAAGTGAAAAATTGACTTTTGTGGATCTAAACAGGCTTCCAAATTTGGAGTCATTTGAATCTGAAAGTCTGGTTCAGTCCTGTCTCTAGCACTTCCCCTGTAGTTACTCAAAAAATCCTTAAAGCATCACATTTTTGCTAAGTTTCATAGAAACAATTTACAGTATCTATCTGTATTTTTGTTGTGCAAGAACCTCTAGAAACATCTTGGAGATTTAGGACTTGGCTAAAAAACGACAACAACGTTATTACTTCCAGCAGTAAACATCTTTCAAAATATCCAAAAATCCCATATAACTTCAGGTGCTCAGTCTGCAAAGTACAATTAGCTATATAGCAAAGGAAGGTACTCTGTGCGATTTGAAGAAGTCTGATTTGTACTATGCCTCCTCAGTGATACAATCTCATTTTCATGCTACTCTTTAAATATGTTTTCTTTCTACATATGCACACACAAGCATGAATCTGGAGGATTTTAATGAATGAAGCACAAACAGCTGTGGCAATATTTGCATGACAAGAGAAGTATGCTCTCAATCAACCAAGTCCCATGACATCTCAAGCTTTACAGGTTAAAAACTATCAATCCCTTGAATTTCACTTGGAAACTTATTGGCAGCCAGTTCAGATTCCAGAACACTGTTTAATAATGTGCTTTCTGTGGCTGCATCTATGTTTGGAGTATAGTACCCACTTTCCAGTGCAAGCAACAGTGTAAATGCAAGTGTAGACAAGGTTTAGCCACGTTCAGTATGTCAGAACAGATTTGTAACTTGACAAAGCAAGTTTTTGTGACATGGTGTTGAAAACACAAGTTTGGGGTTGTATATTTGGAGACTTCACTTCCACTCCTATTCATCTGATGAAGTGGGTTTTATTTTTACTATGTCCTAATGAATCTGTTAGTCACTAAGGACATGTCTACACTGGGGAGTTATTTTGAAATAACAAAAGCAAGCATCCACACCACTACCAAGCCTGTTGTTTTGAAATAATGGCCTCGTTATTTTGAAATAATAACTTCTGCTTGAGAAGAGGAATAAGCTCATAAGTTTTTTTTCATGAGTTGTTATTTCAAAATAACTTATTTTGAAATAACCTGGTAGTGTAGACACACATGTACACTGCAGAGCTATTTTGGGATACCGGAAATATCCCAAAATAACTATTCTGTGTCTATTGAAGCAGCCTGTTATTTTGAAATAGATTTTGAAATAATGGGTAGCTTATTCTGATATCCTGGGGAATTTTGGAATTGCGAGTTATTTCAAAATTTGGTGCTGTGTAACAGTGCCAAATTACGAAATAAGCTATTTCGATCTAAGAGTGCTGCATAACTATATCTAGACTGCAGGCTTCTTTCGGAAGAGATCTTCTGGAAAAACTTCTTCCGAAAGAGTGCTGCCTAACTGCCTAAGCGCATCAAAAAAGGGATCAGCTTTTTCAAAAGATAGCATCCATACTGAATGGGCACTATTTTGCATTTAAGCTGTGATTACTATGGACGGAATGGCCATCAGGGCACCTGTGCTTTTTCTTCTTTCCTCTTCTTTCAAAAGAACTCCCCTTTCCCCATCCACACATGCCTTTTTCCGAAAGAGCTCTTTTGGAAAAAGGCTTCTTCCTTGTAGAAAGAGGTTTATTAATGTCGGAAAAAACCCTCTGTCTTTTTTTTTTTTTTTCCTGAAAGAATACGATTCCAGTGTGGACATAAGTGAAGTTTTTTCGGAAAAATGACCATTTTTCCAAAAAAACCTCTGCAGGGTAGACATACCCTCAGAGAAGAAGAAAAGGAATGACTAGAGGGTAGGGGGAAATTTAGGATTTAAAATGGGAAATAAATTATGTGTACACATGTAGGTAGTTGTCTCGGAGGTTGGGTGGAGGAACGGATTACAAATATGAAAGATGTAAATTTCAAGGAGAGAAATGAACAGTTAGCAGCATTAGCGTTCTAACTAGGAGTAATGGGATGAAAATACAAAAGGGAAAATTTTGCACTAAATATCAGGAATATTCTGGCATGCATGGATTGTAAAATTTATTTCACACATTCGTTTGGACCCAATGCAAAATTTTGTGGTTATCTTTTTAAACTAAGTAATGAGAGATCATAGACTTTAAGGATGGAAAATACTTAACAGCTCATCAGGTGTGCAATTCATCATGTGCATCGGGTGACTCTAGGCCTAGGTCCCATTTACACTCTATTTTGAGAGCTCAAGTGGGTCTTAAATGTTATAGAGGCCAATGCATAAGGGTAAATGTCACCTCCAGATGATACTCCTTCCCTTTATGTTAGGCCTGAGTACTGGTAGGGTGAAGAGTAATTTGTGCAGTCTCACCTTTTCAGAAAATTCTTCCATCTGTTACTCCAAATACTAACTCCTAGAAATCCATTGCACCCCAGGGGAGTATGAATATTAATATTTCAAAGCTTTTCTGAGTGCTAAACACTTGGCTTTCTTTGTGATGCGATACATAGAGATATTTAAAAAAAATTATATAAGTCTTCCTAGGATTGTTCACAACACAATTTGTCAGGTTTTTTGGGGGTAAAAGCAGTGTTGTGCATCATAAGGCCCTGGAGCTACTTGGGTGGAACCGTCTACTGTGTGGGGGATTTATTTACATTATTGTTTTTATCAGTTGACTTCTGTAGAGCTTCTTGCATGTTCAGGGGTTCGCTGCAGTAGTAAAGGGTGGTGTGGGATGGTATTACCATCCGTACTTCTGTGTTGCTTAGGGTGGGTTGCCTTTATAGTTGGGTGCCTGGCCAACCATCACTGCTCTCTGTCCACCAGCTCTGAAGGCAGTACAGAAATAAGGTGGCAGTACTGTGACCCCCTAAATTACCTTGTGATCCCCCTGCAATTCGCTTTTGGGTCAGAGCCTCCAATTTGAGAGATTCTGGTCTCCCCCTGAAATCTGTATGGTATAGGGTAAAAGCACACAAAAGACCAAATTTTATGGTCCATGGCCTGTTTTTCATGGTCGTGAATTTGGAAGGGTCCTAGTCATTCATATCAATTGGACTGCTCATGTGAGTCAGAATTTATTGAATAGGATTGTGCTTCAGGATTGAGCCTACATTGAAATTCAGTACAGATATCGCATTCCAACTTACTGTGGAAAGTTTCCTCTTTACCAAGTTCTTTCAACTAAAATTTACAATACTCACATCAAATAGTACATCCTATTTTTAAAATGTGCTTCTGGTAGAAGTTTAGTATCATTAAAACTATCCAAGAAATAAGATTGTTGTCATAAAGTTAGTTTGTGGAGAGACATTTTTCCTTTCTCATCGAACTGTGCTGATGTTGACCTGGACATAACAATGCACTTGGGTTCTTCCCATCTTCCCGAATCACTCTGTGAAGTGCAGTAATTGGTGCAAAGTAGCTCAAGTAAACTCTTGACATGATCCTACTGAAAGGTGTTGTTCAGACAGCATTGTAGTTATTGGTAAATTGGCAAGGATCATGGGTAGGCTTTAAAGCAAAGATGATTATTTTAACCTGTCTATTCCATTCGGTACAGGACCATAAAGGGAAGCAGAGATAAAATTTCTCAATGGCTTAAATGACTGCTTCTTGGAGCAGCTGGTACAGGAACCCACAAGGGGAGAGGCAATTCTCGATTTAGTCCTGAGTGGAGTGCAGGATCAGGTCCAGGAGATAACGGTTGCAGGACCACTTGGGAATAGTGACCATAATATAATAACATTTAACATTCCTGTGGTGGGAAGAACACCTCAGCAGTCCAGCACTCTGGCATTTCATTTCAAAACGGGAAATTACGCAAAAATGAGGAGGTTATTTAAACAGAAATTAAAAGGCACAATGACTAGAGCCAAA
>CM057847.1:164632679-164665889 GCA_030068395.1 Apalone spinifera
GGCTACTGGGCTAGATGGATCTTTGGTCTGACCCAGTACGGCTGTTCTTATGTTTCTTATGTGATAATGGTCTTCTATCTGAACACTGAACTTGGAGTTGCTGTATGTAATCTAAACAGAATACAAATGACAGAGCCATCAGAAATTGCATCAGGTGTGTCTCATTAATTAGCATACTGCATATTCTGTCCAGGGTGTCTTTTCATGTTAGACTGTTAACATAGCATTTTTTATCATTGCATAAGTGACATTCAGATAGTTAGGTAGTATTGCATCACAGTCATGGGTGTATAAAGTTCAAGAGAAAGCAATTAAAATAATGGACTATAATCACAATGTACGTCCTGTGATACTGTCTCTAGAGGTGGTAGCATTCTGGTGAGACAACATGCCCTTCACCCACATTTAGCCATATATTCTATAATTGCCAACCAACGCAAAACAAAAACTAGTCGATAGATGCTAATATGCAAGCTGCATGAGTTGATCCTTATTTAAATAATTTGAATAGATTCTGTAGTCCTTATATTTGTAAAACCTCCTGCTGACTTCAGGTTGTGCTTTGCCTGAATAAAGAACACAAAATGCATCTGAAAATGAAATATAGATTTGATCCCAAAACTTATTTACTAAAAGGAGGCTGGATTTAATCCATTTCAGGAGAAATATTGTGTAGTGGTTGTTTTGTTTGCTCATCACGGCAATGCAATATGCTAAATAAAGAATGCCATTGCCAATGGAATGCAGGCCCATCAACATGGGTGGGGAGGCAATTTCACAGGGACCTGGAAATTTATAAAGGCTTGGGAGCCCTGGTCACTGGTGCTGTAGCTCTGCTGACAAGCATCTTTTGATTGAAAGATGCTTTTGATATGCACCATGCAAGTTCCAGGATGGGGTTACTCAGCAAGTGGGGGACCAGGCTGGGCCAGCCCAGGACTCCTCCGGGGAGTGTGTGCTTGTGGTTTTTTCAGGTATGTGTGTGGATGGGGGAGCGGGGGTCTTGTGGTGTTGGCCAAGGGAAGACCCATTAAGTTTCACCTGGAGCCCAGCATTGCTGTCAGTGGGCGTGGAATAACTCATAAAATAGTTTATAGCTGAGCAGATAATTTAGCTGATGGATTCACCCTCTTCTTCTACTTACAGGATGTCCACAAACAAAAAGCAGTTTCTTCAAATGTGCTTACTAGTCACATTTGGTTTTTTTTAAATATGTTACATCACTTGCAGACATATTACTATGAACAATCAATATTTGATACACTAAAACTGAGCTGTGTTGGTAATTGTGATTGGTTATATCAGATACATGTATTTTTGTTCCCTTACTGGAGGGACATAGGAGGGTTTAAGATAGAAGTAATTGGTGCACTGGTTTTCTGCTAGCTTTAATCACAAAGGTAAATTTCACCATCATCATATGTGCCTGCGGGTAAATCTGCATTACAATGTGAGGTGTGATTTCAGCTGAGGCAGACACCTCTGATAGCATGGTTAAAGCTAGGTCTTTACTGAGAAGTTAGGTTGACCTAAGTTGTCTTGTGCCAACTTACGTCTATACTCAAATTTGCCTCTTGCTGAATTGCATGGTTACAGTGACACTATAAAACCATGTTGCCAAATGGCATGGAGCTGTGTGCGACCTGTGTTGGGCCTAACAGACTACTAGCAGCTGTCCCACCATGCCCTGTCCCTGTGACTGTGCCCACTCCATTGTTCAGAGGTCTCAGGGACCATAAGTCTCCTCTTAGGAAGAGGCATTTCAGAAACACCTGGGAGGTTTAATGGAGATGGGGGAGCAAACCTCATAGTTCTCCTTTGTGTGCTACCCAAATGATGATACCAACCCCATTCACTGGACACACTGTCTGGAGTAGGCAGGAAGTAAGAATGGAAGTGTAGATGCAGCTGTATGGGGTCGAGCGACATGAGGATGTACCTAGAGCCCCTACCGTGCTTGTAAAGCCTGTGCTGAGGCCAGGCCTGCTGACCTGGGGAGAAAGGGAGCAGTTGCCCTGGGGCTCAACAATTCAAGGGGGTTGGGGCTCCCAGCCACTGCTCCTGTAGGATGGTGGCAGCCAAAGACTTGGGCCCTTTACATCGCTGCTACAGTGCTGCACCACACTGTCCATGCGGCACTAAGGGCTGGGGAGGGACGAAGGGAGCAGAGGGCTGGCTGCTCCCACCCTCGTGCCGTCCACTCAAAGCTCCATTCTTTCTGGGAGCATGAAGCCAGCCCTTCCCCTCACCTTGTGGAGGGGCTCATGCAGGTTGTTGGCTCACCTGGCGGAGGCCTGCCTTGCTGCATCTGTCCTGCTACTTTTAGCCATGCTAGTGCAGTTCAAGCTAGTGCAGATAGATCTAACCATGCTGCAATTCTACTTCAGATTGCAGTATAAATATACCCTTATGGTACTTCTATACAGTAGCATGTACCTTGAAATAAGCTATGCAATTTGAGCTGCAAATAAAAAAATACTTTTTTATTACTTTAAAGTGTAAATATTTGTAATCAGAAGTAATATAAAGTAAGCCTGGTACACTCTGTAATTGAAATCAGTATTTTTGAAAATGTAGAAATAAATTTCTATTTCTATTGTTTAATTGTGATTAAAACTGAGACTAATCATGATATTTTAATCACAATTCTTTTTTTTAGTTAATTGTATGAGTTAACTACCATTATCAACAGTCCTAATATATATATTTTGATCAGAGTTGTTTTGTCCTTGGCCTTAACCTTTGGAACTTTTTGTTCAGAGTATTTGCAGTAACTGTGCTCCATGCAGTATGCATGAAATTTCTGTTGTGTTTTTACAGTGCTACCACATTGGGGCTCTGTTCCATGACTAGGGCTCCTCCATGCTGTAATGCTACAAATAATAAATAGCAAGTTAATACATGCCACGAGAGAACTCTGGCCAGGCCTCTTGAGACTTCCTCCTGCAATTTGGGTCTAATTCAAAGTTCCCCATTGTCTTAGAATGAACTTCAGTGGGCTCTTGATAAAGAATCCTTTATACGCAGGAATCACTTGCCCATTAACATTGATTATTATGCTCTTCAAACAAAGTGGCAAATGCTTGCTTACTGGAATTATTCAAATGAGTATTCAAATGAAGGCACTATTATAAAAATTCATAATGAGCTGCATAATCTATAACGAGATATATGCAGCAAATTCAAGAATAATGCAGTGTTTTAAAGAGTTGTTGGGCCCTAAATTCTTCTGCTAGTTGTAATGCCTTTAGAAAGCCAGCTCTGAGCAAAATTTTCATCCTATTTCTTTAGTAAACTGAGTTATCATATATTTAAGTTTAAATTTTCTCTCATTAGAACATCAGGATGCTCTTGCTGTGGCTCCCAGGAAGCAGCCGCCAAGTCCCTGTGGCCCTACATACATGGGTAGCCAGGAAGGTTCCGCATGCTGCTCCTGTACCTGCAGATGCTGCCTCTGTCTGGTAACTGTAACCAATGGGAGCTGCAAAGGGAGCTATGGATCCAGCACTTGGGGTAGGGGTAAGGTATAGAGCCTGCCTGGTCAGCCACGCACCATGGGGCTACAGGGCCTCGGCGGCCACTTCCCGGAGCTGCACGGAGCCAGGAGAGGAAGGAAGCCTGCCTTAGCCCCAGATCTCCTCTATGCTACTTAATGAAATTTTATAGGCCCATTTGGTGATGACAACTAGAGCTGCTAGGTCCCTTTTTGACTGGGCATTCTGAACACCTGGCAACCCTGTACTCAGAATGAGTGTAACTCCTGTTACCAGTCTAATTTGAGAGTGCTCCTATTTGCAGATATATGCAAGATTGTAGTTATGTTATAAATGGAGTGGATAAATCATGTAATCTCTTTGCATCATAATTTCTAGTGTATAAAATGGAGATAATAGCCTTCCTTTTTGATCTTTTCTATTTTACAACCTGTTTTTTACTATGGCCAGTGCTTTAGTACAATGGGGCCATTACCTTGGTTCTACAGTTATTCATCAGCTACTGAAAGCTAACATGTCAATGACATTTTTAATTTTGAAAAGTCATTTGAAGAGCTTTACAATGTCATAAATGGAAAAAGCTATTTTCTCACTGAGGAATGTCAGTTTCCTCATTTCTAATACAAGAACAGACTGAGGTGTCTGCTGTATAAAATGCAGAAACAAACTGCTCTGGGGCTACACATCTGCTTTTGTAGAATTGAAGCTACCAATTTGTTTGGATAACTAACCTCTGGTCCTGATCCCATCCCTGATCTCCCCTTCTAGATGTGAGAAATCTTGTTGGTTTTCTTTTGGGTTTGGTGGCACCAATCATATGAATTAGGGATAATTAGGCTACTTCTACAGTAGTACAGCTGCAGTGCTTGTGATAGAAATACTCTAAGTCGATGGAAGAGAGCACTCCCATTGGCTTACAGCCTGCTTCTGTGAAAAACCATAGCTATGTCATTTGGGACAAGCTCTCCCACCAATATAGCACTGTCTACACCAACATTTAGGTATAATTTACATAACTCAAGGGTGTGGATTATTGAGGTGCATTTAAGCTTTTTAGCATTTGATGCTCTGTTTCTATTTGTGCAATGTGCATGGGAAGGTAACATTTACAAAAAGTGTGATAAGGTAGAACAGAGTTGTGTAGCTGTCTATTAATGCCTTCCACAGCCCTAAACAAAGTACATGTGAAGAGGAGTGAGGAGAGGTGAACAAGGGGTTAATGGTGCTGAAAACACTATGTAACTTAGGCATATAGAGAATAGGCATTTAAAAACACAACAAAGCTGCAAGCTGCAGCATTTCCTGAGCCGTGGACATTTTATTTTCTTTTTTCCTACCTCTCCAGGAAATAATAAAAGCATCCAAGTGATAAAAATGTACTCAGACAGAAGAACAAGCATGGCTTAACTTCATGTCAACTAGGGGAAATTGCTGCTGCTCTGAACCATAGGACCTTCTCTGTCATAATGAAAATTAAATCATTGTCACTACTGACAGTAAAAAACAAACAAACAAAAAACCCTAAACATATGGGGTCAGACCCTCAACTGGTGCAAATCATCAGAGTGCCATTAAAAATCAATGGAGCTGAACTGATTTACACCAACAGAGGATCTGGCCAACAGTCTGGTTTAGTTCAGATCTATGGTTTATGTAGAGGCATTACTTTCCACCCCAAACATTTTCAACTGGGAAAATTAAAAATATAAGCAAATATAAGGGATAAAACTCTCATCCCTAAAAGGACAGAATCAGTGTGTAGCTCTGATTATATCAGGGTTAGCAGTGACTGAGAATTCATCTCTGGGTTAGACACGTAGAATCCAGAGATGTGTAAGAAGAGGGACTGTAACTACATTCAGCTGTTGCAGGTAGTCCATTAAAGCTGTTGGTGCTGGTGATAGGGAACTGAGATTAACCGTATTCTTAATGCCTGCACGATACTCTGCTTTCTAAATTCCATACAAATCTCAGGCTGCGTGCCTTCAAAATAGGGCTGGGTATTTGCTTTGCCAGTCATGGAATCCTCCCCTTTAAGCCTGTCCATTTAACTGGAATTATAGAAGTAAAATACACTTCTCTTTTAAATTTAGCTAGAAGGGGCTGGATAGCTCAGGGGAATTAATCATGGGTTAAATAACTTGGAACCCTTAATTTAAATTATTTATTTAATTTTGTTTTGCATTTATACTTTTTTTTTCTTTTTCTAAACAAAGATGCTTTTTCAAGGGTGGTAAGAATTAAAACATGTTGATTTATAACTAAAAATAGCTTTTACATGAAATATGGTACTTTTTGCTAACCAGAAGGATACACTGTATCTATATAACTTTATTAAGGATTTATGTAGCTGAACATACATTTATTTAGATTTCTAAATTGTACATTTTTAAAGTTAGAAAATGAGTGACATGTCTTATTTACTAGATGATTACTTTTTTAAATCTGTTATCTTGTCTGAAGCTGCACTTGCATAGAAATTGGAGTTCAGTTAAAATGTACAAAACTAGCACTTTAAATGTTTGTTATTAAATAAAACTACGTAAGAAAATTTGTTTTGTATTTAAATGAACTGATTTATTAAATAAAGGGAGTAGGTGAATTGAACTGATTGTTTCTGATTACTATATCCTTCAACATTTTAGAAGTAGTAGATCTCATCCTTACAACTCATTGTTATTCCTAGTTTGGAAGAGGAAAATCTCCTCCTACTCTTTCAAATTGGCATCTAAAATTTAAATTAACCAGTTTTAGAACTTTAAAACATTAGCAGCAAAAATGTACTGTTCGGATATTAAAAACAGAGAGCAGTTCCGTGGCACCTTATAGACTAACAAATATATCATGAGCATTTGTGGGTAAAAGCCACTTCATCAGATGAGTTGGAGTGGAAATGTTGGAGTGGAAATTGAGTGTTTAAATATTCAATTTTTTGTTTAATTTAAAAGTGTTTACTGTAGTAGGTTGTAATTGGTTTAAGACTTGATATAAGTTATTATAATTTCAAATTTAGTTTTAATAGGTTTATTTTTTTAAAATGTATTTAAGTGATCTGTTGTTTTTTAAATAATACATCCAGTTTAGCTGGTAATAAATGAAAAATCTTAGGATTTGTCCACATGGGTGATTGAGTTCACTCTAAATGAGGTTAGTGCTCATTGAAAATACCTGCATACACACAATACAAATCCTTAGGCCTGATCTAGGGCAGCTGCATGCAAACTGGACTATTAGAGAAAGCCCAAACAATTCAGTTAAAATACATGATATGCATAATAATAAATTAACAAACTATTATCTGCTCTCTTGTGGCATTCAAAGTTCATTGTCTTCTTAAATTTAAGTAAATGTAATTGACATACAGAAAATTAACTTCTAATTATCCTAAATCATAAGCTCACAGGTATTTGTATTGTCACAGAGGTCAGAAGTCATATAATCACATGGAAGGTCAACAGACAATATTATGCTATATCAAATATCTGCCTTTTGTATCAAGTTAGCCTGAAATTTTAATAATATAATACTTGTGTCTCCCTACAGGTACTTCATCTTATTTACTGAAACAAAATATCTGTCAAAGTGCCCTCTGTGCAAACTGCTCTTTCCAGAAATGATACTTCATCATCAGTTTATCAGCGTAACAAGTACACTTGTAGATATGCTGTGGCAAAGTAGGAAGTGCTTCTGGAACTTATAAAAGTCTTAAAAAGGAACTTTGCATCACTACAGGTGAGTAGCAAAGCAGGTAGCAAACTTCATGGTGGAAATTTCATGAATACAGATATATAAATGTGGGTGAGAAAGATCTTCAAGGGCAGGAAAGGAAAATGAAGAAAAGCTGTTGAAACCAGTCTGTCTGGTTTAAACCAGACTCTTGAAATGTTTTCAACCAGAAGGTGATAAGAAATATAGAATGCTCTTGTAGGGAAACAAAAGACAGGACTATGCAGCGCTTTAAAGACTAGCAAGATGGTTTATTAGGTGATGAGCTTTCTAGGGAAAGGTGTAGATTAAGATGTGTTGGCATTATGTAAGAAATAATGCATGCAACTAACATAAAATCATATAAAGAGTACAAATTATATATAAAAGAATGAGCTACTAAAATCCAAATTTTGAGGTGGTTTAAACTGATGTGGCTCACTTGATTTCAAAATTGAATAACTTCTGTTCAACATCTAGCCCTAAATGGTTAAAAGTCTGAGTACGTTTTCCCTTTAGTCTCAGAATTTTTCATTCATTGTACTTTTCAGAATAAATATTAATTTAGATTTGATAATGCCAGAGGATAAGAGTAATAATAAATGAAGAAAGTAAATGAAGATGAATGCTGAACCAGAAACTATTTTTTTCAAGTTTGCTAACTCTGATTTCATAAATCACCAGACTAACTTAAATCTACTTTAGTGGAAATGTTTAACAGTGAATTTTTCATGTCTTTTTTTGCTTGTTTTTCAATGTAACCTTTCCACAGTAAATGGAGATTGGAAAATAATTGTTGCAAGAGCAAAGCTGAATTAAATTCTCTAATAATATCTTATGTTCTTTTAGGTGCAATGTAATCTTATGGTTTAGTGCCTTGGAAGCTGGCAACAGAACTACTGTGTTCAAAATGGTTTATGGTGAATTTTTCCATAGACCTGGGAAAGATGAGGAACTTATCCACTTGAATGTGGGTGGCTTTAAGCAGTCAGTTGATCAAAGTACTTTGCTTCGATTTCCTCATACCAGACTTGGAAAACTGCTCAAATGCCATTCTGAAGAGGCTATCCTGGAATTGTGTGATGATTACAGCGTTGCAGACAAGGAATATTACTTTGATAGGAACCCTTCTTTGTTTAGATATGTTTTGAATTTTTACTATACGGGTAAACTGCATTTCATGGAGGAACTTTGTGTCTTCTCCTTCTGCCAAGAAATAGAATACTGGGGGATCAACGAGCTGTTTATCGATTCTTGCTGTAGCAGTAGGTATCAAGAAAGAAAAGAAGAAGGCCAAGATAAGGACTGGGATCAGAAAAGCAATGAGAGAAGTATAGACTCTTCCAATGAAGAATCATCCATATTTGAGAAAGAGCTGGAGAAATTTGATAAACTGTGGCTTGGTGAAATACGAAAGAAAGTATGGATTAGAATGGAAAATCCTGGGTACTGTTTATCAGCCAAGTTAATTGCAATTTCTTCCCTGAGTGTAGTGCTAGCATCAATTGTAGCCATGTGCATCCACAGCATGCCAGAGTTCCAAAGGAAAGATGCCAATGAAAGAGAGATTGAAGACCCTGTTTTGGAAGCTGTGGAGATAGCCTGCATCATCTGGTTCACCGTCGAGTTTGTGATAAGGCTCGCTGTAGCTCCAAGTCAAAAGAAGTTCTGGAAAAACCCTCTGAACATAATTGATTTTGTCTCTGTTATTCCATTTTATGCCACCTTGGCTGTGGACACAAAGGAAGAGGAAAGTGAAGACATTGAGAATATGGGGAAAGTGGTTCAGATCCTACGGCTAATGAGGATATTTCGTATCCTGAAACTGGCAAGGCACTCTGTAGGACTGCGGTCATTAGGTGCCACTTTGAGACATAGTTACCATGAAGTTGGACTTTTGCTTTTGTTTCTGTCTGTTGGGATTTCTATATTCTCAGTTTTGGTCTTCTCAGTGGAAAAAGACGATGAAGCATCAGAACTGCACAGCATCCCAGTCTGTTGGTGGTGGGCAACGATCAGCATGACCACTGTTGGCTATGGAGACACTTTCCCGGTCACTCTGCTGGGAAAGTTTATTGGTAGCATTTGTATTCTCTGTGGAATATTAGTGGTGGCCCTTCCAATCACTATAATTTTCAACAAGTTTTCTAAATACTATCAAAAGCAAAAGGATATTGATATAGACCAATCCAACAATGATCACAAAAAGAAATGTAATGAGCTACCTTATTTTAACATTAGGGATATTTATGCAAAAAGGATGCACTCCTTCATTTCTAGCCTTTCTTCAGTAGGAATTGTAGCCAGTGATCAAGATTCAACAGATGCCTCCAGCATCCAGGATATGGAGGAGGTTTATAACACAACGTCTGTAGAGAATGGTACTGGAAAATGAGTTGAATCATTTTCTCTTTATTTCTCTTTTGGTTCATGCAGATTTATAAACTCCAGTGAATTTAAGAGCACTTAATTCTCAGGGTATTTAACTCTCAGCCATATTTGGACATTCTTTCTTTGCTCTCATGTTGTCACACAAGCGTTATTGTTTAGACAAGTCTTAACAATATACCTCATATGGCAATTTAGTTTTCACATGATGCGTGCTATGCATTTTGGGAGTGTGGGGGTGGGGTGGAAAAAGCTAAAAAATGACACAAGTTAAATACAAGTCTAATATTTGTTCTTGCAGCAGTCTGATTTATACAGAATGTGTTTTTGTAATTTACTGCTGTTTAGGTAACTTCAGATTACTACTATATATAAAATATAGCACAACTAAGTGAAATTTCTACATTCACTTATACTTGCAAAAACTAAAAAGCCATTAAAATACATGTAAAATTATGTTTGCTTGGTAGACATGGAGATTAGTAACCTAATACACTTCCTTATTCAGGATAGGAAATTTATTGGTACATTATATTGTACCTACATGGAAGCATACAATTTATCGATTTCCTTCCAAAATCAGAACATGTTTTAGATTTTAAAAAAAAATTGTACACAGTGAGGGTGTTTCTTAGTGTTGCCAATTCTGGTTGGATGTATTCTTGGAGGTTTCATGACATAATCTTTAATTACAGATTAAATCCTGAAAACTCCAAGAAAATCCTTGTGTGTTGGCATCCCTATATATGGTTTTGTTCCTTGTGTAGTCAGTTACACCTGTATTCAATGAGTGGAAAAAGGAGACAAAACCCTATAGGGAAGATACTGTATGCATTTCTGAAAGGCCCAGCACAGAAGTCACAGCCCAGGGTAGGGTAGGGTAGGGTGCTTGTATCAAGATTTTCAGACCCAACATTAGGGCTGAGACAGGACAAAGTCTGAAGCAGTACTGGGCTTGGAAGGTTCCACTCCTTAGCTATGGCTGAGCATGGTCCTCTCCCCAGGAAGCAGCAAAAAGGAAGCTGCAGGCAAGAGTGTGGGAGGAGAAAAGAGAAGTATTTTCTAGAGAACCTATGTTCTACAGCAGCAGAAGTAGAATCCACTCCTGAGGGTATGTGACACTGATTTCTTCCTCTCCCCCAGCCTGATACTAAATAGGCAGGGGCCAGGGCACCAGGGGGTTACAGACATTGGCTCTAGACCGGGAGGGTCTGAGGCAAGATCTATCCCAAACTGAGATATGGGTGTGATGGGAAGCGTTCCAGGGGGATGCAAGCAGTTGGTGGGCTGAACCCAGGCTGTCTCACATCACTACAGTGTCAGGGCCTGGACTGGGACTCCCAACTCTCATCCCCAAGCCAGTCCAGCAGGGCCTCACGCAGAGGGCCTGAACTAAAAGTGAAATTGCAGTGGGAGACCCAGCCCACTGTTGATCAACTCCACCATCCTGCTGCAATATTTTTAAGCCTCTTTGTGCTCTTTTGTTCCTGGGATGATCTGAGGACATGAGAGGCCCTTGGGATAACATTGGATACGTCTGTACTGAAATCACAGGGTGTGACTGCCTCTCAGCTAGCACTAAATAGTTCGGGTCCCAGAGCCATGAAGCTGAGAGAGGGTGTGCTTCAGTGTGGGCAGTGCAAATCTGCCAGGCTTCAGTGCTTTGGTGCATGAGCTGCCTAGATGAAAACTAGCTCAGGTATGTCTGCTGGGGTTGTAGTCACACGTCATGTTTGCAATGTAGCTGCACCCTTAGAGGGCTCAGGTGGGATGGCAGCTTCCCTGGTCTGGTCCATGGGCTGGAGCATGGACCAGAATCTCTGGCCTACTGCATGCTGCAACTGCCTCTGGCATGTCCCTTCCAGCATGATTTGTGAGGGGGGCCCTCAAAAGTCAGCCTTAAACCAGTCCTTCCATGGGGACAGCACTGGTGTAATCCTTCCTCAGCACAGGCGACTGGTGCCTGTGAGGGGAGAGTGTGTAGGGAGGGCCATGCAGAGGAACAGGGAAGAGGTACGAGGGAGCACCCCATTTAGCAATCAAACTTTTGGCAGGGGGCACGAGGGAGGAAGCATGCAGTGCACCTCCTAGGTGCTACCATGAGCCACCTATAGGGCTAATATATACCATGCCAGACCTTTAGCCTCTGAGGGAAATTGTGACGCTGTTGAAGTGCCTGGAAATTTTGCACTTGGCTTCAGTGAATCCAGGATTTCACCAAATGATTATGATTTGGGGATCTTATGCCCATTTTTGTACTCCCTTTCTCCTTAAGTGACTACACAAGGCGCAGGCCTATAGACAGTCAGACCCCTTAGCTTGTTCTGTTTCTTTCTCCCTCGCCCTTAAAGGAATACTTCATGTTTATTATTAATTTTGGAGCCAAATCCTGGAGGCATTAGTCTATACCCAGGCAGAATGTTCACTGAAGTCAATGGGAGTTCAGCGTAAGGATGAAATAAAAACCGAATGCTTGATCTTATTCAGCACCTGCAGAATGCCCCAGAGACAGTGTAACTGGTGGTGTTCATAGATGTGCCAGGATTACTGGAGCTGTATTGATTTAAGGACACAGATCCATTGCCGCTGCTTCCACCCCACATCATAGGCCACAATGCAGTAGAGTGAATCCTTGGCCATGCCGTGTGAGAGGATTCTTCCCTCTTAGCTTGTTCAGCGCCCCTCATGCTCAGCCCAGAATAGCTGTGCAGGACTTGTGGAGAGTATTTAAGCTGTGTGGGCACTTCAGAATTTGGCCCATTCTTTATATAGTGCCATAAATGTGCATGTTGCTTCACTGACAGTTAAGACAAGACCAGTTCTTTTAACTATCTCACCAAGAGTAGAACTTAATCTTAAATATGTCTCATTCTTACTGGACAGTTAAGGTTACAAAAATGCTGTATTCTACATTACTGGTTTCATGGACATGGATATTTAACAGAAACCACACAGAATTATCCAACAGCACAGAAATTACGGAATGCCTGAAGAATCACTTTCTGTAGCATTTACTTATAAGTATATGGCATTTCAGCCGAGGTAACCAGATCTAAAATAATGCAAAATGCCATACTTCACACTAAAGTGCTATTATAACTTTTCCTCAGTGAATGCTAAGAAAATCACCGCAGATAGTTGGAAAGAAATATGAAAACATTGTTCTACGCGCTACATAGAAAGCATTATATAAGCACCACTGCTTATATGGCTTTTCCATGCTAAATCTCAGCAACAAATGAGGTATTATTATCTTGCAGTAAAAGACATTTTAGTGAAAGTTCTTGGTCTGCCCCAGGAAACCTTCTCAAGGCTGTCACAATGCACTTTAATTAACTGTCTAACTTCATTGGAACTATTTTTTTAAACACATGGATGGATTTTAGATGAGGCAACTCCTTTCGATAGCTGTGCTCCAGAAAATGGAAACACATATTAATACATTCAGATGTCATCTACTCTGCATCCTGGAGTGAAATTCTGTCTCCACTAAAGTCAAAAGTCCCATTAACTTAAATGGAGACAGGATTTCACCCTTGGTATTTTCTAAAAAGAAACACATTTTATTTTTATCTGGATTTTGTGTTCTGTGTCAAGGAGAAAGAATCAGAAAAACTGCTACTTTAACCACTCCCTGCCTGCTGCCAAAATTAATTATTCATGGACAGGGAGGGTAGGTAGATTGCCAGTGGTAGCTACTGTTTCATTTCTACTCATAAAGAGGTGTGGATTTGGAGATGTCCTTGCAATGGGTTTGGTTTCTGCTTCTTTCCTCTTTCAGCGGAGCCTCACTGTTGTGCTTCAGTAAACTACAAGGTGCCAAATTTGGTCACGAAGTGCTACATGTTGGTGCAAGTCCTCAGCAACTCCACTAGTGTCAGTAGAGATACTCTGGGTTACTCAGGTGTAACTGAGAGCAGAATTTGGCCCCAAGTACATACTGAAAACAGCTTTCCAGATTCCCTGGTAGCAGAGCAGTGAGACTAGCCTTATTGCCCTCACTGAAGCCCTGAAACCATGGCTGGCATTCAGAGTCTCTGAGCAGGACTGGGGTAATATGTGATTCCTCCCTCTTACTGAATCTGATGCTCACATGTGCCCCCTCACCTCCGCCCATCATAATAGCATCAGGGCTTCCTTCTATTAGTGGTGTTTAGTGCATCAAATGATTTTGTTTCTTCCTTGCACTTGGTCTTGACTTACAGACATACTATCACTAACAGAAAGTACATCATGTTTACTCCTTGCTTTGCTATTATGTTTCCTGGCTTCACACATTGTTCCCTTTCAAGATATTGCTTAAGGTAAATCATCTAGCTGTTATCTACTGTGGTATCTGAAATATAAGTGAGTAGTGTTAGGATGTGCATTCCAGTTTTTGTTGGAGAGATTGTTTTTCATTATACAAAACAGTGCCTCAGCATGTTATTAGTTTCTGAGTCTTGCTTGTGGGAGCTTTTTCTTTTGAAACTCTGTATCGAACACTGTTGCACAATAACATCCAGATTTATGGAATTATGCCCGAGTGTAATAGACAGATACCCCATGCCATGTTCTGTGCTTCCTAGTTTGAATGAATGCCAGCGGGAGATATGTATCAGAATTTCCTCCCCCAGCCAAACACCTGTGGTGTTTCATTTCATGTCATGCTTATTACTGCTGCTTTTCATATCAGGAGAAGGAAGAGGCAAAGAAGAAAGTGGGAGAGATCAAGAAAAGGAAGATGGGAAAGTAGGTAATGAAAAAAAGAAGAAAAGTTATGGGCAGGGAGTTTTCTTTTTCCTCTCATCATTTCTCTTGCTTTCTCCCTTTCTCTTGCTTGCTCCCTCACTGCTCTTCTTTTATTACTTCTTCTCACCACCCTTAATAGTGGTTTCTTTTCATTTTGTTTCTTTTGACAATCACAAAATAAGCAGTGTAATTCCTATCCCACAAAGAGTTTCTGCCTGAAATTAGAGTTGCTGCAAACATGTTGACTGGAAATTGAAATATGACATCATGGATATGTTAATGATGTGTAATCTTGCCATATTTTTGAGCTGTGTTTAAGGATTTTAAAGTAATATCCCTATTGGCTTATTGTAAGAAAATCCAAAATGCCTCTCAAGAGGCTGTGTGAGAGTAAACATGGGCCTAATAAATAGCACACCCACGTCATCTTAGACTTGTGAATATAATACTACTCACTAGTTAGCTGAAAATTAGAAGCATACATTATCTCTTCCTAGAAAGCAAGCTTTACAATGATTTCCACACAAACTGACTCCTGTCTGGGAATGCAGAAAGTATTGGAGAGATTTGTCTGGTAAGAGCTGTTTAACTGCCTACACTGTTCTTAGAACGCTTGACATGATGCTGTTCACTAATGCATATATTCATCCTCTAACAGCTCCAGCAAGTGACAGAAAACTGTTAAGATCTCTCTAGATTCCTTAATGTCCTTGATTTAACTGACAGCATTTGTGAACCCATTAGTGCCTCTTCACAGAAAAAGCAGATGTCTTAAAACCAAAACCAAAATAACCACATCTTGGATGCACAATTGGTGTGCAATACCAATAACGCAGCCTGTGAATATTGTTGTCTAGCATTTTAGCTTTGGCTATGGCTGCTAATGCATAGATTTCCCAAATGTTTAAACTCAGCCAATCAATATATAACAGGCATCATTAAAAACTCAATATTTTTCTTCCCTATAATTATCGTAGAGCTATAGAGTATCTTCTAAATACAGAAAGATGTTGTGGCTAACAGAGGTACCTGAGACAGTGAATGTTAAGTTTGCATTTCATTTACTTTGGGTTATGTTGTGATTTGAACTACAGGCCTGCTTTGGGGGAATAAAAGAAGGCCCATATGTCTCTATATGGGCTAATAGGAATTGGGTATGTGCCAGTTACCTGCCTCCTTGGGGTACTTCCATGCTACTTGCTATGCAGCACAACTAAGCCAATACAGATCGTGGTAGTAATTTGCTCTGGTAAAGGCTATTAGTAAATTATTACTATGCTGAAGCAAGGGGAGAGCAGAAAGAAATGCTCCTGGGGTGCTGTGACTACTACTACCCATGAATTAATATGACCTTTGTTCTTGAGATACCATCTAGTTCTTTTTTACTACAAAACAGTGCCACAGCATGTTATTAGTTTGAGTCTTGTTTGCAGGAGCTTTTTCTTTTGAAACTCTGTATTGAACATTGTTGCACAATAACATTCAGCTTTATGGAATTATACCTGAGTGTAATAGACAGATACCCCAATGCTGTGTTCTGTGCTTCCCTGTTTGAATGAATGCCAGTGGGAGGTTTGACTAAACTTATTAAAAATCACTGTTGGGGCTATCCTGTGTTCTGCACACGTTCAAATACAGGCTATTAAAGGACTTTTTGTGCATACATGGATTTCTGCCAACCCCATCAGCCCTCTCGCCAGAAACCTAGGGAGAAAGACTTTGCAACCTGCCTAGAAAGTGAATACACCTGGGCTCTGATTGTCCAAGAGGAGAGTGCATTCCAAAGCAGAGGATCCCTTATGGAGAACATCTTGCTTCTTGTTTTATACTAAAGGGGATACTGCTGATCTCCAATGGCTGCAGTATGGCACAGGGAGGGAGGGAATCTCTCAGATAACCCAATCCCAACCTATTTATTAACTTCAGGGATTCAAATCACACATCCTGCATTCCACCTACTGGTCTATTAGAACCATTCCACTCTGATGCCTTCTTCCAAGTGACTTCAAGCTATTGACCCAGGCCATGTCAAGTTTAAACCTACACACTGTAAATTAGTGGCAGGAACAAGCCTGTTTTGGCAATGAGTTAGATAAGGTACCCTGATAGTTATTTTCCATTTAAAATGTCCAGGATTCCTTGACTTCATTAAAAATTGTGTGACATAGTTGTAGTGTGTACTGTTTGATTAATGCAGGAATAATACTTTGGGGGCATATCCTGGCATCAGTTCACCACCTGTGGGCCTGGATTTCCCTGAGAATAGGGAACAAAAGATATCCTGCTGAGCTGCCATAGCAGTGAGAACACATTTTGGATGCTACTGCAGCCTGAAGGCCATGGATGAACCACCTCCAGTAGGGATGTATGATGAATGTGGCTTTTCATGGTTGCAATTTCATGGGGCAACCCTCCTGTCTGCTAGAGCTCAGTGAACCATGGTAGAGCTATTCCCTGCGGTGCATAGGGAACAAGAGTACACAACCCTGTATGAGGACCACAAATCCTGCCCTGGGGTAGTAGAGCTGCACTAGTTCCTTTGTGATTAGGCTTCTCTACTGTGGGGGTGGGATGGAAGAGTGTGGAGAGAGGATCCTGCCATAGACAAAAGCTTTTTTGACCTAGAATGGTATCAAGAAACACAGCGAGAACAAGCAGAATGGAGAAGTTTATATTTCAGATGCAGAAATGCAGCCATTTGCCACAGTAATTGTGTCTGACACAAAATGCTTTTACTGAACCACAATTAGTGAGTAGTAAATAACGTTAAACCAAATCATTCACTGGTATCAAACATTTTCCTCTCTCTCTCTCTCACTCCTGAGTAAGTCTTACTTTGTCAGATAATGATGATGTATTCTTGTTTCACAATGGCCAAAGTTTTGTGGTCCCTAGAATGCTAAAAGCCAGGTGCAGGTAGCTTTGCTATCTTTGTTTAAGAAAAAAATGAAACCCCAGTAATGCATGATCCTTCTAGCTGTCTACCCCAGTTTCTAGGAGCAGGGGAACTGCCCCTGTAAAACAGTTCAATGGTCTAGCTAGTGCAGTATCCTGTTTCTGACTGTGTTTAGTGCACATGAGTTCCTGAGAATGATAGTTCTCCTGATACGCTATTCTACCATAGTGAACATTTCTTCATAACACCTTTTTACAATGAGCTAGTGCCCTGAAGAATGGTTGTAGGGTTTTATCCTGGCTAGTGGAACTACAGGAGGGCTGCTTACTCATACAAGTATGTGCCTTTTTATTTTTTGTCTTCCAGAAGATAAGGTGCTAATATTGCATGTCTGAATTGTGTAACCACTTAGCAAAGCCAGGTGGTAGATAACTAGGTCACACCTTTCAAAGCCGATGATAAACATTAACTAAATAATTATTAATAAAAACACTGGTGCTCAGAATAAAAGAAAGGAAGCTGCTGTCAACATGTTTCCTGTCAAAGCCCTCAGCTTTGGAATTGGTCCCTTCCTTGACCCACCACACTCTAGATTTGTTAGCCTTTTAGAAGTGTGGAATCTTGCCCTTCGCACCCTCCCTCTCCCCAGTAGCTTCACAGGGAATGGAGAAGGTGATGATATCGGTTTTTTGGGGGGAACTGGGACAGAAGGTGTAAATATGAGTAGAGGGTCTGAGTCGATGCACCAGATAAGGCTGATAAAATAAACAGGATGACATTATTACAAAGAAAAAATAGAAACAGCATTTTTCATTCTGTTAAAGTAGTTCATTACATCAGTCACATTTTAGTGAAAAATTAGCTTCAGTCTTTCAGGTATTTTTTAAGTTTCCCCACCTCTACTTAAAAAAAACTTTCATACTGGAAAAAGTATGGCTTCAGCAAAATATTTTTCATCCACAAAACTTTTTCCTCCAGCTCTGGGTAATATTGGTGAACTATTGGTGGCATATGGTAGGATTTTATTACAATAGAGTTTGTAATATTGCATATTTCATTTGCCATTATTCAACACATAGCATTTTCCTGGGTGATTTTTATATGTTGGTTTACAAATCAAAATAAATAATGTAAAAAGCACTTTTCAGGAAAAGGTTCTTGGACAATTGAATCAGAAAGAAAAACAGGAACATAAAAAGTATATGGAGCACCATCACTTTAATAGTTTCACAGTCCTCTGGCATATTTTCCAGAATTCTCTAGGCACTATGAAACCTAGGTTGCGATCCTGGGAATAAACCCCAGGGAATCTTTTTTTAATGTTAGCAGCTTTTATTGTCCGTAGAAAAATAATCATTTCAACATAGGCTCCTATTGTAGGCAACTCTCTTAATGTTTTTTTCCAGTTTAATACAAATGTGAAATTGGAGAGTCTACGTGGTCCTTGGGGAAAGTTTGTTAGTTTGTTTGCTTGTCTGAATATTATGGTATGGACTGTTTTAGGGTTTGTGTACTAAGCCTAGCAGCCTGCTAGCCAAGTGGTCTTGGCAAGGGGTTCTAGCCTGCTTGCTTCAATTGTTATTCCATTCCTTTGTCAACGGAACCTAAAGGGATCAACTCTTGGTGAACAGAAGTTAAAAGCTAGTTCTTAGGTGTTCAGAGAAGCTAGTAAACAGAAGCAGCAAATAGGAGTTTTGTGATGGAGTTTAGAGCCAGAGGTCTAAATTTAGGCCTCCCAAAAACAAACAGCCCCCTCTGCAAGAGTAAAAATAATACACCCAGAAGTCTGGCAGCAGGTGGGGGAGTTTTCAGTTTATTGCACTGACTGCAGCATGTATGATTACTTGCTTTGTGGGAAGATGCCAAATAAATGTATTCAGTACAAGCAGTTTGTGGTCTTCAGAGGCCAAGAATGAACTCTTGAGATGAAAGTAGCTGAACTGAAGGAGCTAAGGGAGACAGAGATACATAGACAAGACTTTCTGGGACAAATTAGTGTGATCCTTCCCCAAATATGACAGCCTGGGTGCTACTGAGGAGGAAAAAAGTCACAAGAAAGGAGATCATTAAATTTGAGCTTGAGTCCTATGGCTGGGATTCTCCTTAC
Organism: Apalone spinifera; assembly: GCA_030068395.1. Lineage (NCBI taxonomy): Eukaryota > Metazoa > Chordata > Testudines > Trionychidae > Apalone > Apalone spinifera. The sequence goes on from CM057847.1 coordinate 164,652,001, forward strand.
TGATGATGTTATGGTGTTCTCGCACACAGGTAATCTCTCCCCAGGAGAGGGGTCCCCAGTTTTCAGATAACAGTAATGGGAGATGCAATGATTAGAAATATAGATAGTTGAGTTTCTAATGACCAGGAGAATCACATAGTGATTTGCCTTACAGGTAGTAAGGTTGCAATTTCTTGACAAAGCTAGCTAGACAGACATAATGAAGTCTCGGGAGGAGCTGGTGGTCATGGCAAGTTTAGGTAACAACATAGGGAAAAGTAGGTATGAGGTCTGGGAGGCCAAATGTAGACTTCTAGGTAAGAGATTAAAGTTCAGGACACCTATGCTTGCATTCTCTCAAATGTTTCCAGTTCCATATGCAGGACTAGTTAGGCAGCTCAGGGTTTCAATGTGTGGATGAGACAATGGTGCAGGGAGGAGCGATTTGGGTTTATTAGGAATTGGGAACTATTTAGGAAAGGAGGAGCCTATATGGGAAGGATGAGCGCCACCTAAACCAAACTGGAACCAGACTTGTGGTGTATAAACATAAAAAGACCATTGGGAAGTCTTTAAACTAAGGGTATGTATACACCCGAGTTTTGCTGCCAAAATAGTGAGAGCGTTTACACTGCAATCCAACTTTTGTCAGGAAAAACACGCAGTTTCAGTGACAAAAATCTTCCAACCTTGTGAGACTTTTTTTCCTCCCATCCTTTATTGTCCACAAAGAGCCTTGAAAAGAGGAGACAGAGGCATTCCTTGGTGAAAGGTTTATTAAAGGGAATATGCTATATGCCTTGAAAGAGAAGAGGACTGAAATTGATAAGTACAGATAGGAACTGAACATAAAGAGTCAAATGAAAAAGAGTCCCATTCAATTGCATCACATGAAGGCAGACAATTAAATATTGACAAATGCTATAAGTGCTTCTATACACATCCTAGAAGTCTAAATACTATGTTGGATGAACTTGAGTACCTTGTATTAAATGAGGCCTCACAGAAACTTGATGGAATGATGATAGTCAATATGCTATGGTAATCCTAGAGTACAAAATATACAAGAATGACAGAGTGCAGAAGTGGTGGTGGGGAAGTGTCACTATATGTGAGGGGTGGGAGGGAAGCAGTGGCAAATATAGTTAAAAATCTTAAATGAATTGAAGTGTACATAGAAGCTGTTTGGATAGAAAGTCTGTGCTTGAATAATGAGAATATAGCAATAGGAACATACTATTAGCCACCTAACTACTTCTATATTCTCATTGTGAAATGCTCAGGAAGATTAGAGAAGTGACAAAAACAGAAAATCTGATAATAATGGTTAATCTATCTCTACATCCACTGGGAATATGACACTTGAGGCCAGTATGTAGAGAGAAATTTTCTAGATACAATTGATAACTGCAGCTTGTGCTGGAACCCACAAAAGGAGAGGCAAATCTTGATTTACTCCTCAGGAGAGCAAAAGATCTAGTTCAACAAATGAATATAGTTGAACTACTTGGTGGTAGTAGTAACCATAATGTAATTAAACTTAGCATCCTTTTAGGGGGATGAACCCTTCCATGGTAAGTTTCTTTAGTACTTTAACTTCAAGAAGGGAAACTACACAACAATGAGGAAGCCAATTAAGTGGAAATTAAAAGGACCAGCCAGAAATGTGAAATGCCTGCAAGCTGCATGGAAACTATTTCAAAATACCGCAATAGAAATAAAAAACTAAACCCAAAGGGGAAAAAACCAAAACAAACAGTGAGAGAACCAAAAATGGCCACCATGGTTAAACAGCTGAGTAAGAGAAGAAGTTGAGGCAAAAAGCTGGAGTCTGAGCTGCTGCCTACATGCTGTACTCTGGAGGAGCAGCTCAGTTTTAAAGGGCCACAGCCTGTACTATGCATTCACTCACATTCCAGTGCCCCAGGGTGCATCACTCATCCCTAGGACCCTACCAAATTCACAGCTATGAAAAATGTGACACAATCTGGGGAATCTGGTCTTTTGTGTGCTTTTGAGTTATCCTAGACAGCTTCCTCGTGGAGACCAGTATTTCTCAAATAGGGAGTCCTGACCCAAAAGAGAGTTACAGGAGAGGTCACAAAGGGTACATCTAGACAGCGGTTCTATTTTGGGATAAGTCCGGAGTCCTGAAAGAGCATTTTCCATGTCTTAACAGCACTTCCGTTATTTCAAAATAATGGGCTTGCTTTTCTGATGTCCCAGTAAACCTAGTTCCATGAGGATTAAGGGACTTGTTGAAATAATGGTCTATTTCAAAATTAGGTGCTGTGTATGTTGGTGGCATGGTATGATATTGCCATCCTTACTTCAGTGCTGCTGCATGTAGAGCTGGACCCTTGGTCAGCAGCCACCGTTCTGGCCACCCTTATATCTGCTCTGCTGTCTTCAGAGCTGAGTGGCCAGAGAATGGTGGCTGCTGACTGAGGGCCCAGCTCTACATGCAGCAGCACACAAGTAAGGGTGGCAATACCGTACCATGCCATCCTGACTTCATGTGCTGCTGGTGGCAGCTATACCTTCAGAGCTGGGTTCCTGGCCAGCAGCTGCTGCTTTCCAGGTGCAGCGCTCTGAAGGCAGCACCACTGCCACCAGCAGCAGTGCAGAAGCATGGGTAGCAGTACCACAACTCCCCCTACAATAACCTTGCAATCCTCCCACAACTCCTTTTTGGGTCAGGACCTCTACAGTTACAACATTGCCATTTCAGGTTTAAAGAGAGAAAATATTAAAATTAATGATTTTTAAAATCCTAGGATAGTGAAATTGTATTGTAAATTTAGTAGGACCCTACTCATTACCCTTGTGGCTTAGTGTGCATGTGTGTGTGGGGGGGTGTAGAACCAGGTTCCTCTCTCCACCCCCAAGTCTTGGGCATTCACTGCAAATCTATGGGGCCCCATTCCAAGCAATCCACCCCGAGGAACATCTCATAATGTTCAGAGTTACGAACATTTCTGAGTTAAGAAGAACCTCCATTCTGGAAGTGGCTGTAACTCAGATTCTACTGTGATTGGGCCAAAAAATAATTTGAAGACCCACTAACAAAAGAGACACAAATTAATAGCATTTTAAAAAAATGTACACCAGAGCCAGCAAGCCTGCCAAACAACTAACAGAGCCACTGGATAATCAAGGTGCTAAAGGAGCTCTCAACTTAGACAAGGCTGTTGTGGTGAAGCTAAATGAATTCTTTGCAACAGTTTTCACATTAACACATGGGTGGGGAATTAGCAGCACAGGGGCTGGACACTGTTTGCCAGGGTTTGCTGCTGGCAGGCCACCAGATGCATTATTTGCATGCACATCCACAGGTATGGCTGCTTGCAGCTCCTAATGGCTCTGGTTCATCATTCCTGGCCAATGGGAGTTGCAGAAAGCAGTGGCCTGGCCCACACCTCTTCCCACAGTTCCCTGTGCAGGGAACAGTGAACCGGGGCCAATGGGAGCTGTAAGTGGCAGTATTTGCAGATATGCAGGTAAGCAAAGTACCTGGTGGCTCACCCGTGGTGAACCCCAGTGAACCATGTCCATGCTGCTTATTGCCTATCCCTGCTGAGGGAGTTTCCCACACCCATACCATTCTTTTTTGGTGACAAAGCTCCGGAGCTATCCCAGGTAGAAGTGTCAGTAGTAATCAACAGGACTAGATGGTATTCAATCAAGGGTTCTGAAGGAGCTCCAGTATGAAATTGCATTACTACTAACTGTGGTATGTGTGTAACCTATCAGTTTAATCAGTCTCTTTACCCAAAGGCTGGAACAGAATTAGCAGGTACATAGATAAACATTATATGCTGGGGAAGAGTCAACTTCTTTTGTAAAGGGAAATCATTCTTCACCAATCTATTTGAATTTTTGAAGGTGTCGATAGGTATGTGGACTTGGACTGTCAAAAAGCCTCAGATAAGCTCCCACACCAAAGGCTCTTAAGCAAAACAAGCAGATTTGGCATAGGAGGAAAGGTCCTCTTGTGGATCAGTAACTGGTTAAAAGATAGAAAACCAAGGGTAGGAATGAATGGTCAGTTTTAACAATTGAGAATGGTAAATAGCAGGTCCCCCAAGCTATCTACTGGGCCCTTTGCTGTCAACATATGATGCGGAAAAAAGCATAAAAAGTGAGGTCACCAAGTTTGTGATACAAAATTACTCAAGGTAGTTAAATCTAAAGCTGACTGTGATAAGTTACAAAGCACTCTCAAAAAACCTAACAAAACGGCAAATGAAATTCAGTGCTGATAAATACAAAGTAAGGCATGTTGGAAAAAATAATTCTAACTATAGAGACAAAATGATGGGTTGTGAATTGATATTACCATTTGAGAAAGATCTTGTATTCATGGTGTACTGTTCTCTGAAAACATCTGCTCAGTGTGCAGCAGTAATCAAAACTAACAGAATGTTAGGAACCATTGAGATTGGGATAGATAATAAAGAAAAAGGCATTATATGCATCTGTGATATGCCTACTCCTTGAATATTATGTGCAATTCTGGTTCCCCATCTCAAAAAAGATATAAAGAAGAACTGGAAAAGGCACAGAATAGGGCAAGTAAAATAATTAGGGATGTCGAATAGCTCTCATAAGAGAAGAAATCAAATAGACTGGATCTGTTCAGCTTAGAAAAGCAACAATAAGGAAGGCTAAAATAGAGGTCTACAAAACTGTGAATGGTGTGGAGAAAATGTTTGAGGAAGTGCTATTTACCTCTTCAGATAACAAAAGAACCAGGGGTCACCCAATGAAATTAAAAGGCAGCAGGTTTAAAACAAAGATAAATATTTCTTCACACCACACACAATCAACATGTGGAACTCATTGTCAGGCCAAAGCTATAACTGGCTCAAAAACCAATCAGATAACATCATGAAGGATAGGTCCATACATGGCAATTATTGAAGATAGGGACACAACCCCATGCTCTGTGTGCCCCTAAACCATTGACTACCACTGGCTGGGACTGGATGATAGGGGCTTGGATCACTTAATATTTATCCTGTTCTGTTTATTCCTTTTGAAGCATCTGACACTAGCCTCTGTCAGAAGACAGAATACTGGGCTAGATGGGCCATTGCTCTTATGCTGCATATCTATTGTAAAGCTTAATGCATTGTCCTAAGGATTTTTTTTTGGATGATTGATCTTGTTCCCATGAGCAGTGTGGGGGTCTTCACAGTTTCCTTTCTGGGAGACAATAGTTGAGTGTGTTCATCAGCCCTGAAAAAAAGATCATGCTCTGTTAAACCAAACCATGCTGACAGATATAGCCACTGTTAGATCATCATATGTTGCTCAGGATTGCATAACTAGACAGTGTTTCTGAAATGCTTTCTAGACCACAGAAGTTAGATGCATAGTATCTTTTATCATGTAAAAATATGAACACTCAGTCAACTGTGGCCATCAATGCAGCATATGCTTATAAAAACTTTTAATGTAAAACTGCAGTTGTTAATGCCTGTTCTTGCCGTGTAGTGTAGAGAACAATTCCTTAAGAAACCCAGAAGTGGCACATGCCAGAAAGTGCAACTGTGTCAGTGCAGGTGCGGTACATGCATCTGAATCCCTGAATAAACTGCCTTATTTTGTTGGTCATCTTCCTTTTCAAGTGCAAACTAATGATTCTTATCAGCCTCTTGTAACTGTTTAGTTTGTAAGATGCTACCAGACTATTTGTTGTTTAAGTTTTTCCTGTTACAGACTAACTTGGCTACCTCTCTGAAGCTTTAATTCTTTTTGTAGAACCTAATGGATTGTGTCTGTGTTAGCTGTTTCTGTGCCCAAGGGCTAACTAGGGACATATAAACCTCAGGTACAAACAAGTTCTAGTGACCAATGTTCCCTCTAATTTTTTCCATCCATTTGTGGAATGAATTTTATGTGCATCAAAACATATGAAGATGTGCACCAGCAACACATACTGCTGGCTGTGGGTGCTGAGGATACTCTGCTAATCAGCTGGGTGGCATTTGAATCTCTCCCGGATGGCCACCCAAATGCTTAGCATACAGGGAACATTGTATAGCTTATTTTTTTTTAGCATGCACGCAATATCTTTGGAAATATTCCAGTGAAATGGAGCACTTATCCACGATTAAGATGAGACATTTTGGGAGAGTGAGGGATTGCTATTCTACCTCTTCCTATAATAGCTGTAATTATTGATTGGACATACAGATCAGGATTGTACTGAGGAGCACATCCTAGAGCTCCAAGAGACTCTTCCAACTGGTCAGCAGCAAAACAGTCTGAGGAGGTGAATACTCTGTTTTGAAAAAATTGTGCTTACTGCAAACTTTTTTAGGTAAAAGTAACTTCAGTATGCCATGATCTATCTGGAGCCAAACCAACATGTGGGAATCTAATGAAGACCTCATTCAGCCTCCTGAGCAAGCCAAGAACACCTTGAAGATTTTGAAAATGCCCCAGAAATGTTCTGTAACTATGTTAGAGCCAGCCTGCACCACCTGAAACTAGACAAGAATAAGGAACCCACTCCCTAACCTTACAGAATTATCTAGGTTCATCTTCCATTACTGCAGACCACACTGACTTACCGGCTATAAAGAAGGTGTATCTTTCCCCATTGTGCAAGAACTATCTGTATCTAGGGATAACTTAGGATACTTCTATATAAAGCCCACACTATTCCCTGTAGCAGTATGATTCTCATTTACTCCCTTTTGTCTCTTGCCTATTGCATTAGTTTGATACTTCCATAGAATTTAGCTTCAACTTGTGTTCTGTTTTCAAAATCAATGCAGATTTCTTTCTACTGCCACTGTAAGCAGCATTATTTTCTGGCTTGGTTTTTGCTGCATGGACATGATTCTGGATTGATTTGGGTTGATTTAGAGTGTCAAGTTCATTATGAGTCCAATTTGATAACAGCTTGTTGGGGATGAGGGTAAGATGGGGACAGTTTACAGATGGTTCTGGCTGAGTGCAGGTTTGTGAATAGTTGATTCCAGAAAATTCAGGCTTGAATTTAGTTCTGTTCTGGTTATAGTATCAAGTTTGTTCATGTTTCTTTCTGGTTGAAGATTGTCTCCTTATCGAAATGCTAAACCCTCTGATATTGCTATGTATACAGATTGGATGACTGTCAAAACATTATTGTATAACTTTAAAAATTCTGGCACCAACGATAACCTCTGCTAATGTACTGTACTGGCATTCAGACAGGGACTGCTGCACTACAGGAGTGTGTGATGCATGCAAAGTGGTTCTATTATAAAATGCAGTGTGAGCGCTAGGTTCTGAATGCAGGCTGTTTGCCGGGAGAGCTTTGAGCAGAATGCTGAAAGTTTCCATTTTTGCCAGCTTGTTTTTTTCCATTTTGTTGCTTGCCGAAAGCTTTGAACATTGGCTAAGGCTCTAAAAAATCATGTTAATAATAATAATTATAATAATTAATGTAGCCTAAGTGGTTTTGGAAAACAAAAGACATGTATAAAGGCTTATAAGGATTTAGAAAATTGGTACGGGGAAAAAAAGCAATTTAAAAGGCAGGCTGAAGTGGCCTCTGATTTATCAGTGTTGCATATGGACTGTAAAGCTGCCCTAAACAGGCAGCTAGGGATTCTCCCTTTCTGGGATAAATCTTGGTGGGTGTAGAGCCAGCATGGCTGGCCTTTTATCACATCTTCTGCCCTATCTCCATGTCAGGGATGGAAGGAGTAGGACTTGCATGTGCTGAATGTTGTTGATCCTCAGCTGGTGTGAGAGTCCCTTCAGGACCCTTACGAGCAGGTATGAAAGCAACTCTAAGGCAGGGAAACTCTGGGATCCTTAGGAAGGGAGCATGCAACTTGCATATACCACAGAGCTACAGTTTGCCTTGGCAGTGCATACTGAGCCATAGTTTGTGAGGGCTTCGGGGCAAAGGTGTCATAGGAAGAAGTGATAGTGCAGTCAATGGATCTGCTTCTGTGCACCTCGCTGACCTGTCCCTGCTGCAGAGATGAGGGGTAGGAGTTGCAGGAGCTGTTCTTGCTCAGCTAGGGTTGCCAGGTGTCCAGTTTTGAACTGGACAGTCCAGTATTTGATCTTTCTGTTTGGGAAACAAATTGAGAAAATAGAAATGAGACAATAGAAATGTCTGGTATTTTCTAAATAAGATGTAATGTAGATTGTGAGGTAATGTCAGGCGTGCCCAGTATTTTTGTTGAAACCATCTGGCAACCCTAGCCCAGCATCATTTAAAACACTTGGTTTCCAAAGGTTTAACTTTGGACAATATTGTCCTCTGGGGTGCCACTGGTAAGGGGGAGAGCCCAGGCAGTTGGACTGGGATTGAGCTCTAATTTAAGCGTGGCAGTGGCTCTTTCGCCAGATCTGTGGTGCTGTCCTTTGGCCAGTTCGCCCATCTCTACTTCTACTGTGCTGAGCTATTTAACAGTAGCTCACTGCACCCTCCTGGTTGCTGGCAGGAACTGCACTCGAGTGCTTCTCAGCTGCAGGGAGTCTGATGTGTCATGTGTCCATCTAGATGCAGTCATGCTGTAGGGCTCTGGCCCATTCCTTACCATACCTCTACTCGTAGATCCCTTTTAGGGTTACAGAGCCTCAACACATGGGGTTGTGTACTGGAGCAGGGAGGTGGGTGAATGTATACGCCTGATGGGGGGGCCTGCCAGGGCCGACTTATCCATTAGGCACAGTAAGCACGGTGTCTAGGGCCCACGATACTTTTAGGGGACCACAAAAATGTTTTAATTTATTTTAAAATCAGAAGGAAAAAAATGAACTTTTAGGGTCAAAGAAAATGTTTTAATTTTTTTCTCACATCAGAAAAAAATGAAACTTTTAGGGCCCACAAAAATCTATTAAATTTTGCCTAAAACAGAAAAAAAAATGTTGAAGTATTTAAAGTTATATCAAAAATAATTTGTAATTTTTTTTTTTATGGAGGAAGGGGCCCACGAAGGCAAAAGTGCCTAGGGCCCACAAAAGTCATAATGTGGCACTGGGGCCTGCCGAGTATGGGTGCCCATAGGGGTGACTGAGCGAAGAAGAGACTAAAAACAGTAACGGGGATAATGGAAGTGGAGTAGAAAGGAAGGGATGTAGACAGTGTTCCCTATAAGCTGAGCATTTGGGTGGCCACTTAGAAGAGATTCAGGTGCCACCCGGCTGATTACCAGAGCACCCACGGCCGGTAGCATATGTTCCTACTGGTGGTGCACAGCTGCACAGGCCTCACTGCACATAACATTTATTCCGCACTTGTATGAAAGAAAAAATTAGAGGGAACAGTGGCCTTAGATGGTGGAAGGCTGTAGGACTGCTGTGAGTGCAACGACTGGAGAATGGGTACATAGCAAGGGGCCAGACTGCATGATGGCTCTATTTGGAATTTTGTCCCAGACTCTAAAGACCTGGCTACAGTCTTGAGAAAAAAGTCCTTACAAAAAAAGAGATTGGACAGAGCCTGCTCTGGCTGAAACCCCCTTCACTTGGATTATGGAAAACTGAAGAATGTAGTAAATGAGATAATCTTATAATGTCAGGGGGATAGAATAGATAAACTTCTAGAACTTTTGGATCCTTATGGTTCTGTGCTTTGTATCTCCAACATTGTTTTGTTTTTTTAATCACAGAGCAGTTTGCCTCTCTTTTCTTAGACCACGTATCCCCCGCAGTGCGCCTAGCTATTTACCAAATGACTGAGTGGGAGGCAGAAGAACATGTATTTTCAAAATCCGTACATCCCTTCAGGTGATCTTTTATTGTCAAATTAATACCCTGAAAATGTCAGTGACTTCCTTCCACACCTGCAAGCCCCTCTTCATAAAAACATTTTACATGTGAGCAATCTCAAATTGGTAGGCTTCTGGGTGTTTTAATAAATAGAAGAGGAAATGACAGAAGTTTTTTTTTTCTCATTTTTATTTTTGAAACTCAGAAGAAAAATTATTTGCAATAGGCGGGCAACAATATTGCTGGCCAAATACTTCCCATAATTATGAGAGTGATTTCTATCAGACTGTCTCACCAAATGACAGTAAAATAATAATAAAATAATAAATAATCAAGGAAATAAAAATTGCTGACTCATTATTACCTCTCTTTGCTGACTTGGAACTAGGATATCTGGAACATTTCTCTTGGCATGTGAGATCATGAACAAGTTGTTCATTAAGCAGTCAAATAAGCAGAGGTCAGGATCTGAGAAAACCCACTGCAGTCACAGTTTTGCTCCATAATTAAAAAACAATGAGGAGTCTAGCAGTATCTTAAAGACTAACAAAACATGTAAAGGAGCATTCCTTCATTTCCAGTGAAGGAAATTCAACTGTCAGGGAAGCGCACACCTATGCTTTTTTGCTGTGATAAGGAATGATATCACATAATATAGTTGAATCCTATTTCCATTTATATTAAGGGAGAAAATTCTGTTGACTTTAATGAAAGCCGAATTGGATTCCTAGTTGAAAATTTGGGCTGGCTCATGTGTAGTTGTGCTTTTGGCTAAGGAGAATTAGTCATTGACTCAGGAGAATTGGATTCTATTGTTGGTCCTACTACTGACCCTAAGTCAATCATTGCGCTTCTCTCTGAGTTTCATGTTCTTTGGCCTGTCTTGTCTATTTAGCTGTTAAGCTCTTCAGAGCAAAGGCTGTCTCAGTGGCTATGTCTACACTACAGCATCCACACCTCAAGCACATTTTTGCACAAGAAAATTTACAGTAGAATGGCAGAACAGAGGGCTTGTTGTGGTGTAGGTATACCTCTTTCTATGAGGAATAACTCCTTTTTGCGCAAGAGTTCTTGCACAAAACTGTGTGTGTGGATACTCAACAGGGGTTTCTTGCACAAAAAGAGCCTATCAGAAAAAGCACAGGTGCTCTGATGGCCATTCTGTGAATAGCAATCAGAAATTTATTGTGCAAGAGTGTCCATGCAGTGTGGACATTCTCTTGTGAAAAAGCGCAACGCAAAAGTGATGCGCTTTTGAGGTGTGGACCCGCTTTTGCAAAAGAATCCTGCAGTGTAGACAAAGCCAGTGTGTTTTCTACAGTTTGTCACACGGTCTTGCCCTGTTGGGTTAGAATGAGAGGGAGGTGTTGGAGAACCTGGGTTACAGGCCTAAATGTCTGGAAGTAACATAAACTATGGAGAACAGAAAAGGTTTGGGAGGAATGCTTATGAATTAATTTTGACTAAGGTGTGTAAGAGGACAATGAGCCATCAATGAGGAAATGTCTGAGGAAAACATGAAAAGATGAGACTGATTACCAAAAGCAAGCAAAATCACCACTCTATGCTTTCCTATCTTAGTTATTATATCTTTTGGAACATCATAGTGAATATCGGAGTCTATCAATGGGTTCTATAACCAAGTAGCTGAAATCCCTCATTGTGTATGAGACTCGGGTAGTGTATGAGACTTGGTTCCAAAAGGACTTTTTCTTTGAAGAAAAAAAATGGTGTAATTTGCTCAGACAAAGGTCTAGAAACACATTACAAAGAAAATCACATCCCAAGAAAGGAAATTGCCACATCTTAACAAGCTTATGAGTGAGACCTTCATTATGTATCATACTTAAACTCATGAACTGCTTGTGGCAAAAGACAATTTTGCTCATAAGAGTCTTTTTGAAAGGAATTGAATAGTTAAAGCTGATATATAGGAGTAGCTTCCTCTGATTTTTTTAAATGATTGGTTGACTGCTATGACCTATGTACTTATGTAATGAAAATTCTGAAAAAAATGTAATTCTGAAATGTATTCTGAAATTTAAGATAGATTATATGGACTATTGCAGGATATAAAGCAATCTGATCAGATGGAACTAAATCCTTACTGAGGAAGTACATTGCTGCTTCTTTGAAATGGAGATACAACTGCATATTTTCTTTCTTAAAAATGAGAGGTGATTATTTTGTAGATGGAGCTATCATCAATCACTAACTAACTACTAGTTGGGGAATGTAAATATGGTACCAAAGTGGACAAGTAGACTCAGGAGCTAGATTATTTAATATTTGTATTGTGGTAGGACCTAGAAGGCTAAAGACTCGGTGTAAATTGTCATAGTACCATAGAATTCAATAGAGCTATTACAATTTACACCCCTGAGACCCTGTCCCAGAGGCCTCAAGAGATTAAGGGCAGTATATGATGTGAAACAAAAGGTGTAATGGGTTACACCTTTTACATTTAGATCAATGGTTTGTATCTAGTGCAAGATGATAAGGGTGTTTAATGCCCTACTGGAAATGTGCTGGTCATTCCCATCCTGTACCTACTGGACTAATATCCATATAATAGAAATGAACTTCAGAGTAGGGATGTTAAATATTGGTTAATTGACTGGTTGAGTAACCTCAAGAATTCGTATTGGTTAGTCTACTATTCTATAGTCCCCGGGGGTGGGGCCGGAAGCCGATGAGCTCCGGCCTCACTCCCGAGGAGCCCCCTGCTACTTCATGCTGCTGTCTCTGTATCAGAGACAGTAGCGTGGAGTGCCAGGTGGGAGCTGGTCCGCGAGGGGAGCCAATTTAAAAACCAGTGCCCCTTGGCTGCTTGTCACCCGTGCTGCTGGCTATGATAAAGAGGCAGTCGTGTGGGGTGACAGCAGCCCCTGTCTGAGGTGGTCTGAGCTCCCAGACCTGGCATGAGCTGGAACAGAGCCGGCTGCCTGCCTGCCCAGCTCCTAATACACTTCAAATGCAGAGCCGCTGAGCTGGGCTGCCTGCCCACCTGGCTCTTAATACACTTCAAATGCAGAGCTGCAGCAGGGGTAGGTTCCGCAAGCCAGGACTGAGACGGGCTGCTGGCCAGCCTGATAAAAAATATACTGGCAAGGGATGGGGGAGGGAAATGCATGTAGTTGATAAACAAAAGCTGATAGGTTAATTCTATCAGCTAATTGGTTAATCAACTATACTATTACATCCCTACTTTGGAGGAGACTAAAAAGAAATGAACTTGAACGAAAACTGAAATAGCTTTTGACCCCATTGTATGGCATAGTTAAGCTAAAGTGGTGATTTGGTTTGAGGAAATGTCAACTGTTCTTGGTGCACTCCAGAGCAGGGGTCGGCAACCTTTTCAACCAAAGAGCCAAGCTACGTCAAAATTCAGAACAAGTAGTCAACAAAGGGTTGTATAAGAATGACCAGTTGCATGACTGAAAATATACAACTTAATATTATTGATAATTGACATGATGATTAATAATAGCATAAATGAAACATTGTACTCACTTTACTTAATGGAACTTCTGCTGCTGCTGAGGGTGCAGTTTGTGGATGTGGGGGTGCAGGAGTCAGGGTTGGGAGTGTATAAGGGGCTCAGGGCAGGGGGTCTGGGTTTGTGGGAGGTGCATGGGGTAGGGAGCTGGGGGTGGGAAATAGAGTATGTGGGGAGGCCCTGGGACCTTACCTGGCCAGGGCTGGGCTGCTGCACCCAGGCAGCAGTGGCTGGATAAGGGGCCAGGCTAAGATCACCACGGCCAAATAGTGGCCTCCCCACCTACTCATGCCACAGCAAGAGGGGGGTTGTCACCAGCTCTTCCTGCAGCCAGATAGGGGCCAGACTGTGGGGCCTGCCCCAGGATCACAGCTGGGGACAGGACACTGCAGCCAAATGGGGGATGGGTCCTGATTGGGGCCTTGTTGCCCAGGCTTCATTTTAAATAAAGAAAAATATTATGTCCAACAGTAAGGTTTCAACATTGTCTTTATTTATGGCAGGGGTAGGGAACCTTTTTTGAGAAAAATCAGTCAGGGACCACACAAGTGAGAAGAAGAAAAAAAAACCCCTCCAGCGCTCCTCCCCCAGCCCTCACTCCCCTGATGCTCCAGCCCTATGGAGGAGGAGAGGCAGGGAGGACTGAGGTTCAAGGCCTCAGGCCAGATTAACTCTTCTGGGGTTC
>CM057847.1:164682650-164697642 GCA_030068395.1 Apalone spinifera
ATACCTCTTGCTTGGGGCTGGAGCCCTTGAGATTCAGTTTTTGTCCTCCTGCCCAAACCAGTGAGGCTTTGCTTCCTGCCACATTGGGAAGTGGGGCTCAGGCTTTGGTTCCCCCTCTGGAGGTTGTGAAGTAATTTTTGTTACCAGAAGGGGGTCACAACAAAGTTTGGGAATGCCTGGTTTAAACCAATGTTAAAGTCATTGGGCTAGATTCACCAGTCAGCATTGTTGTAACTTAATTAATTTCAGTGTATTTTTACCCACTTACAACAGTGGTGAATTTGGCCCTTGTTATGCAATGCCCAGGGGACCCAAACAAAATTCTTTGGGGTCATGAGCTCTGAGGGGAGTTAAATGGGACTCAGAATGAAGAGCTGATTTAATGTAACAGCATAATATCTGCAACCCACATTCTGTATTAATCAGACCATTTGAGCGGAGACACAAGATGATGGAAACGAAGAAACCCGTGAACCTTTGTTTCCTCATATCATGCCCCATTCTCATCAGAATTTTGTCAGCAACAATAGCTGTCCCAGTGCGCCTCAGCCCAGAAGAGAAGATGCAGCTGAAAGCATCCAGAACTGCAATGCTTGCATTTAAAGCCCTTTGAACAAGAACAATTCCTTTGTGTGCTGGCTAGGAATCTGAGCGCATTGGCTGAAAAACAGCCCCAGGAATAGTTCATTAATGCAGACATCAAATGCTAGGCTTCAAATGCTGACCAGTGTGAAAGCCAGTTCAAAAGTGTTCCACAGTCTGACATAGTGCCAGCCTGTGGCAGGAGAGGTTAAAAAAGAAAGAAGCTGCACAGATATTGAAGATCAAATAATTGCCTTTTATCTATAGTGATTGTACATTAACTACACAATAATGAATTTATTGTTGGGATCACGGTAGGACTAAGGGTAACTAACGGTGGAATGGCTCACCGGCTGAAGTAATACATCCACCATCATGTGAGGGCTTTAATTTGAAATTGGAGAAAAGAGATGCTTGGCTCACCCACAAGTAATTGGGCGTGAAAATGTGCACTTATATAGGAGAGAAGAATAACTTGCCAGATATCAGGAATCATTGGGAAATTCGATGGCCTGTGTCACACAAGTTGTCAAAGTAGGTGATCATATTGGTCTTAAAAATCTAAGGATCTGTGTTCTTTTTTCAAAGGTTTCAGGAAGCTAGCTGCTTAGAGAAGCTAATGGAAGAGGCATGAAGCATTTTTTTAAAATAAATACTATGGGTGTTTGCTGCAACATCTGAGCTCTGACTTCTATGGTATTTAATTTCCTCCTGTTCTCTGTAGTCTTGGAAGATGGATGCTATTGTGAATCAGATCATTTACAACCTGCTTCAGGATAGTTCGGTGAAGTCAGTGTATATCCTTAATGCCAACAAACAAATAGGCAGACAAACCAAAAGCCTCACTTCAGGGCCGGTCCTAACCAATTGGCAGTCCCGGGCAACCACCTGGCTCGCCCGTAGGGTTGTCAGATGGTTTAAAAAAAAATACTGGGAAAAAAAAAAAAGGGTCAGGGAGTAACCAGGGAAATCTGGGGGGAGAATTCGGGAGGTCAGGCAGAAATGCGGCTCTAAGATTGGCTCTGCCCCTCTTTAACCATTTGAGAGTTAGCCATAGATCTTATTGCACTAACACATTTCAAGTTGCTGTGATACAAATGTCCTATACTATGCAAAAGGGCCCACAGACATTTCCATGTTTCCTACATTATCTTGGTAGCAGCAGCACTTTCATTGTTATCAGTTACAATGATTTCTAATCATCTAATTACAATTCTTTGCCTGAAAATAATTTATCTTTCTTATTTTCCTCCTCTTAAGAAATATTTATCTCAAAAGTCTGAGCCACCAGTCATAGTTATAGTGTGTGGAGCTTTATAGTATTATAGTATTTAGATTCCTGAACAAAATTTAACCAAAATTGGCTATGTTCTCAGCTTTCTGGTGTTCAGTCTCTCTCTGTGTACAGAAGGTAAAATTTGCATTCTGGGAGTTGTGGCATTAGCTGATCCGAATACATAATAGCATAGATTCCCTCCAAAATGGCAATGTATCTGTGCATTAGGTTTTCTATATCAGTTTTGGAAGGAATGTGATTTAAGCTGCATTTTGGCACCAGCCAAATAAAATGCACCTACAGCTGATGTGTCTACAAATCCCACATGTGGCCATATAAACCATTTAACTTCTCAGGTAAACAGCTACTTACTTGAATGAGAACCTGATCTGTTATGGGATTTTTACACATTCATTAAGTCCATCAGCATTTTTCCTGGTTGAAATTTACATAGGCACACTTCATAATTTATTCTTATGAGACATCTTATCTTTCAGACACCTTCAGATAACCCCTATTCAAAGCCTGTTTGCCAAGTATAAAGGCTTAAAATGTGTCCTGTAGTAATTATCTTGTGGTCTTAGGGTAACTAATTTTGAAGGACCTGATCAAATCAGAATAACAAGATAACAATTACTTTGGAATGGGACAATGGGTCAGAGAAAATAAGAACTGTCCTGGATCTTTGTACAAAACTAAACCCCACCCAAAGTTATGAAACTTGAAAATGTTTGGTCATACCACCTCTCCCTCTAGACACGTCCCACCTCAGCATTTCCTCGTGGTGATGGGGACCAGCAACAGATGTACTGAAATGTTACAAAAGGCTATTTTTTGTGATAGTTGCAGTGTGACAACAACCAGTAAATGCTACAAATTTGTTGTGATTTTCAGCTCAGTTTTAAAGCTTTTATTTAAGTAAGTGTGAAGAAATATCCAAAATGCTTAATATTTGAAAATTTTCTCATTTGTTATTTTACTTTATTGTTACAGATTAACCATTTTTGTAGCTATACAAATATAAAGCTAAATTTACCAAATGAGGCCTCTTAGCTGTGCGTGCAAAATTTGTGCATGCAACTCTTTAATATGCAGATATCTGTGGCTGTATGTACAAATGGGCTGTTTGGATGAACACATGCAGAAATGGTTGCACATGTAGCTCAGATTTGCCATCAACATTTGGCCCATTGTGGCTTGACTATGGCTTTTAATAATCAGCTAAAGAATGTGTAAGTAGTTCTGCCCTGTAACTTAGATTACAAGTTGTTTTGAAAGTTCTGTTATGGCTCATCTGACACAATTTATTTCAGATTCCAAGCAAAATGTACTGGTAGCAAAAAAAACAAAAAACACAAAAAACAAACAAACAAAAAAAAAGCCGCAGCTGGTTCTTTAACATAAAGAAAAATGAAAAACAATTGTGCGTTCTTGTTCTGCCGCCAAATACAATTATGTACTCTTGTCCTTCTGCTTAGACACTTCGGGTGCTAATTTGACTAAATTAGCAGGAGCTGCGGTGACTGAACCATCTCTTTTACAAAAAACACAGAAGAAACTAAAATGTGTTTGTTGTTTTGTTAGTTTTTACTTCCCTTCTCCAATACGTTGAGGAGCTGTGAGAAACACTGGGTTTTAACTGGTAAAAATCTTGGCTCTTTGTTAAAAATATGTTTGTCTCCCTTATATAGAACGTGCATCTTTAGTTTCTTCGAAGACCCATCTGTGACTGGACCTGCATTCTGCTGGTTACTGATGGTCCTAAATGCAGTCAAAAAGAATCTTCCTTAGACACTGAAGAGACACAGCAGGACCCAGCTATTCAGAATGATTAAAAGAACTATCTAACACAGCTCTAATGGAGAAAAATCACAATCAGTAAGTGGCATAAATGGGGCTGAATTGACAGATTTGATTCCATTATGCATTCACTAATAGAGCTTACTATCAAAACTCATTCCACCTAAAAATAATCCGTCATTCACAACTGATATTATTACTTATTTGTCAGGAAGATACTTACATAAAACCACACACACGCTTTATGTTTTCTTTGCCCTTTTCTCTGTCGCTATCCTATGTACTTTTTATGATCCATCAATCATGTGACCAAACTTTTGAGTTCTGTGTAACTCTAAAGGGTGCTTCATATCATATTTGTCAACATTTACTACTGCCAGTGTATAATAATAACGTATTGTGTCAAGTAATTAATATTGCTTGCTGTTCCTTTACTCATATGTGGCAAAATCTCAATAAAAATTAAAGTTCTCATTAGACAATCTGTATAAATATCTTAGTGGACTACTTCACTAAAAGGCATGCTACCTCAACACCAATACAACTTTGACATTGCAGACTTTGGAGTGTTTATTGTGTTTGGCAGGGAAGTCTTAACCTTTCAGCGCACTGACATACAGTTAACTATACTGGACTAAAAAATTCAGAAGATAAGATAGCAATACACCAGTAGGGCCAAGCCCTGAGAACCTTAAGCAACCAAATGCCTGAGTATGATTTTAGTAAAAATTGAGTAAAGATGTCAGTGTTTGACTTATGATCAGGGCATTAATCATGACCACCTCCTTGGGTTTCTCGCATTATGTTCATTTAAATTAGAATCAAATTTAAATTAGAAGAAGAAAGCTACTACTACCCATTTAAGTTAACTACTGACACAACGTTCTACCATTGTATGTTGTGACTTAAGCCTTAATAGTAAAATTTGCCAATTTAGACAGTTAAAGTTATGCTTCTGAATCTATATATAGCCATGTAAACAAGTTGCTGGATTATCAGAGGTGCTTATTGTTTGTAATACCCATTTACTTTAATAGATCTCAGCCCTTCTGATAACTAGATAATTTATTTAGGTATGGATATATGGATTTGACTATCTTTTGAGGAAGAATGATTGATGAAAGAGTTCTCCATCTTCATGAATAAAAATGGATAATTCCCTTCTGTCTAAAATCTGTCTACCCATTAGCAAAGACAAATTAAAGAATCTTACATTTATACTTACTGTAGGTGAGGAGGGTGTGTATATGTGGGGGGGGGGTGTATGTGTGTGGTGGGGAAATATAGGAAAGAAAGTTCACAATTCAGATCAATTTCAGAGGGTACGTATACACAGCAGGGCTAAAGTCAAATTAAGCTATGCAACTTCAGCTATGTCAATTGCATAGCTTAAGTCGAAATAGCTTAACTCTTTTTTAGGTGCTCTCTACATAGCAGGAAGTCGAAGAAAGAACACTCTTCCTTCGACTTCCCTTACTCTTCTTGAAATGAGGGTTACCATGAGTCAGAGTAAGAAGTCCTCCAGCTCAACATTATTTTGAAATAAAGTCTTGTAGTGTAGACATGCTCTTTGTTCTTTTGGAATAATGTCAGTGCTTGTGTAGACGCTGCTACTGTATAGACGTACCAAGAGGTAGCCTGCTAATCTGTTAGTCTGCTTCTGCAAAAACAACAAGAAGTCTAGTGGAATCTCAGCCCCGGTGTACACCAGGGAGTCTTTTCAAAGTAACTCCCCTTATTTTGAAATAACAAGTGGAGCGCCCATACTATCAAGCCTGTTATTTCAAAATAAGGGGCTGGTTATTTCAAAATAACAACTCCTGCTTTCCTTGGGGAATAAGTTTATTTCAAAATAGTTATTTTGGGAGTTATTATTTCAAATGTAATTATTTCTAAATAATTTCTTGGTGTAGACATGACCTTAAAGACTAACAATTTTACTATGGCACAAGATTTTATGAGGGACAACTCACTTCATCAGATGCATGAAATGAAAGATAAAGGAGTGTTACATCAAAGCTAATTCAATCAGGGTGGATGTAGACAAGATGAAAATACCTAAAATGGAAAATGACTTATGGCAATGAGACATTCCCAATCCATAGTCAGACCCATTTTGATGATGTCAAATGTACATAAAAAATTCCAGCTCAGAAGTTTCACATTGCAGCCTGGTTTTAAAGCTTTTTTTGCTTGAGGATGGCAACTTGTGAGCACTGCTGAGCCAGCCCAGCTATAAGAGAGTAAAGTGGCTTCTATTCAGACTCATGCATCATCAGCAGAATTGCTAAGTTCCAGCTGCAGAATCTTTATCTCTTGAGAGAATGAAGCAGAAAGATCAGAGTGATTTTGGATGAATTTTCAGCATTGGCAGAATTAGGGCTTATCTAAATGGGAAAATTCTACTGGCTAAGAACATACTCCATACCATGGCCATACCATGGTTCATCTTTCCCAATATCCTATGTCATACAGTGACATAACAGAGCTTCTTCTTTGGAGTTACCTATCCCTGTCTTCCATTCCTGGCTTCTGATAACCAGAAGTTTAGGTTTAAATGCCCCAAACATAGGATTGCATCCTTGGCTAATAGTCATTGACAAACCTAGCCTCCATGAATTTACCCAGTTCTTTTTTTTACCCCAATTGTACTGTGTGCAATCACAACATCCTATAGCTATGAGTTCAACAGGTTTGTTGTGCATTGATATTTCCTCTTGTTTCTATTAAACAAACCTACTGCCTATTAATTTCCCTGTTTTTTGCATTGTGCGAAAGGGTAAACAACTCTTCCGTAGTTTCTTTTTCCATACCATTCATGATTTTAGAGACCTCTATCATATTCCCCTTAATTTCTAAGAGGAACAGCCCTAATTTTTTTTTTTAGTTTCTCCTCATGTGGGAGCATTTTTGTTGCCTTTTTCAGTCCATTGTGTTCTTTTTGAGATGACGTAACCAGAAATAGACATGGTAATTCAAGGTGTGGATGCATTACAAATTTATATAGTGGAATTTTTCTGAGGAAAACCCTTTGGGGTTTAGATGTGTGGTCCTTTTAAATATTTGTACCAGGAGAGAAAGGCTGATTGTTTCAGAAAGAGGAATTTTTATTTGGTGAGTGGTTGCAGAGTGGACCGTGGAGAGTGGAAGAAGGGGTGTGTGTCTGGAGCTCCAGACACAAGACCTACATCATGCAGGCCCTTACAGAGCAAAGCAGTGGAGAACCTGCCTGAATCCTGGGAGGGACAGAGCTGCTGACTGGGAGACACCCCAGGACAGGACCCAGGAGAAGCATTGTGCCAAGGAGGAATTGCCTGAGAAGGACAAATCAGAGCTTGACCCAGGATTGTTGCTGCCCAGATCTGTAGGGGCTCTAAGTACTGGGGCTTGCGACTTTGCATTGGGAATAAGGAGGAAACTACAGAGCATTTGCAGAGAGGGGCAGAAGAGGGAACTGGAGGGATTTGTTGGGGAAAATTTAATGGTACTGAAGACAACCAGAAGCACCCAAGACTTTTTGCCAGACTGGAACTGTTCCCAGGGCTCCTGAATTCTGACTGCAAATGCATTGCTTTGTGTGTGTACTTTCAGATGGCAGTACCATTGGCCTTGTGGGGCTGGTGTTGATGTAACCCTGTTCTACTGTTACCCATGTCATTCCTTAAATGTTTTTCTTTCTTATATTCATTGTACTCTTCAGGTCTGTGTGTGTTCACTCTGGGGATACCCTCTGTGGATATTTTTATTCAGGAAGAGTTTCCAAGGGGTTATACCAATACAATTATAGAGATTTAATTAAACTGGTATAATAATATCAAAAATAACTAGTTACACTTCCATGTAGATAAACCCTTTGAATCAAAACCAAAATCCCACCAAAGTAAAACAAAACATACCCCACCTTTTTTACATCAAAATTGACCTAATTTGCTCTGGAGTGACAAATAGTGAGCAGAAGTTCAATGAAGGCTTGAGAAAACAAAACAAAACAAAATCCTAACAGAGCCACTTCTGGTACCAGCTGAAAACAACCATTAATCAATTGTTCCAATGAAAATTATGTTATAAAACTACATTCCTCAACCAAACTCCCGTGTCTAACATTCCCAGGCCCATCATACAAAACTTAACACAATTAGCAAATAAAATCTGTCAGTCGTATGAGGGAATGTGCAAACTAAGGGACAGATGGGGCAGGCATTCATGGATAGCAAAGAAAGATGGCCACATAACAGTGTTTAGCCCACTGGGTCACCTCCATTCCATGCATTATGCTTTTCCGGACCATAGGTAAACTTCCTTCCTATAACCTCCCTCCCCCCCCGCCCAAAAGTGGGAGAATGTAGGAGAAAGAAAGAGTCTGAAGCATGGGCCTGGTGCTTGAACCAAAGTAAGCAAGAGTTATACTATCAGTAATAGACAGGCAGTGTCAAAAACAAATGTTTATCTGCAAGTCAATGTCTCTCAGAACTAGAACTGCTAGCATGGATAGAAGCACATGAAATATGTAAATATATGCCATCAGGACAGTATAAGGACAACCAGCTGAATACATGATAAAATAGTTGGAAGCAACAAGAGTAAAAGCATAACAACAGACAGTGAATGCTTTGGAGGAAAGTACAAGGGGAGGTACCAAGCGTGTCATTAGTGCTTAAGATGATACGTATAATGTGTATCATAGATTGTTCATTTCTGTCTATTAATATTGGGATACCTCGACTTAATTCTTTAGCTGGAGTAGGGGTTTTAGTGAAATTCATACTATCAGTTGAGCTGCGTCCATTGTTCCAGGTACAAATATGTAGGGACTCAAAGGGCATCTGGCTACCACCACCTATTAATGTACTTTGTTTAACAATAAACCTGACTTGGGAGCCTTCGTATCTTATCTGAGTCTGTGGTCTTTCGAGACTCTCCTGAAGTCTATTATGCTAGCTATCTGTACAGAGCTGGTATAATATACTAAGAGAGCATACAAAAATGCACGTAGCCAAACATTTATAATCACTGACAGAACAGTAGATGTGTCAGGATACCACACTAGAATATCCTGAATTTACGGTATTGCTGTCCTGAACTACTACACAATGGACAAATGTTAGAAATGGCAGGCTGGATGCTTACTCATATGCCACTTGGGAAGCCCCAGCTACAGTGGGAACAGCAAACAAGTAGCTACTCTTGCAGCTCAGTAAAGGGAAAAAAACCAAAACCAAAGATTTTTGGTGTGCAAAGAACCAATTTTTGCTTTTTTTTCTTCCAAGAAGTGGGGAACTTTGTATAATAGAATAGTGTTATTGTCATCTGGGAGAAGGTGTTTTTAGAGCTATTACTATTAATTATAAGCATTACAGAAGTATCTAGAGTCCCCAGAAGAAATTGGGTGCCCATTGGGGTAAACACCATACATAATGTATAAAATAAGAGGCAGTTCCTGCCTCAAAAATCTTACAATAATAAACTATTTTACTACATTGATGTTAGTAATGATGTCAGCACACTAACAGCCTTGGATCAGTGCTTGTTTATTATTTTAAATTGAAATAAATGAAATAAAAATGAAATAAACTATTTTTTAACCAACAATTTGTGCAGTACAACTCCATTTAACTCAGCTCTGCGCACACAAAAGCTGAGGTATATAAAGTTGCCTAAAGGACTTGGAAGATAATGAATAAGAATTTGGTATATGGATGTCCTAAACAATGTTGAAAATTTCAGGCTGTCTCTAGATATGCTATGGTACTTTTGCTTGAGTCCTAAAAGACTGGCTGTCACTGGGCAAACTGGCCCTAATGGTTGGTGGTTTAGCTGCAACTGTGCCAGATTTGGCCTGCTTCCCTGAGGCAATGAGTGAAGCCATTTGACAAGAGATCAGGTGATGAGGAGACAGGATTGCTAGGAGATAACAGAACACAGAGAGAAAATTGAGAGAGGTGAAGATGTTTAGGAGTCAAACCAAGCGGACCGGCATCCCTTTCTTCTGAAAAGAGAGTGGAATGGTGGCCCGGAAGAATAATATGACAGGAAGAGGCCCTGGAAAGGAATAGAAATGCAGGTTGAGGCTATGGGTTCAGCTGGCTCGCTTCTTAGATATTGTTTCATTCACTGTGGCCATGTCTACACTATGGCTACATCTACATTGCACAGTTATTTCGGAATAAGCTATTCCGAAATAGTTATTCCAAAATAGCTTATTTCAAAATAGCACATCTATATTGCCTCAAAATTAGTCTGTGGGAAGCTTCTCTAATGTAGATGTGCTATCTCGATTTAGAGACTCAGGGGAACTAACTTGGAATGGACCTGGTGAAGGGCTATTTCGAAATAGCAGAAGTGGAGCGTTTACATATGCCTTATTTCAAAATAGCTATTTAGGAATAAGAGTTATTCCTCGTAGAATGAGGTTTACAGAAGTCGGAATAAGCCATCCATTATTTCAAAATTATTTTGAAATTACAGGATTTCTGTGTAGGCACACACATAGTTATTTTGGAACAATGGCTGTTATTCTGAAATAACTTTGCTGTGTAGACACACCCTCAGATATTAGTCTAAATTTACTAAGTTCAACTTCTGGCCACCCAGTTTTACAAATTCGAAGTTCTGTGTCCTCACTACAGTGAAGAATTGAAATCAGTCTGAGTCAGGTTCTCTTAATGTGGACATGCTACCTCGGGCTCAGAGCACCAGGAAGCACTCTGGGGAGCTGCAGGAGGCCTCCTGGAGGCCAATAAGTTTGAATCAGCAGCACTGGAGCATCCAACTAATGTTATTTCAGACTTACAAGTTCAGGAATAGCATTGTTTGTCATGAAAAGCAGGACTACGGAGTTCAAATTCCGTGGCCCCTCATTCCAGAATAACGGGTTTGGTAATGTGGATGCATCACCTACAAATTCGACCTGGGGGGCGCTAATTTTGGAATAAGGTCCTAGAGTAGACCAGGCCTGTGAGTGAAGCTGAATACAAGTTAGGTTGAACAAACAAAACTTGATTAAATCCTGTGTGCTGCTCTGTCCCTTTGGCAGATTTGCATCTAATTTCCTGCATTCCCTGTTCTCGTGTGTCCTGTCATTCAATGATTGTCCCTCCAGAGATCATAGAATCATCGGGCGGCAAGAGACCTCAGGAGGTCATTGAGTCCATCTCTTTGCCCAAAGCTGGACCAATCCCAACTAAATCAACTCAGACAGGGCTTTGTCAAGCTGAGACTTAAAAACTTCTAGGGATGGAGATTTCTCCCTGGGTAACCCATTCCAGTGCTTCACTACCCTCCTAGTGAAATAGTTTTTCCTAATATGCAACCTAGACCTCCCCCACTGTAACTTGAGACCATTGCTCCTTGTTCTGCCATCCGTCACTACTGTGAACAGCCTTTCTCCATCCTCTTTGGAACCTCCCTTCAGGATGTTGAAGGCTGCTACCAAATCCCCCCTCACTCTTCTCTTCTGCAGACTAAACAAACCCAAATCCCTCAGCCTCTCCTCATAGGTCATGTGTTTCAGCCTCCTAATCATTTTGGTTGCCCTCCGCTGGATCCTCTCTAATCCTTTCTGTAGTGGGGGGCCCAGAACTGGATGCAATACTCCAGATGTGGCCTCACCAGAACCGAATAAAGGGGAATAATCACTTCTCTAGATCTGCTGGCAATGCTCCTCCTAATGCAACCTAATATTCCATTAGGCTACAAGGGCACACCGTTGACTCATATCCAGCTTCTCATTCACTGTAATCCCCAGATCCTGGGCCCTCTGACTCTTAGCTTCACTGATCATGTTACATCTTCCTTATTTTACAGATTTTTAATTTTATTTTATTTTAATGTAAACTTTTAAAATAAGTAATTGATGCACAAACGGTACTTGTGTCCCTTCATAAGGGATGTAGTGGCACTTAGGTCACATAACAGTGTCATGAGACCCAAGTGATCCAAATGAAAAGGAGGCACTAATGAACCAACTGACATAGCACCCTCTGAGAGCCTACGGAAACACAGAAATAATCACAGAACAGAAAGACAGAGGTTGACCCCCACAGGGAGGGTTTTGAGATTCTGCAGAGAAGTAGTTTGCCAGACTCAAAAGACAGGTGGCAGAGAGATGGTGATCGGTCATTCCAGTGTGATTGTTTGTCAAGGAGGACAAACTATCTCAAAAAATATGTAACTAGCACAGAGAGTGGTAAAGATGAGACTCCACAACTCAGCTAGGTGAACATCTTGTTCAATTGTAGCTAATCTCATCTGTTTACCATTTCTCAATGTATTTTTAACCACAAGTCATCAATTACATCTAACTATGTATTTTGGAAAATAGAAGGTTATTTGGATCAGTAATTTGGTTTGGGCCCATATAGAAAAATGAATAATGTATAATGTAAGCAATAACAGGCCCAAATAATGAGGTATAATCAAAGGTTACATTTTCAAAAGTAACTGCTGTATCAGGGTACTTAGGCTGAGACACTGCAAATAAATCTTTAGTGACATTCTGGCTCCACTGAAGTGATAGGTGGTTTATTAACCTCAGTAGCATCCCATGAATTTAAAGGTTAGTTGATCAGCACTTTTACTTGGTATTTCAAATTGCACGTTCAAAATGGAGGTACCCAAAATTGCTAGGCACTTTTGAAAATCTCTAATCCAGTATCTTTTACAACAGCATGCTTAATTTTCACATTCTGCAGTAACATAAGGAGGATTGATTGTAGCTTTTGATAGTAAAGCCATTGGACTACTTTAAAGGGACCATATCATAGCTTAAGAATGACTTCACAGCCCGTCAGTTATAATCCATCAACTGAATGGACTTCAGATTGTCATGTCAACCATTTCTATCAAATGGTTCTGACGTCTATCACCAATGGGAAGCTCATTTTCAATTTTGCCTTTTAATAGAATTTTAATATTAAAAAGAGCTTTAGAACCATCTGGCTCATAAACTGTAAGCAAATAACACTTCTTGATTGATTATGGAACATAACCTCAGGTAAGTGTAGCATGAGCAATTAATTGAAAATTGCTTTTCATTTTGAATTTGCTCTGGGCTAGCCAATGATAATTATTTCATCTGGCTCACTTCACATTTACATACTCTTCATGCCCAAACTATGTTTTACAAAATATAAAACAATTATATTTATAAATAATATTTTTATATGCTGGTGCTTGATTCCATATGGATATTCTCTATTTTTTATTTGCACTCCTACAGACAGATAAAAGGCAAAGTATTATAGCTACACTTCTTAATGGCTCTTAGGAGTGTTTTTTATTGAAAGATGTTCAAAGAACTGAAGGAAACAATTGACTGAACTACACTGGAATAGGTGCTATATTGTAAAGAGAGATGTGTCATAGGAGGAACTGGTATGAATATGTTAATATTGGAGACTATGAACCAAAGCAAAGATATGATTTCTGTATATATTAGAACTATACAGTATGAGCATAAGTTTTATCACAAACTTGAAATTCAGACCAGCATCACTGACAGAAGCATGAGTGCTTCAAGGTGATGTCAACCCATTCAAGCAAACAAAGGCCAATGTATGATTTTGCATAATAATTATTCAAAATGTGTGGTTTTATATGAAACCAGATTGTTAGAAAAGAACAGGAGACCCAGAGATGGATGGGGCCATAGAGCACTTTTATTGCTGATACTCATTCTGTCTCAGATCCTGCCTACCTGGGATGTGAGCAACAAATTAACCCCAAGTACACCTTTTTATTTTAGTATGTAAATACATGTATCAATTATATCATCCTGTAAGCCCTAATTTTGTAATGTAAACTCCCATATAATACATAATCATAACCATGTGATACATATAATTATACCTACCCCTGTTTATTGTTTACAGCTTTTTAGTTGATGTAGGCAGTTTTCCCATCACAGAACTCCTTGAATCAGCAACTAACAAGGGGTACAGGACATGTGACCCTGTATGTATACTTCAGAGTAGACAAGGGAGTAAGAAAGATAGCATTGTTAACACATAGGCCATTCATTAAAAAGTTACATCTTCGGTACAGCTGCATGCTCATCTACCCTGAGCAAACAGGGAAGGAGGAATCAAAATGAGTCTGTAAATCAATAGAAGCAGGGTCTGCCTGGGCTGTGCACCTTTACAATGGTCGCAACTACCAAGACACCTAATTTAACCCTTATACAGCCCAACACAAATCATAGAAGATAAGGGCAGAAAGAGATCTGAGGAGGTTGTCTAGTACAACGACTTACTCAAAGCAGGACCAACCCCAACTAAATCATCCAAGCCAGGGATTTGTCAATCTGGGTCTTATTATCCTCTAAGGATGAAGATTTTACCATCTTCCTAGGTGACCCATCTCAGTGTTTCACCACCCTCCCAGTGACATAGTTAATCCAAATATCTAACCTAGACCTCCCCATTTCAACTTGAGACCATTGTTCTTCGTTCTGTCTTCTGCCACCACTGAGCACAGCCTAACTCCATCCTCTTTGGAACCCTCCACCCCGATCACCTAGTTGAAGGGTGCTAACAAATCCCCCCCCCCCGTCTTCTTTTCTGCAGACTAAATACGCCCAGTTACCACAGCCTCTCTTCCTAAGCCATGTGTTCCAGCCCCCCAATCATTTTTGTTGCCCTCTTATGGACATTTTCCAATTTGTCCACATCCTTTCTGTAGTGGGAGGCTGCAAACTGGATGCAGAACTCCAGATGTGGCCTCACTAGTGCCAAGTAGAGGAGAATAACCATTTCCCTCCATCTGCTGGCAATACTCCTATGAATGCAGTCCAATATACTGTTACCCTTCTTGGCAACAAGGGCACACTTTCTCATATCAAGTTTCTCATCCACTGTAATCCTCAGGTCCTTTTCTGCGGAACGGCTGTGTAGTCAGTCGGTCCCCAGCCTATAGCAGTGCTTGGGATTCTTCCATCCTAAGTGCAGAACTCTGCACTTGTCCTTCTTGAACCTTATTAGATTTCTTTTGGCCCCATCCTCCAATTTGTTTAGTTTACTCTGGACTCTATCTTTACCCTCCAGAGTACCTTGCTGAGAGTGCAATCCATCTTATCATCCAGAACATTAAGCAGGATATTGAACAAAATTGTCCCCAGGACTGACCCTTGGGCACTCCACTTGATCATAGAATCATAGAGCTGGAAGAGACCTCAGGAAGTCATCAAGTCCAGCCCCCTGCCTGAAGCAGGACCAGTCCCAACTAAATCAACCCAGACACGGCTTTGTCAAGCCGAGACTTAAACACCTCTAGGGATGGAGATTCCTCCCTGGGTAACCCATTCCAGTGCTTCACTACCCTCCTAGTGAAATAGTTTTT
>CM057847.1:164738319-164748924 GCA_030068395.1 Apalone spinifera
TGCACTTTTGCAGTGTGGACGCGCTCTTGTGCAAGACGATTTTGCGGACGTTCTCTTCCAATTAAAAACTTCTTGTGCAAGAAGCCTGCAGTCTAGATGTAGCCTCAGTGATCCGTGTCATGTAGATGCTTCTTATTGTTATAAACATAATAATAGAGCTGGTTAAAAATTTTCAGATAGATCATTTTTCAAAGGAAAAATGCCATGTTGTCAAAATTGAAACTGTCTATGCAAAGGAGTCAATTTTCATACAATTTCAATAAAAAATGAAGTGAAGAGTTTCAACCTTATTAAGATGCCTTATTTCAAAATAATAATCATGATTTGTTTCAGTTTTTAGATTCAAAACTATTTTTGTTTCAAAATTGATTTTATATCGTTATAATGTAACATTTTGTGAAAGTCAAAATCAGAACAAAATGTTTCCACTTTATTGAAACAGAACTTTTTGACTGACTGAAAATGAAACATTTTCAAAAGTTTCCTTTCACAAGAAAGTTTGTGGATTTTCCCCCTCAATTTAGAACAAAAACAAAATTTGCAAATGTTGGAATTCCATGCAGTATGGAGATTCTTCATTTTGATTGGCTGTCTATAATACAGCATTTTCTATCCATCAGACACTCCACTATTGATCACTTATAGGAGCAGATGCATTGACAGGACATACGATTCAGGTAAATATTCACCTGAGTAAGTGTTGTCCAATCTAGCCCTTTATGTATGCCTCACTCAATCATTTGAATCAGACATCTAACCTCCAGCTGTTTTCTATGGGACATAATTGCACAGGAAGTGTTTACATAAACTGCTTTCCATGAGGACTATTACTGTGATATAATTAGAAGAAAATCAGACATGCACAAATGGGTTCCTAACACACCCAGGAATGCTCTCAGCTGGCAGAACATTCCAATATCTATTTCAGAAAGGAGAACCGAGTTTGTGTAATAGAAATCTAATGGACCAATATCACATGCTGGAACCTGGGGTTTAAAAAAAACCAACTTGGTTATTTTACATTTATCTTTAACCATAATAGAAACTCTTTGAAGGTGACTTAAAAGACAAAGCGCCAACTTCCAAAATTTTACCAATATGTTCTGAATACCCCAGAAAAGAAGCCTACAAACATTACTTCTCTTTAAAATATACTGTCAAATACTTTTGCATTGCTAGGATTGTCTTCTATTATAAAAACAAATTTATTCCATTTCCATTTTTATCACACTGTTATATCTCAGACCGCTTTATAGTTTCCCCCACAAAACATTTTTTTAAATTATTTTTAAATTTACTCCCATGATTAATATAACTCATAACTAAATGGCAAAACCCCTTAAGATGTTGAAAAGTATAAAAACACTTCTAAGCATACTTTTGGAATAATTTCCCACATTTTCCATTCTATTAGGCAGAACAGGGTTAGGTTTAGGATTGAACAGGCTGGTACAAATTAGTTTTCACATTTCCCATACAAATAGAGGTGGGAAGGGGTGTGTTCTTTACACTGGTGCTGCAAAAAATGAATTGGGCCAGGTGAGCTCAATCAGCCATCTAGGCTGCAAAAGAGGGAGCATTAGGATACAGTCAACTAGAAAGAAGCTCACCTGTGAGAGGCAGGTGGGGCTTCTAGAAAAGACAGGAAATGAGAAGCAGAGGAGATGGAAACAGAAGTTTGTAGGTACTCCCTGGGAGAAGGAAGGAGTGTTTAGGGATGGGCTGCAGCAATGAGTTGCCTTAAATTACTCCCAGGAAGAGACTGGAAAATCTAGTGGTGTAAGGAAAGGAAGGCAGTATGGAAGTAGCTCAGGATAGGGCAGCAAGTGCAGGGAACAGTATCTTGGTGGCTGTGTAGATAGTCCCTGAGCCAGAACCTGAAATATACAGTGGTCTCAAGCTCTGCTGCCAGCCACTATAGGAGTGGCACTGTAAGAAGACTGGCAGAGTCACAAAGAGGAAGCTGTGGTTCCTGGAGCAAGAGGGGCTTCAGAGGATGAATTGACAGGGTGTTCCCATTGGCAGGAGCATCAGCTTCACCTAGCTAATCTCCAGAAATTCTTGCAGTGAGTAGAACTCCTCCTGTTCCAGTCAGCCACAATCCCATGAGAAGATCCAGATACTGGCCCTTCGATTTGTTTGCAAGATTTAGATCTTAGCACTTAACCACAGAACATATTAATGAATTATATAAAGAGAGAATTTGTACATGTTGGTGTAGTGTAGTATGAAGTTTTTATCATGAGATCTAAGCTCCTCCTCTGAAGGAGATATAATTAATTTTGTTGGAGAGGGGATACTAGGCCAGATAAACCCATTCTGATCCAGTATTCAGAATCTCTTTGTTGTTATGCCCTACAACCACTATTGCTGTAAAGTTTTTACTGGACCATGTATGTAGCTGGTGACATCTCTCAAGTTCCTTTATGCTTATTTCATTAAATATGTAAAGCTCAACATCTCCCTCTAAACTGAATCACCCTGATGAAGACTCTGAGTACCAGTTATTTCAATCAAGAGCAAAACTTGCTAAATTACAATAATCATGATGTGAGAGAGGAAACCACTGAATTACTTGGGCTACTGATGCTATTGATGGCTGAACACTTACTTTCACATTCCAAGAAGGATTGTTTTCTACTATAAAGAATAGATTCTTCCCCCCCCCCCCCCCCCCCCCCCCCCCCCCCAAAGGACCAAGTATGCAGGAAGCACAGCTGCAATTGATCACTCCCAGCACAGCAGGTTGCTCAGCAGCACTAGAAAATCTTTGCTTCATTTGTTAACACTTTTTCCATTTCCCCAAATGAATATTTGTGCTGAATTTTTCAGCCCCCTGATATAAAATGATGCCAGCATCTGATGAGGACTTTTAGTGAGACTGAAAGGATGGTGAGATGAATCTGAACTATTCTGTTCCTCCCCAAATGAGACCACTATACTGCCTTAAACACAGGATCTGTTCTTCCACAATTACTTACACTGGAGTATCACCTACTGCGAGAATATACGTATTGAAATCAGAGGATGCACTCTTGAAATGTTATGCTACTCAATATAAGCCAATGTGGAAGACTTACACAGAGACATCATCCCATAAATAGTATTAATAACTGTTTTTACGGCAAACTATTGTATTACCAAATGTGAAATTCCTCTCACAAATTACACTGGTTTTGAGGGTGAGAGGAAGGAGATAGTCCTGCCATAGAGACAGATCTACGTTATTTCATGACCCTATCAAAGCTGGAGTTGTGAGCCCTTCTGAAAAGGGAGATTCCTAGTTTTCCATTGGGATATTCACATTCCTTGTTTTTAGTGGATCCTGGTATGTCCCAAGAAATCACACCTTAAATTGTTGGTCCTTGTTTGATTGCTTAAGAAAGATTTTGATCCTGTGTATATTCTAGCTATAATGAAGGTCAGTTGTTCAAACTTCTGGATGTAGTTTCTTGGATGGCGTGTTTTCTTTGTGCATTAATTCGAATACAGTTCACATATTTCTTGTTGTGTATTGGGAATACAGGAGCCAATCCTGAAATTACTTTGTAATTGGGGTGACCCTGAGTTCTACTCTGCCCTGGAGGGTGCATAAGTATTTTCAGATTTCATATAAAAACTACTTTATTTCTACTGAAACCATTGGTAGTTTGTGGCAGCATCTATGAAAAGGGTTATAAGTTTTATCTTTATTACTAATTAAAGTATATAAGGCTTAAAATATGAATGAGTACAAACCGAGGACAAAATTTAGCCAAAAGTTCTGTACTGAAAGGAATTTTGTAGAAGAACTGTGTTCATCATATCAGGTGACGTGGGTAGATAACCAAATCTGGCCTCATGCAAATATTTTAATAAGGAGTACTCTAGGCAGCATAACTGCATTTTATGGTGCATGAAATGTATTTGCAGGGTAAGTTATTGTTTTGAATTCTAGAAGATACCAATATATTTGCATGATACTGATGAAAATTAGCAGCTATAAAAGATCACAGAAGTCCTGAATAGTAAAATGATCTAACATATTCCATAAACCATTCTAAACAAAGCCCAACTTTTAATATTCAATTGCTGATCTTAATAAAAGCATTAAAATTAATAGAAAGCAGAAGACTGGCGTGGGTTACAAACAGAGTAGTTTGGACTTACAGTGAGCTTCTGAATTTCAAGGACCATTAACTTATCATCAAACATACTGTGGCACCTGCCCTGACATCTGGCTTTTCAGTTCTTTCTCTAATGACCAGGGAAATTGAATCTAAATTCTGCTGACACTGACAAGTATACACTTTAATATGACAAAGATATTTATCACAAGGTTAAATAAAAAGTCTGCACCATTTTCTCTCTCTAACCTTTCTTCCTAATTAGTTTAGAACTTTATTGATGAAAAGCTGACTTTACAAAAAAACACTAGTAGTTTATAATGCCTGTTAAATTTTAAAGTTGAAAATCCAATGAATATTTCTATAAAAGCATGAAGACTAAAGGCCCTGATATAAATAAAAATTGAGACTCAACTGCATAGCAGAAAAGCGAGTGTATTAAAATTTTACTGCATTCTATCACATGGAGACAACTCAGACCAGTTTGTGATAATGTTAAAGCTTTAACATTAATCCATTCTGTGGAGTTAATAATCTAGGTGAAACCAAGGGCAAGTATGGTTACTACTGGTGCCAATAGGCAATGAACAGAGTGTCACAAAGCCAATATATAAAATGATGTTGACTGAAAGTGATGCATTTCAGGTTTGCAAATGCAAGGAAACCTGCATTAGTAGACTTTAGTTGGGACCCAATAGGTTAAGGAATCACAAGAACCAAAAGATTACTGTCTAATTTTCGGCAAGGGTTTTGTAAGTTACTATACCGTCAGTATATTTTATTTGCAAGGATCAAATTATGACTATCCCATAACCATTGTGCCACCTCACCTGACAATACTTGGTATGCTGTTCTGGGGGTAGGGCATGAATGCTATTACCCTCAATGTCTACTTACTTTCAACTGGAAGATCCCTAGGTCTCTGAACTTTGACAAGCTGCTCATATAAAAAAGGGGTATGTCTATACCACAGAGAAGATTGAAGTTGCTGCTGTTGATCTTTCAGGGTTTGAATGAGTGTTGAGTTAAAACAGCTAATTTGAACTGGGAGGAGCACTCCAGTTGATGTCAGTAGTCCTGCTTTCACAAGGAGTAACGGAAGTTGAAAGGAGAGTGTTCTCCCTTCGGCTTGCTGCAGTATGGACAGTGCCAAAAATCAAGTTAAGGTACTTTGATGTCAGCTATGCAATTAACATAGCTGAAGTTGCATTATCTTAATTAGACTTTATCCCATAGCTTAGACATACTCTGGTTGATGCAATCTTGTTGACTTACAAGGAATAAACAAAGTCCTTCTCTGAATGCAAAAGGATCTAAGAACAAAAGTACCAGTTTCTTAGCTTGCAGCCCCATGCCTCTTTGGTCAACATCAGACTCCAAAATGCTCACTCTGGATTTTTTCAGGGTCACACTGTACTTGCAGGCTGTTGCTTGGCTGTATTCCTTGTTGCTTCACTTCTCTCTCTGTTCAACTCTCAGTTGCTGTGGTTATATATACCCTGCAATGTAAACCCAGGATTAGTGAAACTTGAGTCAGCTGATCTAGAGTCAGAGAAAACAGACTTAAGTAGCTACACTGATTGTCAACCCTGCTTTTAGAATTTTCTAACCCTGGCTCATGCCTTCACACCATAGCACACAGACTGAAGTCCACATAATCCCAGACCTCCTAACATCCTCCCAAAATGTGGCCACTCTAGCCCTTTGACCATAGTGCCATGTGGGAAAACTTGACTGTCCACTCCGCATATAACAGGGAGTTTGAGCAGCCCACCAACACCTCCTGCCCAACAGTCATTTGGGTCTGTGTGCTCCCAGCTACCAGATCCAGCAAAAATGGAAGAGGCACCTTTTGAAAGCACATCTCTTGCTAGTCTTCTGTCTGAAAAAAATGGGCAGAGCTTCCATGGTGAACATTCTGGAAGCATTTTCTGACCTACCAAAGGCCTCTGAATGAATAGATGATGGAGCAGAAACAGAAGGGGACAGAGATGTGGCAGATCCAACTGGCTGATGCTGGTCATGACACAGTACAGTGGCTAATGCCTCCTACATATACTGGTGTTTCTGGAGCAGTACCCCCGATACAGATTGATGGCATGACACAGATCCAGGATCACCAGCAGTAAGTCCAGAGCTGTCACATGGAGAAAGCTACATTTCAGGAGCTTTAAATAGCTTGCTCTGACTCTCCAGTATAAAGACATATGCATGAAAGTGTCCAGAATACACTGGTTAGAAGTGGGTTCACGGATTATCAGGGACACTGTTCCCACCAACTGACAGCTACAAATGGAGTTACTGTCCCCACTGCTTTTTGGAGGGACTCCATGTATCCCCTTTTGCATTGGCTTATGAAACGATGCACTGATTTCAGAGGCCCTGGCAAAAGTCATATTAAATACACTCTGTGGAATGGTTATTAAATGTGCTTTTGTCAGATTGAAATTCCATTGGAGAAGTCCACAGGCCCACCTGGATTCCAGTGTTACTAATGCTGCACACATGACTGTGGCTTGCTATGCCACAAACTTTGTGAAGCAAGAGAGGAGCCATTTCCTCTTGAATGGGCTGATGTCAGTGAGGAGCAGCTGAATGAATACACTCAGCCAGAAAGAGAAGCTATCACAGCTGGAGCTGTATGCACCCAGGCAGGAGAAGTCAGGAATGATTTGGGTGTCTCATTATGGACTTGCATGGCCCAATGGAAGAGAGGGAATGATGCTTTTATTAATGTGCTTGGAGGAGGCGGAGGGTTCAGAATGGGACTCATTAACTGTGTTGGGGTTTCAGTGTTTGGGAACTGCTGGGAGGATTGATTGCTGTGCAATATACTTATGGCCACTTATCAAATGGGTAGGGGGCTTTTTAGAACTTTTTCCAATTTGTTTGTCAGTCGGAATTATTTGCTAAATAATTTCTGTGAGTAGGCTATGGATGCTTTGTGAGTAGTTTGCTGTGACTGTGAGAGAGGTGCATAGGTGTCGTGGTTAGTTTCAAACACACACAAGGTCGCATAGTATATCTTGACTGTGCAAGTGAAACAGAATCAGATTTCTGGTGCAAATAAGTCAGTTACAAATTCAAAATTTCCTTTCATTAATAATATCTAATATCTCACAAGTAAACTTGTTTGTCAGAATATTTTAAACTGAACACGATAAAGATGGAAAATCAGGTGAAGCAAATGCAATTTTTTGTTCTAATTAAAATTTTTCATTAGAAACTAGGTACCAGCTCTACTAAACATGTTTCCCACACATTTTGGGCCAATTCCTGGTTTTGAAATACGTCTAATTGTCACTTTTCACCACTCCACTGGCTCAGCCTCAATTTGATACCTAGAAAATAATTTTCTTTAAGACACTTACTTGATATGTTGATTCATATTTTAAAGTTCAGCCAACATAGCTGCTGCTGGGATTAAAAATACCTACTCTGTGGGAAATTTTGCCAGTGTTTACAATAACAATGCCCTGGCAAAATATGGTAGGACATGTAATGTATGAAGTCTGTTTTATTTTCATTGGCTTGAGGCAAAAGATAAACAAAGATTTCTGTATTGAATTGACCCCTTGTTTTGGTAACAAGGTCATAAGTGAAAAGAAGGCTTTCAATTTTTTTACCAGACACATCTAACAGTAAAATGATGATGATCTCTAAAGAATACTAAGAAAATATACATGTAGGAAGTATCCTCTAAAACAGCTGCCTAGTTATAATTTTTGAGCATTTGAATACACTAGAAAAGGCTTTCCATTGGAGAGGTCACTGTAGAAAGATAAGACTGTGCATAAAAATATGCATTGAAACTAACCAGGGTGATTTTTTTTTAAAGAGTATTTATTCTGGAGTTATATAATTTGAGTGCCTTCCCCAGAATTGTTTGTGTTTAACCTTCTGCACCTTCACTTTGGCTGGCCCATGGCAAGCATTATTTGGAGAATAATCCTAAGATTCTGGTAAGTCTGACCACTTACATTTAAGCAGCAAGGTCTAAGGGAAAATGATGCTTTCATTGCTATCTCCTAACCCCTCAGGAGTGACATCTTGTGACACTGCATTTCTTAGGGCCAGATCCTCAGCTAGTGTAAATTGTCTTAGCTCCACTGAAGTCAATGTGGAAGCTGAGAATCTGATCCATAGAACATAATTTCTTTAAAATGGAACTGTCACATCACAACTATAAAAATGCTATAGCAGCATGTGCCAAGAGTTTTTGGTAGCCATCTTGTTGTATTCTCATTTTCCATTTGTCCTCTCATATTTTTGATCCTGTTAATTGAAATAATGTTTTCTATTAGGACTAGGCTTTGCAATTGAGCATAACTGGGGTGCATTGCTTTGTTATACTGTGGATGATTTCAGGTTTAAATTGCTTGAGTTACCATTGCAATGGCATTCTGGTTGCATGGTCTGCTAGATTTCAATATCCTGCAGCATTAGACAGCATAATAGAAAACAAAGATATTCTGTTGCCGTATATAAAACTAAGAACATAACCAATGAAGTTTATTAAATGCACTGACCCTGAAAGTGGATGAATGAGAAGACTAATGTAGACTGTAAAACTTCTGAGATAACTTCTTTATCAAAGATGAAAAGAGCATATCATACCATAAGAAATATCTTTTGTGGGGCTAGGTATTAGGAATAATAATTTTGCAATTGTTATGCAAATAGCAAAAACAAATGTGCAATGTAGCCACTCACTCCTTTCATAGACCTAAGTCTGTCCACTTAAACACCTAAACATCACATTCATGACAAGTTTGAGAATGGGATGGTGTAGGGAGTTTCATAGGCTGCTTGTGGCACCATAACAAAATTGTGTGCAATGCAATTGCAAAATTATTATTCCTAATACCTAGCCCCACAAAAGATATTTCTTATGGTATGATATGCTCTTTTGTAACACTGGATAACAGATTCCCATGCATTTTACTTGGTTCAGTAAAAATGAGGTTTTTTTCAAATTCTAGTTCCTTTGGAATCAGAAGTAAAACTCTTACTTGACTTTAGCAGGGACATTGTTAAACCAGTATTGAGAGCATTTGAAAATCCCAACCCAGGTACCTATAAGGCAGTGAAGTTACTCAAAAAGTAACTCTTTTAGTCTGCAGTCCCTCAAACTGGGACATCTCTGCACCAGTGAACAAGTCATTACTAGAAAGGGTAAGAAAATTTCCTATGAAACATTTTGTCAGGACTTGCCTATGTATCATAATCAAAATGTTCTAAAGTCAGTTCAGTTTTGACAAAGTTCCAATCGATCCCTGCTTACCAGGTACATTTTGTGTTTCCAACAGAAACTTGTCTGGTGTCCTGACAGTTTACCTGCATGGCTTCATGTCTGCTTTCCTGGTGGGGCATTGGGGAGAACGGTTTTCTAGGCTCGTGGCTTCTCAGCCCTCCTGGAAGGCT
The DNA here is from genome assembly GCA_030068395.1 of Apalone spinifera. NCBI lineage: Eukaryota > Metazoa > Chordata > Testudines > Trionychidae > Apalone > Apalone spinifera. The sequence continues at coordinate 164,747,850 of CM057847.1, forward strand.
AGTGGAGAGTGGAAATCCTGGAAGCCCTGGGAACACTGACTGCCAGGCTTGCTGCGCCAACAACTTGGACTCCCACAGCTTCCAGGGTCTGCGGCTCCAGGCAAGCCCTCCGGAGGAACTCCGCTGAAGCCAGGGATCTATTTTCTTTTGTGGAGGGTCTCAAAAATGGGAGGTTTTTCCTCCCAAATTGGAACGAAGAAAAATTTTAAAATATTAAATCCCCCATGGAAAAATTTACCTTTCTCTATCCAGCTTTAGTCATCATCATCAATTACATCAAATGCCGTCACAAAACACTTTTCTAAACAGTTAATCTCTTCAGTTGTGCACAATCCCTTGCAATTAACAAAAACCTGCCTGGAAGATGTGCATGAAGAAACATCTTTGCATGAAGAAGACGTTGAGGAACTGTTAAAAAATAAACTCTTGCTATGGCTGCCCATCACCACAGTACTTGAAAGTATTTCACATAAAATCAGTACAGGTTGCACATCCCTAAACTGGGACTCTCTCGTATAGCAACATCTGTGGTCCAGGACCACGGATGTTGCTGAATGAGAGAGCCCCAGAACAGGCGGGCCAGCAGCTGAAAGCCCTGGCGAGGTAAGGCTGGTGGTAGCAGAGTTGGGCAACAGGAGCCTGGTGGCAGTAGTGGGTCTGTGGTAGTGGGGTAGGAGCAGCCTTGTGACCCAGTTGGGGCCGGGGCAGTACATGCGTGGAGACCTGGCAGTGGGGTTATGCTGCAGCAATCCAATGGGGACTTTGTGCTGGCCCAGCAGTGGGGACAGAGCCATGGCAGCCTGGCTGTGACAGCCCCATAGGGGAAGCCCGTTTGGGGCTGTGGCAGAGGAGGCAGGCCACCTCAACAGCCCGATTGGTCAGTGTACCAGCCTGTAGCAGGGCTGGGGCCCCAGTAGTGGGGCCAGGACTGAATGCTGCCGTGTCGACTGCTATGCCAGCTGGAGCAGCAGTTATGGCAGAGAGGCTGGGGCAGCTGTGTAGCCCAGCCAGCAGAGGGGCCAAAGGAGCTGGTGGGAGGGAGGGGTGGCAGACTGAGGAGGCCAGTGGCAGGGGA
>CM057847.1:164749024-164759938 GCA_030068395.1 Apalone spinifera
TGATTTTATATACCTCTATCATATCCCCCCTCAGTCTCCTCTTTTCTAAACTAGAAAGTCCCAATTGCTTTAACCTCTCTTCATATGGGACCTGTTCCAAACCCCTAATCATTTTAGTTGCCCTTTTCTGAACCCTTTCAAAGGCCAAAATATCTTTTTTGATGTGAGGAGACCACATCTGTACCCAGTATTCAAGATGTGGGTGTACCATAGTTTTATACAGGAGCAGTAAGGTATTCTGTGTCTTATTTTCCTGATCCCGTAAATTCCCTCCTCCAAGACCACTCAGGTCCAGAGGGTGCTGGACATGGGATGTCCAACCTGTAGTAATCCTAAAGTCCTTAGTCCTTCATAATGACCCACTAATTGAGAGAGCTACTCATTTAACCTTTTGGCATGTCCAAACCAGACACCCACTACCAAGCCCATTATTTCAAAATAATGGGGTGGTTATTTTGAAATAACAACTCTTGCTTTCCTTGGGGAATGTTTATTTTGAAGTAGTTATTTCGAAATAGCATTAGTGTGGATGCTCTGCTGCTGCTATTTTGAAATAATTACTTTCTGAGTAATTCAGAGTAATTATTCCCCAGTGCTTCCTGGGGTACTAACGCGAGGTAGCGCATCCACAATAATGGAGCCTGCCTCGGACTAATATTGAGGCTCCCCCATAGTGGGGACACGCTATTTCGATTTTGTCATTTGGGGAGTTACTATTTTGAATTTAGATATTTTGAAATAATTTTCTAGTGCAGATATGCCCTAAGATGCCACAGGTTTAATATTTGTTCTATTTGATTATCCACTGTCTGAATTTTTTTCTTGCATGTGAATTAGATTATTTGTATTTCATTTTAGCAAAGACTATGGCTTTAACTTTATAATAGGTGCTGTAAAGTTTGGCAATAATTTATAGCCTTAGAAATCAAATCTTGGTTGACTTTTATCACTACTGGTTTGAAAAATTGTGCATAGGGAGAATTTTGCCTGGTCCTGGAATAGTTTCAAATTTAGGAATACAACATCAGTTGAACTGGTTAAGTGGGCATAGTTTCCCTTCATAATTTTATTTTAACTCTCATGTGACCACACATTCTCTATTTCCCACATATGCGGCATGTTTTGATGTGCATTCCAGGTATTGAGCAGCATTAACACCCACTACGGCTAAGTGCTGCTATTCTGATATCCCTGGAGCTCTTATGTATCCTGCCCCAGCAGGGAGTGCAGCTTGATGAGTCAGCAGCTCTCAATGTTATTCACAGTGAAAGACCACAGGCTTAGCTTTGTGGTGAAGGTGATTAGCCAGGTTTATAGAGGACAAAACAGGGTACTAGAGTTCTACATCAGCTACAAGTATGCAGTGGGGCTGACAGCCACCATAGGCCTTGGGGGCAGCCTGCCCTCTGCACCACTCCAGCAGCAATTCAAAGGACCTCCCCATAGTCCATGGGCCTACAAGTACACTAATAAGTATGCCCATAAGAAAGTATGAGCTCATGATGAGGTCTGCTTAGCCAATACAACAGTTCCACCTCCTAAGATTTCTCACCCCAGTTATTATAAGCCTTATATTTACTAGTTCAAACAAACCAGCCTCATCTATTGTCTTGTCATTCCTTCTTTCTTACAAGGGATACCTGTGTTCCTGTCCCATCCTCTCAGATCAAAAAGGTGCTTACTTGATTAGGTTTCACTTAAGGTGCTACTGTTCTGCATATTCTTAGGTAATATGCCTATGGCCCCAGCAAGACCTAGACTAGGCAGCTGAGCTGAGTTTTCTCTTGGGTTTCCTTGTCATTGCTATGATTTATACCACAGATGGGTTGCATAACCCCCAGGGAATCACATCGAAAAAACAATTTGGCTTGCACCTTCTGTAGCAGTCCAGAAGGGGAACTTGTTACCATCTGAGCTGTTAGCTATCATATTTAAAAAATCATGGAAGCTGGGAGAGATTCAGAAGATTGGAAAAGGGCAAAATATAGTGCTCATTTATAAAAAGGGAAATAAGAACAACCCAGGAAACTACAGACCAGTCAGTTCAACTTGACAGAATGTAGTCAGCCTGTGGAACTCCTTGCCAGAGGAGGCTGTGAAGACTAGAACTATAATAGAGTTTAAAGAGAAGCTAGATAATTTCATGGAGGTTAGGTCCATAAAAGGCTATTAGCCAGGAGATAAAATGGTGTCCTTGGCCTCTGTTTGTCAGAGGCTGGAGAGGGATGGCAGGAGACAAATCACTTGATCATTGTCTTCGGTCCACTCTCTCTGGGGCACCTGGTGCTGGCCACTGTCGGCAGAAAGGATACTGGGCTAGATGGACCTTTGGTCTGACCCAGTACGGCCATTCTTATGTTCTTATGTTATATGTTCTTAACTTCTGGACCAGGGAAGATAATGGAGCAAGTAATTAAGGAATTCATATGCAAACATCTGGAAGATAATAAGGAGATAGGTAACAGCCAGCATGGATTTATAAAGAACAAATCATGTCAAACCACTCTAATAGTTTTCCTTGACAGGATAACAAGCCTTGTGGATAAGGGAGAAGTGGTGGATGTGGTATATCTAGACTTTAGTAAGGCATTTGACACAGTCTTTCATGATCTTCTTATCAATAAACAAGGGAAATACAACCTAGATGGGGCTCCTATAAGGTGGGTGCATAACTGGCTGGATAACCATTCTCAGAGAGTAGTTATTAACAGTTCACAGTCGTGCTGAAAAGGCATAACAAGTGGGGTTCTGCAGGGGTCTCTTTTGGGACTGGTTCTGTTCAATATCTTCATCAATGATTTAAGTGATGGCATAGAGAGTAGGCTTATTAAGTTTGCAGATGATACCAAGTTGGGAGGGGTTGCAAGTGTCTTGGAGGATAAAGTCAAAATTCAAAATGATCTGTACAAACTAGAGAAAGGGTCTGAGGTAATGGGATGAAATTTAGTAAGGACAAATGCTCAATATTCCACTTATGAAGGAACAATCAATTTCATACATATAGAATAGGAAGTGATTATCTAGGAAGTAATACTGCAGAAAGGGATCTAGGGAACATAGTGGACCACAAACTAAATGAGTCAATGGTGTGACACCTAATTCTGGGATGCATTATCAGGAGTGTTGTGAGCAAAACACAAGAAGTCATTCTTCCGCTCTACTCTGTGCTGATTAGGCCTCAGCTAGAGTATTGTATTCAGTTCTGGGCACCACATTTCAAGAAAGATGTGGAGAAATTGGAGAAGATCCAGAGAAGATGATCAAAAATGATTAAAGGTCTAGAACACATGAGCTATGGGGAAGACTGAAAGAACTGGGCTTGTTTAGTTTAAAAAAGAGAAGACTGAGGCTATGTCTACACTACAAAGAAAATTCTGAAAGATACAAAAATTGCGAACTGCAATTTGCTAATCTTTTTTCGCTTTTCTTCCAAAAGAGGCTTTTCCAACATTTGGCCTGTCTACATAGAGCCAAATGTTGGAAAAAACCCTCTTTCAGAACATCCCGTCTTCCCTGTAAAACAAGGTTTTCTGGGATGCCGAAAGAACATACCTGCTTTTCCAATTTTTTTGGAAAAACAGACATGTTCCTTAGTCTAGACGTACCCTGAGAGAGGACATGATAGTGGTTTTCAGGTATCTAAAAGGGTGTCACAAGGAGGGGGGAGAAAATTGTTCTCCTTGGCCTCTGAGGATAGGACAAGAAGCAATGGGCTTAAATTGCAGCAAGGGAGGTTTAGGCTGGACATTAGGAAAACCTGTCAGGGTGGTTAAACACTGGAATAAATTGCCTATGGAGGTTGTGGAATCTCCATTACTGGAGATATTTAAGAGCAGGTTGGATAGACATTTATCAGGGATGATCTAGACAGTTCTTTGTCCTGTTCTAAGGGCAGGGGACTGGAGTTGATGACCTCTCGAGGTCCCTTCCAGTTCTAGTGTTCTAGATCCTATCAATGTGAGTCTTGCACCAGTAGCTAAGGTAGCTGTACATGTTCCTTAAAACTGGAGCCTGTGTAGTAACTATAGTCTAAAGGTGACATAGTTACCACAACTAGATTTCAGAGCCTCGGTGACTAGCTATGCTCCATTCCTACAACAATCCAATATATATTTATTAGGAATAGCCAAATGAGACTAGGTATTTTTCCTATCTTTGAGGATTGTCAGCTGTTTTGAGACACAGGCATGCCCAATTTCACATTAACCATAGGTGTATTGCAACTTCCAATGCCATCATTATTCTAAATAATTAACTTTCTTGAGTTTCCTTTTCATTGCAGATTTATATCATTACTTGTTCTATTGCCCCTCTTGTGCCTTTTTTTGTGGTAACAAAGCATCAAATGTTCTTTCTTTGTTTCACACTCATGTTTTTTGTTGCCCACAGTTTAAATTCATTCAGGTAGCTATAGCAAGCATTAATCCATTACAATGGTGTGTTGTACAATGCCTGGCCCAACACAAAGCAGGCATTCGGGTTAATATCATTTTCTGTCCTGTCATGATTTCAAGGGGTGCATCTACACTGCATGCATCTACACTGCACCATTATTTAGAGATAATAGAGTTATTTCAAAATAACAAGGTGAGCATCCACACAGTTATTCTGTTTTGAAATAATTTCAAAATAACAGATGGCTTACTCCGAAATCTGTAAACCTCATTCTACAAGGAATAACACCTACACCGAAATAGCTATTTTGAAATAAGGTGTGTGTAGATGCTCTACTGCTGCTACTTCAAAATAGCCCCTCAGCAGGGCCATTCTAAGTTATTCTTCCCCATTGTCTCCTGGGGCTCTAAATTGAGAGAGTACATCTACATGAGGGAAGCCTGCCTCAGACTAATTTTGAGGATTCCCTACACTGTAGATGTGTTATTTCAAAATAAGTTATTTCGGAATAACTATTCCAGAATAGCTTATTTTGTAATAAGTATGCAGTGTAGACGTACCCAAAAGAAACTATCCCCATATTGCCCGTTGAACTATGAGTCTTAAATACAACTTATTGTGCCAGTCTTTTTTTTTCTTTCCTTTGAAAGTATTTAATTAGCATAACCTTTAAATTACTTCCCTTTGCCAGTATTGATGACTGACTGATAAGCCATTTGATATTTCTGTTGTATTCCCAACATTATCATCTCACCAGTAAAATGTGTTCCCTGATCTGAATCAATTACCCGTGGATGTCCCCATCTGGTAAAGACGTGCTCAAGCAGAACCTTTGCAGTAGTGACTGCGCTGCTGTTTCTTATAGGAATTGCTTCTGTTCATTTGGAGAAAACAGTCACAATGGCCAAGGTGCATAGATTGCCTCAGGCCATTTTTAACAATGGTCCAATATAATCAATTTGAAGGTGAGTCTGTGGACCTTGAATGTGTTAGTGTTTTAGTTTTGCTTTTCTCTTCATAGATTCAGAATTTATTTTTATTTATATTTATATTTATTTATTACTAGACAATGGTTGACACGGCACATAACACCCTGATTTATCTGTGCCCATCAACCAATCTGCTATATTCTTGTCAGTGTATTTGCAATACTGGGATGCCCTCCAATGGGTAAATCATGGCACATGTAAATAAAATTGATTTTACATTTATCTTGTATCACCCAAACCCACTGATCACTGGAATTGGCTACCCAGATTGATTCTCCATCAGGAGACTGTCTTTAGGGGAGCTGCTTCATGTTCTGTTGAATCTGGCTGGGCTCAATTGACCTATTGCAAGTAGTTCAGGGCTGCAGCAGGGAGCGAGATCTCTTCCTCAAGCCCTGAAGCTGCCAGGGCCAATGAAGAGGAGCCTTTCCCTGCCAGCCCCAGCATGGAGATGTCAGGGGAAAAGAGACTCCCCTTGCTGTTCCAAGCAGGGGGCTGCCCAGGTAAGCCTGAAAGCCATCTTCCCATCCTGCTTTGAGCCCCCTCAAGGCCTGAGCACCCTTCTGCACCCTCATCCCTGGCCCCACCCCAAAACCCACACCCCCAGGCCAGACTTTGTACCTCCTTTTCCACCCCAAACCTCACATTCCCAGCCCCACCACAGAGCCTGCACCCTGAGACAGAGCCCTTGCATCCCAACTCTCTATCTCAGCCCTGAGACCCTCAACCCCAGCCCCACCCTAGAGCCCACAACCCTAGCCAGAACCCTCACACTTCTGCTCCCCAACTCTCCAGCCCAGGCCTGAACCCCCTCCCACATTCAGAACCCCTTTGTCCCACTCTTGCTACATGAATTTTGTTATGTGCATCAATATGGAAGTGATGTCACACATCATGTCTGTGTCGCACATCACCTCCACATCGGTGAACATAAGAAAATTCATTTGGTTCAGGGATGAGAAAAATTAGATGGAACGCTGTTGCCCCCTTTGACTTTCTTACCTTCATCACTGAAAGTAGATGCGGAGGCAGCAGGATCTCTTTTCCCTCAAATACTTGTTCACCTTTGAGTCTTCAGTTCAGAAGTCACCATCGTAATGGAGCTACTACATGGACTGCAAGGTCATTAGAGCATAGTGTGCATAACATCACACACATATACCTGAAGAGCAACAGCAGAATATGTAATTTTGTTATGACGCTAATTAAAATGAGAATTTTTTTTCTCCTACCAAGTGACTTTTCCTAATTCCATGATGCACCTGTTCATGCCTGATGACCCACCACTATGCCACAGCACATTGGCTGAAAAATACTGTAATAGATTATAGAGATGTGAATTTACCTTACAGACCAGCTAATCTAGCTTCTTTATCTGGCCACATTCATCTGTGCACTTTAAATTTCTAAATTATTGTTTCAATTTCATTGCACCTGCTCCTGAAGTACAGTTTATTAGTTTTTAATGCTCTTGATCACCACTGACTCCATTTTTAAAGAGAGACCTGACATTTTATTTTCTAGTCCTCCATTATAATAATGAATAGATTACACTGCATTTTTAATAGATTACACTGAATTTTACCAGCTCATCACTTTCAAATGAATACTCTCTGGTCCTAATTACTTGCAGCTTTTAATCAGCTTATTTCATCATCTCCTCTTTTGAGGCATTCTTTCCTATTGGCTGCACCTGAAAAGAATAGTCCCGGGGAAGTATCTCCTCTGCATGCTTTATAGCTAATACTGCTCTAAAGGAAACATTTCTTTCCTATACAATAACTATAACCTCCTTATTAGGTTGCTTCTACTTCCAGTTCCAATGGCCCTATTCATTTTCATGTTGGCTTCTTTCTTCTTCTGATTACTTTAAATATTTCATGCTCTTTCTTTTATGCCTTTGTAACTCATATCTACTGGGGCTATGTCTATACTACTGGGTTTTTTTTTTTCAGAAAAAGATTCACAAATTGCAAACCGCAATTTGTGTACATTTTTCCGATTCTGTTTTCGGAAGAGGCTTTTCTGACATTTAGCCCGTCTACATGGGGCCAAATGTTGGAAAACCTCTTTTGGAAGAGCCCTTATTGCCCTTATTCCTCATAAAATGAGGAATACCGGGCTGCCGAAAGAGCACATCTGCTCTTCCGAAAAAAAAATTCAGAAGAGCAGACACGTTCCCTGGAGGTTTTTCTAGGATACCCAGAGGTAAAACTCCATAGTATAGACATAGCCTGGGTGTGATTCATTGTCCCATGTATTGGCACTTAGACTGCTTACAGAGAGAGAGAATGAATTTCTTCTACAGCCTTTGCTAAAGGTCATCTGGCTTTTAGGTCAAGCTGTAGAGGCTTATGCACTGAGCTCCAGAGGTCCCAGATTCTGTTTTCTGCCTGTCCATGTTACCAATTTAAAACAAAAAAAAGCAAATAAAAGAACTTGGCTAGCTGAGTTTGTTTAGGGGTTTCCTATGTATACTGATTTTTTTTTTTATATATATACTGTGCTTATATCCATGAAACCCTCCCAGAAGCCTCTGGGATGATATGAGGGAAGGGAGGAGGAGGGTTTGAATTTGGTTATCAATCTGAACTTCTTTGAAATAATCTAATGTTGTCAACAGGGTAGGCCAAAGTATCCAAACAAAATGGTTTTGTGTATATATGTGTGTGTTGAAAAATGGCTCTTTAACTGAGTTTTTTGCAGTCTTAAGATTGTTCCAGCTTTTGACATGCCATTTGAGATTTCAAATGTTTTTTAAAAAGAAAGTTGCCAAACTAGCTAGACATTGTTTCATTACACCTGACCCCAGTTTTCCAGTAAATTAGATTTTTTCAATAGCGTTTTAAATAAAAGTTAAAAAGAAAACCCACTTTTTTGATAATTGATACAAGTCCGTGTTCAATAAACTCCAGCCAAAACTATTTTGTATGTGTGTGTGAAAAGTGTATTTCATTATCTGACCAACTGTAGAGCTCAAAAACATGAATTAATAGTCAAATTTCTTGTCAGGTATATTGAGAGAATCCAAAATAATCAAGATAGCCTTTAGTATTTGTAAATTCTATTCTTTCCTCTCCTGATTTTTTGCTTATACTCACCATAAACCTTACTTTGACCTTGTCTAACCATAACTGTTAAAATCTACTCTTTGATCTTTCTGGACCCTTCCTCCTCACTTCTAGTCTATACCACTACCGGAAGTCTGCTCTCGTTGTTATTCTAATCAGATTACCCCAATTCACTCTCCAGTAATTTCGCTGCCTTCCTCACTTCTGAAATAAAATCAAATTTGCCATTCTTGTTCAAAGTCCTGCACCATTTCAATTCTGTTATCACTTCTTTCATGTTCTTCTGTAGCCCCTCCTCTTGTACTCTTATGCATCCTATCTCCTAACAGCTTTCTTTGGCTTCTTCCCCCTTGGGCAATATAACTCTGTTCGTGAAGCCCTCTACATTTGGAACATTTCTTACTTTCCATAGGCTATGTACCCGCCCCCCTAAACTATCCTCAAAACCAATTTTCTTTTGTAAGGCCCTTTCCAAGGTCACCTGAATACCAAAAGCTTCTCATACTTTCCCCTTTCCTACACCATTATCGCATTTGATATTTTCTGAGTTTTATTATAAGATTTTTTTTGGGCAGGGAATTTCACTTTGGGTCAAATCTTTGTACTATTCTTTGCCAAACTTCCATTGACTGGGAGAGGGATTTTTCCTTTTCTATATTTTCTAAAATGTAGTGTACTAATTTATAGTATTATAACAGTATCTGACTCAGAGGAGACATCTGGGAGCTTATTGCAAACCTAAACACAATTACTATCCCACTAATCTGTGGCATAACTTTCAAGGCCAAATAGTTTAGGACAATTTCAATGTTAACTTTGTATGTTCAAAGTCACCATATTGAATATATGATACATTCTTGATGCCGCCCTGCGATGGGGGGAACCAGACCCCAAAGCCTCCTGCAGGAGATTTGTGGCCTTGCCACATGCCATCCCAGCAAACCACAGAGAATTCCTCCAAAGAGGCTAAAGTGTCTGCAGGAGGAAGTGACCAATCAGGGGCCAGGAAGGACCTATAAAATGAGCTGCAGGAACCAGGGTTAGCTCACTACCACTGGAGACGGTAGTGACTGACTGGCTGAGGGAATGGCAACACCGTGGAGAGCTTTGTGTGGGGAGCTATTGTGGACTATATGATGAGCTGTGATAGAGCTCTGACATAAAGGCAAGGATACTATGACCACAAGGAGAAGCACTGGAGGCACCATTCTCCATACGAGTGGGGAATAGGCTGACACACCATGCAGAGAAGGTTCTGAGTGATTCATGCCAGACTGTGACTGAGCTGGAGGGCTGAGTAGCCAAAAGAGGCTGATAAACTGAGACAGATGAGGGTGCTTGAGGGAGGTGAGTGCCACCCTAATACACCCCCTCATATTTTTAATCAATTTTTAAAGAGAACCTACAACTAAAATTGGATGCAATGTAATATAATACAACCCACCCCTGTGCAATATTAATTTGAATTTTCAGGAAAGGAACTGTTGTTATCAACATAGCTATTGCCTTTCTCAGAGGTGCATTAACTACAGCGATGGGAGAAGCTCTCCAGTTAGCATAGCATGTCTTCACTAAAGCACTACAATGGAGCAGTTACAGCAGTGCAGCTGTGCTACTGCAGCTTTCAAGTGTAGTCCTGCCCTTAGAAGAGTGCTGGGCTGGGACTACGGACCAACCAAAATTTTGTTAGAGATAGCCAATCAGACCTAGATAGGCCCTATAAGGACTCCTGGAGAGGAGGCAATCAAATACTCTTGCTCCAGCTGTGGACCAGGAAGGACCTGGCTGCCTGGGCAGCAAGAGAGTGTACCTGAGACAGAGCAATACTAGGGAAGGGTAGAAAGAGCAGGGGACCTCTGGCCAGGCAAACTCACAGGCTGACATCCTCTTTCAAGGCCTGAGAGGTACTAAAGCTGCAAAGTGGCCAGGGAAGGAGAAGACAGCAGGCTCACACTCCTTAACCAATAATGAATGGCCATTTTAGACTGCAGTTTGCCCCTGAGGTGTGTCACTAAGCAAGGTGGGTATATGGGGTTGGGGTTTCCTGTGGGTGGAGGAGAGTACTGAGTGGAGAGGGGCACCATGGGCTGGGAGACTGAAACCCTTACGGTGACCTTTTTACTTTGGTACCATAGATAGCAACATACTCCTAATAGGGTAGTTGGTTACCTCCTATATCATTAGTAATAGGCTGAGTGTTTTGAAATACTGGGACAGATAGTACAGTATCCCACTGTACTATGTCTATAAGAAGTAAAACAGAAATTTGGAGTAGTGACATTACAAATGAGGGTTTTGAGGATAGTTTCTTGTTATGAGTTACAGCAGCATTTCCCAAACAATGGGCCATGGCCCGGTACCGGGCCATGAGAGAAAAATACCAGGCCTCAGCGTGGCTGCTGGGAGGGAAGTGGGGCAGGGCAGGACGGGCTGGGAGGAGGTGTGTGCATGGAGGAAAC
>CM057847.1:164760038-164777882 GCA_030068395.1 Apalone spinifera
TTGAGTTACACGCGACCGCGGGTTGCGTTCGTAACTCCGGGACCGCCTTTACGACCGCTCCATGGGAGCTAAGTGCGAACTGTCGTAACTCGACCGTTCACAACTCGGGGAGCGGCTGTATCTTAATATCTTTGAGCTACACAAATTGCTTATCTTATTTTGAGTTACAGTGCAATGTAGATGAGCCCTGTGGGGAAAAAACCCTGCTGTTAACTAATTCCTTAACCACTAATTCTAATGAAGACAAATCCTGATGAGTTTGATAATCAAATATACATTATTATAGAGGTTTAACTATATAGAGGTTGCTACAGTGTAGTTTAAATAGCTTGGCAACATTTTACAACTAATGATTAATTATTATAGCTTTTTACAGGATTTCAGGTGTAAAAGCATTAGGGGTTGTTTATTTGCAATGCAGTTGCTAGGAATTCTTGTAGGAAATATTTAAGTAATTTCGTTTATTCAGAATAATAGCATATAATTTGTAATAGGCAAAAAATAATTTACAGTTCGCCATTTTGTTCTTTCAAAATTGATATCAAACAATAGTTTAGTTGAATACTTGTGCTCTATATAGTCATTATTATCAGTTAGCAAAGCAATTTGTAGGTAGTGATTTGGTTTTTACCTGCCAAAGTAGGTCATCTTTACAGATTAGCTAAGAATACCACAATATTTTCACAGTTAATGGGAATGTTCCCTATTGTAGCTAATACAAATATCCATAAAAAGGTAGCTTTTCAGTGGACCAGAATTTTCAAAAGGCAGGAGCAGCAAATTGGAGTGCTTGTTCCTCTGTCTGATTTAAATCTGAAATTAAAATGTAGAATAAGGATTTCCTGTCAGCCCATAATAAAGGGTAACGTGGATCTGTGAGTCACAATTCCATTCCTGGCTGTTCCCTTGTGCCAAGACAGGAATTAAACTACAACTGACCTATGACTCCAAATCAGTTTGAAGTGATTTGCTGGATAAGGGCTTACATGAGTTGTGGATTACATTTTCTGCCAAGCTGGCTAAAAACCTCAGACAAATTAAAACACTTGCTAAATTGCAGTTAAGGCTGCTAGACTGATTGAGTTGGGCACAGGTAAACAATGTGTGTAAGTTTCAGAGGGGTAGCTGTGTTAGTCTGTAATTGAAAGAACTTAAACAACCACAGATAGTTCTGCAATACCTTAGAGACGAACAACATTTTTTGTTAGTCTTTAAGTTGCTGCAGGACTATTTGTTGTTTTAGTTCTTTCAAAGTTTGTTTTTTTAATATGGCTAAATGTAAATATATATCTAGGAATAAAGAATGTAGACCATACTTACACAAGAGGGTTTCTGTTCTGGGGATATGGGATGGAGTTAATCAGAAAAATATTTGGGGGATGTGATGTATAATCAGCAGCCATGAGGTACTCATGTAATGCTGTATCCAAAAGGGCTAATACAACCCTGAGATGCATAAATAGGGGACTCCTGAATAGAAGAGAAATTGTTTACTTCTGTATTTGGCATTGATCTTAATGTGATCACTGCTGGAATTCTGTGTTCAGTTCTGGTGCCCACAGTTCAAGAAGGTGCCCACAGTTCAAGAAGGATGCTTATAAATTACAGAGGGTTCAGAGTGTAGCCAAGAGAGCAAATGAAAGATTAGAAAACATGCCTTATAATGACAGACTCAAGGGCTTGTGTGCAAGGGGTTTTTGCTCAAAAAGTAGCAGTGTAGCAGCTTCTGGTTTGCGCAAAAACCCTCTTTTGTGCAAGATCCTTATGCTTTTCCCAGCAAAAGGGTTTTTTTGCGCAAAATGGAAGCGGCTACACTGCTTCTTTTTGCGCAAAAACCCCTTGCACAATATGCTAATGACATCGCAACTCATGCTAATGAGTCTGTCATTAGCATACGCTCTGCCACAAAAACTTGTAGTGTAGACATAGGCAAGGAGTTCAATCAATTCATCATAACAAAGAAAGATTCAAGGATGACTAGATAGCAATCTCTAAGAACCTACATAGGGAACAAATATCTCCTAGTGGAGGTCTTCAGTCTCACAGAGAAAGGTATAACATACAGCCGGTCCCCGAGTTGTGAACGGTCGAGTTATGACCATTTGCATTTACGACCAAAGCTCCCATGGAGTGGTCGTAAAAGTGGTCCCCGAGTTATGAACGCAATCTGCGCTTATGAACAGCGCAGTTGCTATGTAACTCAATGGGGTTCGAGTTACGAACCGATCGAGTTACAGCCAAGTGTTTGGTCTGTAACTCGTTCGTAACTTGGGTAGAGGCTGTAGTCCAATGGTGGAAGCTGAAGTTAGACAATTCAGACTGGAAATAAAATGTACATTTTTGACAGTGAAGGCAGCTGAGCTGGGAAACAATTTACGAAGGTCATCGTGGATTCTCCATCACTCAATGTTTTAAAATAAAAACTAGGGTTTTTTTCCTAAAAGGTATGCTCTAGAAATTATTTTTGGAAAGTCCTATGTTCTTTATTATACAGGAAATTGGACTAGATTATCACAATAAGCCTTCCATGCTGGGAATCCATGAATCAATTCAAGAGGTGCACTACTACATACATCCTTAACAATTGAACACATGAAAAAATATGACCATCACTAGCTATAAACTCTGAAACACTGAATTCACCAATATAAAACAGCATCTTAACTATAACTTGACAAGATTAGCTATTTGTTTTCATGAAGCTTGTATGAGTGGCAATTGGTTATTTTAAATGTTCAGACTTCTTTCCTTTAGGGTCAATCCATCTGAGGAAAGGTGCATATTGGAATCCGTAGTTCAACTGAAAAAAATATTTAACTTATTTTAAAACTACAGTGATGGCTCTATTTTATCTTGGGTAAGTCAGTATCAGCAGTTTTCCCTTTTACTTCCATCTACATACTTCTAAATAGACCTTGCATACTGCTGCAATTTTGGGTTAATTAACTCCAGATATTAAATGCTGGTATTCCTATTGAAGTATGAGTGCCATGCCCTGCAAATAGTCCAACTGAAATGTAAAGGACTACTTGTGGAGTAAGATGTAATGCAACATAATGAGGAAAGCAGAATCTGACCTCACTTATCTAGGGAAGGAGCGCTCATTTTGGAGGTCCCAAATCCCAGTGTATATATATATGTTTCAGGGAGCACATGACCACCCTCCCTTTTTACATGGATAATTACAACAAATGCCCTTTCTTTGAGGCAGAAATGGGAGGGAAACATCCAAACTTTTTTATTTTGTTACATGGGGTCTGTGATGGGTTGTACAAACTCCACACTTGGCAACAAGGGTTCCAGGAATTAATTGGATGCAACCTCATCCCGCTGCTTCTGCAGCAAATACTCCATCTGGTGGAGGAATTAAAATACAGGGAAACAGATGATTCGAGGGCACACCTGTCAGACAACAGACTTGCAAACCATGGTTCCTGCAGTGCAGAGAAGAGGGAAAGCAAAAATCTCTAAAGATAACTTCCCCAATGGACCTTCCCTGAGGGAAGGGAGGATTTATCCGAGAATCAGTCAGTCAGAGATGGAAGTGTTTCACCCTCCCACTGTGAATGGACTTGGTCCTTTTATCTTCCTTGGTTTGGACTATCTCAACAGGGGAAAGCCTTAGACTGAGGGGCAAGATAGGAAGTGGCCCAATGAGGGCAGCTTCAAGCAATTTCAATTACTACTCAATTACTAGGCCCTTAGCAGAGCCCAGGGTCAGAGCCCAGTCTAGTGGAAAGGCCCAGACTCTTGTACCAACAATAACGTGTTCTTCCCCCCCGCCCCCGTTCATGGGTTGTAGCCCTGACCACAAGGCCATCCTTCCTGACCAACCCCTGGTTACAGGGTTGCAGAATGGCAAACACAGTAGTCTAAGACCATTGTCAGTTTTCTAAGAGTCATCACCGTGTATTTCATATTCATTATTAGCATCTGCAAAGCATTTTCAGAACTGAACTCCATTCAGTAGTGACTAAGTCTATACATTTCTCTACTTTGTTCGCTAGAAGCTGACTTAATATTTATTTTTAAATATCTAGTTGTACAGCCCTACCGGATGTTTGCTGAACAGTAGCACAGATCTAAAGTGAATACATGCTCTGAATATCAAATCGGCAATTTACTGCAGAATGATAAAAGGATGGTTTTATATATCAGTGCTTTCTATAAGAGGAAGCAATGCACTGAAGATTTTGTAATTAACTGCATTACAAGTAACTGAAGCTTGTGCTTCTGGTCTGCATTTGTCTATTAACAGTAGTTATGTTATAATGTAATATTTACACTACTGTAGCATTCAGATCATCTTATCAGGACTGGAACCCTGTTGAACTAAGAAGCATATAAACAGAAGTATAAGCTAATACCTATTTTTTCCCAGAAAATTTCATTTAATGGTCATATTGACCTTGGGTAACCAAGTTTATTTCTTGGTAATAAACAGCATCATTCGCAAAGTCCAATTTGGCCATGGGAAATGGAGTCTCTCTCTTGCATTACAATCCTCTCTGCACAGTTGTAGTAGTTTTACTCTAGCACAATTGTTTTTTATTTTAACTTTTTAGGATTTCTGAGGAAAGGACAGATGGAAGCGTATTTTACCATAATAGTCCTACCTATTCCAAAGGTAATGCTTACCAAAATGTACCCACTTCTTGTAAAACTGTGCCATTGTATTTCAGTCCTGTACAGCAATACCCTCGGTGTTACTCCACATGGGCTCTGCTAAATATAGCTGTCAAGTACAAATTCTGCACAATGGCATAGAATCATAAAGTTGGAAGAGATCTCAGGAGGTCATAGAGTCTAATCCCCTGCTAAAAGCAGGACCAATCCCCAAACTAAATCATCCCAGCCAGGACTTTTTCAAGCTGGGACTTAAAAACCTCTAGGGATGGAGATTCCACCACTTCCCTAGGTAACCCACTCAAGTGCTTCACTACCATCTTAGTGAAATATTTTCCAAATATCCAACCTCGACCTCCCAAGCTGTAACTTGTAACTTGCTGTTTGTTCTGTCATCTGCTACCACAAACAATAGCCTGGCTCTTTTCTCTTTGGAACCCTGTAATGAGCCCAGGACAACAACATGGCTGCCCTTTAAGACCTGTTGGTGGGCAGGCCCAGCCACACCTAGCTCCGCCCACAGGAAGCTAGAGTGCGGGTCTAGGAATATAAGAGCCATGGCCTCAGTCAGAGCTGGGCAGCCAACCCGAGCAGATGTCTGGCCCCAGCTCCCGCAGAGAAGGGCATGGCCACACTGCTAAGATACAAGCCTTCACCTGAACCCACGCTGACCCCTCCAGGACTCTGGGCCAGCCCTCTGGGATCCCTGCCTGATCCAGAACCTGTGGATACCCTGCCAACCCCTCCGTCGCCTGAGGACCCCCCAGAGTAGCGCTGGAGTCTGGTAGGCCTGCAGGGGGGATAGGAAAGAGGCCCAGGGATAGCCGACCTTGGGCCGGCTGAGGACATGGAGTTTCGGTGGGCAACACATTGCGGCCTGGACCCCCGCTGACCCTTGACCTCATCGGCATATAACAGCCTGGATCCCCACTTACCTAGTGGCTGCCACCACTATCAGGGCCCTGGGCCAGGATGCAGTGGCGTGGGTGGGCCTGCGTCCCCCTGCCATCTTTCTTGTTGGGTGGCAGGTTCCCCCTGTGGGACAAAACCCCCTGCACTTGTCGGCTCTCCTGGAGTGAGGAGACCCGACCCTTCCCCCACTGGAACCCGGCCAGAGCTTTAAACAACTGTTCCCCCATTGCTCATCACCCTGACCCAGGGCTGTGCCTTAAACTGTGACCTTAAACTATTTATGTTCCCCACTGCCTGGTGCTCTGACCCGGGGCTGGGCCATAGGCGGCTGTTGCTCAGCCAATATTGAAGCTGAAGCGTGCCACACAGACTTGTGGGCACTCTGGAGAGTCAGCGGTGTCCTACCCACTGACTGGAGACCCTTTACAAACCCCCTTCCATTAGTTGAAGGTTGCTATCAAATGCCCCCTCACTCTTCTCTTCTGTAGACTAAAGCTCAAATCTTTCAGCGTCTCATCATAAGTCTTGTGCCCTAACCCCCTAATAATTTTCATTGTCCTCCTCTGGACTCTCTCCAATTTATCCACATCCTTTCTGTAGTAGGGTTCCCAAAACCAGATGTAGTACTTCAGATGTGGCCTCACCAGTCCCTCGATTTGCTTGCAATGCTCCTTCTAATGCAGTCCAATATGCCATTAGTCTTCTTGGCTACAAGGGCACTGTGAGTCATATCTAGCTTCTCATCTTGTGTAATGTCCAGTTCATTCTGTGCAGAACTGCTGCTTTGCCAATTGGTCCATGAGATTCTTTTATCCTAAGTGCAGGACTCTGCGCGTGTCCTTATTGAACCTCATCAGTTTTCTTTTGGCTCAGTCCTCAAATTTGTCTAGGCTACTCTGGACTAAGGATGTTAAAATGTGGCTAATTGACTAGTCGATGGAATTTCCAACGACTAGTTGATAGGCACTTCCACATTCCTCCTTTGAAATGTACAAAAGGCCCAAAAGGGGCTCTTGTACATTTCAAAGGAGGAATGTGGAACTCCGTGTCCAGCCCGGGGCCAGCAGGAAGTCCTGCTCACTCCAGGTTGCACGTGGGTGCCTGCTTTGAAATGTTCAAGAGTCCCCAGCAGGGGCTCTTGTGCATTTCAAAGCAATGGAGGCTGGGGTCAGCCTTGCTTTTGCTGCTGGCTGCCTGACTACTCCCCTGCCTGGCCAGGGCTCCCTGGGATGGGGCTTGCCAGTGCCTGTGCTGTCCCACCCAACCGGGGATCACCGGGGACAGGGCTCGCCTGTCCTGCTGGATGGGGCTTCCTAGGGACATGGCTTGCAGCCAATTTGCAGTCCCCAGTGCTCAGGGCTCTCCGATCCAGCAACATCTGTAGTCCTACTGGCCCACGGATATTGTCAGACCAGAGTCCTGGATTTCAGAGATTCAGCCTGTAAACACCCATCCTTTGACAATTACGTAAATAGGCAGTTTTAAAAAATATTGATATTTATAATAATAAATACAATACATACTAAAGCAACTAGTTTGCTACAGGCCACTACAACTTATATTTGATTTCTCCTCTTCCACAAAGGTCTGAGTTTCACTGTGATATGGTATTCTTGGATAATGCTATAAATGAACTATTGCTTAAATTACTTCAAATGCTTTAAACAATATTGCCAAGATACATTGGCTAGCCTTCATTACCACCTCCATATGGTCTCTCTTTTACACACAGGCCCGCCACATCTCAAGTTGCACCCCAGTTCCTGTATCGTAGGAACATGTTGATGAGCATGTCGACTTTATGGGCTGGATCAACGGAGCAGTGATCATCCAGCAGGGTTGATTTATTGCGTGAAGTATAGAGGTGATAAATTGACACCTGAGTGCTGTCCCATCCACTCTGGTATGCCACCAGAAGAAGAGGAAGGGGAGTTGACTGGAGAGCTTTTATCTGTCAACCCAGCATGGTGTGGACCCCATGGTAAGTAAATCTAAACTATGTAGATTTGCGTTACACTACTAACATGACTTAAATTGTGTAGCTTAGATCAACTGCCCCTGTATTGTAGACCTGCCCTATTGTGTGAAATAAACTGAGGAAATGGAACCTGGAAGAGTATTATCCTAGCTTTTGATCATCAGCCATGATTGGGGCAGCATTGTCATTGCTAGAGCCAACTCTCTCTCTGCTAGATGTCCTAACAATAAATATTTAAAGCCCGCAAAGCAATACAAAGCACAGTGTCAAGGCAGTCAGGTACATTAGGTCCCAGGTACATCTTGCACTGCATTCATTTGAAAGGACATCCTATTAAAGTTATTGCCAGGATTCATGAATAGGTCAGCAACAATGAAGGAGTTATCTCTGTTTAAACAGGAGAAATCTCCCTGGTGAGAAACTGATTAGATTCAGGCTTAGTTTTAATGCAGTCATTTTCAAGCTATGGTCTACAGCCACCTGAGGGATCTGCAGACTAATCTAAGATTTCCACAAAGGTCTGCACATCCATTTGAAATTTTTTAGAAATCTTCAAATGAGAAGATTGAAAATCAGTGTTTTTAAGAATAGGCTCCTGGAAAATCAGTTGATGACAGTGCTCAGCTGAAGGCTGCAGTAAAAAGACCCGTGAAAGTGAGTACAACCTTCAAGTAAGTTACCTGTATTTAATTCTAAAGTCATCATTTTTTTTCTTGTCCCCACCAAAAATCACGATGCTAAAAGTGATGGATGTGCAAACACGTTTTCTTTCAGCCCATTGAGGAGAATCTTTTAATGAAGCAGTATGCACCGGTATGTGGGACTGGCTAACATTACACTCTCATGAATAAACTTGTACCAACAAAACCTGAGGGAGCACAGAATGAGTATCCTCGTAGCATAATTCATAGGCTGGCCAAGCATGGAATGATTACAGGGCATATCTCTATGATGGTCCAGCAAAATCTGGGTATTCATGCTCAGTTGTGTAATATTATTTCACAAGGAGTAGCACTTATATAGATACCACTGCTGGCTTCTATGTGATTGCTCATGTAAGTAAGGAGCACAGAATCAAGGCCAGGTCTGCACTGCAGACTTCACTTGCATAGCTATGTTTGTCAGCAGTGGGAGGAGATGCAACCTGACTGGCATACATCTGCTGACAAGTCTATAGTATAGACAACTATACAGGCAAAACTTTGTCAGTTTTGGGAGCTAAAATAAATCATGCTCTCAAGTGTAAATTTCCTAGCATACATTGTGTCTACACTAAGAACACTTTGTTGTGACAGTATACTGGCTTTGTGTTGCCTATTGCATAATGCCTCCAATAGTTCCCTAGCGGGAGGAGGTAGTAGTATGTACTGCCCTCTACCATGGAGGGTTGCTCAAAGCCACAATTTAGCCAGTAGGACTAAGTGAGCAAATCCTATCTGATTAATCCCACTGAAAGTGAAGGGATTACTCGTGTAAGTAACAGCACACAAATATGAGTAAATGCTCCAAAATCTGGCCCTTAACATTTAATAATGTAGGACTTGATCCAAATCCATTTAAGTCAGTGGCAAAATTTTACTGTGAGTGGGATCAAGCTCTTAATTTGTCTCACTGATCTCTTTGACCAGAAGAATAACATCTGTTTATTTCTGTGTTTTACAGTAGTGTCATTTCAGCATTTCTATTTAAGGGTCAACCAGTACTGTTTCCATTTAAGCTCATATTTTCAGGGGTGTCTTAATGCAGTTAGGTAGATTTGCTGCTCAATTGACAGAAGCAATCTCAGCCTTTTTCCTAATTTATTGGTTGACCTCTGTCTTGGTTCAAACTGGCACAGCTTTATTAATTTTGATGGAATTCCACCAATTTATACCAGGAGAGAATTTGATTCATTCCTTTTGCAGATACACAGTATGCCTAGTGAATCAGCAAGTGCCTGTGAAGTAAAACTAATATAATCAGCAGTCTCTAAAAGAATGAATTATAATATCTATAAGGATTAGCAGCTCTGTTTCTAATCTGACTGTTTTAGCTGTTTTCTTTTACTTAAAACAAATCCTATGAGGCTTAGCCCATATAGTAGCAAACTGCCTGCAACATTTCAATTTTGGAGAGTAAGCCAATTTTTAGTTAGAGGATGACAATTTTGTCATAAATTATCGAATCCAACAAATGTTTCTATTTCATCACTGGAGGAAAAAAGAGATTTAAGAGACTTTATCATCCTACATATCAAGTTTCCAGCTGATGCTGTCTTAAATGGCTGAGTTATTGATCCTTGCA
This sequence comes from Apalone spinifera, assembly GCA_030068395.1. Classification (NCBI taxonomy): domain Eukaryota; kingdom Metazoa; phylum Chordata; order Testudines; family Trionychidae; genus Apalone; species Apalone spinifera. The sequence continues at coordinate 164,769,838 of CM057847.1, forward strand.
AAATGAAGTCTCTAATAGAAATACCGACAGACTGTAAACTATGCTACTAGGTGAGGGATCCCGTAATTACTAGTACATAAATGCTGTTCCACTATTGCCTTGCAAAAGGAAGGCCAAACAAGCCAAATACACCACCACTATTACAAAAAACAGAGCTCCAAGAGAGCTAGTGGGTGTGGTATCAGAACTCTTTTTTTAATCTTTCGTTCTTTCTCTTCACTGCTTGAAAAGAGACAGCTGTGTGATAGTAAAAAGAAATGCACAAGATTGCAGCTTTCTGAAATAATTTGGATTAATGTACATTTTCTTTCACTTTCACAAAAAATTGATATAAAAGAGCAATGATCACAGGGAAGGAGGGATTAAATTAGTGACCCAACTGGAGTGGGGAAAAATAAGTAAGAATAGGGATGAAAAGAGGAGGAGAGAGAGAGCAATAGGTGGAAGCACTAACAACACAAGGGAAGGAGGAATAGAACGGGGAAGCGGGAAGATGCAATGGTGATGAGAAGCTGGGGTTGTGAAGGAGAGATAATAGAGGTAGGCAGTAACTGATAACAGGTGTGGAAGGTGAACCACAGAGAATGGGTGTCGTGGGTAGGGGATAAAGGAAAGGACATACTCAAAAGGGGCAACCTCTTCTGAGTGTGTTCTGTGAATGAGGCTAGCCCCTATCCCTGTCCCTTCTTCCCGAGGCCCCACCCTGCTAGGGGACCCAGAACTGTGCCTCCCTTCATGGCCCAGTGAACTCTGTCGCTAGCCGTGTGTGTGTATAAAAAGCAATAGATACAAATCGCTTATTTTTTATTACCCATCAGTCATTTATGAAACAGAGTGTCATCTTTGAATAAAATCCTTTATGCAATATTCAGAGAGTGGGGGGAGGGCACTTTAATTTGCTTGCTTGATGTGCTAAATATTGTTTGATATACTGTAATAATAGGACAACCTTGCTATTGCCACGTGACCATAAAGAAGCTGAAAGAACAGAATTAATATGCTTTTTCCTAATACTGCTTTTCCATCTTTTTCTCTTGACTTTTGGATTAAAAATGCTGCCCCCAAAGTATGCGACACAAAAAATGAAGATAACATTTACTAGGCTTTCCCTGCCCCTCTTTTTGTCATTGGACATATAAATCTTTATGATGCTTGGAAAAAATCTGTACAATTTACTTTCATTACAATAACATGGAAATTGACTGAAAGATTTGTTAGCTGTCATCATATTGTTTCATATGCATCCTAGGCTCTGCTTTTCCATTTGGGATGCTGTGGAAGTAGTTGAAGTAAATTGCTTTGCTAAATCTGCACTACTAAATTTGCTCTCAGCACCATAAATGCAGACTAGCAACTAGTGCCACTTATATTCCTTTTGGGATAATGTCAGATTAATGATGCTTTGATGAAAGTGATACTTTTGTTGTTGGAGAGAAAAACCAGTGATTTAAGTGTTTGGAGATTTTTTGCTTTTAACAGAAATGGACTTTTCTACTTAAATGGTTTTATGAAATCCAAGAGTAGTTTGGCGCTGAAAAGTATTATATAGGAAAATAAAAATCAATTGATCATCAAAGTCTGTGTGCATGGAGAGCTATATTTGCTCATCTTAGCAATAAAAATAAGTTTTCATTAATCTTCGCAGAGTTGATAGAGCCGAGGGAGAAGATGGGTTGTAATTTGCTTATACATCACCCACAGAATTGTTAGAAAGATTGCTGAATGTTTTTCACAATGTTTTGAAGCTTTCTCGCAGAAGGATCTTCACAGGAATGTTGAATTTCAAAATTTCAACGAGCCCCACTCTTACCTAAGGCTACGTCTAGACTACAGGCTTCTTTCGGAAGAACCTTTTTTCGGAAGAGAGCTTCCGAAAACACTTCTTACGCAAGAGAGCCTCCATACTGCAAAAGTGCATCGAAAAAGCAATCATCTTTTTTGAAAGAGAGTGACCAGACTGAATGGACGCTCTTTCACATGTACCCTGTGATTGCTATGGATGGAACGGTCACCAGGACACCTGTGCTTTTTCCTCTTTCCTCTTCTTCCGAAAATTCCCTCTTCCATGTCCACACATGCCTTTTTGCGAAAGAGCTCTTTCGCAAAAAGGCTTCTTCCTCATAGAAGGAGGCTTACCAATGCCAAAAACCCTCTCTGTTCTTTCAATTTTCTTGCGGAAAAACGCAATTGCAGTGTGAACATTCCTCAAGTTTTGTCGGAAAAACAGCTGTTTTCCCAACAAAACTGTGTAGTGTAGATATACCCTTAGTGTCAAGTGCAGAACTAAATTCTGTCCTCTTGCCTACATAGCCCTACGGAAGGCAATGCATTTGCACAAGTCTGAGGAAAGTGATGTTCTGTAGCAAACAAATCTTTCCAGGAAGGTTAATAAGGAAATAGGCACAATGTCCAGCAGTTCCTCCTTCTGTGCCATTATGCTCCTTCTCTGTCAAAATTGGTTAACTTGTACAATTGTCCATGTGAGTGTCATAATACAGTTTCTACCTTTCAGTTAGTTCCTACAGCTCACATGTTGTAATTGCTATAAAATAGCAAGCAGTTAAATTACCATAAATTAGCGAATATAGTCCATGGGTTGTCCATGTTTTTACCTACCATGCCCCTCCCTTCGTGGGGTATACTTGTCCGCGTCATATGCAATTTGATTTTTACTCATATTACAAGAAGACAAGATCAACATAATAAAATCAGTATCTTCAATTTAATAATAATTTAATAAGAGCGGCAATGTTAAAATGTTACTGTGAAGCTGCTAAATAAATAAATGTTAATATATACAATACTGCATCTTTAAAAAAATCCCTCCTATGCATTGTCATAAAATAAATAGTACATGCTGTATGCTGAATAAGTTTATTCTGCATCACTTGAGTCAGAACTAGCAGCATTCTTTTCAGCATCTGAATTGTCAAAACCATCAAAACTTTCATCATCCTCACTGTCTCCATAATCTCGGCTAGGCATGCTTCGTTGATGGTTGAGGCCTGTGATGCTGCGTCTGATTCACTGTTGTTGTCAGATTCAGAGCTAGACAAGTCAACTTCCTGAAGAATTTCACGTTTACAGAATCCATTGCGAATGGTAGCCGATGTTATTCTTTCCCAAGCTGCCAATACCCATTTGCAAACTTCAACGTAAGTTGCACGGCTCTGTTGACCTGCCAGAGTGAAGGTGTGCTCCTGTTTGTCATCCAATTATCCCATTCCTCATGGATGAAGCACTTGAATGGGTGGTTGACAGCTACATCAAGTGGTTGCAACTTGCAGGTCAGTCCATCTGGAATTACGGTGATATAAGCTCCCACGGCGTTGATAATGTTTTGGAACCAAAGTTTCTTTATGGGCGGCCAAGGTATTAAAAAGTAGCAGAGATTTGGGTTTAAAAAACCCGCCTTTTTGTGCACAAAAGCAGCTGTCTGTCCATGTCTTCATCCCTCTGTGTTCATGCAGCATTCTTGTTACAGACCGCAGACACGCCAGCTGGTAGTTTTTCTCGAGGTATCGTCACCCTCTTAAAAATTACCATTGGTTTTAATTTCTCACCACCTGCCGTGCATGCCAATAAGACCGTAAAACAGGTGCATTCATGAGCTGTGGTTGATACACCGACTGTCTTCACTCCAGTTGTAACAACAGACCAAGTTGCGGGTAGATCGAAGGACATGGGCACCTTGTTAATGACATCATTTGGTTTCAGGCCCAGCTGGTTAATTTCTTTATGGACAAAATCTTTGAAATTATCCATCTTCTTCTCCCATTCATCAGGAAGCCATTGCCCAACACTTGTCTGTGCTCAAACTGAAAGGTTATTTTGTCTCATAAATTTGTAAACCCAGTTACCCGAGCCGCCGCGAAAATCATCAATTTTCATCTCCATAGCCGTAAGTTGAGCCTTGAGCTTTATGGCTACCGTTGATACTGCACATTGGCTATATCTCTGTGCAAGAACCCACTTCGCCAGCTTTTCTTCTAGATTTGGTCAATAGGCTTTCTTTCCTTGGTGCGCTCTTTTGCTAAGATTTAATTTCTCAATCTCTGCTTCTTCTTTTCTCCACTCGTGAACAGACTTTTCATTAATGGAAAATTTTCTGCCTGCTGCTCTATTTCCATTTTCTTTTGCATATGTAACAACAGATAGTTTAAAATCGGCTGTATATGATTTGCGCTTAGGCATCTTTAAAAATATTTTCTTGGACTATATTTGTTATGAACTAAAAAAGTTTTAAAATGTTGTGGTTGGTGTAGGCCTTATATACTGATAATAGGGTAGTGCTTATTGTCTTTATAGCTCAGCGGCCTCAGCCATGATTCATGATTACCGGTATAACAAGACCCAGTTTTATTGGGCTGTATGATGTCGTAATCTTCAATCTTTATAGCTGGCAAGTGGCAACCACATCAAAGACCACCAGATTCTATTATGAAGGCAGCAGAAGTCTCTGCAGGTTATTCACGTCCGTGGGTATTCTAATATGTTTTTTACACACAATAAAAAAACTGTGGGTTATACATGAGTGTGGGTTATACTTGGACACATATTATATTCGCTAATTTACGGTAGCTTTGTGTCACACAACTTCTATGTCTAGCACCACAGCAAAAATTTTAAGAGCAGATTAGATGAGGGTGGCCTAATCAATACTTAGTTCTGCTATGAGGGCAGGAGACTGGATTAGATGACTTCTCCAGATCTCTTCCAGTCCTATGGTTCTATGATTATGTAAATGTTTCTCCAGATCAGAGTTTCTTTCTTCTTCTCCATAAATAATGGACTTATTTAGCCTTGATAAATACTTGGAACTTTCTGTTGTGTCAAAAAGTGTGTCTCATGGATCACATTTTAAATTTTTTTTTAAAGATAGTGGAGGAAAAAAACAACACTTAAATATGGATGGACTTCCCCCGACATCTCTCTCTCTCTTAACAAAGGGCATAGCCCCAGGAGGTGGTAACACTACTCAAATTTACTTTTCAATTCCTTCTGCCCCAGGCAGTACAAAGGTCACACACTCACACTTAGTCAAAACAGTTTGCACAAAGATACATACATAAAATTGGTAAGGTACTTGGATTGCCTTTAGTTGTGTGAATTGACAATAGATTATACAGTGTCTCAGAGGATGTTATCCTAACCACCACTGACACACTGTATGCCTTTGGAAGGTGAGAAGACTAGAAAGCTGAGGGAAGTGGGGAAATGATAGCGGGAAGGAAATGACATCTGTTTGCAAGACTAATTCTACCTAGGGTTAACAGAATGAAGAAAACTGACAGCTTGAGGACTATTTTTCAGGACAGTCCATAAAATGAGAAACAAATGAACTTGAGGCCAAAGCATTTTATATTAGAAGACTAAAGGTTAATTAAACAGCTGCTGCTAACATATTCAAGATTATAAAGGGCAATGTTGCTGACGGGACTTAGATCTATATTGCTCTAAACAGAAAAGTGGCCTAGAAAGTCTCTTGGTAGAGGGTTGATTTATTTATTTGTCAGTTTACAAGTCTGTCAGAAACAGCAAATAATGCTCTACAGTGTCTAAAATGAGGGATTCTGAACCTGTATTAGGTGACTGGAGAAATCATCATCCCACATTGTAATACTGAGAAAGGAGATAATAGAATATCCAGAGCCCTTGTTAAGGTGCACAGAATACATGAAATACAACAGCCACTTTCAATTACATAAATAGGTGAAGAAATGGCTGCATAATGACACTGAAGAAATCCATTCAGATGAAATAAAAATCCTGTAGGACTGTCAACCCATATTCACAGTATATGCAGGGACACTGTAATACCATGAGAGAGCTGTTCATAGGATAAACTCAGCCCTTACCATTCCCCACCACAAATTAATAAGAAATGTAGGAAACTTTGTTTTCACAAGATTCCTAGCCCACATCTGCAAATGCATGGTGTTTAGATATACTTTGAAAATCTAGCCATCACTAGAGTATAATTCATTGCATTCTGTCTGAATGATCCACCAGTGAGCAGGAAAAAAGTACACTGGAGCATTAAGGCCTCTGAGCTGGCATGGCCTCCCTCCCTCTCAGCTGCTATTCTTACCCTTCCCCCTGCAAAAAAATGTGAGGGCTAACTGTAAGTTATGATCGTTTGCATATGTCAATGTTGATGATGTGAGCATTCTCTTACACTGCAGTTGAGGCCCTTGCCACCACCCCAGGAGCCTCGAGCAAGTAGGAAGCAAGGTTAAAGAACTCCGGCAGGGCTATGCCAGGGCAGGGGAGGCAGGGGCTGGGGGGCGATTGTCGCTTGGCCTTCTCAGCCTGAACATTGTGCTGCAGTCTGTGCCACGCAGCCTCACGAGGCAGTCCTGGAGCACAGGCTCTGGGGAGGCCACACACATGTCTGACCCCTGGTGGGGATGCCCTCCCACCACTAGCCACCGCTGGAAGCAGGCTAGGGAGAAAGGCGCACACACACGACCGCACACAGACTGAGGAGTGCCACACATGGCACACAGGCATGCTTGCGCACTTGAGGCAACACCCACTCCTGCCGACAGCGCTGCCAGGTGCAGGTGTGTGTGCAGCCCCCATGGAAGGCCAAGTTTCTCCAGGCCCCTCTCCTGCCCATGGGATCCCAGTGTGGCTGGACACTTCCCTTGCCTGTTTTTCTGTGGGATGCTGGCAGTGGGAGGGAGGGAGCCCCTGTGAGGCAGGGCCTGCTGTCCAGGCCACACATGGCCTTGCTCCTGGGAAGTCACCATCCTCTGGCCCGAGAATAATTGTTCACAGCTCACAGAGGAGGGCAAGGACCCAGGGACAGTGTCTGCATGGATGACTGACCATCTCTCTCTCTCTATTCTCCACAGCTGGACCAGCCATCTCTGAGGGGACATCACTGCCAGCAGAGCCAGCCGCCTGACCCCTGGGGAGCTGCAGGCGCCAGAGGGTCCAAGAGGACTTAATGAAGGACATGCAACAGACCCTGGCCCAGAAGGTCCGGGGAGACGCTCAATGGCACACCCAAATGTGGGCTGAGCTGGTGCAGCAGGGCCAAAACACATGTGCCACCATCCAGAAGATGATGGTATACCCGGCTTCTGTCCCTGCTCTTGTTCCTGCCCTCTATATCCCCCTGCCATACCTATGCCAGCTCCCCCTTCCCCTGCCATGCCTGACCCCACTCCAGCCCCCCCTCCTGCCTATCTCCCTGTTGTCCCAGCCTCTCTGCCCCATACCCCCCGAGGTCTCCAGACCCAAGGTGGAACTTCCAGCTGTACCATGTGCTACTCCCAGCCCTGAGCCCCCTCCTCCCTCTCCCTATCCAGGTTATGAGCCCCCTTCTTCCCCAATTACTTTTATTGAAAAACAAAATACAAATTTATATTTTGAAAACAAAACCATTGTTTTTATTGAGTTCATAGAGAAGGGAGGGGTTGTTGTGGAAAAGCCCGAGGGGGTAAGGCACAGTCCCCTAGTGGGGAGGCCCTGGGAAGAGTTACTGGGGTCCTTGAGAGAGACTCTCAATCAGGGCCTCTCGGATGCACTCCCCCACCCGATGGGCCTGGTGGATGGCAGCTGTGCATGGCTGCTCAAAGGCCTCTGCCCCACACCCTGAAAGGAACGCTTCCTCTTTCCTCTACACAATGTTGTGGAGAACACAACACACGGAGACCACCTCAGGGATGTGCTCCCCCACATCGAGGCAGGTCGGGAGGCACCTGAATGGCACGTTCAAGCTTCCAAAGGCGTATTTGGCCTGGATCTGGGCCCTGGCGAGGGGTCTAGGTGGCTGGTGTATGGCTTTATGAGCCATGGCATGAGGGGGTAGGCCGTATCCCCCATGATGCACAGTGGCATCTGTACGTCCCCAACTTGAAAGTCATGTTGGAGGAAGAATGTGCCAGTCTTCAGCTTCTCATAGAGGTTGGAGTTTCTGAAGATGCAGGCGTCATGTACCCTCCCCGACCACCCGATGAAAATATCCGTGAACTGTGCGCAGTAGTCGACCACGGCCTGCAGCACCATCGAGAAATAGCCCTTTCTGTTGATTT
>CM057847.1:164779227-164792666 GCA_030068395.1 Apalone spinifera
CTCCCTCAGGGACTGCAGCCTGAAAGTGTCTTGCCTCCATGAGGAGGGCCCCAATGGTGGACTTCCCTGTGCTGAACTGGTTCCCCACAGACTGGTAACTGTCTGGGGTGGCGAGCTTCCAGATGGCGATGGCAAGCCGCTTCTCTAGGGGGTTGGTGGGTCGCATCTGGGTGTCCTGTTGTCAGAAGGCAGGGGCAAGCCAGGCACAAAGCTCCATGAAGGTGGGCTTCCTCATGAAGAAGTTTTGGAGCCACTGTGGGTCGTCCCACGGCTCCATGACCTACTAGTCGGAAGTAGGGTTCAGCTTCCAAAACCATTTCTTCACTGTGGGGTGCAGTTGCAAGGACCTTGCTTCCATACACAGGGAGAGGGTCTGAATGATGAGCTCAGTGTCAAACTCCTGTAGGGCCATGAAGGCAGCCTGAAAAAAGTGCTGCAGAAACTGCAGCATGGCAGTGTGGGGCCATCGCATGCTCAGAGGCAGCTCTGGCTCCATGACAAAGAGTATACTGTGGTATCCAAAAGCTGGGCAACCACAGCATGCGCTGCGAAAGCTTTGCTGTCCCTCAGAGAGGTAGGCAAGCAAGCAGCAGAAGCTGAGAAACAGATGTCCAGCGGGAGTCCCTTTAAGCACGCGTCTCAAATAGCCTTAGGCAACAGCACCCGGAAGCAACTGCTGGCATAATGCCCTGCCTGAACTTGTTCTGGGTGCCTTTAAATAAGAGAGAGCATCCAATCAGTGTGGGCGCATTCTTTTGAAAAAGCAGATCACTTTTTCATTGAGCTTTTGCTGTGTGGATGCTCTATTTCGAAATAAGATTTTCCAAAAGATTTCTTCCAGAAAAGCTTCTTCCGAAAGAAGCCTGCAGTCTAGACATAGCCATACATTGGATTTAACAGGGTATGCTCAGCTGTCAAAATGAATATCATAAGGATGATGCTGTAGGGTGGATAAATATGGCATCTGTATCTTGAAGCATTTGGAGTGATTGTAATATAAATATTGCAGTTCTCAAGGCCTCAGAGTATTGTTAAGAAGCCAGAAACCACAGAGGCCATTTTCCCAGTCAAACAACTTCTCTTTCTTCAACAGGCCTGGCAATTGTTTTTTTGAGAGGACATCAGTAGCCTGCAATTCTCACTAGAGGCTCTAGGGAAGAAAAGAAGGCCTATTCTCCTATCGGACATCTTTCTCCTCATTTCTCTCTATCACTGAAGCTTGCAGTTTTCCCTCCTGCTTGTTCCTTGAAACTGTGTTTTCTTGTCCCTTTAGGTTCTCCCCTTTGCAGCCTCCTCTCTCATGAAGTCCTGATTGAATTGTTTGTGCTTCCAGGGAATGAGGGGCAAGTAAGAAAGCAGCTACTTCTTTCTGCAGTGTGGGTTTGTCTGAAAGAATCGCAAGAACGAGACTTTGCTACTACCAGCTATGCTACACATCAGTAATGGCTGCATTCTATTTTTAGCTGTCTGCTGGGAAAAGACAAGCATCCATGACAATCTGATATCATTTGCCCATGTGAGCAGTTCTGCAGACTTCATTCCACATTTAATGTCTTTTGGTATTTGTAGCTAAAACAAAGAGCAAGGGCAGACTCCCAAAGGGCAGGGTTTATGGGGCTTCAAGAGTTTACAGGAAACCATGGGACCATCGTCTTCATCTGCAAAAATTAATATGGTGAAGGCTATAGCCTGTTGACAGTAGTGGGAGTAGCCCATGAACTGTTTCTGTGATATATGGATATGGGCATCATCTGCATTTGGAGTTGCAGGAAGAAAACAAGCACCTTAGTTTTCCCACATGCTTCCCTACCTCAGTGCAGACTCTCCCTTAGGACCCAAGAGGGAAGATTTTACATCTCCTCTATGGTGGAACTGGTGTGGCTGGATCAGTTGCTGGAGTACATTAGAGATGGAAAATGACAGCTCTAAATTGCATCTTCAATTGCCTCAGTCCCCTATGTACATCATGGCAGCAGAGAATTGCTGGAGTGCAGGGATTCCCGAATCATTAACGCCTTCCATTCTCTGCCATCTCATGGCCCACTCCATAGTTCTTCCAACATGGTCCTTGCAATATGGTTTGGGGGGGGGGGGTGCGAGGGGTAACACAGATCCAGTGTAGCCTTATATCACATCCCAATTCCTATACAGATCTATACTGACCAGGATGTGTTGGGGGGGCAGAGGCAAGGGACCTAGTGAAAACTCTTGTCCCTGCATAGATATGCTGTTATTTTTTTTTCTCTTTTGGGACTGAACAAAAGGGACTCCTGTCTTGATCCCTCGTATCCAATAAATGAGTATACTTTTTTACTATTGTTAAAATGATTGGGGGCTCTGTGCTTAACTCTATACATTTGTGTTTGTGTCAGTGTGGGAGAGGAAGAGAGAACGTAAAGGATTCTATGGTTATGTTGCACATTTCATGTGACAACTCTGGGTGGGTGAGGAATCATTTCAAGGGCAATTACCCACCCCCTTCAGCCTATATCCAGATCATGTTAAGAGAAAAGTGTTAGTAAAATAGAAAATATCCTTTGCTGTCTCATTCTCCCTTACATTTAACCAAAGTATTCAATTTGATTATTGTAAATATTATAATGGAGCAAGTCTTATAAAGAGCAACACAAAACTCAGACCAATTGGAAAGGAAAGAGGAAGATCCAGCAATTATTTGAAAATAAACAGCACAGACAGTCCCACCATATGTTTTTGGATTTATTTTATATTATTATTATACTCTCCCTTTACGATGGAAAAAGGAAAGAATGCTTGGATACACATTCTTGTAATGTTTACAACAAAGGAAGCTTGACAAATAACTTTATGCCCTGTTAGCTAATATTACAGAAAAAACAGTATTTCAAAACTTTTTAGGAAAAGGATGGATACTGGAGAACTGACAACACATCTGTACATTTAGCCTCCTAAAGTTGTGTTCCAATGCCAACTGGTATAATGTTTTCCTTTTCACCATCTGTTCAAATCAGGCTCTCATGAAATGACTTCATTACCACATGGTCTGCTGATTCTTTGGTGAAAGGAGGAACAATGCTGCCAAAGGTGATTCTGCAGGCTTCGTCCTATCAACTGTTTGCAAAAATGAACCTGTAATAAAACAAATCCAAAACAAGTATTAAAATCAAACAAACAAAAATTATTTTTCATAGAAAAGTTACATGCCAGCTTTGCTATTTAGCAAAAGGTTAAGCTTATCTGAAGACAGCAGCTGCAATTCACTCTACTTTAGCAGTGTTTTGTTTTGTTTCTTGCAAAATGAAACACTCATAAATGGAGCTACAGAGTTAGCAACCATTACCTGCGTAATCTGAACTCTGTTCCCTTCTGCATATGTTCAATGATCACATATTTTCTGTAGGGTTTCTCTCTCTCAGGCTATTTCTAGACAGCGGTGCTATTTTGGGATACTGGAAGTATCCCGAAATAGCAATTCCTTGTCCTTAAAGGCACCCATTATTTTAAACTATATTTCAAAATAATGGGCATGCTATTCCAGCATCCCTGTAACCCTCATTCCATGAGAGTTAAGGAACTTATCGGAATAGCACTTTATTTTGAAATTATCTTGAAATAAGTTATACAATTTGCATAGTGTAAATTGCATCGCTTATTTCGAGGTAAGGGTGCAGTGTAGATGTACTCTCATTCAGGCTGAAACCTTAATGCAGAGGGCCAGCACACAGCCTAGGCACTACTTAAATTTAGAACTGTTTAGAAACTTTTATTTTCCCATCAAAATGCTCTTTCATGTTAACTGAAACATTTCACAACAAACCATCAATTTGATGAAAATTTCAAAGGCATTAGTTTCTCAGACTATGTTTAGACTTTTCTGGATATACAGATTGGAAACCTGACCGTTTCAATACAAAACCCAACAGTTCAACATAACTCCATTTCATGGACATCCCTGAAAAGTTTGGTTTTGTTCCAACATGGAATGAAAATGAATGTCAACCACTCAACAGCTGGTATGGGAATTGTCATGTCCCAGTGATCTCTACTTAAATCTCATGTAAGAGCTTAGGATATGTCTGCACTGGATCTGGAAGGTGTAATATCCCAGCCCTTAGACACACACCAATGCTAGTTCTGATAGACCCAGTTTGTTAAAACCAGAAGTATAGGCACAGTGGCACAAGTGGCAAAGGGACTAGGTGCGCTGACTATGATCTTATCTAAAACCCTAGTTTTGCCAGCTTGAGTGTAGACATACACTGAGTAAACTGACCTTCTCTTGGCCCATTTCATATACAAGATGGAGAATCGTCAGTGAAAAGGGCAGTTTCTTATTTTTTATCCTCAAAATTCAGTGCTTGGCTCTGTCTCACAGGGAAGAAGGATGCAGAGCCCTGCATGAGTGTTCCTTGCATGTAATAGTTAAATCTCTCTCTATATATTTTAGAATTTGGTGTGTCTGTCTGTGTCTATCTGCAAGTCTGTTTGTTCAAGAACTCTTCCTAAACAGCAAGAGCCAGGGCCACCAAGTTTGGTTTGCAAGCTTCCTCTTCTCCTAACTTAAAGCAAGGTCAAGGTTTGGTTGTGCCAGGACAACCAGAAGTGCTGGGAAAAGGATTGTTTTTCATAATACGTAAAGGGAGGGGTTGAGCTATTCGCAGGGACACAGCCTGAGAGTGGACACTGTGGGCAGCAAGCCCACAAGGGAGAGCTATCCTGCAGAGTGTCCACTGGGGGCAGCTGTACCACCAAGGGAGTGGCCAGCAGGGCTGGGGCTCCACCAGCTTGCCTGTGGGTAATTAGCCCTGCCCCTGTCCCAAACCCTTTCCTCCACTCCCAGCCCTTGGCCACAGCACCAGAGGGGAGGGGAGAGAAAAGGCCCCTGGCAGCTGTGGGGAGAAAAAAAAGCCATGGTGACCAGGGGTGGGTGAGAAAGGCCATGCCAAATGGGAACAACCTCCCAACCCCCGCCAACATATTGCCCCCTCTACCACACATTCCCAAGGCCCTGCCCTGAAGGATTCTAGAGTCTACGTCTTCTAGTAAACAAAATCATAAAAAACTCTTTAAAACTGTGTGCCATTTACTCTATAGGTTAGCTGCATAATATTATTTCCTTATGCCATATGACGCTGAAATAGATTGTTGTTATAAGTGTTTAACCTTTTGATTCCCCACTTGTAGTACCTTGTCTCTTTCTGAAATGTGCTACATATTCTTTTGTCTTAGGAAAAAGAACACCAAGCTTTTATGCTCTGAGTATTTTTATTAGATTAAATGTGTTTAGATTGCTAGAGTTTCTTTCTTCTGGGACTTCTGCAGTGGGAATCCATTATTTTTAAAATTATTAGACCCTAGTAAATACAATGCATCCTTCAGTTGTATGTATTTTAGATCTTGCTTCCTGTTGGCTTTTGATGGAAAGCTAAATCTTTCTGTGGGGAATATGGTTCAGTGTTTGCTACTAAGTAGACTATGTTCAGTTTTCTATTTCACAGCTATAATATCTTTATAATTAGAGCTCAGTGGCCTTTCAAATTCTGGGAAGCCTTTACATTTCCCAGTCTTTAGACATCTAATTTCCTAAAACTATTTGACAGCTTCTCTAAGGAAAAGGAATTTACAACATTTTAAAGATCAAAATACAGTGTCAGCCAAATTGTCTATGTGACAACCAGGGAAGATGAAGTCTTTATGGAGGTATGTGGGGGAAGGTGTGAAGAGAGGAAATAGTGCAGCTTCCATGCCATCATTTCTCCCCTAGTGATGACTCTGTCAAAGCCTCTTGGGGCAGGTCTACATTATAGAGCAATGTTGACCTAAGATACGCAACTTCAGTTATGTGAACAGTGTAGCTAGTGTCGACATATCTTAGGTCAAGTTGCTGCGGGGTCTCCTCTGCAGGGTGGTGACAGAAGAAACTCTCCCGTCCACTTCCCTTATGCTTCCCATTCCCATGACATACCAGAGTCAGTGAGAGAGTGATCGATAGTCAAGTTAGCAGATCTTTACTCGACCCACTCGATCAGCTCCCACGAGATCGATTGCCACAACACCGAAATCCATAAATGTAGAACTGCCTTAAGTGAGTCTTGGGGTCTGTAGTGCAGGAAGGGCAATTGCCACTTTACAGGGCATCATCTTCCACATTGTCACCATATGTAGTCACCATAAAAGGTGCTCAGCATCCCCACTCCTACTTCTTGCATGGGGTAAAGGGATGAGCTGCTAGTGGTGGAACTCATGACAGCAAGTTCATGTTAATTAAGACAGGGGAGGACAAGAGGCAGCGGTTTATACTCGAGTGACTCTGAACTATGGCATCCCTTGAGGTCTTTGTGGGTCTTGGGGACATAGGAGTTTCATGAGCTGAATTCCCTACTACTTCTAAGGGAGAGTGAAACATTCCATCTACCCATCCTGGAAAACGTAACTTCTCCCCATTCTTTGTGTTATTGTGTCAATATTTTAGCTATGTTAAAATCACCAAATCGAACTCACTCAAAAATTATTTCTCATGCATTTTCTCATTATGTTTCAAACCAACGTGAGGAACATTTCCTAGTAAATCTTGTTTACAGGCTGGGAATCTTTCAAATAAGGGACACAACAACATTTATATCTTTTTTTCATCTGAGTATGAACACTGACGTGTTCATCTTACAAAAACTATACAAATTTAGCTCACCATGCTGACTTTCTAAGGCTAAGTTTTTCTGTTAACTTCAGCTGTTTCTAGGTCTCACTTTACCAAGATATACAATATGGAAAGATTTGAGAATAGAAATGTTGTAAATGTTTCAAAGTCCTCAGATACAGATATGCCTTATATATAAAAATATTATTTATCTTTGGTATTTATAGAACTGATCACCAAAGCATCCAGGTTTTGAGTAACTTGGTTCTGTGTGCATAGTTTACAAATATTTTCATCTCCTAATATTGCATAAAACACATCCAGTTGTAAAAAGTTAAAATGATGCAAATTCAATTTCTAATGGTGATGACAGTTTCTGCACATAGAGAATATACTGTACCTTTCAAATACACCTCAGAAAAAAGTTCACTTTTGTACTTCATATTATTTCCATCTTACAATACGGAGGGTATAGCTAGACTACAGAGTTTTGTTGGAAAAACAGCTGTTTTTCCAACAAAACTTGAGTTATGTCTACACTGCAAGCGCATTCTTTCAACAGTTAAATTGTCAGTGTCAGTTAAATTGAAAGAACAGAGGGCTTTTTGCGCAATTGGTAATCCTCATTCTACGAGGAAGAAGCCTTTTTGTGAAAGAGCTCTTTTGCAAGAAGGCGTGTGTGGCCAGGGAAGAAGGAGTTTTTTGGAAGAAGAGGGAAAAGGAAAAAGGCCTTGGTGGCCATTCTGTCCATAGCAATAACTGCTTACATGTGAGATAGCATCCAGACTGCCTGGACACTATCTTTCGAAAAAGTGCATCGCTTTTTTGATGTGCTTTTGCAGTATGAATGCTCTCTTTTGCAAGAAGTATTTTTGGAAGATCTCTTCCAAAAGAAGTTTCTTGCACAAGAAGCGTGCAGTCTAGACATAGCTTGAGAGACCACAAAACCCACTTTTTTATGCACATCTCCTTTGAAAAATAGTAGAACTAAGAAATTAGTCAAATGTGTACAAAATAAAGGAGAGAAATGTATCTGTTCAGCACATATGGAGTGATCTGTGGTTTTAGGTGGAAAAGTCTGACTGATATGTTTTGAGCTAGGGTAGAAATAAAATAACTTAGCGACTTCGTGAAGTGTGAATGAGGCTATCCAATAAATTCTTTCCCCCTCTCTCAGTCTCAGCATATTATCAGTTTTATATGATTTGATCCTCCTGTTCTTATTGAAGTCACTGATTAAGTCTACACCTAAAACATTGAAGCACTTCTGCAGCAGGTCTTTAAAGTGAAAGCATGACCATGGCAGCATGTTGGGAGAAAGCTCTCCCAATGCTCTGGCATAGCTCCCTGCTTGGGAGCTTGGGTCCCAGGGCTGGGAGCCATTTACACTGCTGTTGTAACTTGCTGTGTGTGTGTGTGTGTGTGTGTGCGTGTGCGTGTGTGTCTTCACACCCCTGAACAAGAATACTGCAGCACACTACAGGGGCAAAGTAGACAGGGCTTCTTCCTCTGTGAATTCACAGGGCTTACGGGTATGTCTACAGTAGATGTGCTTGGCTGCACCAATGCAGCTATGGCGATTCACAGATCTGGTGAAGATACTTTACAGGAATGCTCTCCTGTGAGCAAAATTACTCCACCTTTATGAGAGGCAGAAGTTATATCAGTGGGAGGGTGTTTCCTGCTGACATAGCACCAGTGTGGACAACACTTAAGGCATAGTAACTTGCTTCACTCTGGTAGTGTCTTTTATACATGCCTGAGTAATGTAAAGTTAAATCAGCTCAAGTGGTGGTGGTGGTGTAGACCTGCCCTAATTCACCACTTCCTTGCACCTTGTACATTTATCCAGGGCCTGAGTCAGCTCTTATGGAGTCAATGAGAATCTTTCTATGGATTTCAGTGAAAGTTAGAGTGTCTCCTTAAATCTCTTGAAACGAGGTTTACCAGAGCGGTCAACAAAAGCTTCCCTTGTCAACCGCGCCACGTCTAAACTGCTGCGCTGTGCCGGATCAGCTGATCGTCGGCAGAGCACGGTGGCCATTTTTATTTTAATGACATGGGGATTATTTAAATCCCCGCTTCTTTGACTATGCTGAATAAACTATTTTACATGGCTCTGTCGATGGAGCCATGTAGTCTAGACATAGCCCAAAAGCACAGACTTTTAGCCACTTTGTTACACTGATATTAATCAGAGTATAATTGCCATTAGAACTGGATGTACAGTTTATTGAGGACAAGAATAGACTCAAAACTGAAAGCTCATTTTCTTTAAATTCAAATATCTATTAAAATGACATCCTTTTCCATTTAAATTATGGTTAGCTCCCTACACAGGCACAAAATCGGTATCTGCACCTGCAAAAATGAGTTGTGTATATTTGCATCCACATTGTTAGATGTGGATACCTGTGGATGTAAAGTGGAGGGATGGCTCAGTGGTTTGAGCATTGGCCTGCTAAACTCAGGGTTGTGAGTTCAATCCTTGTGGAGGCTGTTCAGGGATGTGGGGCAAAAATTTGTAAGGGATGGTACTTGGTCCTGCTGTGAAGGCAGGGGACTGGACTTGATGACCTTTCAAGGTCCCTTCCAGTTCCAGGAGATAGGCAATCTCCATTATAAAAAGTCCATTCACTTTTCTTGCTGACTGACTCATATCACTTGGGACTCAACAAAAAGCAGAACCACCTGCACCATATATTATTGAGTGTATCACAGATTATTATTCCTTGGAATCTTAAGTAAACAAGCTTAAGCAAATAAAAAATATAAATACTCCCTTTCTTCATTTGTCACGCTTAAACCTCCATGAAAAGGACTGCAACCTCCTCAGAGAACTCAGCTGTACAGTCTGAGACAGTGCAGCAGAGGGAACTGTCTGGCATATAATACATACTGTGTTCTCATATACACATGTATTCTAGTACACTGCATATGTACAGTCCAATAGATCACTCTATTATACATATATATAGTTTTTAAAAAGATACTTAATGCAATTGACTTTCTTAATTCTGCCCACTGCTGCAGCTCTAATTTTGTGTATTAGATATTTGAGCTGGGAGAGTCGTGAAGCACTGGAGTGGGTTACTGGAGGAGGGGAGGAAGTGGAATCTCTATCCCTAGAAGTTTGTAAGTCCTGGCTTGATGAAGCCCCGGCTGAGATGATTTAGTTGGGATTGATCCTGCTTTTAGCAGGTGGTTGGATTCAATGACCTCCTTAGGTCTCTGCCAACCCTATGATTCTATGATTCTCTAGTATTATCTAAGGGTGCGTCTAGACAGCACCCTTCTGTCAGAATAAGCTATGCAATCTGCGCTATACAAATTGCGTACCTTATTCTGAATCTCAGTCAAAAAAGCTTATTTTGAAATTAGGTGCTGTGTAGACAGCGCCAAATTTCAAAATAAGGCACTATTCTGACAAACCCCTTAACCCTCATAGAATGAGGGTGACAGGGACGCCAGAATAGAGCACCTGCTATTCTGGTAAATAGCGAGTGCATTTAAAGACTCGGCGTTGCTATTTCAGGATACTTCCAAAATCCTGAAATAGCAACACAGTCTAGACATACTCTTAGGGCACAGCTAGACTGCAAGGTTTTTTTGGGATACTGGAAGTCCAGGGAATGCATTTGCTCTTCCACTTTTTTTTGCGAAAGAGCAAATGCACTCTTTCAGAAGTCCCTGTACTCCTCGTTCTATGAGGAAGAAGGGGGCTTCTGAAAGAGTTTTTTTTCCCCAACATTTGGCCCAGTCTAGGTGGGCCAAAAGTTGGAAAAGCCTCTTCCGACAAAAGAATTGGAAAAGGTACGCAAAATGCAGAGCACATTTTGCATACCTTTTTCTGACAAAAACTTGTAGTCTAGCTGTACCCTGAGAGGCTGTCAGACAAACGGTGCCCCTCCTCCTTCCTTTTGTAACTCTCCCCAGCTAAAGGGAACAGGAACAAGGAATGTTGTTAAAATGAATGCTTTACTTACTGCTTTACATTTCAAATATTTTAACTGTTTAATCCTCTTCTCAGATAAAAGGCTGAATGCTTAAAGGTGTATTTGCCATAGTATTAATCAGGCTGAGATCTCTGTTATATCAAAACCCTGAACCTTGTTTAATGTGGAGCATGACTGAGTTGTGTTAATGCCTTTGGCCCATTTAGTCCATCTAAATTGATACAACAGACATCCCCAATAAGAGAAGTTTTGCAAAAACATTCTCTACTCCATGTCACTTATGTGACCTGCTGCCTTCATATTCTTTCCAAAGTGCCACCTTCACAGCTGTGCACATGTGCAACTGATTGGAATAATAGTTGTTATTTATTAAACAATTCTGCTGACAATGCACAAGAAAGAATAGAATCCTATTCACTCTGCAGTGCAATGGCAATAAAAGTATTTTTAAATACATTTTCTAAAGTCACTCCAGTCACCAGATGTGATTCTACAAACACTCGGGGGGGCCTATCTGTTGAGTAACTAATCACCATTTTGACATAATAATTTTACACTTTAACACTGCTGTTTTTTATAAAACGATTGTGGGGTTTGTTATTAAGCAGCCATGCAGGGCAGGTGGACTATGACAGACGTGGGAAAAAATGCACTTCTCAGAATGAAGTCAAGAAACACAACCCTGGATCCCTTATGCATGTAGACCTTCCATTGACTTGACAGATCTGCATAGGGGTGTGTCTAAGCCTCTGTCCTAATTTATTTTCTGGGTGTCATATATACCAAATCATTGTCAAGTAATTAAGCAGGAGGCAACTATTTCCTGACCACCCATAAGCAGTTGGAGAGCCCAAGGTGAAGTCAATATTTATAATCTAGAACTTTCTAGTTTTCACTCTCTTCCCATGTACCATCTACACTTAGCAACAAATAGTCAAAAACACAAATATTAAATCGAGATTAACTTTAGGCTGAAGTATTGCAGAATGGGATTTGGGGCTTATAGTGGATCAGAAATTGAATGTGACCAGCAGTGTGATGCAGGTATGAAAAAGCCTAATAGTATTCTGGAGTGTATTAACAGGGCTGTGTATGCATAAGTGACGGAGAATTTTAATCCGAGGGTTCGGATGGGGGCCCAAAACCCCTACCAAATCAATTCCAGACACCCTTCTTAAGCAACCAGCTTTATTCGGGAATGCATTCCAGGGCAAAAATCTCCAGGATACTCTCAGGAAAAGTTTCTGCAACTTCCCAAACAAAAGGCAAGGCCTTTTGTACTACCTTACATGGTAATTACCTTTTTCTCACTGACCACTTACAGTTGCATGCATATACAGGTCATGCCCCTTTGCACCAAATTCCCTCCAATCATTATCTGTCCCCTCACAGTCCCTTTGCAGGCCTTACAACAAGTTCAAACCAGTTTTTACCTACCCCCCTCTTTTGTCTACCTGAGTTCAAGCACGTACCTCTTTACAAAGACCAGACTTAACATCTGGATCACACAGGGGTCATACTGACAACAAATTAAATTTATCCTTCATAAGCAACACACAGGAAGGTGTCAGTTAACCAACAAGGGTGTTATCATGGGGGGGTGGGGAGTCTGGTGTTTGCAGGGGACCACCCCCCACTCAACGGCAGTGGTGGGGAAGTGGTGCATCACTCAAGAAAGGGGGCAAAACCGGCCCACACTAAGTCACGGGAAGTGGAGTGATGCAGCCAGGGGAGCAAAGCGAGAAGATGACATGTTGCTCTTGCTTGCCCTGCCACTGCTGGTGATTCCATGGGGGGGAACTCCTGCTGTCAGCACCAGTTCCCAGCCCTGCAACTCCCCTGGGCTGAATCATTCAGGGGAGGGAGAAGAAATGGGGAGAGGGTGGAACTGGGGTGGGGAGCGTCGGAGCAGGGGTGGGGAGAGGCCTGGGATAGAGGGGGGTTGTCCAGACTCTTCCCTGGGCCAGTGGAGGATCGTGTGGCTGATGTTCCCCCATAACCTCCTTCTCCAGTGTCCCCTGTTTGTTTGTAAGACAGGAGGTAACTGCTCCACTCTACTCCACACTGATGAGGCCTTGGTTGGAGAATTCAGTCCAGTTTGGATGCCACAATTAAGAAATGTGTGGGTAACTCAGATTCCAGCTGAGAACAACCAAAAAGAGATACAAAACCTGACTTCTGAGGACAGGCTAAAAACAAAAAAGGGCATGTTTAGTCTTCATTAACAGGTTAAAGGAGGAACCTGAAAACAGTTTTCAAATATGTTAAGGGCTATTATAGAAGAAGAATGATGGTCTGTTGCTCACAGTGACAAAAATTAGGACAAAAAATAATAGGCTTAATTGACAGCAAGGGCTGGGCTTCCAAGGGAGGTCATGGAATCTCCATAACTGGAGGTGTTAAAGAACAGGTTGGGCATAGCGCAGGTATACTTGGTCCTGCCTCAGAGTAAGGGGATGGACTAATTCAGAGGTTCTCCACCTTTCCAGACAAATCAAGAGTCTCATTTTCCTCACATACTCCAAGTTTCATCTCACTTAAGAACTACTTGCTTACAAAGTCAGGCATAAACATACAAAGATGTCATAGCACGCTGTCACTGAAAAATTGCTGACTTTCTCACTTTTACCTTATAATTATAAAATAAATCAATTGGAATATAAATATTGTACCTACAATTCAGTGTATGGTATATACAGCAGTATAAACAAGTCACTGTGTGATTTTTTAAAGTTTGTACTGACTTTGATAGTGCTTTTAATGTAGTCCATTGTAAAACTAAGAGTAGTCCCCTTATTAAAGGGCTGTGTCTCAACTGCATCCCTTTTCTGTAAAAGGGATGCAAATTAGACACATCGCAATTGCAA
>CM057847.1:164840847-164856499 GCA_030068395.1 Apalone spinifera
GACTCCCAGCTGCTAGTCTGGCCAGGCTGGGTGGAGTGGCATGGTATGGTAAAGCCACTTTTCCTTCTGTGCTGCTGCTCATGGTGGGGCTGCTTTCTGAGCTGGGTAGCCACAGAGCAATGGCCTCTGGTGAGGTGCCTAGCTCCAATGACAGCCCTGCTACTAGCATCAGCATAGAAGGAAGGTGGTATAGCAAGGTATTACCATCCTTCCTTCTGTGCTGCTGCTGGCATTTCTGCCTTCCAAGCTGGGTGGCCAGAGAGTGCAGGAGCCCAGCTGTGAGGTCAGTGCTACCAGCAGCAGCAGCACAGAAGGAAGTGTAGCAAGCTCTGATATTGCAACCCTTCCCTTCTGAGCTCCTGCTGGCAGTGGCAATGCTTTCCATGCTGGGTGGCTGAGTGCAGCTGCCACTCCAGCCACCTACCTTTGAAGGCAAGGAGAAATCATGGACATTTTTTACATATTTCCAAAGTCTGCCTGGACAGAGACCTAAGGACTAAAGAAGAGGTCATGGCCTGGAAAATCCAAACGTGTGGTGACCCTACGAGTGACCTTTCTGCACTCACCTTGCAGGGGTGGGACCTCCAGTGTGAGAAACGCTGCACTAGGGGATTCCTCTACAACCCCAAGGTCCAACATGGCCAGTAGTTCTTGGCAGATCCTATCCCACAACTTCCCTGGAAATATTTGTAGATTCTCAGGGAAGTTTTCCATATTTCAGATGTCTGCCCAGTTGGAGACTGGAGGACCAAAAGGAGGTCATGTCCAGGAATACCCAGATGCATGTCTCTCAAACATCAGCATGCCTTGCATTAAATAGCCAGAGACTTGTTTGTATATACTTGTGTATAAAGAAAGCTGTTACATATCCAGGAGTAAAAGTATTGTTTCTATCTGTCACTTGTGTCAGCCAGTTTGTATCCAACCTTCTACTAACTCTGTAGTCTCCTGCTGGCTGCTGCCTCCTCCTTAATTTCCTGGTACTGGAAAAATGTAACTTAGCTACACTGATGCAAAATTCTTCATCTTGAGAGAATGGCTTAAAATAATGAGATTAAAGAGATATAAACAAACAAATTATTCATTATGGGCCTCTGTCTGTGTCTTTTCTTTCTGAGCTTGAAGACACACGCAGGCCATGTTTTCATTCTTTTCTCTGAGGACTTGAAACACTCTTTTATATGAAAACCAAGGGTGCATCTACACTCCAGAGCCTATGCTGACATAGCTGTGCCAGCATAGCTCCCTAACTTACACAAAGCCCATATGCACAGAAGGAGTTTTTCTGTTCGCATGACACTGCCTCCCCAAACAAAGCCCCCTTAGATGTGTAGCGTGGGCAGTCACGCCTAGTAGTCAGAGCAGTGGCAGTCAGAGACCAGTATTCAGCGCCATGGGTCAAAGCCAGGGTCAAGAGTCCAAGAACAAGCCAAAAGGCAGGCCTCATAGACTCAGATTGTAAGGCTAGAAGGGGCCATGATGATTATCTAGTCTGACCTCCTGCATGTTGCAGGCTACAGAAACTCACCCATCCCCTCCTGTCATAGACCTACCATCACTGGCTGAGTTACTGAAGTCCTCAAACACTGATTCAAAGACTTCAAGTTATGAAGAATCCTCCACTTACACTGGTTAAACTCCACCAGTGACTCCATGCTTCAGAGGAAGGCAACCTTCCCCCACACCCGAACTCCAAGGGCTCTATACATCTGAGCCATGAAAAAGTTCCTTTCCACCCCCAAACATGAGTTCAGTTAGAAGGAGTCCCCTGGGGGAAAAGTCTTCCTTTTGTTTGTCCTAACTCTGCTGCCTGTCAGCACTGAACATTGCTAGGCGTAACTTGCAGATGACTCACAAAGCCTGGGGTTGGTGCCTGGCTCCGTGCATGGTGACGGGAGAGGGACAGGCCCCTGAAAAGGGACGTTCAGAACCTGGGAGAAGATCCACTCCCCAGCTGACAAGTACCCCTCCCCACCCCAAGTACCACCCCGCCCCCAGCTGACAAGAGATTTTGAACCAGGATCTGCCACCTCTCAGGTGGGTGCTCTGATCTCAGTGCTTTGGGAAAGCTTGACAAGGGCTCCCTCAGCCTTTCCTCTGGAAGCTGTTCCCCAGTGGGAAAAATAATTAAATCATTGGTGCAGGAGACTGGACACTGGGTCGGCCACCTCCCATCCTTCCCCCACTGTGTAAGGAGCCTGATTGGGCCTCCCAGCTGAGCTAGGTGGCCAAACATCTACTCTCCCATCTTCACTGTATTGAGCCTCCCAGTCCCCTACAGAGGCAGGGCAGCATTGTGGCCTCACCCTACCGACAAGGAACAAAGGCACCGAGAGCCTGACAGTGACAGTCCCCAGCTTGCACCTGGCAGAACTGATTGCCCGAATCCCAGGCTAGCCCTAGACTGGCTTTCCCCTCCAGTGCCAGCCAAACAAAGGCAGCAAACCCTTGTTCTGTGCCATGAGACCATCGTCCTCCTACAGAGCCTGAGCTGGGATCTCAACGTGTTTCAGGTGGCCCAGGACGGGAAGCCCAAAAGTGCCACCAGCCTGCTCCTGGCTCAGGTGAGCATTCGATTTCTATCCAGCTGCCCCGCCCAAAGCTTCAGTTCTTCTCAACTTTGCCTGGGTGGCTAGCAGGATCTGTCACGGCGAGACAGTTTGACCCCTGCATAACACAGCTCCCTGACCCTCCACTGGATAAGTAGAACGTATCCGTGAGACAGACTTTAGCTGCGCAGCTGAGCAGATGGCTTTTCAAAGATACCAGTGAGAGGTGCCCAACCCCCATTGACTGTGAAGGAGAGGTAGGGCCCTAAGTACCATTCGTACCTGTGAAACCTCCTTCTAAGAGAACCCACCGCATTGGGGGCTGTTCATGGGCACTTCCCTCCAGTTAAATCTGTGTCTCATTCCCTGTCGGAGTGTGGCCCTTCAGCTGCCAGCCCCAGAATTGTGTTGTGCCTTGTCAGCTCCATTAAGCTACTCTCACCCGCCTTCTCTCCAGCACTGGCCATTCTCCCTGGCCCTTGGACCTGTGACACTGTCATGAGAGATGGGTCTGGAGTCAAACACCAGCGCCAGCCACCTTTATAATGGAAACAAACCAGTCTGCTTTCAAACCTGTCCAAAATCACACTACTGACAGAAGAGAATCCCTGACCAGCACTTTCTCCAGGAGTGGGGCCTGGGCAAAGGCTCCTGAACCAGCGTGTGATCCAAGAGCACAGAGCCTAGAGACTGTTTCCAGTCTCTGCTGATTCTTTATTGGGGTGCGCTCTCAGATAATGCGCTTGGATGTACAGGATCCTAAACAGGACAGTCCCTGTCTCAGGAGCTTCCAGAGATGGAGATGGCAGGTGCCAGAAGCCCAGAGATAATGGCTGGGTTCTAATCTGGGGCCATCGTGGAAGGAGCAAGTCTTACAAGGAGCACAGAACAGAACATGGAGACAGGCTGTCGAGTTTCATTTCTCTTCTCCAGTGCGCTGTCCTCCCTCAATAAAACACCTTCTTCAGGTACGGGATCAGGAACGTGCTGGGATGCAGCTCCTCTCAGATGGTGCAGAATTCTCAGAAGCTGGGATACATCTTCTCAGAGCCCTTCCGGGTTCAGGTGTAAGCCTATATGAGAGTGACTGTGTCACACAGTGATCTGCTGCCCATGAACACTGCACAAAGGCAACAGTAGATATGAGCTCTCTGCATTTGTCTGGAGACACCTACAGGCACATACGCAGCCCAGGGCCCGAGGGGGACAAACTGGCTCTGTAGGCACAGGAGCAGTACAAGGTGGTGAGCTCACTGCAGAAGGAAGGGCTGTGAAGTCCAGGGGTGTGAAGAGCTCATATGAACAGTGAAGTCTGCTCTGAAATCTCCCAGCCTGAGTCACTGTTAGAGACATCTCTCCTGATTTGTAAAGCTACAGCTGGGCTCATTTCCACCCCATGCTTAAGTGTCTGCCCTGCATGGTACCAGGTCTCTCAGCCATGCCAACACATACGTGCTGCACAATGCAGACCTTCTGATCTGGCTCTGCAGCCTGCCCTTGCCTGCCAGGTGCAAAGGTTGCAGATCTCTTGAGACATCTAGATAGATTTGTGTATAATGCTGGGGAGGAGTTGGTGGTAATGGTACATGTAGGTACCAATGACATAGGAGAGAGGTCCTGGAGGCCAAATTTCTCCAGGAGAGAGGTCCTGGAGGCCAAATTTAGGCTTCTAGGAAAGAGATTGAAATCCAGGACCGCAATGATGGTCTCTGAAATGCTTCCAGTTCCATGCACAGGGCCTGGTAGACAGGCAAAACTGTAGGGTCTCAATGTGTGGGTGAGACGATGGTGTATGGAGGAGGGATTTAGATGTATTAGGAACTGGGGAAACTTTTGGGAAAGGGGGAGCCTATACAAGAAGGATGGGCTCCACCTAAACCAAAATGGAACCAAACTGCTGTCACTTAAAATCAAAAAGGTTATAGAGCAGTTTTCAAACTAAGGGCTGAGGGAAAGCTCACAGGTGCAGGGAAGCACATGGACAGAGACATCCTTTAGGGAAGGATCTATAAATAGAGATTCTCTATGTCGTACTAAAGTAAAGAAGATGGAAGAGGATAAGATATGGGTGAGATCAGATGAGAAACAGTCAAATGAAAAAGTCCCATACAATCACACCAGGAAATAGCAGACAGCTAAATAGTGACAAGTTTTTAAAGTGCTTATATTCAAATACTAGAAGTCTAAATAATCAGATGGGGGAACTAAAGTGTCTTGTAATGAATGAAGATATCGATATAATAGGCATCACAGAAACCTGGTGGAATGAAGATAATCAATGGGACACACTGATACCAGGGTACAAAATATATCGGAAGGACAGAATAGGTCATGCTGGAGAGGGAGTGACACTATATGTGAAAGAAAATGTAGAATCAAATGAAGTAAAAAATTTAAATGAATCCTTTGGGGCATTATGCAAAAAAGCTAGAACTGCCATAAAAGTATCTGTCTTCTAGTGGCTAAACCAGGGATTCAGAATAAACTTTCCTGATAGGAAAACTGCTTATCAGTAACAGCAGGAAAACGAGCACAGCCCTCATGTCACTCTAGTGGCAAATTAGCTTCATTTTCTGTGGAAGAGCAATTATAGTTTGATGTGGAACAGATTGTCAGGAGGTGACTCGATGGCATATAAAAAACCAAGGACACTAGCAGGTTATTTCCCCTGCTAAGGTCATATGCTGATAAGTACTATGAAGGCCAGGATTTTCCTCTTGGCCACTGGATGTGCTGGGCTTGATTCTCTATTAACTTGAATGTACCACTAGTGAGTGTGTGTTAAACCTTTCCCCGCTTCTGCAACCCCATGCTTTATCCACAGAGATATGAATCTCTTATGGCCCAGCTAGAGTGCCTTATCCCTTGAGCTCATGTTGTAGCAATTCATGCATTTAGCATGATCCTTGGTGCATCAGGGATGGGGACTGTCACACATGCACTATGTGTTGTCATTTCCAGCTGTGCAAAATGGTTGCTATTTGCTATCATGAATGGGTATGAATAAATCTGATTTGGTAGTGTGTTAAACCACTTTGCAAAGGTG
Organism: Apalone spinifera; assembly: GCA_030068395.1. NCBI lineage: Eukaryota > Metazoa > Chordata > Testudines > Trionychidae > Apalone > Apalone spinifera. Next base: position 164,846,443 of record CM057847.1, read on the forward strand.
CAAGTGTTTACATGAGATGCAAGGCAGAGGGAAATCAGACCTGTACAAGTTGAATCTCATTAGGGTGTGCATAACTTTTAAATGAGGAATTCTACAGAGACAGTTCACTGCATAAAGATAAGATCCTTTTTAAAATGTCTCTCTCATTAATTCAAGTTACAGTGATGGATACAGGTAGATGAGAAGGTTTCTTTCTTTGCTTTCTGTGTGTTCTCCACAGCTTCTATCCACTGTGCAGGGTCTCTACCATGCTACTCTCTCACCAAATGTTGACCTGTGTCTTAGGTCCATCTCAAGTCTTGACTTCCTTCACCTCACACAGTCTCTAGAGCCCTGGACTGTTCAGTCCCTCCACCACCAATGCCTCCCTCCTCACCCAAAAGTATGTGACTGGTGCATTAAAAAATAACACGATAATTTTGTTTTTAGTTAATTTTAGATAGTAACTGTAATTAATTGACAGCCCTAATATAATGTAAACATTGCAAATTTCTAATAGAGCAGTCCCATCTCTTTACATCATCTCATCCCAGGGCTAGAGGCTCAGCTGGTGTAAAACAGAACAGTAGTGTGCATCCTTACAAGCAGACCCTGGGCCTCTTAAGCAAAGTGGGCCTGGCTTGCACTTTATATATTCATGGACATCTGTCCAAAGCAATTTTAAGAACCTACCAAATCAGGTAGGCAGTGTTCAGCCAGTTTGCACTTAGAGGACACAGATGGAAATGATGCAAGGCAAGCAGACAAAAGATTCATGTCCCATAAATGAATGGCTTTAATCATAATGATTAGAAATGGTCTACACTAGGGCTGCCAATTTCGACTGGCTGTATTCCTGGCGGTTTCTTCACAATACATAATCTGTAATTAAAGATTAATCTATAATTCCTGGAGACTGCAGGTCAATCCTGGAGGACTGGTAACCTTACCCTACATTGAAACCACAGGCCAACACCAACACCTCTGGAGACATTTGGATTAATTTGCACCTGCCCATCCACAATTGCCTCAGTGCTGGCCTTACTACTAGATATCCTGTGTAGACAAACCCTTAGAAGCTTTGTGAAAAGGATGCAGTGTGCTCTGGTTGCCCTTGTGGATGCCACAGCACTCACACCATGGAGCCGGAGCTGCTGCAAAGCAGTGCCAGGCTCACGGGCCTCGAGCTGTGCCTCGTGGCACAGTTCATCCAGACTGCCCACATGCTGCTCCAGCAGGATGACGACCAGCCCGAACTGGAGGATCCCTTCACCTAGGTCCTGGTGCTCCTACTGTTGCAAATGCCCCTAAAATCCAAGGACACCATCAAACACCACTTCTGGCAGAGGGAGACCAGTTCTGACTGGTAGGACCACATTGTCATGCTGCGATGGGACGACTAGCAGTGGCTCCACAACTTCTGCATGCAGAAGGCCACCTTCCTGGAGCTCTGCCAGTGGCTCACCCCTGCCATCCGGCGACAGGACATCCGACTGCATCCCACCAACCCCAGTTATTGGTCCCAATAGAGAACCAGTTTAGTGTGGGAAAATCCACAGTCAGGGTCGTGCTCCTGCAGGTAGCCAAGGCATTCAACAACATCTTGCTATAGAGGGTTGGTACTCTGGGCAACGCTGAGAGCATCATAGATGGCTTTGCTGCCATGGGCTTCCCCAACTGCAGGGGGGCCATAGACGGCACACACATTCCCATCCTGGTCCCTGACCACTGTGCCTCAGATTATACAAACAGAAAGGGGTACTTCTTGATGGAGCTGCAAGTTTTGGTGGACCACAAAGGATGCTTCACTGATATCAACGTCAGCTGGTTGGGGAAGGTGCATGACACCTGCATCTTCCAGAACTCACTCCTGTTCCAGAAGATGAAAGCTGGCACTTTTTTTCCCCAACTGCATTATCAAGGTTGGGCACATGGACATGCCCATCTGCATCCTGGGTGATGCAGCTTACCCCTTGCTCCCCGGGCTTATGAAGCCCTATAAGGGCAGCCTAGACCCCACTAAAGAGAACTTCAACACCAGGCTTAGCAGGTGCTGCATTGTTGTGGAAGACGCCTTCAGCTGCCTCAAGGGGAAGTTTCGGAGCCTCCTCACCCACCTGGACCTCGGTGACCAGAACATACCCTAGGTGGCGGCAGCCTGCTGTGTGTGTTCTACAACCTTTGTGAAAACAAGGGGGAGACTTTCCTGCCAGGGTGGGGGGCAGAGCAGCTTGCCAGGACTTTGGAGCAGTCACGTACTGCCACTTTCTGAAGAGCTCATCAAGGAGCTGTGCTCATCAGCGAGGCCTTGAGGGAGAGTTTTAGCCAAGGCCAGCTGTGGGATCTCCCCAGTGCCCCTCCACAAGGGGCCCTTGAATGCCCCCGGTGTGCCTTTCCTCCCCCACTCCTCCCTTCCTCAGCCCTCCCTTCCCCCACGCCCACCCTCCCCTGCAGAGCAAATAAAAAAACCTTTTTTGTTTGAAAACACAAGTCTGTTTTTTAGGGGGCTATAAAATGGAGAGGGATTGGGGAATGAACCTGGAATAAGAGAGGGAGAGGTGGGAAAGGGGGGCTCAGGGGTGGCACTTGGAGGGGCACCTGCTTTGATCATCGGCTACCATCAAGGTTCTACCACCCCATGTTCTGGGGCCCTGGCACCCCCTGGGGGAGGCTAGGAGAAGAATCCACAGGGGGCAAGAGTGGGGAAGTGGCTCAGATGTTGTCTCGATGCATGAAGCCATGTGCTCCACCACTGAGTTGAGAGAGGAGCACATGGACTCATGCTGGCTCACCAGCTGGTCCCAGGCAGTCTTCAGATGCTCCCAGTCAGCCCGGCGCTCCTCCCAGTCAGTGGCCCACTCTCGGCACTCCTCATTGAGCCCCTGGATCAGGGACTGAAGGCAGACCATCTGCTCATGCATCAGGTCTTGCCAGATGCATTTCCTCCAGTGGATCCAACGGAGTTGGGAAAATGGCCTGGGAAGTGGTGGATGTGCCATGCTCGCAGCTGTCCCAGCTGTGAATAAAAGTGACAAGCGCAGTCATCCCAGGACACACTGCGCATGAAGTCTAGCCCTAATCTCTGTGCTGACACCAAATGTCTTGGTTCAGATGATGGCGATGTGCTTTGAACAAGGCCATCTGTTGCCTAGACAGCGGGCACTTTCCAGCAGGTGCACAGACATCCCAGGAGAGCATCTCTACACCCATGGCCCAGGGACAAGCAGGCATGGGAAGGTGCCAGCCAGGCAAGAAGCCGGCAGGCGGGGGCGGGGGAATGGGACAGCTCAGCTTCCTTCTGAATAGGGGAATAGGGTGTTGGGGAAGGTGTGTGTGATTGGCAGAAGCCACTTGCCAGAGAGAGTGCCATTGGGTTCCCCTCCACTTTCTCCCCTCAAGAGGTTCCCATTCATGGGATTAGTCCCCTCTGCATCATCACACTATACTGGAAGCATATGCTGTCTGAGTGCAGGCATGACCCTGTGCCATGTGCGGGCGCTGCAGTGTGGTTCCATCACCCCATTTTCCTGAGCGGTGGCATGTCATGGGAAGCTGTCCCACCGCAGAGGCTGGAGTAAGGCAGGTCTCTCCAGGAACCTTATGAGAAGGATCGAGGGGTTCCTCTGAGAGAACATCATTGGGCTGAGTGCTCTCAACTGATATTCCATGTGCAGCCATGTGCACAGGCTGTTGTGCAGCCCCCAAACCGAGTAGGCTGCGCGAGGAGCACACAGCCCCTTGCAATCTGTTGCCTGCCCCCACATGTGTACAGGGAAAGTTATAGAACTCACCTGAAGTTCTGGGTTCGTCCGATACCTGGGAGACATCTTGGGATGGGGAGACTGGCTCCAGGGTGAGGCGCAGCTCTTGGCTTGTGGGCATGGTCACCTGGGTGGCCTGCTGCTCCTCCATATCCTTCGCAGCCTCACCCTCGTGGAAGCTGATGCTAGGCACGTCCTGACTGGATTTGATGATGATGTGGGGGTGACCTGCCCTGTTCCCAGGATGGCATCGAGCTGGTCATAGTAGAGGAACGTGTGAGGTGCTGCCCCAGAGCATCCACTGTGCTCCCTTAGTCTTGTTGTAGGCCGGCTGGAAGGTCTGGCTTTCTCAGCCAGTGTGATGGCCGTCCAGCCATAGACATCAGCATTTCTCTCTCTGATGTGGAGATCCTGGAGGTTGGTCTCCTCTCCGCAGACCTCGATGAGGTCCAGGATGTCCAGTCCAGTGCTTTCCTGCATCCCTGGCCAATGGCAGCCCAGGGTGCTGTGAGAGTGCTGGAGACCGGGGGGGCTTAAAGGAAGCGCTGGGGTATGGCTCCTGGGATGGTGCCGTGTGGAACAGGGCTGGCAAAGGTCTGCACGTGCCACAAGCCCACTTCACAATACTTATCTCATCAACTTCAGCACTGCAGGAAGGGAATAAAAATCCATGTCAAGAAGAATTTTTTTAACTCTGTGCTTCCTGGGCTTCAGGGAGAGGCCAAGACTGCTAAACATAAGAAAGGGACACCCATCTGGTTAGCCTGGCTTATCCATTAGCAAGAGAGGGAGAGAGCTTGCACACTACAGCAACTTGCATTACTTTCTGAAAACTAAGATTGTAACTAATTTGTGTGTATATGTTTAGTGCTTTAATCTTGTGAATAACTCTCTTATCTGTTTATTCCTAAGCTTCAGAGGGGTAGCCGAGTTAGTCTCTAATGTGCTGCAAGACTATTTTTTTTTTAAAGTTATGCCAGTTACAGACTAACAAAACCTGTAGATGGTATCATGAGCTTTAGTGGGCACAACCCACTTCTTCTAAGGTGCTGCAAGACTATGTGTTGTTTTTCCTGTTTTTCCTAGTTAATGCATGTTTAGGGATGTTAAATTTCAATTAATCAGCTAATTGAGTAGTCGATGGAATTTTGAGTAGTCGATGGAATAGTGAGGGGGCACTCACTATCCTGTACCTCTGCCTTTTAAATGTAGTAAAAGCCCCTGGGCACCACCCCCCCACCCCCCCACCTCTGCCAGCACCAGCGCCTGCTCCCCCTTGCTGCATCTGATACAGAAGTAGCAAAGGGATGGAAACAACTAGTTGAATAGTGATTCAACTACCCAATAAGCCTAGGCTTATTGCGTGGGCGACTAGTTGCTTATATCCCTAGTTTTTATAGGGTTGGCTACGAACATTGTCTTTGATGTAAAATCTAAGGTACGATTGACTGCAGGGACATGGATGAATATTATTATGAGTTTTAGTTCAAGGGTCCATATATCACAAAAGCAAATTTTGTTGTGTGGCAAGATAGACTGGAATGTCCAGGTGAACTGTCTGTGGCTCCATATTAAGGTTTAAGTATTTCACACTTGATACTCACAACTGGTTTGGGGTTTGTGCCCTGGTTTGTCTTATCTTCATTTGGCACTCATTTTTGTGAACCACTCCAGACAGCACGACAGATTTAATAAATAAAATTATTATTATTATTGGCTTAGTGTATCTTCAGATGAAGACTTTTAATAAAAACTTATCAGAACTCACCACTACTTAGATTTTTCAGTGCGTGAATGATCATATTTTGGAACAGTATCTTTTCATAATACATTATCACAAAACCAGTATATTGACATATGCCTCTGTGTGTGTGTGTGTGTGTGTGTGTGTGTGTGTTTATCCTGGTATAGATAGATAGATAGATAGATAGATAGATAGATATAAAATTTTCTTTGAGAAACAAAAATACTTCATTATTTTCTATTTGTGCATCAACCAGTATGCATAATTCCTAGTTTATACATAAATATTACATGAAATAGCCAATTAATTGCATATATTAGTTAAATGGATTAATATTTCAAACATCTTCTATACAGCATTCTAAATTATACTGTCATAAATTAAAAAAGACATGATTATGCAATATTCATTTTATGCAAAGAAACCCGGGGGAAAAAGTCTTTTGGTGACATTTAGGTGCCATAAACTGTGAATTAATTCAGTATAAGAGGAAATTCTGAGGTACATCTATCAAACCTGTCAAAGAACAAATTCAGGGTTATGCCTTTGTTACTTCCATTTATTTATATAAATGAAATACTTTTAAATTATTGTCTGAGCATAATTGGAAGTAGCAGTCAGAACTGGTACTTGTCTAAAATTACTTACTACCTTTATTCTCACCATCTCTACAACAGTTGGGAAAGCATTTTAAACTGAAGTTTTGTCAAGAGGGTAAGTTAAGTATAATTTTGTTTTTCATTTTAAAATCATGAGAGTATAATATCTACTCTTTATCATATCAAAATCTAGAGGTGGAAATGTAGAAAACTATTGGAAGTTTGTAATAATTTATTTACAGAGGTCTGTCAGACTCTGAATCATTCTTGCAATGGATGTGGTCACAGGCCCATAACTTGAGTCATTTAACACTAAATTGGACATAGCATTACTTAGGGAGCATAGGGAGCTGAGCTAGATGGTTTAAAGAATTTTCTTTCCTGTCTAACTTCTAAGGGTCTGTCTACACAGCAATCAGGTGTGTGACTTGCAGCTCAGGTAGGCATACCAACTCCAGCTTTAATTTAGCTAGTATAGCTAAAATTAGCAATGAACACATGGCATGAGAGACCTAAGATTCCATGAGTGCTATTAAGTAGATCTTACTTTTAAAATCTTCTAACTACAGTTGTTTGATTTTCAGATTTCCTAATGAATCCTGATCGTCTGCCAGTACGGTTCTGATGCTTTAAGACATGTTTCTGCAGTGTAGCATCCAATTCCAGTAATTTTTAGCTCAGAAGAGGAGCGTCTGCAGGGAAATGGAAACTGATGTGAGACTTTGTACTTAGTAGTTTTTCTATTAGAGATGTCAAAATAAGTCAACTAAAAGGATTTGAAAGAACTCATTTTCATTCTGCACCAGAATGAAAAAAATATTATGAGACTTGGAATTTTTTTACAAAACGGAATTGTTGGTTTCCGGTCATCCTGTATTTTATGGCCTTATACATTCTGCAAGGATCCTCTTTTTTCTGAAGCAGGCCTTTCTGCTATTACCCATAAATAATCACATGACATTCCTAATATGAATAAATCATACAGATGAGGCTGCTGTGATGAGATCCATGTCTCCACCCTTTCTATTCCTCTAGTAAAAGTTTTTACCCTGCTTACTTCCTGGAAGGTAACCCCTAAAATATTTTGGTATATTTGGCTTTTATTCAATGGCAAGACCCCAACAAACCATCTGGACTGCATGGTACTACTTGTATGGGTACTGTATGTCATCTGTCACAACCCTGGGTCTCTTAAGACCAGGTGCAATCAGGCACCTGAGACCAACAAGCTTCTTTCCTGGAAATTTTATCCTAAAGCGTTCATCCCTTTGCTCCTTTGTTACAAGAACCCTACCCCCTCCAGCAGCGGGTCTCCTGATGCTTATGATAGCTGTTCTTCAAAGGCCACTGCAGAAATTCCCATTCACTAGACTTCCACCCCAGACTGAATTACTGAACTTGTTATTTATTATTTACAGTTGAATCCCATGTATGAACTAGTACAGGTTGAACCTCACTAAACCGGCACTCTCTGATTTGGCACTAGATGTTCAGAACGAGAGGGTCCCGGTGTGGGGCTGGTGGCTGGGAGCCTTGAGGGCTGGCAGCAGACTGCCTGGCAGGGCTGAGAGCCTGATGTGTGGCAGCAGGACTGTCTGTGGGGTCAGGAGCTTGGCATGCAGCAGCAGGGCTGATTGGGGTGGAAGGGCAGAGGGGCTGATAGGAGGGGGAGGGGAAACTGACCAGGAGGCTGGCAGCTGTGTCTGGGCCAAGGGGTCCAGTGGCAGGAGGGCCAGAAATGACCTCCTCTGGTCTGGCAAAATCCCCCATCTGGGACTGCTCAGATACTGAGAGTCCCAGACCAGAGCGATCCAACCTGTACTGGTCATCAAACTCTGGACCAAATCTTATTTCATACTTCATTTCAGGCTTCTTTTTCATAAACTTCAGACTCCAATGCTCAGCCATTTTGGCCTCACTGCTCCTCTCTTAGCAGGCTGGATCTCAATCATTCCTGATGAGCCCAACTTTGGAGTCTAAAAATACCTTTCTTAGCATCTTCAACCAGCTTAACCGAAACCATTTTCAGCTGACCAGTCCCCGTACTCTCTCCTCCATCAGACCTCCACCTGCTGCAAAGTTTTAGAGCAAACATTTTGAGAGACTCCTATCAACCCAATGGGCCTCAGAGAATCCTTAGATTTCACAACACTGTCTCATTTCCAACATAATTTTATATCCAACATAACAAACATAACATAATGTGGAGAATGTTAAGACAACTCATCAGTGATCCTTATTTAATGCTTAGCATGTGACAATCTTCTTACTCAGGTTTGGTTGAAAGGAGAACAGTGTGATCATTTACAATAGTAAATAGTAATAGTAGGAAAAAAAATAAGCTACATCAGCAGTCTACAGGTGATGAATGGTGGAGGCAGCACTAGATAGTTGGATGATGGAAATCAATATACTATTGATAAAGTGATAGTTGGATGTACAAATACACTATCCTTTAAACTCTATTGAAATTACTTGTAGATAGAGTTGGTCGACATTTCCTGGGATGATGGAGTGCAGCTGTCAGATGTAGGAGTGGACATTTGATTTAAGAACAGACAGAACTGGATTAGGCATGCATTATATTAAGCAGGCATGGATACCAGACAGTTTGGGATGGAGGCGGGGAGGGTGACAAGACTATTTTCTGATGCTCCCAGTGGCTAGTGTACAGTGAAGATAAAATGCCACTGGCCAGAAAATAATGTATAGGGTTTTGCTGGTAGATCTCAGGTCTATGGAAAAAATGAGACCTGAAGTTTTTGCAGACTTCAGTCTTATTTTGTTATCTTTTGTTCCTTTAGCAGTGGGAAGGGTGAGGAGATTTGGTAAAGCAAGCTGAATTATTGGGGTAGGCAGTGGAAAGTCTGTGCAGGGTTATGGGCTATAAGATAAATGCCCTTAAAACCATCAGCTGTGTCAACATAAACACCTGATATGGGAAATTAGGCAGCTAAACTTTGACATAGGAGAGTGAAACTAACAGGATAGCAGCCTGCAGCTTATGAATCCATCTTCATTCACTGTTGTGTCCTGTTCAATGATAAAAGAGGTAGCTGAATGTCCAACTACACTGTACTTTAAATCCTATTGATGTTACTTGTAAACAATGCTGCTGGTCAACATTTTTGCCTCAATATTTTTCCAATTAATTGCGGAGTTTTGTCAAAACTGAAACATTTTGCAGGAAAATGTCCATTTTGGTGACATTTTATGATTCTGCAATGGGAAAATTCAAAACATATTCTGAAGCAGACACTTTGACGTGTCAGAAATGTTGATGTTACAAAATGAAACGTTTCATTTTGAACACGTATCAACATTTTAATATGCATTTCCAAATCAAGTGGTTCAGCTTTGTCTCACAGGGAAAAAAAGTTGAAATATTGTAATTTGCCTCAGGATGGAAATTGTGTTTTTTAAACATCTGTACCTAGAAATAACTTCTATCATGAGACTCAAAAAAAATATGTGTATTAGGGGAGTATATTCCCCATGTCAACATGGATGGATGGATGGATGTTCCAATGTTATGCATCTAATCTAAGGCACCTATTACCACAGTGCCTCCGCATCAGACAGCAATTGAAGATATCACTGACTCTGCCTTAAGTGGAATGGAAAATTGCAATCCAAGTCATTCCACTCCTGATCCTGCATTTACCCTGATCTGTTAAGGGCTCTCCTCTCCCTTACTATATAATCTTATCTTGGTGGTTACTGTTCCACCAATTGGTCTGTATATCATTCATATTATTACTATTATATTACTTAGCCGCCTCAGTCATGGACAAAGATCCCATTGTGCTAGGCACTGTACAAACAGAATCAAGGGACAATCCCTGCCTCATAAAGCTTACAATCTATGTTAAGAGACAACAGATGGATACAGATAGATAGACAGAGGAGTATAAGGAAACAATAAGACAGTTCTAGTCAGTGTGATGGCCAGGGCTCTCAGCACAACCAGGCTG
>CM057847.1:164856599-164867206 GCA_030068395.1 Apalone spinifera
AAAAAAATTCTGCTCTACCTATCAGAGAGTGGGGAAGGAGAGAGGCTCTGTCCTGCTCCAACTGCCCTGCTCCAGGGCATATTCAGCCACGCCCAGATAAGGAGCAGAGGGGGTGGGACCAATAACTTCTCATGCTGGCTACTCTGGGTTGCTGTTCTGTGCAACCCAGCAGCTGCCTGTGAGAGCCTGGCTGGGGACTTCCCTCCTCTGCCCTGCCCCAACTCATTTGTAGCTCACTTGACCTCTGTTATACCCAGGTCTCAGTGAGGAGTGGTCTGCCCCACCTCCATTGCTTCCCCAGCTGGACTGTCTGTCAGGCATCTGCTACACTGCTCAGAGCCAGAACCTGGATCAGCCAGCTTCAGCCAGCATGAGAAACAGCTCCCTTTCTTTGCTCACGCCTGGCTGCCAGGGAGGGTGTTTGAATGTACTGGGTGGGAAAGTGCAGTGGGATTACAACAGAGCACACCACCCATTTCCAGGAAGCAAATAAAGTGCAATGACCATGGGCAGGGGAATCGCTGGACAGAGGAGACACATGGGGTGATTCTCCCCTTTAGATTGTGCCTCCCCTGTAATGGGAGGCATGAGTAGTCTATGGTACCATGGCCTGAAAAAGAGGAGGGAGTTGACCTTTCATTACTAAGTGAAAGATCATAGATAGAATGGGCAAGCCATCAACAGTGTAAGTTGCACAAACTTGGCTCCTATGCTAGTTAATTCTCTGCAGAACAAAGTTCCTAGTTATGAGACTTCCTCGAGAGACTGGCAAAGCTCTTATCTCCTTACTTTGGGTGCCTTACACTTGTGAAATAAAGGAGATTTCACATGCTGTTATGGCTATATGTTGTACATTTTAATGATTCACGGAAACAACAATCTATTTAAGTTCACCTTTCCAGTCATGCTGGGGTAGTGCTGCAAGGCAGAAATACTTTGAAAACAATTTTGTTTTCCCACCCCAAAATAAATCAGTCAATATGGGTCAATTTCTAGAACTCCAGCCATTTCTCTGAAGCATTGTAACAACACAGCTAGGTTGCTATGGTTCTAATGATATACTATTATAATACATCACCTAGGCACTGCTGGATTGCATAACCAAAATCAGAAATTGTGGAGACTGAGGAGTAAATGTACCCTTTGAAGAGGTTTACTTGTGTTCCTATACAACATATTGATGCATGTGTGGACATCATCATAGTCTCAGTAAATGTTTGAGGGAACATTCAAAGGATTTATGTATTCAACCTGATACCATTTTTCCTTATTGTAAAAGAACCTCAGTGAGCACTAACAAAGTAATGGTGTATGAACAATAACCATTGGCACACCGGGTTGGACCAGTGATTCATCTAGTTCAGCATCTTCAGCAGTGGCTAATACAAGCTGTTTGAGAGAAGAAGCAATGGACTCTGTAGTAGGCAGTTATAAAATAACGTACTCACAAGGAAAGCTTCTTCCTAATCCCCATTAGTTAGTGGTTGTTTATGCCCTAAGCCTGAGGATTTCTATTTTTACCAGAATTCGCGGTTGCTCTAGTATAATAAGGAATCATAAATTTAAATCACAACTGGACAAATTAATCACTAGATATTAAATTTAGTTTTTCTCTGTACATATCCTGGCCCTCATTTCTGTGAGTATATTAGCTTTCCAAACACATTTTATCAGTCCGCTGTCCACATTGGCCTGACCAGGATGTGAAGTGCTTAGGGAGATTAGAGAGGCTATAAAAATTTGAAAAAAGCTCAATAATAATGGGAGATTTCAACTATTCCTGTATAAACTGAGTACGTCACCTCAGTTTTAGATGCTGAAATAGAGCTTCTTGACACATTAACTAACTGCTTCTTGGACCAGCTAGTCCTGGAACCCACAACAGAAGAGGTGATTCTTGATGTAGTGTTAAATGAAAACACCAAACCTTATGCAAAAGATGAATATAGCTTAACTACTTGGTAACAGTGACCATAACATAATAAAATGTAACTTCCAAGTGAGGGGAAAACTCAAAAGCATTTAGTTTGAGTAGCATTTAAAACTCACTAGCATTTAATTTCAGAAAGGGAAAGCACACAAAAATGAGGATGTTAATTAAACAGATATTAAAAGTGCTAAAGTGAAATCCCTGAAAGCTGCATGGGCATTTTTTTAAAGATACCACAAGAGAGGCTCAATTTAAATGTATACCTCAAATTAAAAAAATATATAGTAAGAGGACCAATAAAGTGCCACTATGGCTAAAAACAAAGTGAGAGAAGCAGTTAGAAACAAAAAGTGAAAGTTAAATCCTACAGAGGAAAACAGAAAGGCGCACAAACTCTGACAAGTCACATGTAAGAGTAGAATTAGGAAGACTAACAAATAATTTGAAGAACAGGTAGCCAAAGACTGTAAAAGTATCAGCAAAAAAAATTAAGTACATCAGAAGTAGGAAGCTTATTAAACAATCAGTGGGGCCACTGGGTGATTGAGATGGTAAAGGGACACTCAAGGAAGCCATTGCAAAGAAACTAAATGAGTTCTTTGCATTTGTCTTCATGGCTGAGGATGTGAGGAAGATTCCCAAACCTGAGTCATTGTTTTTAGGTGACAAACCTGAGGAGCTGAGTCATTAGAGGTGGTTTGGGAACAAATTGATAAATAGTAATAAGTCACCAGGACCAGATGGTTTTCACCCAAGAGCTGTGAAGGAACTCTAATGTGAAATTGCAGAAATTGCAGTCTGTAGCCTATCATTTAGATCAGTTTCTGTACCACAAGACTAGATGATAGCTCATGTGAAACAAATTTTTGAAAAAGTGTCCAGAGGCAATGATGACAATTACAGGCTGGTTTGCTTAATTTCAATACTGAGCAAATTAGTTGAAACTATGGCAAAGAACATGTAACACCCATTTTCCTCCCTCGGTTACTTGGGAGCAGGCCACATTCACTAGTGTGTCTGGGCACCTGATGGTTTTAACATAAAAGGAGTTCCTGAATACCCCAGTGGTGATGTTGTTTAGTTGGGGATTCCCTATCCAACCCCTTGCTGCAGTCCCTTGCTCCTAAAGAATATACAATGGTGGTGTCTCCACCTAGCTGGCCCTGTACTCACTTAATGGTGTGCCTTGGAAGCCTCCAAATTATTCCAGTAATAATCGGGATCTAACTTGAAAACAACAATTATAAATAATATTCATCTAATTGATTAAATTAGAATTAACACACCTTTACTTAACAACTTAAAGAAACAGGGTTTAACAGATTAAAAGAGAATACAATTAATTAATAAAGTACTCAAAAATAAAGGAAATGTATCTATCTGGCATTTATACTGCCACCATTTATTCCATCCCATTTATCCTCTGAATTCAGAGTCCCAGACACTTGCATCCGGGGGCGCGCTTGAAGGTCTGCATCTGAAGTGGAGACAACACTGTGCAGGTTCTGTATGTGTCAGATCAGGCAGGCAGCCAGCTGCAAAATCCCTCTGCCACTGGAGCAGGGCCCACCAAATGCTAGCAGCTCTGGTTCACTGGACAGATCACTCTGCCTCTCTTTGGACTCAGAGTCAGTGTGTCTTCTGTGCTCCATCCCAGGCAGGACTTTCCCAAAGAGCCACAGTTACACAAACTTACCTTTCATACAGGGTTATGTAGGCCCTTCAAAGCCACAGGCACAGCCACAGTCTTTTCCCTCCAGGGGCAATCACCAACAGCCCCTGAAGCAGCCTGCTAGATCCAATCACCAGAAGGCTCTCAGTAACAGGCTCTAGCTTCAACACAAGCTCCTGGCCTGGAAAAGGCTCCACACCAGCAATCTGGCTACTCTTTCACTCCCTGCCTGGTAGAGGAGAGCAAGAGCTTTCCTTCCTTTTTTTCCAGGGGCTCATGGGAGTTGTAGTCTCTAGGGCTAGATTGCAGTACAAAGGATCCTCACAGTAAAAGTCAGAGAAAGGCTCCTATAATAAGGGGATTACAAACAGTATTATCAGAAAATAGATTAACATGATTTGTTGGGGGAAGAGTCAACCTGGTTTTGTAAAGGCCAATCATGCCTTGTCAATCTATTACATTTTTTGAACAAGCATGTGAAGTAGGGTGATACAGTGGAAATAGCGTATTTAGATTTTCAGAAAGTCTTTGACAAGGTTCCTCACCAAAGGGCTAATTGCAACCCTTATATCTTCTACATGTTGGTTCATTCAAAACATTTGTATCCATCACCCTGTCATCCTGACCTAATCTTTAGGAGGCGATCTTTTGGGTGTGTCTTATATCATCTTTTGAGGAGTGTTTCCATACCATAACTGGTATTGGGGTGTTCTGATAACACCTTTTTGGAATCTGCTTGTGGGGTGTCCTGTGCCTGGCACTTTTCAGGAATTTATGTGTTTTGTTAAGCCCTTTTGGGTATGTCTACACTAGCCCCCTAGTTCGAACTAGGGAGACTAATGAGGGCAACTGAAATTGCAAATGAAGCACAGGATTTCATTAACATGTTCCCGGGTGGTCGCCATTTTGGAAATTGACTAGCCCAGATGAACTGCCTGCGTCTACACGCGGCAGAGAAGGGCGATTCCGAAATAAACCCCTTACTTCGAATTACCAGTTAAACCTCATGAAGTTTGAAGTAAAGGGTTTATTTAGGAATCGCCCTTCTCTGCTGCGTGTAAACACGAGCAGTTCTTCCAGGCTAGTCGATTTCCAAAATGACGACCGCCCGGGAACATGCTAATGAAGTGTGGGATATTTAAATCCCATGCTTCATTTGCAATTTCAGTCGCCCTCATTAGCCTTCCTAATTCGAACTAGGGGGCTAGTGTAGACATACCCTTTCTTGCCAGATTCTGTGAGCCTAACATCTCCTCATAGTCTGCCTTCTGCCAACTTTATTTTTATATTTGCTGGGATTGACCACAACTTTAGTTCAGGTCTCAGGATGGGCCTTTATTACAAGGCCTCATGTTTTAGGATCTATTTGTACTACACGAATTAATATAACAGAGTTGCTGTGGACTTGATTCTTGGGTGCTTGCGTGTATTCTGAGATGTCACTCAGATGGAAAGATCAGTCCAGCTAACAACTATGAAGCCAACCAGCAGTGCTTCCCAGCCTCCTTATGCTGCTGAATGGTGGGCAGATAGGCCACAATTCTGGACCTATTTTCTGTGCAATCATTTTCAGGATGGGGGAAAGTTATTTTTCACTGTGACAATCACCATGATAGCAACAGAAGATAGGGTGATGTGAGACACCCCCAAAAGGAGCAAATAAGTAATAGGCGCACAGAGTATTTTGAATGACTTCTCTACAGAAATTGCCCATGGGACTACAGAATCCTTATCAGGTGATTAAATTTTGTGTGTGTGTATGAATTAAATTAAAGCGTAGCTGATATATAACCACAAAACTCAAGGGACCAATCTCTTCCTCCAAAAAGGAAAAGGATGTAACACATGTGAAATCTATCACTGGGTAACTTTCAAAAGCAAGCTCTCAGGTAACAGCTTGAGGTCTCTGGGACATGTTAGGTGGATAACAGAAAAACCCTAGCCCAATGGTATATTTGAGAACACAAACATTTTTTACACCAGCACTTAAAACACCATTCTCATTTCATTCTCCTATATACTGTATGAAAGCTAATCTGTGAACTCACAAGAGAAGTATTTTACTTGTAGAGCTAATCAATAATGCCCTGACACATTCTAAAAAGGGAAAAGAATTTAAATGAAAAAAAGATTTAACTCCTTTGCCACTGCTTACAAGGACCACCATTAGTTCTATTGGAGTTTTCTCAAGAATGCAATGCATCAATCATTCCAAAGACTCACTTCCCATAACTGCTGTTGAAAAAGAAATGTGAACTGCCCAGAAACCTGAAAGCATTTTTATATTTGAAAAGATTTTGTGAAGTCTAAAATTATACATTAAAGATGTCTTACCTGATTTATTGATGACTTTCTGGGTAGTTGTCTTTACAGTCAAGGTCAGCTTCCAAACTGTTGCATTGTTTAGGGAGGAGGTGAGCAGTCCTAGGAATGAAAGAACAGGCTAAGGACTATTTAGAAAAGCTGGACATGCACAACTCCATGAGGCCAGATCTAATGAGTCTGAGGTGCTGAGAATGTTGTTTGATGTGATTGCAGAGTCATTGGCCATTACCTTTGAAAATTCATGGCAATTGGAGGAGGTTCCAGATAACTGGAAGAAGGCAAATATAGTGCTCATCTTTTAAAAAGGGAAGAGGGAGGATCTGGGGAATATATAGTGGTCAGCCTCACCTGTGTCTCTGGAAAAATCATGGAGGAAGTCCTCAGGGAGTCCATTTTGAAACACTTGGAGGAGAGGAAGGTAATCAGGAACAGTTAACATGGATTCACCAAGGGCAAGTCATGCCTGACCAGCCTAATTGCCTTCTATAATGAGACTACTGTCCGTGTGGATATGGGGAAAGTGGTGGATGTGATAGGACTTGACTTTAGCAAAGCTTTTGATATGGTCTCCCACAGTATTCTTGCCAGCATGTTAAAAGAGGTATGGCTTGGATGAATGGACTATACAGTGCATGGAAAGCTTGCTAGATCATCATGCTCTTCAAATAGTAATCAATGAGATAATGTTTAGCTGGCAGCTGGTATCAAGCAGAATGACCCAAGAGTTGGTTCTGAGCCCAGTTTTGTTCAACATCTTCATTAATGGTATGGATTGCATCCTCAGCAGATTACCCCAATCTTTTCATATCATGTTCTTCAGTGTCCTGTTAAAGTGTTTGACAAGCTGCCAGTCAGGTAGACTGAGTTTCACAGGGCCTATATGTGGCGCATCATACATAGGTCCTTCATCAATTTCGACATGAAGGACGTTCTCTTATCCATCAGAATTTCCTTGGACATTGTGTTTCAAAAGGGTAATGGCTTCTAGGTATCAAATGGTATAGACCAGAACTATGAACACACATTGGTGGCCCTTTGCTGACTTCTTAACTGGGGTTATCAGATCCATGGCTAGATTCTTGAATGGGGCTTCAATAATTGGTAGAGGTACTAATGGAGCCAAGCAATTGGTATTCTGGGCAAGAAGTGTAATAGCATCAGACTTCCACATAAACTCCCAGCCAAAATAACCTCCATAGGATCCTATCTAGAGTTGTAGCCACTCCAAGATGTCCCCTGAATAAAAGATAATGGTCTAGGTCTAATACTGACCTCTGGCGCTTTCAAAGTATCAGAAGCTGCTCTATTTCTTGCTCCTGTACTTGGACTACTCTATATACTAGATCCCTTCTTATCATGAAATATGGTCCTAAGCCTTTGGTTTTCCCTTACAAGGGGATCCAATTCACCTCAACAACCTCTTTTCTAAAACTGGGATACAGTGGATCATTGGCTTGTTGGTCCTGCTCAAAATTCTTATAGAAGGGACCAGTATGTCCAAATTCAAGGGGACCTACAAATGTCTTGAATCCAGCATTGGTCTCAATGGAACTGGGTCCAAACTTCAGGTTTATCTGATATCTGAATTGCCTTCCTGACTGCTGAACAAGCTGCTTTCCCATGAGCAGAGCCTTTTGGTTCTGGGACAAGATTCTGGTACACAATTCTTGACAGCTCTCCTTTCTTGTCTAATTTTTTGAGGTTTGCCAGGTGCTGAAAATAAATCCTGGGCTAATACCAAGAAAAGTAGAGGAGGACTATCTGTTGGGGACACAGCATCAGTCCCAGAGTCACTACTCTCCTTTGACTCCTCCACCAGGAATAGGTTTCAAAACCCTGGGAAGTCTCATCCCATAAGCATTGGATATGGATGCTTAGGAACCACCCCGACCATTATGCTTGTAATGTACCTCTGAATCTCCATTTGTACAAGTATGGTCAGGTAGTAATTGACAGACCCATATCTTCAGGAAATTCCTGTGCATTTGGCCTTAGTCACGCTAGTTCCACCCCGTGCCACCAGCATGATGGTATGTCCAGAGTCTACTAGGGCAATGATCTCAATGACATTCATCCTAAATTGCCTTATGTATCAATGTGGGATCATGGCAACTCCCACAAGATTGAGTAAGCCACCCAGAGATTCATGATCACACAGGCCATGCAGCATATGCACCTCATTGTTGGCTTATTGAGCTGCTATGTGTCCTAATTCCCTACAAGCATTACATCTGTATATCTATTGGGGCATCCCTCTGTTTGGATTATTTGGCCTTATCCCACAACCTTCTCTCCCCAGTTCCCCAAATCACCTTGTAGCCTCAGGCCACACATCAGCGTCTTTCTGTCCCAATGTAGTCCTACCCAAGCTCCTAAAGGACTGGGTCAATGTATGCCCCACAAAGATTATTCATGACAGTGTTTTCAATTTTTAACAATTTGGAAAAACTAAAGAATTGTGCCTACGCAAGATTGGTGGAATACGGGTAAGAGCTATTAAAAGGACTTTCTGGATAAAAGTGTAGAATGAATAAAACTACCAAAGAGGGGTAGCAACTACACCACAGCAAACTTAAACAAGATTGGCAGGAGAGCTGAAATGTTTCAGATTGATATGTCATTCTGAAATGAACCTGATCTACAGATGCTGTGGGAACATGACCAACCATTTCAAGAGAAGGTAGAAGCAAAAGTTCTACATCCATGAAATGAGGAAAACCAAGAACTCATTTAATGAAGTTGTGTTAACTGTGTTTAATATGCATGATGTTGTATTTGCTTTCAAGGACGTTTATGATTAAGCCAATGTGCTGTAATAATAATAATGTGTAGTATGTAGGGCATATGTGCTATGCAAATTAAAAGGAGCTTTAAGTGATATGGAGAAAGAAAACTTGCCCTCTTTTATCACCACAGAAGAGTTCAAGATTTAGTATTAGATATATGTCACCAGCTGATACAGGGTTAGAAAATTAACAAGGGTCCAGTACTATGAGGTTAAATGTGAAGCCAGTGCAATTCATATGGAATGGAAAGAGTTTTTCTCCTCAAATACTGTTGCAAATACACCCCAGATTTATACTGTATTTGCAACTGAGGGACATTAATATGTGCATGTGTAATGTCTTGTGGAGTTGCCATGAGGTGGGTTTACTCTGAGGGAACATGCTACATATTGCAAAGTATGCCTGACATACTGGAAAACTAATGAAATAAAAATGATGTATACCTGGAATGACAAATATCATGCAGTGGCTGAAAGAGACCACTTCAAGGATTTACCCAGAGAATGTTATTTTAATTGCTCTATGTGCTATTTCTCATCTGAATTCCTGGTGGTGGTAAAAACATTATATTATAATATTATATATTATTTATATTATGATATATTATTGAAAAATGTAAATGACAGATAGGATAAGTTAAAATTGTAGAAGGATCCTTTACAAGGAGTGCCAAAATTTCAACGTCCTTATCTTCCTTTAAGCCTGAAGACAGCTTAATAACCAGAACTTCTGAAGTTCTGAACAGAAGAAGATGTTCAAGGCTATTGCATGTGATATATAAAGCACTACATTTGTAATTCATTTAGTTTTGTGAACAGAAGAAACAAAATACAGAGTTAGCAGGATACATTTTTGAACAGTTGGCATACATCATCCAGCTCATAGCCAAACAAAATGAAGTAGCCATCACATTATCAGCAAAAGTAATTAACCCATACTGTACTATTCCAGAAGAAGTAAGCTTCCACCCTATAGTTCAGATATCAGTTGTTTTTAATGGCTGTACAACTAGTAACTATCACTGTAGTCCTGGGAATGTGTTACTTGGTAATAAACATTAACAAAAATCAGGCAGAAAGAGAAAAAATATGGCAGAAATTTAAAAAATCTACTGTACTAATTTTTTTTAAAAGATTGAAATGCAGGCCTTGAATAACAATGAAAGAAAACAGAAGTAAGGAAACAGAGGTTACTAAGGGACACAACTTGAATTCACAAGTGGTCTTGTAGATAATAGGAAGCTAGCAGATAAAGAAATCATAAGAAAAAGAATAATGTGTGATAAGCTTGCAGCTGCAGCTTTGCCTACCAGCACACTTTGTAGTGCATGGATAGTGCATGACCCAATCTAGAGACTGGTTCATAGAATTAGTAAGCCAATTAAAAACCATGTGATACAATACAGAATGTGATGCACACATGTTAATGTTTTAGCATATGTACATAAGCTGATTTATAATTATGTATCCTAGAACTAGTTACCATACTTGAACTTTCAAAAAAAGAGGACATTCCTGAGGGGGAGTGTATCTGTATCAGTATCTACCAACTCACATCATATTAATGTGTTATATAATCAGCGGTAGATATAGGACAGGGCGAGCGGGGTGGCTGCCCGGGCCCTGCGATTCCATAGGCCCCGCACCAGTGCCGGGGTGGATTGGCCCGGTGGGATACCAGGAATTTCCTGGTGGGCCGTCCACCGAAGGGCCGGCTGGCAGCTGCTGGAGGAGGAGGCGGATTTTGCCCCTCCATGTGGGGCCGAGGGAGCGCATGCACGGTGTGCCGTGCAACAGCTGAGAGGGGAGACGCCTGGGCGTGGCGTGGCGTGATGTCATGGCCCAGGACTTTAAAACTGCACGGCCCAGCATTGCACCACTCGTTTCGGCACATG
>CM057847.1:164878354-164889310 GCA_030068395.1 Apalone spinifera
TGTGTTCATGAAAATACATGCATTTTATTTGACATCAGGAAGGGGGGTTAGGGAAGGATAAGTGGAAGGATGTGAGGGAGGAATGAGGCACAAGCCCCCAGTGTGGCAGACCAGGGAGGCTCTTAGTGCTCCTCAGGGTGGAAGCTCTCCCACAGGGCTTCCTGGATACTGACAGCCTCCCGGATGGCAGCCTGCAGAAAGTGCAGCCAGCTTGCAACAACATGTCCACGAGAAGCACCAGAGTGCCCAGGGGCAGCTCTGACTCCATGTTGCACGGTGCTGTGGTGTCCCGAGTGAGGGCAACCAGAGCATGCAGAGACAAAATGCTTTGCTGTCCCTCATTGAGGTAGGCAAGCATCAGGGAAAGGTGAGAACCAGCTGTCCTGGGGAGAGGGGAGCCTTTAAGCACAGGCCTCAGATAGCCTCAGGAGCAGCTACTCAAAGTAACTCCTGACCTGATGCCCTGCCACCCTACCTGGCTCCGGCTAGTCTTAAATGTAATTCAGCATCCACTCAGTGTGGACTTGCTATTTTGAAATAGCAAAATGCTATTTCGAAATGCATTTTGTGTGTAGACTCAATATTTCAAAATAAGGTATTTCGAAATAATGCTGAGGTGTAGACATACCCTCAGTGATGTCTTCTGACTTCATCTGCAGATATCATTGATCTAAGGTGTCTCAGAGGTTCTGTTCTTCAAGCATAGTAAATGATTATGAGTTTCAGTTCCTCAAAATCTAAAGACTATTCCTGCAAGGCCTGACCAGCAACCAAAAAGTTGTTACAGCAATAAGTAATAAAGTGCATTTATTTATCTGTAAAGGCATACTCAACTACACCCACACCTCTGAAACTCTGATTGATTTTTCTTTTTGCTTTTTTATATATGTACTTTTATTACTTTAGTTATTATTTTCTTTTCCTGTTTCTCTTAATTAAAATCACCAATCTACCTTTATTTTCTTCCCTAGTTTCTATTGGAGAAATTACACTTTACCTCCACCCTTAACATTTTCTGTTTCTGTTAATGTTGCATGCAGTCAATGAATGAAATCATCAGAGTTCCACTGTTGCATGGGTTTATGCCCATGTGTCTTGGAGCAGAAGACAAGATAGAGGGGATCTGATAGCAGCCTTCAATGAGCTCAGTGGTGGCCAACCATTTAATTAGAGACAAAGAGCCAAAATAGCTGTGGATAGAGTGCAAAGAGCCACATATTATATATTTATTTTTATATATCTACATATCTATGTCTATATACACCCCCCCATATCTATATCTACACACACACACCCATATCTATATATAGATATAGCTATAGACATATAGGTGTGTGTGTATAGATATAGATATAGATATAGATATAGATGTGCATATATGCAGATGTGTATCTATCTATCTAGCTACACTTACACCAATCAATACAAATATATTTTTTATCACTATATATATATATATATATATAGTATACAAAATATAGTGATAAAAATAACATTACAGAATATTTCGGTTCTGTTGTAGAATACCCTACAGAGAGTTATCTAGTCCACTGATTGGCTACTAATGACCAGTTAATGATTTTCTGATTGGCTCACATTTTGCACTAGGATACAGATTTAAATCTATACAACAGGCAAATGAAAATTGGTAATAGATGACAAATATGAACAGACCATTTACTAAACACCAATAAAAAAGTCTCTAGTCACTTAAAAAATTCACGTCCAGTCCCTAGATCTTCAGAGAACTTGACAAGGAGCAAACATCAAATTAAAAAAAACCTTTCAAAATACAGTAATATTCTCACACTAAAAATAAGAAGGTTCAGGGGATAGCTGAGTTAGTCTGTACAGGATAAACTTTAAAAAACAACAAATAGTCTGGTAGCACTTTACAGACTAACAAAAATACGTAAATGGAATCATGAGCTTTCGTGGGCACAGTCCACTTCTTCAGATGACCAGTGTGTTGGATGTCCAGGACCAAAATAAATAAGGGAGAAGAGAGAGGGGTGGAAGAAGGAAAAATGGGGGGGGGGGGAGACAAGAAGAGGCAGTGGATAAAAAATATCAAGGAGAAAGGCAAGCTGGAATATAATAGGAAAAGCAAATAGTTTCTAAGTACCTAAAGGCTGGATAGTCAAAAGAGGCAGAGAAGAACCAATAATTAGCAAACAACAAATGGTCAGGTAGTAGTTAAAGACTGACAAAACATGTAGATGGTATCATGATATTCTACATAGACAAAGAACCATTGTCGCCTTCATTGTTTGGTAGGTTGATAATGATCAACCATCCAGTATCTTTATTCAATCCATGGGTGTGAGAATGGAACTTGTGAATGAGCTGTAGTTCCAGTCCTTCCCTGTATATTTGGCTTGTGGAATTGGTTTCTAACAAAACAGCTACTTGAAGATCTGTTAATGAATGTCCAGGGAGATTAAAGTGTTCTCCAACAGGTTTTTGTATGTTCCCTTTACGGATATCTGATTTGTGTCCATTAATTCTTTCCCTTAGGTACTGTCCAGTTTGTCCAATATATATTGCAGTGGGGCATTCCTAGCATTTGATTGCATAGATTAAATTACTGCATGTGATCCCCACCCTGTATTTTAAATTTAACACTACTGCCATACTATGTCCTGTGAGTTTTTTAAAATTAAACTGAACTGAGAAGTAAATTAGCACAATTTGAAGTGTCTGTTTCACTCCAAATTGTTGATCTCTGGCATGGTTCCCTCTTTTTTTTTAAACTTGGCTTTTTTATAGTTCTAAAAATTCAGGTCTGTCCCAAGACTGCAAATATGACAGTTTCAAAAACAATGAGTGAGAGACTCATATCTCAGAATAATTGCTTCAGCCTGGCAAACAATATAGCCTTTGAATTTTATTTATAGAAACACAGTGTAAACCAGGTACATGCAGATTCTTTTCCCCCCTGGAATTTAAATAGGACATCTATGTTGGTTGCCTTATTCTGTATCCATGAAGACTTTGAGTTTAAGGTGCTTCATCCCCCCCCCCCAACCCAATCCCCATCACCTCCCCCAGAGCCAGACACCCTCAGCCTCCCCCAGCTCTAACCCAATAAGAGTTTCTTGATGATATTAGACAGAGCGCCAAATTTTACATTGTTCCACTGTTTGTGCAGCTGGATGATTGCACAGGATTGCATACAATGTAAATCAGTGTCCATCCCATGCTTGGAGCTCTAAGTCACTGACTTGCAGTAGTGCTATATATAAGCCAGCCCAGAATTTAATGTTGTATTAAGAATTAATAATCTTTGTTTTTTGAGTCTGACATCAAAAACCAAAATGTTGTCTCAAGTGTAACTGCACTGAAGTCACAGGGATGGAAACAAGGAGCTCGTTAAGTGCTAAGGTCCAATGTTAAATCACAGCAGCATTGGTATATGTCTGAGTTGACATATAGGCCATGTCTAAACTATGGGAGAAAGTCGACCTAAGATATGCAACTACAGCTACGTGATTAGCATATCTGGAGTCAACGTACCTTAGGTCAAATTTCTGTGGCGTTCCCACTGCAGAAGGCTGACAGGAGAATCACATCTGTCAATTTCCCTTACTCCTCATGACCCGGCAGAGTACTAGCGTCGATAGGGGCATGACCAGCAGTTGATTTAGTGAATCCTTACTAGACCCCTACATTGAACCCCGGGAGACTGATCTCCGCAGCGTCAATCTCTTGATAAGTGGAGAGAAGCTCAGAATGGGAAATTATTAATTCTAATTAATTTTACTGTATCACAAAAATGTGTTTCATACAAATTTACACAGAGTGCAAGTTACTGACAAAAGACATACACAAAGAGAAGGGGACAAATAATAGAAAGGAAAGGGGAGAGTGTATACGCTTATCGGATAACACTTTGGCTTTGTTTAGATATGTACACATCTTGTGCCATGCCTGAAATGTCTGACATTAACATCACCTTTGTCATGCATAGTGTTCAGAATTTCAGCAGCCTCACTGAGGCTGCACATAGTAAGGAAGTCAAAGAGTAAATCTGACATGCATAAATCCAAAGAAATGAATGAGGAAAAGACAGAGTGATGAGGCACACAAATTCTAAATAGTTGGAAAGAGGTTCCAAGTTAGCACAAGGAGGTAAGGGTCCTTGGTTTTATTTCTGACTCTGCTGCTCACTTGCTACCCGACTGAACAAATTGTATCGTCAGTTTACCCATTTGTACAATGACTATAATAATGCCTTCCTTACAGTGGTAGTCTGAGGCATAATTAATCAACGTTTATAAAACACTGTGGGATATTGGGTAAAAGTAGATTTAAAAAGCACAACAGATTATTTAGGGCCTGACAATGCCAAAAGACTCCCAACGAAAACTGGAAAAGGCCCTAAAGGAACAGTTTCTGTACAAAGTTGCATCTGCCTTCATGTCACAGGAAAGGAATGCACCATGGACTGTTGATTCTGAACTGCAATGTGTATATAAAAATTGTGCATATTTTGAGTGTATCCCTCTGGTTTACATTTTCCGTTGTTCTTGCCTTCTGAAATTGTAAGTTGTTTAGGGCAGGAAGTATGCCTGATTCCTCTGTGTGTGTGTGTGTGTGTGTGTGTGTGTGTGTGTGTGTGTGTGTGTGTGTGTGTGTGTGTGTGTGAAGTTAAATGATAAATAATAATAATTATTGTAACTCAGGTTATAAAAAAGAACTTTCTAAAGACAATTTAAGGTTACCTCTGTTAATAATGAAGCAAAGTTTTATCTGATTTGCTGTAACTATGGCAGTTATTAATTCCAGAAATCATACTGCTGAAAACTGAGGTAAAATAATCCATTTGTGTGAACTCCAAAATGTCCTATTAGTGTATTTAAATCAAAATGCTTTTGTATACTTAGCATTTCACAAAAATTAAAACTCCTAATCCTCTTGCAAAGACATACTGTAGTATAGATTCACATCAGCCTTAAATATTTAAAAGGTTATAGCCCCAAAGTCTTTCCCTGTGATTGTAACATCTCATACATATAGGGCTGAGGATAAGATATACCAAATGATTCCTAGCTGTGGCAAACATAGATTGCTGCTCCCTTATGTCACTCCTCTAGCACTGGTTAGCTTGAAACTTTAAGAATATAAATAATATCATGTACTTTGAACTTCTCCCTCCCATCTGTCTCAGAAATCACATATGAGTTATAGATAAATGGTTAAAATATATCTAGCCCCTTGCACAACTGCACCAGAACCAGTCAGGAGTGCATGGAGATGACTAGAGTTACTCTCTGTACTTACCGTTCTAGAAGGGACATGAGACAACAGTGTGCCCTTGTTGCCAAGAAGGGTAACAGTATAATGGGCTGCATTAATAGAAGCATTGCCAGCAGATAGAGGGAAATGATTATTCTCCTCTATTAGTGAGGCCACAACTGGAGTATTACATCCAGTTCTGGGCCCCCTACTCCAGAAAGGATATGGGTAAATTGGCAAGAATCCAGTGGAGGGCAACAAAAATGATTTGGAGACTTGGGGCACATGACTTATGAGGAGAGGCTGAGAGAACTATGCTGATTTAGTCTGCAGAAGAGAAGAATGAGTGAGGATTTGATAACCTTCAACTACCTGAAGCGAAATTCCAAAGAGACTGGAGAGAGGCTGTTCTTTGTGGTGGAAGATGACAGAACAAGAAGCAATGGTTTCAAGTTGCAGTGGTGGAGGTCTAGGTTGTATGTTAGTAAAAACTATTTCACTAGGAGGGTGGGTTACCTCAGAAGGTGGTTGAATCTCCATCCTTAGAAGTTTTTGAAGCCCTGGCCTGACAAAGCCCAGGCTGGGATGATTTAGTTGAGGTTAGTCCTGCTTTGAGCAGGGGGTTGGACTAGATGACCTACAGAGACCTTTTCCAACCCTAATCTTCTATGATTCTATGATATGGAGGAATAGGGAAGCGGGGCATGCACAAGACCCCATAGCATATGGGAAGTGCTGAGCATCATGTGTTATACTGCCATAATGTCTCCTTCACTCCACTGTAACTCTCCTCATCTCCGTACTTTAGAGTTTTTCAGGGCTATAACTTGGCCCCATGTGTGAAGCAAATATTTCAAATCCTGCATATCTCGTATTCCAGTTATCCAGAAATTATAATTTCTGCTAAAAGATTTTGGACCAGATCTGCAGCTAAGATAAATCAGTGTCACCACTCCATTGAAGTCAAACGTCAGTGGAAGAAATGGCCCCTAAGATTTATAGCCTTAAAGTTTTTGATGAAAATCAGTTTGGCTGCACTAGTAACACAGTATTAGTGATTGGTAAAATGATGAAGTGACTCTTCACTAAGGAAAACTTCATTACTTCAACAGATCATAATCATTTGTCAAAAGTTTAGCAATATTAGTAGAGTCAAAATGCTTTGCTCTCAATATACTTTGAACAGGCCTGAATCTTTGACCAAACCCTTATTATGGCAATTCATCACGAATCTTGCAAAGCTATTAACTTAAAAAGTAGTTCACAAGATGCGCAAAAGCTCAGGTTCTCTGAGGTTCTCCCTTACCATGTCCTAGTGTCACCAACTTCATTTAAACTGGACTCACCTCAAAGGAATAATTTGTATCAGTCTCTTAATATATACATAGGGCTAGACCATTTATATTGTGCTCGAAGACTCAGACACGATGGAAGAGCAGGTATTCATTTTCCTGAGGTTCTAAGCTATTTAATTAATATGGTATACTGTACCAGGTGGTCCTGGAAAGCGAGAAACTGAGGAAGACTTTTTTTGCTGAATGGGAGATGCAAATCTTTTTTATTATTATTATTATTCTCATATTTTAGTCCCCATATTTCATTCAGCCATAGTGCACTTTCCTCCACACTAAACATTCACTCATCTGACAAAGATAGCAATAGTGAACTGCCATTAATATTAGTTCTTGGTTTAACCATTAGAGTAGGATTGAACAAGGGTCTGTCAGAATTCTTATCTCTGGAGAGAAATTATGTGGCTTCAATAGAATGATTGGTCTTCACTAAACTAGAATCAGCATTCACTTCTGAGCCCATGTGCATGAGTTACAGGGCACCATGTCAGCAGGCCTATAGTAGCGCTACTCATCTTTGGAAGCCCCGAGGGCCACAATGATACCCATAGCACATGCCAAGGGCTGCAACTTGAGTATGGTTGCATATACATGCAAATATATATGGAAATATAAGCAAATAGTTTCTATAACACTAACGGGCATGAATACAAAGATTAAGCCTTAAGCTGCGGCGTCGGACCCAAACGTGGCCAGTGTGAGCCAGTCAGCAGCTCTCAGGCTCTGCCTACAAGGCTAAACAGCCAGCCCTGGAGCTCCTGGCACCTCCTCTCTGGGGGCTAGAAACACCAACACCCTGTACCTGTCTGTTTCAGCTCGCCCATCTGCTTGCGTCTTTCAATACTTACTGAGAGAGGCCTTGCCACTGAGGAGGGTATTCCCAGTGGAGGCCGTGTTCAAAGGACACCACCCACGGGCCATGTGTTGAGCCCCAAGTAAATGCAAACCTCACCGTGGGCCACAAACAAACAGGCCACGGGCCACGTGTTGAGTAGCCCTGACCTTTAAGGCACTCCTGATTTTTTTTAAAGTGTACTTTTAGGCAAAAAATTAGATGCATTTTTATTTGTTTCTTACTATTGTCACTGAAAGAGAAATGCTTCCTTTATCTAGAGCTATAAAATCTTGTTTCAAGAAACTTGACAAGCACAGAGTTATTGACCATGCTATTAGAATTCTAGCAGCAGAGTCATCCTGATGTCAGTCAGCACAAAAAGCATCCTTCGTCCATCAGGCAGCCTTCTGTAAAGGTTACAAGAGCCTGAGAACATAATGTAAATGTCTGCAAAGACAGAGAAGCTGAAAAATTGCCGCCTTGGTGTAGAAACAATGTCAGGAGAAATATGCTATGAGGATTATATCAACCATTGATAGATGAGTTATAGACTTAGGATGCAATGAATTCTACAGCTCAGTTCATAGCCAATGGAAGCAAATTGACATCGATAAGTTCATATGAGGTTCATATTAAAGAAATATTCAGTTTGCAATGTAGGTTATGGGATCCATTTTCAGTCCTATTGAACTCAAGAGATTTTGCCCTTTATTTTACTTGCTGGAGCCAGAAAGGGCCAATACTTATATGACAGCCTAGCAATATCACTTGGTCTTTTATAAATTCTTCTGACAAATACTGCAAGCAACTGCTTTTGCCAGTAGTTAACCTATTGACACTGAGTGAAATACAATACCAAGTAGACTTTGCCCAGGAAAAGTGCTTCTTCAGTGAAGCTTGTCCAGACAGATGGATGATTGCTACTAAAAATGACTGTCGGCTGGTAATGAACTCATCTCCTCACACTAAAAAGGCAGCCATGAAAGGATTTGGATAAATAAGGTGCTGAAAAGATGTGTTTAACACAGCAGCAAACCCAACCCATTTTCATAACTCTCCCATTTAGAGCTGAGAAAATCATTGATTTTTCAGTTTGGGGACCAAACTGAAAAAAGAAATCTGGTTAGATTCCAACTGAAGCCAATTTTATGAATTTTTTTGTTGTTGTTTTATCAAAAAACTTGAACAAAAATTCAAGCCAGGAATCAGCTCGTGCCCGGTCCCCTGCTTCAGCTCTGCCTTTTAAATGTAGTAAGAGCCTGGCAGTCCCCCGCTGTGGCTCTGCAGTTGGAAATTCCATCGACTACTTGATTAGCTGATTACATGAAATGTAACATCCCTACACCCGTAGAAATCTTGCTGGAGACCCACAATTCAGTCTCTAAGGATTTTCATCAAAGATTGCACAATGTCAGCCTCCCGACATTCAAGTCCCAAAAGGGAATAAAGAAATGAATTTAGTTAAATAACTTCATAAAATATTGTGAAAAACCAAAAAAAAATCTAATTTTTATGATATAGCACAACTATTTTATAACCGACAGACATTATTTTCACAGTTACAACAAACATAAAGAGAAACCAAAAGTACAATTTGAACAGTTCAGTCCACACAAAACTCAGTGAATAGAAACCAGGAGATCCCAAAAAGCTTAGATTTAGTTCAGCTAAGGGTGCATCTACACAGCACCCTAAACTCAAAATAAGATACACAATTTGCTTATTTTTAAATTTGGCATGTCTACACAGTGCCAAATTTCAAAATAACATGCTATTTCGAGCCATCCCTTAACCCTCATGCAATGAGGTTTACCAGGATGCCAAAATAGTTCACCTGTCTTTCAAGAAAAATTTTGAAATAATGGGCAGCTTGTGTAGATGTGGGGTAGCTATTTCAGGATACCGGAGGTGTGAACTCTCTTACTTCTGCCAGGAGCGCGCAACATGAGAAGGAACCGCCAGCAATATTGAACAGCTGGTGGTTGCCTCTGGTGCCACACATCCCAGCTGGGTAGGGGCGGGAGACTTTGCCTGCTCCCCTGCTCTCAGGACAATCAAAGCGGGGCTGGGGGAGGGTGTGAAGTCTTCTACCCCCACCAGGGGCATGCGGCACCAGAGGGAACCACCAGACATTTTGAACAGTTTCCTGCCCCTAGCCAGTTGGGGCATGCAATGCCTAGAGGGAACTACCAGCCATTTTAAACAACTGGTGGCTGCCTTTGGTGTTGCATGCCTCCGGCAAGAGGAGGACTTTTCATGCGTTCCCCTTCCTCCAGGCTGATCCAAGCCTGGGGCCCAGAGCAGCAGACAAAGTTTCATGCCCATGCCCAGTCGGACTCATGGCTCCAGAGGGAACCACCCAACTGGGATGTGCGATGCACAGAGGGAACCACCAGCTGTATTAAACAGCTGGCGTTTCCCTCTGGTGCCATGCTCTTGGCTGGGCAGGGCTGGGAGACTTCACATGCTCCTCTGCCCCCAGGCTTCATGTGACAAAAAAGACAAAAATCATCTAGAAGTGATTCCCTATTTACAATTATAGTTTGAGATCTACCAGTTATCTAGTTTTTAATCCAGAGTTTGCAGTTTGGCACTTTGCACAGGCACTAAAAGTTCATGACTGAGGATGATAAATTTGTGATGCAGGATGCTCTCTATAAATTCAGTCAGAGTGAAATATATCTGTTAGATTCTGAATAGAGGCATCAGGTATAGCCACAGGCTGTGGCAGTCCACAGGCTGATTTGAGAGAAGTAATTTAAGTAAAAACTGAGCAAGAGCTGACTAGAAAGAACTATTTGTTCTTTTGTTTTAATCAAAACTCCAGGAGTAAACCCATATGTACTGGATATGGGCATGAGACTTCGTCTGCTGCTCTAGCCCCTAGGCTTGGGGCAGGGGAACGCATGAAGAGTCCTCCCCTTGCCAGAGGCATGCGACACCAGAGGGAACCGCCAGCTGTTTAAAATGACTGGCCCCAGGAAACTACAGACCAGTTAGTTTAACTTCTGTGCCAGGGAAGATAATGGAACAAATAATTAAGGAAATCATCTGTAAACACTTAGAGGGTGGTAGGGTGATAGGTAACAGCCAGCATGGATTTGTAAAGAACAAATCATGTCAAACCAATCTGATAGCCTTCTTTGATGGGATAATGAGTTTTGTGGATAAGAGAGAAATGGTGGATGTGGTATACCTAGACTTCAGTAAGGCGTTTGATATGGTCTCTGTAGCCAGACAGTCCCCCTCCCCCACCTCCACATCCGTCTTGTTTGCCCCTCTGAGGTGCCTGGAGAATGCAGGGCAGAGAAGGAGCAATAAAATCAGCATAGTCTTTGAAGCCTTGACAAGAGGCCCAGATATGCTGGCTCATCTGACCCTGGGTAAGCTGAAAACATAGATACGAGAGAAGGATCAAGCCAATAAACTAACCTCGAGGCTGCGAGAATTGCCCTGGCTGGCACCTATATTGATACCATCACACACAGTCGTCTCTGGGAGAGGAATCTCCCACTGAGAAAAGAATGCCCA
>CM057847.1:164891208-164901281 GCA_030068395.1 Apalone spinifera
AGCCTATTTTACATGCCTCTGCCGACAGAGGCATGTAGTCTAGACATACCCAGATAATTCAATCTATTTATTGTAACAAAAAACAAAGTTAAGAGGTGACAATCAAAATCTGTAAGTAACTACATGGGGAACAAATATTTTATAATAGGACCTTCAGTATGGCAGAGAAAAGTATACCATGATCCAACAGCTGGAAATTGAAGTTAGACAAATTCACCCTGGATATAAGGCATACTTTTTTGACACTTAGGATAATTAACAATGGGAACAATTTATCAAGGCTGGATTATCCATTTTAAAAATTCTGACAATTTTTAAATGAAGACTGCAATTTTTTTGCATATATAGGAAAGGTCTAAATGAGGTCTCCCCTGACATCTAGTGGTGCACTAGGGAAAAGATGTCAAGAACAGGCTGCATTTGCATAGATGCACCTATTATACCTAGACAGTCACCAGAGAGAACCACTTTGCCAAAGTGATCGATTCGGGCTGGTTTGGGGCTGCAATTCAATGTAGTATTAAATGCAGGGGTAATGAAATGCTCACATTCTTATTGTATGAGTAAAGGGCTGCAGAACCGTGCTTAGCATGCCCTGATTGAGAGGATCATCCTAAATTGAACTTCAAGAAGTCTTAGACCTACTGTGGGGATAGCATTGTAATAAAAGATGATCAAGAGACAGTAGCATAGAAATTCTTTGCTACCCAGTGAAATCACTAACAGCAAGGCTAAGTGGAGGAATTTCAGAATGTGGTGTTTCGGAAGTGTCAGTGAGTGGCAACCAGTATCAGTGATCACAATGGCAGTAAACAATGAGCAATGTCAGAGATAACCTCAGCAATGGTGAGGGATGAGAAAAGGTTGTCCGGGGGCAGGTACTTGGTGGAAGTTATGGAGTGGGGGGGGGGAGGGGACTGAGGGAGAGTTATGCACTCCCCAACTAGCGGGGAAGTTGGCACCTCTGACAACCGTGATTGGGGTGCAGTGGATAAAAGAGGAGATGTGTATTAAAGGGACATTCATTCATCAAACTTTCTCACAGCAAGTTGGGAAACTGAGACAAGGGACGTTGTCCAGTATACTGTGGGGTACATGTTTGCTTTTGGTTTAATGATTTGGAATTGTGGTTGTGGTATTTTCCCAGCTCAATACTGGACTCTCTTTACCTTTTAATACAAAAGGAGCACAGACTCTGTGCTTGGAGTAGGGAAGTATTGGTTCTCAGAGACATGCAGAAGTTGTGTTTAGTTTTCCCAGATGACTGGGTGGAGGATCATTGTATCAATAAAAGAACCCCCTAGATATTGAACCAAAATTTCGTTGCCACTGATTCCACCTGGCACAAGTATTACATACAAGATCTGTGCTAGGAATTATTTTGGGGGCGCTCTGTGGCTTGTGTGGACTAGATGATCACAATGGTTGCTTCTGGCCTTGCAATCTATACATCAATTGAAACGGTAGGGTAAATTTTATGTAATCAGAACTTCATCACTCTCTTTTGAATTTGGACAGGACATTGAGGCCAATACTAGAGACAATGCAAAAACTGCTAAGGGAATTTATTAGGCAACTAATGACCACAATCTAATGGGCCCAAGTTTCCATCATTCATGAATTCTGAGCTGAAAGAAATAAAATACTAAAAGCGGACAAGCATGCAAATGCTGTGCATGAGAGACACTAGACTGAGTACAGTACTAGCCTCAGGTGATATGTGCTCTGCTGCCCTCTGCTGTTACTTATATTCAGTTACTTATGCTGCCACGCACATCTAAATTGATGGCCTTTGTGGAATCAGTCCAGCGTTAATGTTATATTTGTTTCCATTCATAGATTCATATTAGATTATTGATGTAACAGCACGTTCCATTGTATGAGGATTTCTTTTGAATTATTACATTTAAAATTATTACATTATTGAATTATTACATTTAAAAGTGTGAGTCGTTCATAACACAGTTTGGATCCTTTAGGATAAAATGCACTGGGTGGAATCCTGTTCCTATTTAAGCTTCTGGGAGTTTTGCCACTGATTCAGTGAGGACAGGATTTCATCTTCTATGTGTGTGCAAGATAGTATTTATCTTAGAATATATGACAAAAAGGCAAATCCTATGATTGCATGTCTGATAGTGTGTAAGGCTAAATTGGTATCAGCAGCATGTGATCCACCTGATGTTACATATTTCACACATACTAAGTGCCTCTGGCCTTTAAGTCTCCCAAAGCAATTTTCAACCAATACTTGCTCATGTGCATTACCTTTGGGAAGAAAATACCATACAATATTTAGTAATTATTTTCCAGGTAAAATCCCACTCTCCTACTTTGCATTCAGTCAGGACAGAGACTAGCATCTCCAGTGTTGCAAAAATTGCAAAATATTTTGTTTTCAATAAGTAATAAATCTTCCTAATTTCCTGATAAATAAAATATTTCAGAAGAGAAACCACAACGAGTTACCCATGTGTGCAGTAGTCGGCCTGTTTAACTCTATGATCTTATTTGCCTTAGTCTCATCCTCTTTTCCATCTTGCTTCCTTTTTTTTTTTCTTCATCACTTTCATTTGCTGCATCTTGTCCCAGATTAGAATGCCACCTTCAGGGGCTAAGGATTATTGCTTCCCAGGTGTTCTTACAATGCCTAGCAAGATTGGGTCCCAAGTCCGTCTATCTGTATCCATCTCTCATTTCTTGTCTTATGCTTTGGGGGCAGGAGCTTTTTGTTGTGTGTTTGTACTGAACCTAGCACCGTGGGTTCTTGGTCTATGACTGGGGCTTCAGGTAACGTAATACAGCTAATAAATAATAATATTAATAATCAGCTTGATTAGAACTCAAAGACACTACCACAAACGCGGAAGATGATGAAAGAACAATAAGAGAGACAAAGTGGCTAACTGACCTGCTCCAAGCTACAAAGCAAACCAGGGTTAGAACTGGGTTAGAAATTGTTACTTTGCTCATATTATGGGATCTCACCTTCTTCTCAAAGGTATATCATAGTTTTACCCATTCAGAATTAAACGGGGGAAACTTTTAAGAAACTTTTAAGAAAAAAGCAGTACTACTTGGAGAATATTAAAAATGTTAAAATAACAAATAGCTGTATTAGTGCACTGAAAACACACACACAGAAGAATGATGGTAATTTGCAGGAAATCAGTCATTCATCCCAACTGCAGTTCCACTGAAATCAAAAGCTGTGCCAGGGATAAAATTAGTTCATTGATTTTCTTAGTGCAAGAACACATGCCGCATCTCATATAAATACACAAGTTTAAAATCATACAACTCTTAAGGACTGCATGTTTCAGAAAAGCATATGTGAACAATTGGCATAGCAAAGATAATAGCAAAATGCCTACATTTACCACTTGATCTAGTATTGAATTATTTGTAACCCCGTCAAAGGGAATTATCCAGGAAAAATGAGCATTGAAAATGTGCCCATCAAATGTAGTGGTAAGATAGTGTAATGTATTATTGGGTTCAGCACTTTGTCTCTCTGAGATTGAATTATTCTAAAGGTAAGAAACACACATTTGTCCTCCTTGTCATAATTCTGTGCATCTCAGCTTTTGAGGACTAATGTACTCTACCATATCATGCTGGCATATCAGATGCACTGGTGAAGATGAGCTATGTCAATGGGAGAGTGCTCTCCCTCCAGTATAATTACTCCACTTCCATGAGAGGCAGAAGTCATATCAGCAGGAAAGTGCTTTTTAATATCCCTGAGTGACATAAATTACATAAGCAAAGGCCAGGTCTATAGTAGACCTGGAAGGTTGGCATAAGGTATGCAACTCCAGCTATGTAAATAATGTAGCTGGAATCAATATACCTTAAGCCAAGATTGGTGCCATCTTCATAGAGGGAGGCCCTAATGCTGATGAAGGGTGCCTTCAGCATCCGATTTAGCCGGTCTTTATTAGATCCGCTAAATCAAATGCCAGAAGATCAGATTCTGATGGGCCAAGTGGATACATGGCCTTAAGCAGTAATGTAGACCATCCCTAAGATGGTCTTATTCCCCTGCCCTTGCTGACTACACAGAGCTTTCTGGTTTGCTTTGGGTTCCTAGCTTTGACAAAAAAAAAACAAAACTTTTCTAACTTTAGCAGACTTGTTCTCCAGGACATTTTTTATTTGTTTATTATCAAATTCATAATGTCATATACTAGTAGGCTGTGTCTAGACTGGCCAATTTTTCCGGAAAATCAGCCGCTTTTCCGCAAAAACTTGCCAGCTGTCTACACTGGCCACTTGATTTTTCCGCAAAAGCACTGATGTTCTCATGGCTGCTGCGTGAAACTTGGAATTTCCATCCTCCAAACAGGCCTGTTTTAGAACTTTTCTGATTGAATGCAGGCAACAGTTCAGGGAGTTCTTCACCTATCCTTCGCTCTCCCTTTTCTATATAGACTTTTATCTGGAGAGTGGTAGGTCTGGGTTGTTCTACACAGGAGAGAGGCCCATTCTGTGTGGGAGGGCAAGATTTGAGAAGCATCCTCTTTGCATGATGTGGAATCCATCTCAGCAGGAATTTCCTATTTGATTCAGTAGCATATGCATGATCCAATCCATTCCATGGGGAGTGCTAGAGCTAAAGAGGTATTTGTTGTACTTCAGTAAATCCTGATCATCACTAGATTTGGAGTTATTCTGGCTTTGTTTTCTAAAATATCGAACCACCTTTAGAAAGACAGAAAGCTTGATTCCGCACGTTCTCGCCTACTGTATTTTTAATACAGGTTGAACCTTTCTAGTCCAGCACTCTCTGGTCATCAGATCAACATCCATGGTCTGGTGTGATTTTAGTTAGCCGGACGTCCACTTATCATAGGTGTGATCAAATTTCCCATAGTTCCATAAAGTTTGATTATAGCCACGGTGACGCCTCTAACGTGTCCCCCGCGAACACACGCGACCGATACGGGATAATCGCGTGTGTCGCGCTTTCTCGTGTTGGTCTCAGACCCTCACAGTGGAGAGGGAAAGGGGACCCGGGCCCGCCCACTGTCACGGGTCCCAGCCCAGGGCCATAAGGACTCGGATCTAGAGGGATCCGGTCCGGCTGATGGGGTTTGTCACCGTAACTCGCCAGCCCGCCAACCACTCCGGGGTTCCGCCCTGGGCAGCTTCCTTCCCTCTCCCAAAGTCCTGCCTCAGTCCCGCTCCTACTGGGACGTATGGTCTTCCCCTACCCGGGCTTACCAAGGGGAGGGCGGGTGCTTGTGCCTCTCGGCTTGCTGCTCGGAGGCCCTGCTCGCCCGTGCCCGGACCTCCCTGGGTCAGGCCTTCTTCCGGGTGTGCCGCGCCTCCTCCCCCATCCCGCTCGTTGCCGGTGTCTTTTTAAACTACGGCGGCGGCGCCGCTGCTCCAATCTCCGCCCGGGGGGAGGGGCTGGGGATGGCCACGCTCCCCAGGCCCTGCCCCTGTCGTCCCCGACTCCTTCCCCGCCGCGCTTCTGCGGCAGGGTCCAAGCCCCTGCCGTTTCTCTGCCAGCGCCTCCTGTGACGTCACTCCGGGACGTCAGACGGACAGCGCCTTAGCAGCCCGGGCAGGGCCGGATTGCCCTGTCGTGGCAGGCCCAGAGGATTTCTGGGGGCCGGCGGTCAGCGCGGGGCGGAGGTGCCCCGTCACACACCCTCCCCTCTAAATCACCTCCCTCCCCCAGTTTGCTGCCCTCGTACCATCTTGAAAAGAAGTCTGCATTCTGGTGTTGGGTGCCAGCCCTGTGGCCTACCTCAAAGGCATATGGTTGTAGGGCTAGGTACCACCTCATCAGCCTGTTGTTTGAATCCTTCATCATTTGCAGCCATCGGAGGGGAGCGTGGTCCGTAACCACTTGGAAGCGACCTCCTAGTAGGTAATATCTCAGCATTTCGATGGCCCATTTTACCGCGAGGGCTTCTTTTTCTATTGTCGAATATAGTCGTTCTCGAGGGAGGAGTTTCCGGCTGATATAGACGACTGGGTGTTCTTCTGCGCCTTCTCCCTGGGACAGGATGGCTCCAATGCCCTTCCCGGACGCGTCTGTCTGTATAGTAAAGGGTTGATTAAAGTCGGGCTGCGCCAAAACCGGGGCTTGGTCCAGCATCCCCTTTAATGTCTGGAAAGCTCGTTGGAACTCGGGCGACCAATGTACCTTTTGGGGCATCGCGGCAAGCTTTAGATCCGTCAGGGGGGCAGCTATCGTCGCGAAGTTAGGGACAAACCTGCGATAATATCCCGCCAACCCCAAGAACTGTCGGACCTGCTTTTTGGTCTTTGGGGGTTCATAACTTTGTAGCGCTTCTATCTTCCCCACAAGGGGGTGCAACTGCCCGTGCCCCACGGTGTACCTCAAATAAGTTACCTCGCTCTCACCAAACCGACACTTTCATGGGTTCACCGTGAGTCCGGCGTCTCAAAGGGCCTCCAGGACGATCTTAATTTGATGTAAGTGGTCCTCCCATGTCTGACTGTAGACCACGATGTCATCGATGTACATCACCATCCATTGGCCTTGACCCCTTAACACACGGTCTATGAGCCGCTGAAAGGTAGCGGCGGCCCCATGTAGTCTGAAAGGCATCCGGGTGAAATGGTGCAGCCCGAAGGATGTCAAAAAGGCCGTCTTTTCTTGGGAGGTTGGCGAGAGGGGGATCTGCCAATAGCCCCGCGTCAAGTCCAGGATGGATAAATAGAGGGCGCCCCCCAACCTGTCTAATAACTCTTTGACCCAGAGCATAGGATAGGCATCGAATTGTGACAGCGTGTTGACCTTGCGAAAGTCGATACAAAATCACATAGTGCCGTCAGGTTTTGGGACGAGCACTATTGGGCTGCGCACTCACTGAAAGACTCTTCTATGACTCCCCACCGGAGCAGCCTCTGCAGCTCTTCCCGCATGGTGTCCCACATCCTGCGTGGTACTGGGCGTACCTGGTCGCGTACCCACCTCTGGGGCTCTGTCTCAATGTGGTGATAAAGGAGGGAGGTTCATCCCGGTTCCTCTGTCAATACGTCTGTGAACCCCCGAAGCAGGGCTTGGAGATTGGCCCGCTGTTCTTCGGCGAGTTCACTTCCCACCGGGGAGCCTACGGGGGGAACCTCTTCCCTATCTCCCGGCCCTAGCTCGGGTTCGGGTGGCAGGGGGTTCACCAGGAGACTCTCCCGTTCCTTCCAGGCTTTTAGTAGGTTAACATGATAAACCTTAGTGTCCTTCCGTTTCCCTGACAACTTTAGTTCATAATCAACGGGTCCTACCCGTCTCAACACTTCAAAGGGCCCCTGCCATCGTGACAGCAGTTTTGACCCTGGGGTGGGGAGCAGTACTAACACTCGCTGACCGGGTTCAAAGATGCACAACCACGTGCCGCGATTATAGTACTGGGCTTGCGTTGCCTGGGTGGATTCTAGATTGTTCTTTGCAAACACACCAAGCCAGTGCAGCTTCTCCCTCAATTCCAATATATATTGCACGGAGCCTTTTACTCTAGTCTCTTGCTCCTCCCACCCCTCCTTTATAATGTCCAGGATCCCTCTAGGGTGCCTTCCATATAACAATTCAAAGGGTGAAAACCCAATGGAGGCTTGGGGGACCTCCCACACTGCAAACAATAGCGCTGGCAGCAGCACGTCACATTCCCTCGGCTCCTGCTCCACAAACTTGCGCAACATCACCTTTAAGGTCCTGTTAAAGTGCTAGACTAGCCCATCCATCTGAGGGCTATTAATTTGCAGCAATCTACTCAGTTCCTCCATTAGCCGGGAGGTAAAGTTCGTTCCCTGGTCCATCAGGATCTCTTGGGGAAGACCAGGATATATTGGCATCCTGCCCTTGACCTCTTTAGTGGTCCTACTATGTCCATCGCTATTCTGGCGAACGGCACATCTATCACGGGGAGGGAAACCAGGGGGGCTTTTGGCACTCCGTGGGGTCCTGCTTTCTGGCAGGACGTACAGGACCCACAGAACTCCTGTACCTCCCGGTAGATTCCAGGCCAATAGAACCGTCGCACAATTTGTTGTACCGTCTTTTTGCTTCCGAGGTGCCCTGCCCAGGGGTTTGCATGTGCTATCCCCATAAGCCGACTCCGGTAATGTCGCGGCACTAATAATTGTCTAACGTCCCCCTGTCCTCCCAGGCCCCCATCAATGCGGTATAACCGGTCAGAGTGTATCTCAAAGTGGGGGCCTCCTCGTCCTGCGGGTTGCGCGCCGCTGCCCAGGCATGTTGCAAGGAGGGATCCTCTCGCTGTTCCTGGAGAAAATCCCCATCGAAGAGTTCTAAGGCTGAGAGCTCCTCGGGTCCGGGGTCCTCGGCGGGCCTCCCGCGTCCCCCCAGCATACCTTCTACTTCCCCCTGGCCTTGTTCGCCTGCCAATTGCCCAGGGCCCTTTGGAATCCCGCCCAGTCTCGTCCTAACAATGCGGGGTACGCTAGCTTGGGGGCGATCACTACATAGCACCATCTCTGCTGGTCGCCATCCGTAACTTGGATCCAAGTCATGGCATACTGGTGCAGGTCATCGTGGACACACTGCACGAAGATGGGGGGACCCCGTATTATGGTTTGGCTACACCCCGAGTCTACCAGGGCGGGGACTATCTGGCCCCCTATCCTGACACGTCGCAGGATCTTACTCTCCTTGTCCTTCTGTGCCGCTTCATCTCCCGCCAGAGCCTGGGCGTAAGAACAGTCCATGTAGGGGCAGTCCTTTATGAAGTGGCCCTCCTACCCGCATCTGAAGCAAGCTCCTCGGGTTGGGGTCCGGGTATCTGCCTCTCGAGGGGGATCTCCTGGCCTTCCGAGTAGCCTTACGGGGGCCTCTCTGGATGGGAGAGACCACGCCGGCGCCAGCGGTCTACGGCGTGGCTCCTTCTCCGGACTCCCCCTACCTCGGGGTCCTCTTCCCGAGCCTAGGTGCGGTGAATGGGGCGGAAGCCTTTCCCCCCTCCCAGAGTCTTCCGACCCTTCTGCAGCTTCATAGTCATTCATTAACTCGACCGCCTCCTCCAGCGTGGAGGGGTGGTGTCGACGCACCCAGCGCTGGCCGTGGCTGGGTAAAATGTCAATGAATTGCTCCAACACAACTTGCTCTGCCACCTGGGGTCCCGTACGTTGGTCCAGGTCAAGCCATCACCAGGCGGCTTCTTTCAGTCTCTGGGCCACGGCTCTGGGTCGCACCCCAAAGTCGTACGCTTGAGCCCTAAACTTCTGATGATATGTCTCCGGGGTTATCTCCATCTGATCCAGTACGGCCTCCTTCAGTTTAAAGTAGTGGAGGGCGTCCCGGTCACTCAGGCTCCAGTAGGCCATTTGGGCGTCTCCGGTCAAATATGGGGCTAATAAGGTGGCCCAGTGCGCCTTGGGCCACCAGGCCGCGGTGGCCATCCATTCGAACGTGGTCAGGTAGGCTTCTGGATCATCGGCGGGTCCCATCTTGGTCAGCCGGACGGCGAGGCGGGGCAACTCACCCCCCTCGGACATCCCCTCACCCTCTTTCCCCGCCGGGCCGGGGGGGGGGGGGGGGGGGGGGGGGGGGGGGGGGGGAGTGGCTGGCGCACCTTGATACTGCTTAATCCACTGTTCCTGTTGGGCTCTCATCTGCTCGGCTGTTTCCTGGATGAGTTGCTTCTGCTGTACTTGGTGCTGGGCTGCTAATTGCTGGATCAACAGAGTCTGTTGCTGTTAGTTCTGCCTTTGGGTTTCCTTCACCCATTCCATAAACTGGGCCGGATCCATTTCCGGCTCTGTTCCGTGGTTTCCCCCAACCAAGAAACAAAACGATCAAAGGAGGAGAGAAAAAAAAATACCAACACCCCTTCCTCTGAACACAGGCGGAGGAAATGTATCACTAGATATTTCCCTCCGTGCTCTCCCTGGTGCGCCCTCCCTCCTACGGGTCCTTGGCGCCCCTCAGGGTGCCCACGTTCTCCACCATCTTGTGATGCCTCTAATGCATTCCCCGTGAACACACGCGACCGGTACAGGATAATCATGTGTGTCGCGCTTTCTCGTGTTGGTCTCAGTCCCTCACAGCGGAGGGGGAAGGGGGACCCGGGCCCGCCCAC
>CM057847.1:164939722-164982133 GCA_030068395.1 Apalone spinifera
TCTACACCCACAGGCTGCAAAATTGCAATGCATATCCACATCACCTCAGAATAGTGCCCTTCCCCTTGATACAGGAAGGAAGAGTGGGTGTCCTTTGTGTGCCATAATACACTGGTAGAACATGGTGCTGTATTTCATAGCTATGCGACAGAACAAGGTGGACAGAGGGGAAGCAGGAGAGCTGAGACTGTGGTAGAAACCTCAACTGCAAAATGTCATGATTGTACAAACACAAGCAGCTTCCTTGGAAAAGCAGGTGCACTGAATAACAAAGGAGGTATGATCTAATGAAATGGATTTATGCTGCATGTTCTTGTGGACAATAGAGAAGGTTAACATATACCTTGGACATGCACGAAAGGCCACTTTTAGTGTTGACAGCAATGCACAGAGATTAATTTTGTTATACCAGATAAGGAAGATTGTTTGGTGCCAGGCAAAGGATCCTTCTGCTCCAATTGAGAAGACATAGACCTGTGTGGAAATGCCATATGCCTAAATGAACAATCAG
Organism: Apalone spinifera; assembly: GCA_030068395.1. NCBI lineage: Eukaryota > Metazoa > Chordata > Testudines > Trionychidae > Apalone > Apalone spinifera. Next base: position 164,940,234 of record CM057847.1, read on the forward strand.
GAAACCCATACAGGTGCTAAGGTGGTTCTAGACACAGCCTGTATCCAACTAGCTTCATAAAATGTAAGCAGACATTGGGTCAGGCAGCAATGGGGTTTGTTCCACCTCACACCTGCTTGGAAGGCACTTATGCAACTGACACAGTGATCAAATGCTTGATAGCAAAAAAATGTTAGCCCTGAGGTCAACTATAACATGGCAGAGCAGCATTAGATATCTATGTTCTCCATCTGACCCCAGGCCACTGGTGCACAAGTACTTAGGAAACATTGGTATATAGCAAATACACTACAGAACAGAAGAATGCATAGGTAAAGTCCTAAACACATACAAAGTTTGTATCCACATCTGCATCTGTATCCACAAAAATAAGCCTGCACTGTCAATTGACATTTGTGAATGCGGATACCCATGGATATAAAGTGGATATCTGCAAATTTGCAGGGTTCTAGATACAAAATTTGTATCCACATCTACCTCTATATCTGCAAAAATGAGCTGTGGATATCCTCAGCCACTGTGGATTTAAAGCAGACATCTGCAGATTTGAAGGGCTTTACTCATAGGCAAGGAGCACAGACTGCAGCAGCATGACAGTGACTTAGGAGCAACCAACGGGACCTATCTTCCTGGTGACTACTTATCACAGCGTGGCCAGCTCAGTACTGCCTACAATTGCAATAACTCACTGCTGTCTGTGCGTGGCTTGGCAGGTTTAGCGAGACACCTAACACCTGTAGTCTGCAAAGTCTTGTTTTATATGTTGTTTGGAGTTCTCTGTCTTCTTTTACTTAACAGTGTATGTTTGAGTGTGTGGCTGCATAGGTAAAATATTGAAATAGCCAGGAACACATCAGAGTGGATAATGAAAGGATACAGGCACGGATAGTCATATTTAACATATGCTGTAGATGTCCTAATCAATCAGGAGCCTAATCCATGTGTTATAAACTTTGAATAAGTTTGACTCATTTTGGTCAGACATCTGTAGTGATGCCTCTTGAAGTTTCAAATAAGACACATTTCCTTAGCATGCTGGGTCCAGATGATTTTTTGTTACACTAGATAAATTCTAAATAATGTTTTCCTTTAGCAATAGCCAAGAGAACTATTTACTATTACACTTATTTGGCATCATAATAGTATATGTAGAATACCTCTTAGCCTTTTCCAAAATTCATTCCTCAGTTATAAGAAAAATGGATGTTCCTTAGTTTCATATAATTTCATTCTCGCTCACCTCCATGCTTTTTTAACCTTCTCTAGTGCTAACAAGCAGCCAAAGAGGGCATCTTAGTAAGTAATGTGAGTCCGATTTGGTTCAGAGAAGTACCTAAAAGCTTGATTACTTATCTGAAATTATTTCAAATTTTGATTGTATTCATCTTCTCCAATTCTTCTTCTGAGTTTTCCTGGATTCCAAATTCCTACTCCCCTTGTGCTGTTCAAATAACCAGCAACACGTCCTTCAGATCACAGGCTATGTCTGCACTACAGAGTTTTTTGGGGAAAACAGCTTTTTTTCTGAAAAAATTTCAATTACATTGTCATGGCTCCTTCCACTCTGGCATGATAAATGCAAAATTGGGGGCCAGCAAAAGTACCCCAAAACCTTATTTACCAGGCTTTGGTATAAAACTTCCTCCCAAAATCTTAAAACCCTAGATTTTGGGAATAAAATCTCCGCTGCCACTACCCAAGTATTGATGTGAAAAATCAGGGGAAATCTCAGCCCTAAAGTACAAGCAGGACACAACCATTAACCAATACCAGGTTAATAAAAGAAAAGAGAAAACTTTTATTATCACCATAATATTCTTGTGGCACGTATAATAACGAGATGAAAAAGTAACAAAGTAATACTCTTGGAGAACTATACCATGGGCCTAAAACTTGGTTACAAAGGAAAGCCAAAACATTTCTTAAAAAGTGCATAGACATCAGATCCCATACCCAAACCATAAAACAATAAAACAAAGGATTTATCTAAATTTTACCCTTCTTACAGAAAGTGAAGAATTGTTTCTTGGAGACAGAGACATGTCTGTCTCCCTCAGAAGCTGAAAGGAACTCTCAGGACAAAGAAGGGAAAATCAAACATTCCTTTGTCCTAGTTTGAAATTCCTACCTACATTCCTATGGCTGAATGTACCTGGTTAGGTAAGGTTAACCCTTTAGTCCCCAGGCTGCTGGCTAACCCTCATAATCATGACATACATCCACACTGCAATCACATTCTTTTGAAAAAAAATTATCGAAAGAACAGAGGGGTTTTTCCAACAGTGGCAATCCTCTTTCTCGGAGGAGGAACGCCTTTTCCAAAAGAGTTCTTTCAGAAAAAGGCATGAGTGGACTGGGAAAAGGGTTTTGTTTTTTTCCGAAAGAAGAAGCCTCCAGGAAATAACTCAGGTGCCCTGGTGGCCACTCCATCCATACTAATCACAACTCTATAGTTCCTGTCTCCTGGACCCTTTTAAAGCTGCAGGCTCCCTGGACAAGCCTTGTGGCAGGAAGCTGGACCTGGAGCAGCACCCTGACCATGCGGCTCTCCCTGCCACAGGCCTGCTGACCCATGGCACAGCCACAAGCCCTCCCCCCTGCCCCCCCGAGACCCTCCTGGCCCATACAGGGAGCCCGACCAGGACTCCCAGGACCCACCAAGGGGGACCAAGCAGAGAGCACCCTCATGGACTGGCACGGAGATTCTGTCCCTTCCCGAGCTGTGGGGTGAGGAGACGACACTACAGGATCTCCGCTACAAGTGCCATAATGCAGACATTTATGGCTGGATGGCCGAATCTCTAGTGGAGCGCAGACACCCACCCCGGACCTTAGAACAAGTCTGGAGAAAGGTAAAGGAGCTCCGCCAGGGCTACGTGAGGGCCAGAGAGTACAGCTTGAGCTCCAGGGCCAGACCCTGCACATGCCCCTACTATCCAGAGCTCCACCAGATCCTGAGAAGTGGGGAAGTTGTTTCCCCACCTGTCATGGTGGACTCCAGCTTGGAGATGCCCGTTGACACCCGGTAAGAGGTCGCAGAGGAGGAGGAGAATAAGGGACAGAAGGAGGAGGAGGACAACACGGCCACCGTCACTCTGTCTCTGGACCCGGTAGCTGTGATCCAGGATGTCTCCCAGGCATCATCTGTTGCCAAGGAGGGATCTTCAGGTGAGTGCTCTCAGTTTGTCACACATGCAGGGCGGGAGAGGTGAGTGCACAGGGAGTGGGGTGCAAGCATCACTCAGTCTTCTTGGGCTGGACATCGTGCTGCAATCCGTGCACGTGCAACCACGTGCAGCATTATTGTGTGCCACATAGACTCAGCAGGCAGCCCTGATCCCACCAGGCTCTTGCTCCCAGGCTCAGGAGAGGCCACACACATGTCTAGCCTGGAGAGGGAGAGGGGAGGGGACACACCCTTCTACCACCTACCATGGCTGGAAGCAGGCTAGCCACAAGGGTGCAGGCACGGCCCCAGACTTACCGAGGAGTGCTACACGCAGCACACAGGCAGGCCTGCATGTGCAAGGCCCCACCTGGTCCCGTGGACAGTGCTGTGAGGTGCAGGTGTGTGTGCAGCCTCCAGGGAAGGCCAGGTTACACCCAGCTCCTCTGCTGCCCTGGGATCCCACTGTGGCTGGACACTTTCCTTGCCTGCTTGTCTGTGGAGGGGGGAGCAGGCAGCATGGTTCCCTGGGCACCTCGGGGCCCCTGTGAGGCACATGGCCTTGCTCCCAGGGCAAAATCACTGTAGTGTAGACATACCCTCACTGTCACTGAACATCACTGTATTTCCAGCTGCAGTTTCAGTGGCAGACACAGAGTCACTACCAAAAATTACTAGTTATGACAATAGAAGGAGAGGAAACCACTTTCCACAACAGTTGCCAGTGAAAACATGGTACTAGTAATTTTGATCTTGATGATGATATGAAGAGAATGCAGTGTCATCTGTGATTTTCTGTTCACACTTTGGATCTTACAGCATTCTTTACTTCCATTTGGGACATAGCATAAATTATTATACACACAAACTATGTTCAGAAAATGGTAAGGCTGCAAAGCTAAGCATTCAAAAGTTAGGTAATGCCAGAATTAAAATTGACAGTGCAGTCTTTGTTCAACCCCTTTGTGCTTATGCTTTATGATAGTCTTTAATTATATGATCACATGCTTTTTCCCCAAAGGGCCACTGTCTCATTCAGATAGACACCTTTCTAGACCAGCAGCCAACAATGCTGAAAACCAGAGGGAATGGGCGTAAAGAGCTAGTTTGATATATGGCAGCAAATACTACTCACGAAAAAAAAACATTTTAATCAGGTAATAGGATTTAAAGGAAGGAAATTGTCATTCTAAATCTTTAGCCATTTACTGGTGGGATTTGGAACATAAAATAAGAGAATCTCAAGATAATGCTTTATAAAATATCTAATGCATACATAAAGTCTGATAGGCAGAGTATTGTCCAGCCTACAGGGGCCTTAAAATCATAGTGCTTTATGATCAACAAGTTTAGCTGGAGGCTATATAATTATAGGATAGTGAACTTGAAAATGAGATATAAAATCCCTTATCAAAAGGTATTTATTATTGTTTTGTTTGCTGTGTGAACATAAATCCCACTGGGCTAGATTGTGATGCTTTTGCATTGAGTGGTATCTTACTTGATCAGTAGTTCCATTAAAAACAGGGGAGTTTCTTGTGCAGAAATGCATGTTTTAATATGAACAAGGTTATTATTCAAGGTTATCCCTTTGAAACATGCAGGGTATACTTATACGAACCAGATATTTGATATTTGAAAACTTCCAAATGAATTTGGGCCAATTTACTGGTTTCATCTAAGCCAGGTGGAACTCTGACCAGATGATTTTTGCCTTGGTTGATAACTCAAAACTCCAGAGTGAAACACAGCAGTAGATACAGTAATAATATGCCTCCTTCCGATTGACCAGAGTTGATTTATTTACTGTGCATAATCAGTGTATCAAAATTTAAGTTATTTGGTTATTTGAGCTTTGTCTGACAGTTTTACAGAAACACAATGTTTGACATACTTCATCAAACCATGAATCAAAACATGCAATATGGTCTAGATCAGTGGTGGGCAGCCTGTAGCCCATGGGACGCATGTGACCAATCAGGATAATTTGATTGTGGGCCATGAGACAGTCTGCTGATATTGAACTTCTGCAGGTGCTGCCCTCTGCAGCTCCCAGTGGCTGTGGTTTGCTGTTCCCAGCCAATGGGAGTTGTAGGAAGCAGCACCACCCTGTCTCTTTCTCCGTCAGGTACTGCCCCCCTCCAATCCCATTAACCAGGAACAGAAAACCAGGGTGGAGGGAGGTGTCTTCAGGCAGTCAACGTCAACAAAATATCTCATGGCCCGCAATAAGATTACCCTGATCAGCTGCATGTGGCTTGTGGGGTGCAGGTTGCCCACCACTGGACTAGATGATCCATGATACATCTTGAAAAGTGAATGGTAAATTGTCAAAGTGAACAATTCATGAACAACTCATAGGATTGAAGTTTGTTAATGTAAACTATTTCATGAATACTTGTGAAAAACAAAGAAGTTTGCAGGAATCAGGATTGCTGCCTGAAGCATACAGATACACACAAACATACACAATATTATTAGTAACAAATAACCTCAAATGTATCCATCAGAGAGAAACTTTTTTCCTTAAAAAGAATGGGAGTTTTACAAGCATATATGGACTTTGCACATGGACGCTACGTGAAAATAATGGGTGGCATACTTGGAACTCTGTCACCCTAGACAAAGTATCTTAGTAACTTTGCTTATAGAAGCTACATGCAAAGTTAGTTTTTCCCTTGTGATTTTGCATGAGATGGGAGTGGAACTCAGTGAATCATCATGATTTGATGATCCCAGAGAAAGAGACAGTTGAAGGGAAAAGAAACTCAGAGTAATAGGCAGGACAAAATTTTGAAGTTGCTAGAAAAATTTGGACAGGATGTTGTGCTTATATTGGTCCCATGAGCAAGTATAAAATCAGAAGTCTGGCATCTGAATATTGTCCATATATTACAGCTTTCATACACCGGATATACTGAGTAGAGAAAATGGTTGAGGTAGAATTATTGTAATCAATACAACAAGAAGTGACCCCTTGTACTGACATTTTATTACCTTTCTGAGACAATCAGGAGCACACATGAGCAATAATTCTTATAGTTCTTTTATGAAAATAATTACTTAACCATATTATCAACATGGGAATTTAAAATCACATTAGAATTAGACATAACCCTAATGAGACTTATTCCAATTTTACTATGCTTTAACCACTTCAGTCAGGATATTCCTGATAATACAATGGTATAACTGAGCACAAAAAAAGTATAATATTTTTTAAATTGGATTTCACAAGACTTGGTCATTTTAGTGAAAAACAGAAAGTATTATTTGTTGCAGTTGTGCTGTAGCCCTTCTTAATGTGCCATTAGATTAAAATGGATAAACATTGTTCACTCAATATACCATCATACTGTGATCTCTGCAGTAGTCTATATTATGGTTCATTTATTTCTTTACTGAGCTCTAAAGAAAGAAATAACTTAGGCTGTCAATAAAAATGTGGAATACCTGAAAAAGTGAAGGTATAAAATACTAAAGAGTATCTGTTCTTATCGACCATGAGCAAGCCACACCTTAGCCTCCTTGTTTATAAGCTCCTTGACTGTTTTACTATATAACATAATTTCTAATCTTTTAATCGTTCTTCTCCGAATACTCTCCAAATTTTCTGTTATGCTTCTTGAATTCTGGTCACCAAAGACAATATTCCAATAATGGTCACAATAGTGGCAAATACAAAGGTAACAGAACTTCTCTATTCCTACTAAATATTCTCTCCTTTAAGTATTTAAGGATTGCATCCACACCATAATGCTCAGGTCTTTTTGGAACCATTGGCTTCCCAAGGTAGAGCTTCCCTGTAAATAAGGCTTGGCCTATGGTCTATGTTTCTTGATGTATGAACTTATATTTGACTGTACTGAAACTGCATATTTGTTAGACTGTGCCTGAGTTTACCAAGAAATCCAGATCACTCTGCATCAGTCTTTATTATATTATTTCTCCAATCTTTGTGTCAACTGCAAATTTAATCAAATTCTTCCACGTGATTGATAAAGTAGTGTAGGGCCAAGATTTGATCCTTACAAGATCTCTCCAGTACCAGTTTATTTTGAGACCTAGGTTGGTGAGGGAATATCTTTTATTGGGTCAACTTCTGTTGGCCAGAGAGACAAGCTTTTGAATTTACATAGTGCTCTTCTTCAGGTCTGGAAATCCTCAGAGTGTCACAAGTGGAACAGATTGCTTAACATAAGAAGTTAACACATATTTCAGGGGACCACTAAAGGTGAAGTGGCCCATTAGAACCCCTCCATGTGGTGGGGGGAGGTCATGGAAAGAGGGTTGTCAGTGGGTTATAGATTACAGTAATAATCTATAAATCCAGTGGCTCTTGCCCCCCCGCTGCCCTCGACTAAATCCCCCTAGTTGTCACCTAGCACCCTGCACTGAAATCCATATAGGATATCATTAAACAATTACAAGTCATACTCATAGTGATGGGGACATCATAAAAAAACCCACCCTTTCCTGAGTTCCTTTTTCTGGCCTTAAAACAACCCCACAGCCTCTCCAAGCTCATCATCAGAAACAAGCTCCCCACAGATCAGGACTCACCAACTCAAAGCAGCAGCAGATCCTGCCAAAACAACAGATTCAATACCTGAAGACATATCTCCATTGAAAGAATGATCAATACTCTCCACAATGCACAGTGTTGGACCCTACACATATCTATAACAGCTTGTGGTGTACCTCATCAAGTGCATTAATGTCCCAAAATGAAACCAGACAGTCACTACACTAACAAAGCAATCACTCTGTAAAAGAAGTCTAAACACTTTCAAAAAGTGAAACTGGGAACTTAAAATCATAAGTCGGGGGAACTTAAAATCATAAGCTCAGTGGTGTGAGCATTGGCCTGCTAAACCCAGGGTGGTGAGCTCAATCCTTGAGGAGACCATTTGGGGTAAAAATCTGTCAAGGATGGTACTTGGTAATGCTGTAAAGGCAGGGGGCTGGACTCAATGACCTTTCAAGGTCGCTTCCAGTCCTAGGAGATAGGCAAAATTTAGTTAGTCATTAAAAATCATACACTGAACAGAGACATAGGATTTGTGGCTTATTAGACTCATCACATCACCAAAGCTGCTCCTTCTCCCTTAAGACTGGAGGAATGAAAATGGGTAACTTCAACTCAAATGGTCCTACAAATATGTGTTAACTACTTATGCTAAAAACTCTGTTCTACCTTCCTTTTAACAGTCACACCCTGAGATAGTTTCTCAGACTGGAAGAATTGTTCCGTATAACATCTTCCGTGGAGATGGATGGCAGGAGAGAGATCGCTTGATCATTACCTGTTTGGTTCACTCCCTCTGGGGCACCTAGCATTGGCCACTGTTGGCAGACAGGATAGTAGGCTGGGTGGATCATTGGTCTGACCCAGTATGGCCATTCTTATGTTCTTACATAAGCTTGAATGCTTGTCTCTCTCCCCAACATCAGTTGGAGCAATAAAATATATTACCCCACCTATCTTGTGTCTCATACAGAAGTGGATAAATACCAGCATCGCTATATCTGGCCAATGGGAACTGCAGGGAAAGGTGTCCCGGTCCACCCCATTTCTCAAAGCTCCCATTAGCCAGAAATGGTGATTTGTGGCCAACAGGAGCTGCAAGCACCCATACCTGCAGAGGAACAGGTGAATACAGCGGTGGCAGCCCTGGTCTAACCCTGGTGAATCCCTGCTCTAATATCATGAAAGCAACATGGCAACAACACTGAGGCCTGTCAGCTAATTTGTAAATCCATTTAATGTTGCCATTATTGATTTTGTATCGTTCCAGATTTTAAAGTGTCATGTGGTACCAAGTCAAACGCCTTATAGAAGTATATTTCATGAACACAATTACCTTTATCAAACATGTAATCTCATAACACATAGTTAATTTGACATAATCTATTTGTTATAAACCCATGCTGTTTGACATTAGTTATATTACCCTTGTTTAATCTTAATTAAGAGAGCCCGTATTAGCTGTTCCATTATTGTGCTCGGGACAGATACCACACTGACCAGCCTGTGATTACACTGGGCTTTCCATTTATCCTTTTAAAATATTGGCATTTTCTTTTTAGTCCTCTGGAACTTCTCTAGCCATCACCAATCCACACAGAATCTTGGCCAACTCTTTTCAAATTTTCATATGAAAGTTATCTGGATCTGCTGGTTTTAAAAGTATCTAACTTGAGATGCTACTGTTTAACATCTCCTTTGTTGCCATTGAAATTGAAGTTATTTCCTCAACGGAATGTGTTTTCTGGCTTTCTCTCCAAATACTGACCAGAAATATTTTTGATCATTTTTCTGAATTACTATTGGCAATTCTATTATTTTCATCTACTGTAATGGACTAAAACTATTGTGAAGCATTCCTTTTGCATCCTCCTGCCTCTCTAGTTTCTGAATCTCTTCTTTGTGTCTGTAGATCTAACCAGTTTCTGACTTTGTTCACCATGTCTTCACTACTCTCCACCTTGGAGTTCCTCTTTAAAATACATCTCTTTCAAAGAGCCTATAAACCCCCGTCATTTTCACACTGATGAATATGAAGCATTAACAAAAAACAAAAAACCCTTTAATAAGAATGGTGAACTGAAGATACAAACTAACAAGGTACACGTTCAGTCTCATTATGGAGTCTGCTGAAACTGTATTCCAGCCCTCTTCCTCTAGGTCTGTTATTTCTGGAATCCAATCCAGCATTTACATCATTAGAGTAGACCTCTGACAATTTCACACCCGCAAGATGGCCAAATCGGTTACACAAGTGTGAATCTGGAGTAACTCAGTTGCAGACAATGCAATTGCTCAAGGTTTACATGTGTTACTAAGAGCAGAGTTTGGCCTTCAGTTTTAATGCTTTGAAATCACTAAATATAAATAAAAAGCACAAAAATATTAACCAGTGACCAACTGCCGTGACTCATTCTGGAGAGAAGCATTAGAAAGACAATATTGTTTGTACAGTTGGGTTTGCTCCATCACGCAAAAAGCAACTTCAGAGCTTCACTCCGCTCAGCACAGATCTTAGGCCAGGTTTATGGAGCTTCCTTTTATTTTACTTTATTTTATTATAATATAAGATAACAACACATGCACATAAACAGGCTCTAAACAACCTGACAGTTATTTAAAAGTATAATAAACCCAATACACAATTTAACCAGCTCACCCTTTGGACTAAGTAGTGCCTCTTAATCCAAAGGTAACACACCATGCTGTTGCTTTATGTCAGACCACCATAAGTTGGTGGGGAGGGAGGCGGGGGACGTGGAGAAAAGGGTGGAGTGGGAAGTCAGAGTGATTGTGGACAATGGAAAGAAAATTCAAGTCTTTAAATAAGTCTCTGTTATGAAAACACACATTGACCTGCACACGAATCCCTCTAGCTTTCTTCAAAAGCCAGGTGAAACAAATGGTATGCTGAAAATTAACAAGTCCAAGTTATTTTGATCAAGGGGGCCATGGACTGTTCGAAAAAAATCCCTGTTATTCTCATCTATTCTATCTAAGAAATCTAGAATTATCACTTCTGCAGACCACAACTGTGGTACTGTATAAGGGGAAACAAGGGGCTGTCTCTCAGGTCTGGACTGAGGCCATTGAGGGCCTTTTAGCTCAGAAGCAACACTTTAAAATCTAGCCAGAGGCTCAAAACTAACTAGGGTGAGTCCTGAAGTACCCATATCCTGATCTCTAAAAGACATGCTACTCACCTAGCAGGTCATCTTCTGTAACAGTTCTAGCTTCCAAATTTGTTTAGAGAGGAAGTTCAAAACAAGGCCATGGGATTCTTCCTTTCTTTTATTACATTTATTTACATGTAAATAGCTTGCAAGTCAGGGGTAGTTTTATTTTAGATGAAACTTGAGCACTTTCTGTTCCTAAGATATTTGAAATTGTTTTGCAGTATAATGATGCAGCACCTATCGGCAAACACAACATTTATCATGCACTCAACAGTCCCTCATACACATCACCAAGCGATGAAACCTGTTTTTAACATAGAAGGAGTACTGGCCAGAACACTAAGTTATCCCCTGCTCCTTTCAAAATATGCCTAAACTTCTATCTTGACAGCCACCAGAAACAGAGAGGGATGGGACATGTGTGAGTGTCTCATCTGAAGCAACACAGCACATAAGTATTAAATTCCTATCATACAATTTGAAATATTTTAAAAGCATTTTGTTTTTCTAGGATGTGGTTCTTACTTCGAAAGCACTTTCAGGAGGAATGGTACATATTACTTCGGGGAATGGAATCACAGCTGGTCTATCTCTAACAGTCTCCTGATTTGGATGAAATTAGTTTGCTTTTTAGTTCACATTTAATAAAAACTTCCCTAGTTTTCTTTATTCTGTTTCTTCTGTCTTATTCCAATCTGCCATCCAGTCTTTGCTGACTGCCCTCTCATTCAGTCCTCTCTTGATAATTTTGTTGATCTGTGATTGAGTTAGCTTTTCTTTACATCGTTCATTATCAAATCCTCATCTTCACTTCCGATAGCCTTGATCCATCAATCATCTGCTTCCTTGAGTTTCCCCAGCTGTTTTAACAATGCCACCTATAATGTTTGCTAATGCTGCTCATTGTCATCCTTAGGACCTTCTCTTCCAAAACAGCTTGGAAATCTTATGTTTTCTATTTGTCTCAGACCTGAGTGTTATTTAACTTGTCACTCCAACAAGAGTCAGACATTTTTTGCTTAACTTTGGTTAATCTCGTTTGATGTTTCTCAATTACAAGCTTTTTAATGATTACTGCTGCAGTATCTGTGATTTTATGATTGGCACAGCACAGAGCTTTTTAAATTAAAAGGAGCTGTACAAACAAGCTTAGCCTTTTCACTTCCACCTCAAGACTGTATATCTTTGGTATCATGCTATCTGGTTGCCTCATTAACTGCACTGACTTAATACTATACTGATAGGACAAGTTTCAACTCTTGCCTTATGATAGCTACAGTTCCACAAGGGCATACAGACTATAATAATTGTACTCCTTTCCACGTATCTTACAGTCACTTAGAGCATAATCATTCTATTTTTGATTTTTAAATAAAATATTATATTAAAAGTTGTAGAATTGTATTTTTACAAAAAAAAAAAATACCTAGAAGATATTGCTAAAGAATTGGGGTTTTAAGAAGGTGAAGCAAGGAAGTGAAGATTTTGTTTTTATTTGCACTAGTAGGTGGTTCACACTTTTAATTATATGCCATCAAAATTAAATCGAATGGAGTACAGAGAATCTTCTGAATATCTCAGTCTGGAAGGAAACATAAAAGAACTGGGGTGAGTAGATGCAGTGCTTATATTTCAAGAAAGCCCATAGCACAGCCTAAAAGAAGGAGAAGATGACATCTTCTACATGGTCCAGATCTTATAATTTTCAGCATGAGCATGAAAGGGACTACAAATTGCTAGACTAGTCATTCAGAAATTTCAATGCACCAATATCATGTGTAAAGAAAAGATGCCTTTCACAAGAAGCCAACTGCTAAGTGAGACAGCTGAGCTTTGTGTTACACATTTACATAAGATGTCTTGTCAATTTTTTGACTAATTGCACACCATATTAACCTCATACAAGGGGTGTCTGAACATCTAGCCTCTAAACAACCTTTCTGCAAATGCAAATTATGGATCAGATATTCAGATGGTGTAAATGAGGACCATTCCATTGAAGCTATGCACATTAATCTCTGAATATGTGTGCTTCCTATATTATGCTATTTTTAGAAAGGGACAAGATACAGGCCTATGTAAGAGGCTGCTGTCCCACAGAAAAATCAGTCCGGGCATGCACACAGATGAGAAGCAAATAAATCATAAAAAATCCCAACACTTCACTGATGTGGCCCCAGACCGAGAAGCAGAAAGACACTCTCCACATTCCCCTCACACACCAGTGCTCTAGCATGGGGCCAAAAATGATGGGTTCAATGTGTGGGAGGAACCAGGCTTGGAGTATGGGGTCTGGGTGGAGGGAGGATGCAGGTGTGGGTTGGGGGTTGGACCAGGAGGTGGTGGGTCCAAGGAGGGTGGTAGGGTACAGGAGTAGAATGGGGGTCTGGTGTCTAGGTGGGGATGTAGGTGGAGAAGCAGACTGGGGTGAGGGGTCTTTCTGGGAGGTCAGATGCAGGCATGAAGTGGGGGGTGGAGGGTCTGGGCAGGAAATAGGATTCAGAAGCAAAGTGGGATGGGGAGCCTGGGCAGAATGGATGAAGCAGAGGGCTGGAGCACCTACACTGGCTCCTTGATTTGGGGGGGGGGACAAACCCTGAGCCTTGGGGGCCGAATCAAGGCAAGCTGGGGGTCTCATCTGGCCCCCAGGCCTTAGGTTCCCCATCCCTGATCAATGGTTGCACGTAACATTAATGAATATGGCTGACCAAAAACATCTAAAATGCACAAAGTGTTTCCTCAAAGACAATGTATTTCATGATCTATTAATGACAAGTGCCCTAGTATTCTACTTATTTTAGCATTAAAACTGGTGATTCACTGGCCTTGCAAGATAAGAATGGAACCTTACAAAGTAGGATAAAATTGATCTTTCTGCCTAAAATACATTAGGCCAAATCCATCCCCTAGTGCAGCAGTTCTCAAACTTTTTGGGCTCTGGAGCCCTTTACATGCGTAAAAATTTATGCAGAGCCCCAGCAGTCCACTGATTGTATGTGTTGTACCTATCGATCCTCAGTTATGCTTTTGAAGGCTTTCCAGTTTGTCAACCTCACAGAGCCCCTGGAGATGTTGCCCAGGGCTCCATGGAACACAGTTTGAGAAACACTACCCTAGTGAAATTTCACTGGCTTTAAGAGGATTAGATCAGGCCTGACTTTATGCCATGATGTTTTTTCATAATCAGAAATTCACCCATTCTTCTGTGCTTTTTCATTCAACTTTAAAAGTGACAGCTCCTTGCATTGTATCCTTCTGTTGATGATAAATGTTTCTCCAGGACTGTCAAGTTTCAGACTTTCTGGTATTGTTGCACATGGAAGATTCTTCCTCTAGCTTCCTTCTTCCTGGCAGCAAATGCTAGTTTTGTTCTTTGTCAATGTCCTGTCCTGCTGTGAGTGAGACTTTCTTAAAACATTTATCATTATCATCATTGTGAAACATCAGGAATCCCACTTTAGGGGCCTCTCATCCTTCAGTGTTGCTTTGTGGGCTTCTTTTTGTTAAATCATAAAACAGTAAAAAATTAAAAAAAAATAAAAGAAAAAACTGGTTCTAAAATCATCTACCACTCCTGTAATTCCAAGATAGCCATGATTATCTAGGGCAGATCATGAGCTTGCATTACAAGTCACTATACCCACACACAGTAGCGACAGCCATGATCTTTGCTAAGGGATACAGAATTATATACATTTCCTTCCAGCAAAAACAACATTTTAAGAAATATTTCTATAGGTCATAATTCTGTGACAGACTATACTGACACAGGGAGTTGCTAAGCAATTGGTACGTTCAGTAAATAAGACATTTTTACTTCTTCAGCTATTATAACTGAATTCTCAGTGTAATTCTCTGTTGATATAGTGATCATCTCTCACTCCTTTCCAGATGATCCTGTATCTGCATTAGAGACGGCCAAAATATTTCCATCAAAAATGTTATTTTGATGGAACATTGAGTCTTTGATTAAATGAAAGGAGTTCCTGTTGCTTTCCATGGGGAGCAAGGGAAATTACCTTTTGGCTTTGGGGTGAAAGCATCTCAGTTTTTGGGGTCAATTTTTCAACGAGACCCTAATTTTGTTGAAAATTGTTGGCTGGGGAGGAGGGAGGGTCAAGTTTTCAACAAAACCCTATTTTTTTCCTGAGGAAAAATTCAACAATTATTTTCCCTCAATTTTCACTGACAATTTTCAAAAAAACACCCCCCCCCCAGAAACAGTTCTCTGAACAGCTCTCATCTGCATGCAACTACTGTGGGAGAGTACCAAGCATTTATAAGCCTTAGGAGCAGGGGCCATCTTTTTATCCTGTGTTTATACAGTGCCTAACTGCATGGGGTTCTGTTCCATGATTAGGGCTCCCAGGCACTATGATAATAAAAATAATTAATCTGGGAAATGGAACATACTAGTGATGGGTCACCCCCACATTCCTCAATTACAAGTAAGTGGGATAGCTATAGATGCTGTACATCATTTTTATTATTATCTGCAAATAATATGTATATTATTTTTATACCAGTATCATTTTAAGGAATGTTTCTACACACTGTTTAGTGTTTGTGTCATGACATGCCCTTTTATAAAGCAGTTCACAGGACATTTCTACTGTTAAATTTATAAACTATGCAAAAACTCTTCTCAATATTTTTATTTTAGCCAGTAGATGTATACCTATTACCAAGGTACCATAGTGAGTTAAATAGTCTTCCATAGTGCATTACGTATTGTGACACATAGTGAATAAATAAATACTAAATTATAAAAATATTCAAAATCAGATTTAAAAAACAATATGGTGGCAATGTACCACCACAGGATGGCAGCAAAGCACTCTTAGTAGACTAATTACCAGGAGCTTGCCATCTTCCATAAGGTTATAGAGAGCATAGAACCATCTTGCAGCTCATTTAAGCAACTTGAGCAACAGATGTCACAAAACACTGCAGATGAACAAACCAGTAAGTGGTCTGTACAGCGATGCCTCTGTGGAGATTTTCTGACATGCTAGAATTGCCTTATCTCACATTTTTCCATATTCTCCTACCAACTGTACAATGCTAACTTAAAATGCTGATGACATGTCAGAAATGTTATCATTAACACCCTGGGAGCCAGATCACACTGAAAAGGGGAATACTTACCTATCAAATATAGGGCACCTGTGTTGGTCTATCTACTTGATATTTGTTATGTAACAGAGAGAAATTTTGCATCCTATGGAATGTATGAGTAGCAGATCTTAGGTCACAGGAGTGGGCTAGATCCAGTCCCCATGCCAGTGGCATGTGGTACTGTGGCACATAAAGGGAGCCTCCAGCTGTGTTGAGCAGGCTGGGGTTGTGGCAGGGAAGAAGCCTACCTCAGAGTCTCCGTTGGACTGCTAGCCGGGAGCCACCTAAGGTAAATACCTCCTGCCCAGAGCTTGCCTCTTGGCATCCTACATGCTCCTGCTTCCCCACAGCTTGATCCAGGCCACCACCCTCTCCTATTCCAGGTCACCAGTCACCACCCAAACCCTCTGCACTCCCCCTCCCCCAGGTCACATTTCCTCTCAGACCCTGCATCCCCTCCTACACCCCTCTTTCCGGACCAGAATCTTCTCCTGTACCCATATCCTTTCCCTGACCCTGCACCCCAATCCTCTACCCTAATTCACAAACCCCTACTTCACCTGATCTCCTGCTCAGACCCCACACCCACCCCTATACACCAATCCCCAACCCTGAGCTTCCTTCTGCCTTCAACCTCCAGCCCAGACCCCACATCCCTTCATAGAAATCTGAAGCCTTTGACCACTTACCAAAATTTTGGGGTGCCCCCCCATTAAAAATTATTGCCCACCCCTGTCTTAGGTGGATGTCAGTAATAACATTTAATATACTGCAGTGTTCTTTCGTCACATGAAATTCGGCTTCGCTTTCCAAAATAAATGTTATTTACACTCAGTGGACTTCACCAGGATTAGGACTGGCCAAGAAAAAGAAAATCAGTTTTGTGAGAGTTTGAGGTCAATCTTTAATTTTTGGGTTAAAGCACAAACAAAGATGGACATGGAGCTACCCCTGCATAGCCAAGAGCCCAGTGGTTGGGGCACTCACCTTGGATGTGGCAATTCCAATAACAGAGCAGAGACACTCAGCCAGGAAAGGGAGTAAGGAAAGAACTACGAGCCTCTGGCTGTGGTGGAACTGAATGGCACTTGCATCAGTGTCAGGCCTTTTGTATGGGAGCAAGTGAGAAGGGCCATGACAGCAGCACTGACGGGGTTTCCTGCCTTGCTGCTGGGCCATTGGCACTGATCCTTGCAGGTGCACAATGCAGGGAAGACTGTGGTCCTGATGGTCTAGCCAGGGGAATCTTCTCTGCCTTGCATCCTGTGCCTGCAGGGATAGGTTCAGCAGCAGAGGGAGCTCTCTGCAGCTTTGCTATTACATGAGTGAGTGGGTCAGAGTAGAGGACTTGGCCAGAAGAGTGAGGAAAAAAACAACGATAACCCCCTGTTGCTGAATGGCTTCTGCCTTCTTGATTACCCGAACTCCTCATTATCTGAACAAAATCCACATCCCACATGCTACCCGGATAATCAGGAGTATAGTGCATACACAAGTGGAGAGAGAAGCCTCCAAGTTTGTCAGACTCCCATGTCAAAGGCTAAATTAAAATCAAGAGCGTCTAAAGCCCAGATTCGGTTTTTGCCCAGTCCTTGCTCATACAACTTCAGCAACAGATGGGCTGAGTAAACAGACTTGAGTAAAATGCAGCAAAATATCTGTGTTTGGCTCAGTGTGTGAAGAAATAATGAGCTCTTAAAAGGGGCCATCATGGAACTTACATAAATTCAGTAAGTCAAAGTATGAAATATTCAAAAATTCATGCCTCTGTGTTTTTATTAGGGCATCTCTGGAACAAAAGGGGCATCCTTAGCAAAGATCCATGCATATTTATTTGTTGTTGTTGTTTCAGGCTCCGAGGATTAATGTAGTCTGAGTTTCATTTTGAACCTTGGGTTCAAATAATGGAAATGGTTCACTTTTTTAATTCAGTTTTTGTGTCAAAACATAATAAAGCAAGTTTTGCAGCAAACAAAGCTCAGATGATATCATGATGTTTGAAAGTCTGTGGCATGACACACATCTGGAAGAGAAGCTACAAGATTATCATCAGCACTGTGTGGGTACAGAGGTTTTAAGGAATGAGTAAAATAGGGTTGGGGGCTGCTTTGTGTCATTTACTGATAAACCAGGATTGAATCAGGAGTTTCTAGAACTGAATACACAGGTCTTTATAGCTTGTGTGAAAGAGCCAGGATTTATACCTGTGAACTGTAACAGATATTACTCTCTGCATGAGAAATAAAGGTGAATACTTAACATACTGAAAAGTAGGGTACAGTCAACCTCTAGACACAGAAGGCTCATCCTGAGAATGAGGCACAAAGCAGTTTGAATGCTGAATTAGTCTCTAGTTATGTAACAGCAACTATCTTAACCAACACTGCAGTTTGAAGTTCAGACTTCTAGAGCTAAACAGCTAGCTAAACAGTTAGCAGCTGTATCAGACTCACTTCTTGTGTGTATAGGCCACACCTATTAACCAGAGATTTATATTTTCAGAGAGACAGTTTTCTAACCTGGCTGGGGTTCAGTTATAGGACTAGATCAAGGTTTAAGTCTATTCTAATGAGTCCTGCACCAGTTCCCCACAAAAAGTTACTTGTAGGTAATATAGTGACACTGATCCATCTAAGACTACCTTAAAATGATTGGTCAACTACAGAGCTCCATCACGTCAGCATTTAAATGCCATTTATACAAGAATCAAGTAAAAATATCAGTTTCTGTTCAACTTTCTGAAGATAGTAAGGAAAAACAGATTTGTCAGTACTGCAAACTTTTCCTTCCTCACTATAATAAAACTCTCCAAGTAAAACCCAGAAAACACCCTAGCCTGTTCTCAAAATGATTGTTATAATAATCTGATCTAATCTGGTCTGAATTGGACTTTTCTATGTGTGGCACTGTTTCAATCTATGCTCTGTAAAATTACATATACACTTACAGTGTTATTTTAATACAGAATATTTCTACTCTCTTCCATACCGCTTCACATGCTTTGGAAGAGTTTCCATAAATATATGTAAAGCTACCTCACTGACCCCTTTTAAATTCCTCCTTTCAATTCTCCTTTGCTGCAATGCCTACAATGGTTAGGTTGTTAGTGTGCTGAGGCCGCTGCTTATTTTGCCTGCCAATATCATCTCCTTGTTTCCTTTTGCTGTCCTGTCTGTGTCTCTATCCATCTGTTTTCTCCTCTTTGATTTTATCCTTTGTAGCAGAGACCGTCCTTTTATTTTGTATTTGTACAGCACCCAATCCATGGGTGTCTCCTAGTTGCTTCTGCAAATATTATAACATCCCCTTTCACATTTCATTTTCTGGTAATATGGCCTTTTAATTTCCTGTTCTCTGCCTCTTTTCCTAATCTCCTAGATGAGCTCTCTTAGCCTACTCCCAGGACTATTTCTACCCAAAAATTCTAATGTCTTATCAAGCTTTCATTCTATGCAATGGAAGTGAGAGCTTTTTGATGTGTGAAATGTTTCTGGTTTGACTGAGAAGCTTGATTCCACATGCTTTAGTCATAATTACCGCATCTAACTTTACAGTTGCACTACTGGAACAAGGATAGCACCAATACCACTATGGCTACATCTAGACTACAGATAGCATCCACATTGACTGGAACCGATCTTGCATTTCAGTCGTGATTACTGTGGACGGAGTGGCCACCAGGGCACCTGTGCTTTTTCCTGGAGGCCTCTTCTTTCGAAAAAACACTCTCTTCCGTGTCCACACATGCCTTTTTCCAAAAAAGGCTTCTTCCTCGTAGAAAGAGGTTTACAGCTATCGGAAAAAACCCTCCATTCTTTTTACTTTCTGTTGAAAAAACATAATAGCATTGTGGACATAAGCATAGTTTCTCCAGAAAAACAGCCTTAAAGGAAAACAGCACTGATATCATCTAAGGAACCAAAAGAATTGTAGGAATTATCTAGCCAAAATCTGAGCTGGTCATCAGGAGAAGCTCAACCACCTCTTAGATAGTCATAAAACTGCGGTTATATTGTACTTTGCGTGGTCAAAACATTTTTTAAATATTTGAGCCAGAGTCTCATGCACAAAAAAAAGATGAGAAGCACCTTACTGTGAATTCTCAGGTTCCTGAATGTTCTTTTGTTCCTACTACCTCTAGCCCCCTTATATTGCAATTAAATTATTGTGAATGCTATGGATTGGTCTTGGTTGGTAAAATACAATATTTAGTAAATTGATATTATTTTAGAAATACTTATCGTGAATAGAGTGATGTTATTGGTAACTTACTTCCTAACCACTCTAACCTCTAGTTGGTTGAATTTAATTAATCAAAATTTGGAAAAAATGGGGAAATTTTCAATAAATTTTTTGTTTTCCCCAGGTTTGGTTGTTCTGTTACTATTTCACTAGTCACTCTGGATACCATGATTAAAGTTGCATGATATTTTTTACTACATTTTGCTATATGCTCATTTGCTGGCTACCATGAAGCACTATTTGGGACTTTCTCTGATACCAAAGGGCCCGCCTGAGTGTAATGTAGAGGATGTAACAACCTAACTTTTTATATACGTGTTTTATGCTAAGATATTTTAATACAATCCCTTAAAGATGTTGTTTCCCATATAGATTGGGCGCTTACATTAATAAACCCAACAGAAGCATGGGATTGGGGTGGGGGAAATAGACAGTAAGTGACTTTCTCAAGGTCTCTTGGGAAGTTTGTAACAAAGCTAAGAGCCCAGATGTCCTATTTCCTAGTCTTGAGTTTATGTCACAAAACTAGCCTTCCTTCCGTGACACATTATATCATAAAAATTCTCAGAGAGTGGTTACTATGAAGGAAAAAAAAGAAGAAAGAGTGACTGAGTGGTATTTCTTGTCACTCATAGTCTAAAGAGGACATTTACAAGGTGAAACTTGGAATGATGAAATGCATCAGTGACTGAAAGAACTTTAGATTGATGGGGCAACAATAGTGCAGAGTGACCCACAATTATGGAGAGTCACATACAACAGTGATGAGGAGAAAAGCGTGTGTGAGATTTTTAGAACTTTGAAGGTAGCAAGTCAAGATCCTCAGTCCAGCAGAGCACTTATGACCATGTTTTAAGCAATTGAAAGTATTCAAATGCTTAGAAACAGGTTATTTATATGAACCCGTTTTGGGGACATTTGAGCTCCTCACAATTTTTAATGTAGTTTTCCTCATAACCACCCTGATCAGCTGCCACCTGAGCCTGTCAGCCCCTAGATTTTTGCTTGTAGGGCCTGATCCAGTGGGTGTGCTTTGAAATAGCATGGTCAACATGACACAAAATAGCCAGAGTCAGACTCTCTTATCTTTAGCCCAGTGATTAGAGTACTCCTCCAGGATGTGAGAGATCCCAATTCAATTCTCCTCACTTCCTGATGGGAAAGAATTTGAACATAGGCGTCAGGGCGCTTATCTGAGAAGTAGAAATCCCCTCTTGAAATTCCTCATAATCATCATCAGGTAGGGAGGGGAATTGAACTTGAATTTCTCACATCCTGAATAAATACCCTAACCACTACGCTGAAAGTTATAAAAGAAGCACCCACTCCTCCTCCATTGTTCTATGAAGAGTCAGCCAGGAAAAGGCTCCCAACTATAGATCTAAAGAGAGATGCCAGCCTGGACTTTATGTGCCAAACTCCCAGAAAGGGGCTGGGCTAAGGACAGTCACCAGCAGCTCCTGTTGGCTAGCATAAGCTGTTTCCTGCCTAGCATGCTGATTGACGTAGATTCCATTCTCAGGTTTTTCTCACTCACCTTGCATTCTAGAGGGAACCTAGGCACCTAACCCAGGGTGTTTGGTTTCAGGGGGGTAGACACCTAAGAGTTAACCATTGCAATGGGTAAGTGGCTGCGCTATATATGGATTGAAGGTGACTACTGCATATGTCTTTTACTTTCAGAAGCCTCTAGCACAACATGTAAATTGGGTCCAGAATAGCATAGTGGAAATTCTTATGCCAGATGGAAAACAATATAATGTTTTCCATCTGATTCCTAAGTGGCAAGAAGTTTCTAGTGTAATTCAGGTACACAACATCATGCAATATATGCTAGGAAACTATATAGGAAGCAAATAGTAAAGCATAACCCCATAACACAACACAACACAATTTGTGCTGTGAAATACAGAAAAAAACTACTACATTGTTACATTACTTCAGGAAATATATATCACAAGGTAAACGCTAAAACTGAGGTCTTTAGTCTTTGAATTAGTACATAAGAACATACGAACAGCCATACTTGGTCAGACCAAAGGTCCATCTAGCCCAGTATCCTGTCTTCCAACAGTGGCCCATGTCAGATGCCCCCGAGGGAGTGAACAGAACAAGTAATCATCAAGTGATCTCTCTCCCATCATCCATTTCCAGCCTCTGACAAACAGAGACTAGGGATACCACTACTACCCATCCTGGCTAATAGCCATTGATTGACCTAACCTCCATGAATTTATCTAGTTCTTTTATGAAAGTCAAATTAAGCTATGCAACTTCAGCTACATCAAGTGCCTAGCTGCAGTCGAAATAACTTAATTCGGCTTTTGGCGCTGTTTAAACAGCAGAAAGTCGAAGGAAGAACACTCATTGTGAAATGAGGGTTACCATGAGTTAGAGTAAGGAGTCCTCCAGCTTGACATTATTTTGAAATACAGGCTTGTAGTGTAGACGCACGCTACATTATTTCAGAATAATGTCACTTATTCCGAAATAACGCTGCTATGTAGACGTACCCTTAAAGTCCTTGTCTTCACAACATCCTCTTGAAGTTTATATTTATAAAACTTCTTGGGGGGAGGGGGAGGGAGGAGACATTATTTGTCACAGATGAAGGTTATTTTTCCCTGACAGCTATTTAGAGTTAATTGAGAAGATTAAATGTAATGAAACACATAAGAACAATACTGACTATAATTGAAATAGAAAGCAATCAATATACATAAATACAAATGTAGTAAAGAGGTTTCCAACATCATTCATCCTTACAATCTTACATTGTGTATATTTCAATCTTAATAGAGACCATTGGGAATAAAAATAGAAAGGAAAATAACTGGAGCCCATCAGAAGAAAGCTCCAGATTCAGTCTACTCCATCTTGAGGACCAGACAAGCCCAAGAAATGAGAACGGGGTGTGATATTTTATACCCTTTATGGTGAAGATATGGATATTTGTCCTTATTTTATCCTGATTATGATAAATGCCTTCTACTCCACATGTGGTCTTTGAGCTGCCCATAATTAAGCATAAAGCATTAATATTCATGATTAATATCAGACATTTCTCAATTCCTATATATAAATAAAATATAAATGCCTAGATTCTGCATAGTAACCTGGTTGCTAAAGCCCTACAACCACAAACTCTCTTCTATTTGTTTAGCCACAAAAAATGAGAGGATGTAGATTTTGTAAATTGGGGGAAAGGGGCTGGTGTTCCATGGCCCATTGATTTGAAAGGACTTGGGGCTCCTGGCCACCATTGCTACTACCATGGCAGCAGCAGTGGCAGGAGTCGCAGGGGCCCTTTAAATTTCTGCCGGAGCCCCAAGTGATGTAGGGCTGAGTGTGGGAGACCAATCAGCCCAGCCCTTTCTGTCCAAGCACCCGCCCTTTCTGTGGTCCTGGAGCTGCCCACCCCCCACCTTGCTCAGGGCCCAGCAAAGTCTATCACCAGGCCCTGCCTTTCACACTAGCTCCACATCAACCTCAATAAGTCAGGCCTTTAACTATATCCAAGACTTCTAACACAACCATGACTGCATCTATTATTGTTTCTATAAGCATGAGGCCCACCGACTGGAGGGAGCAAAGGGGGCACATGTCCGGAGCTACGGGATTCAAAAGGTCCTGCCATTGTTACTGCGGCAGCTGTGATACCTAGAGCCCCAGACCCTTTAAATCACCTCCAGAGCACTGTGTGACATGATGCAGGTGACTCTGAGAACAGTAACTTACCCATCATCCAGCCAATCTGTCCTCTTTTCTGAACTTTGCCAGGGGCTGGTGTTATGGAAGAAGGGCAGAGAAGGAGGGAGGAGGAAAGCCTCTATGAATGCATCTAAATATTGAAACAATTTCCTTTCAGATTTATCTTCCTGATCCCAGCTGCTAATCAGCAAAAGTTTCCCTGCAGAATGAGGAATGCTAGCCCTTCTCATTTGTACCCTAACTACTATAACTACCTGCAGATGCTGATGCAGTGAATGTATTTCCATTCTTCTTATGAAATGTAAAGGGAAAAATCCCAGCCTGCTGTGCACACCTATGCTACCATGATGGGTTGGGGGAGAAGAGCAAAACTTTTCTCCCTGTATGGGACATCCAAAGTACAGACCCAGCATGTTTTCTGAGGATAGCTGGGGACCTGGTTAAGAAGCCATGTATTGCTCTGTGGTCTTAAGTTGGTGTGGTTAGCGGGCTTGGGGCTCTGGGCATGGCCACGCCCCCATTTTGTCTCCTCACATGTTATCATTGAGAGCACATACAGGGAGAAGCATACACAACAGCATTTTTGGATCAGAGTCAAGGAACACTTGTCTCCTGCTTCCCCCAAGCAATCTTGCCCAGCATTGTCAGGATTATTAATTGTTTATATTGCAGCAACATCTAAGTGCCTCAGATATTGTTGGAGTCCCCTTGCTCTACACATTGTTCACATCAGAGCTGGTCAGGAAATGCAGCTCCCCTTCCTGCCACGGAACATTTCAACATGTTGTGAAGAAGACAAAAACTTACTTTAAGGCCAATTTTTTTGGGTTTCCCCCTTTCCCTCCCCCCAGGAAAATACAAAAGCAGAGATTTTGAGGAACGCAGCCACTTTCCACACAAATTTCCATTTAGTTGAAAACATAATTTTCCATTGATAAGAAGCTCATGGAAAGTTTTTGAGCAGCCCTCGTACAAACACGAAGCGAGAGACAGCTCCTGCCCTGAAGAACTTAAAGTCTATATATAGAAAATAAGGATAGTGTCATTTTACAGATGGGAAACAAAAGTAGGATAATTTAAGGAAGTGTCTACTGCTCTGCTCTCACCTCTACAGAAGCATAACGTGCCTCGTGCTACCTATGCTAAGTTTTTTGCTCTTTTGAAGCCAGGAATATGACACTTGCAAGTGAAAGAGACTACAGGTCTAATTTGGTTAAATTATGTGTTAGCATATTTAGGATTTAAAGCTTCAGTTACCCTGTTTTTTTAGCCAGCACAGAAGATGTGAACTTGAAGCGTATGGATATCACCAAATGCAGAGCATAAGATGAATGATCATATGTTTCAGCAAACCTGACCTTATAAATCTAGTAAATATAAATTGACTTACAGTATATTTCATTACCTCAAACATCTCATTGCTGACTGCAGCAGAAAACATTCTTCCTTTGGGAAGAATCCTGCTTCCTTTGGGAAGTTTATTGAGCATTTATACCACACATTATGTGATCTCCATTTTCAAATGTCTCTTTGTTTTTTGTTTTACTTCTTTATTCTTCATGTTTTAATTTTATTTATTTTAACTGTTTCCTTCACTTCCTGCAAACACAGAGGAACTTCAGAAGTGTGTGGAGAGAAAGGCGGGAGAAGAGAATGCATTTTTTTTCTTGTGTACTTGTAAACACGTCTCTCATTTGGTTAACAGTGAGGAGAGGACTCATTCTCCATTTGCATCTTGTGCCATTATTTATGCCTGTTGAAAATGTTGCCATTCTGATTAGGTAACTCTTTTGACCTGTACCCCAAGAGAGACAGAGACTGTGTGTGTGTGTGTGTATCCTCTGTGGGCACAGTGTAAAGACGATTTGAGTATATTACAACCTCTAGCTACACAGCCTTTTTCTCTCAAGCTGCAGAGATTCGTGGCTTTAGATTTGGAGGCCCCTCAGTTCTAACCCTGTATTTACCACAATAGTGGCAATCTCATAAATTGGGCCATCAGGAGCAAAGTAGCGAAGCCCATGTGGTAAAGTTTTCAGAATCATTTACATTCCCTTTTTAAAAGTAGCTTGAGCATTTTGAGACTTGTCTTTTGAGACATTGCAAAGAAACCTGGTTGCCTGGCCCAGGTCATCTGACTCAAGCTTATGGAACTCTTTCTATGGGGCTGTAAAACAATAGTGTAGATGTTCAAGCTTGCATTGGAACTCAAGCTCTGGAATCCCCAATGCCTTACAAGAGATCAGAGCTCAGGTTCCAGCCTGAGTTATAACATATGTACTGCAATTTTATAGCCCTGCAGCCCAAACCTCATGAGCTGGAGTCAATTGACTTGGGCCAGTCATAGGTGTTTTGTTGCAGCATTGGGTTACCTTTGGTCTTACTTAAAGTCAAACAGTATAGCCTCCTAGGTGCTTTTACAAAAATTTTACCCTGCGTGCATTTTTCACTACGATACTTGAATGAGAGCTACTGAACCTAGATGGATCACCCCACCTCATCCCCATGAGCTATTTTGTGAAGACCATAAACTGTACTCCATTCAAACTATTCATTTACCATCCACACCTGAAGCAAGTTCCTCTCCAGGCATCCAAAAGCATTTGTACCTTCTCATAGGCTATTAGACTTTTTATTCACTGAATCACAGCTCAGCCTGTATCCAATGCTGAGAAAAAATTAACACTAACTGTATCATGGATGGAAGTTTTACTCCAGGAGGTGGCAGGGGTAGGGGGAGATTCTAGGCCACTTCACACATATAGAATTCATGTCCCTTGCAGATATTTTTTCACAGATAATATATTCTGTTGAAGAGGTGCAGTAATTAAGCCTTTCACACACTAGGGGATGCTCTGGCACCAAAACAGAGGGCAGCCAAATCAACCAGCTGCAGAGAGACTGAATTAATCAATGCCATGCCCAACAGGGCCAGGTGAAGCAACATAAGATATGAGGGGGGATGGATAGAGTAAGTCACATGGGATGCTAGAGAGTCACATAGACTGGGCTTCAGAAGAGCTAATGGGGGCAGACTGGGTTGGGAACTGAATGGTAGTGGGCATGCAGAGACACATGGGGGAGAGGTGGCTGAGTGATGGTTTAGGGACACATCAGTACAAAGGCAGATTTGCCTGAGTAAATGGGAGAAGCTGGGATTAGCAAGGATCTTCCTGGCGAGACTCCCTGAATCCCTAACAATCCCTTTCCTCACCCCTCCCACTCCAAAATACATTTCCCACTCACACCCAACAATGCACCAGATTCACTTCCAGGCTCCTTCCCAACAAATACTTTCCTCTGCCTTAACTCTTCCATTATGCTGATTCCTCCAAGACTTTGCATTGGTTCTGAAATATTGTTCTATATTGTAGTTTAAATTAATTATTACTGAGGCTACGTCTAGACTGCAGACTTCTTTCAGATGAAGCTTTTCCAGAAGAGATCTTCCAGAAAAACATTTTTCGAAAGAGTTTGTCCACATTGATTGCTCTCTCACACTTAAGTTGTGATTACTATGGATGGAGTGGCCACCAGGACACCTGTGCTTTTTCCTGGAGGCCTTGTCTTTAAAAACAAAAAACAAAAAATCCCTCTTCCCCTTCCACACATGCCTTTTTCCGAAAGAGTTCTTTCAGAAAAAGGCTTCTTCCTCATAGAAAAAGGTTGTCGGAAAAATTCTCACTGTCAGAAAAATGCCTGCATTCTTTCAACTTAGTGTAAAGAATGCAATTGCAGTGTGGACATAAATGTAGTTTTTCTGGAAAAATGGCCGTTTTTCTGGAAAAACTGCAGTGTAGACATATCCTGAATGGGGGAGATTCTCCAGTTCCCTAATGATCCTTCCAACCCTCCCCCCATACATCTCCCAGTCACACCCATCAGCTCTTCAGGAATCTACTTGTCAAAACACATTTCCTGAATCTTTTTTGTTACCTGTATTGTTACAGAAGTACTTACTGACTGGTATTTTAAAATAAATTACCAAAAATAAATGAAACTGGTTTGGTTATATTGTGTTTTTGACATAAAAAATATAGATATTTTGTAGAATTTTAAAATATTGTGTGCAAAATTTTTAATTTTTGGTGTATTTTTAATTTTTTAGGACAGAATTCCCTTGGGAGTAAAGTTTGCACCCATATTCATTTAGAAATCAAGAACAATTCTTTAATGTTTCAGACAAAAAATTGTTTACAATTCAGTGTCATGAAAAAGTTACATAAACTTTGTTTTGAAGGACTGAGAACAAATAAGAACAATTCTTTAATGTTTTAGAAGAAAACCTGAAAGAACTAGCAAGAGTCACATTGCATGTGAGCTTATGTAATGCTGACAGGTAGAACCAAACCTGGGACCTCTGGAGCTTAGTCTGGTTATGTCTAGACTGCAGGCTTCTTTCGGAAGAAGCTTTTCCAGAAGAGATCTTCCGAAAAAACTTCTTCCGAAAGACAGTGTCCACACTGCCAAAGCGCATTGAAAAAACAATCTGCTTTTTCAACAGATAGTGTCCACACTGGATGGATGCTATCTTGTATTTAAGCTGTGATTACTATGGGCGGAATGGCCATGAGGGCACCTGTGCTTTTTCCTCTTTCCTCTTCTTGCAAAAGAACTCCCTCTTCCCTGTCCACACACGCCTTTTTCCAAAAGAGCTCTTTCGGAAAAAGGCTTTTTTCTCATAGAAAGAGGTTTACCGATGTCAGAAAAACCCTTCAATTCTTTCGATTTTTTTTGAAAGAACGTGATTGCAGTGTAATTGAAGTTTTTTTTTTAAAAACCTCAGTGCATTCTCCAGATTGCATACATCTCTTCTGGTCAGCTGACCTTTGGCAAATGTGTGTTAAATTTGTGAATTTGCTAGGTGTTTCTGTGGTAGCTGGTTCTTGGTGGTAGCCAAAGGACAAGTGTGATGCTTTGATGGATGTGGTGAGATTATAGGCATCACAGATTTTTCTCTTTATATTTACATATACAAGTTGTTCACCTACGAACAAGCACCTTCTTTATCTTGGTCAAGTGTGGCGCCAAGAAAGGTTGTTGCTGCCCAAAGGATGCAACTTGTAATCACAGCAACAAGTATGTTGAAAAAGACTCATTCGCCACTATTTATCTTGCACCTGCAGGACTAAATTCTTGCAAGATGGTCATTTCTATCAGCACTACTTTAAGTGGTACTATGAAGTTTATGACGTTTCATTCTATGGCCTTATCATGATGTGTTCTTAATAGCATTATTATTTACTTGTCCTACTTTGAAACATAGACAATTAGTGTGAGTGGCCCAACAAACCTGAACACTGAGGATGATTTCTCTCTGCTGTAATGTGGATTCTAACGGGCTTGTTTCAATGTTCTTCATGAGCATAGGTCAAATTCTCATTCTGCATGAACATAGACCTTCACCAAGCTGAATACTGGTGAAGAAGTTATCCCCAACTACATTTCTTCCTGTCTTACACCTGGGCCGAAATGAGCTCCTCACTGTCTGAAGACAAACTTGACAAACAATAGAAACATGGTCTTCCTTCTCAGAGCAACTCTTAATACTATCTGGCCAGAAATATTGTCATCACATGACAACTTGCTTTCAGGTTTCCAAACTTATTTTGATAAGGTCAGAAGCTGAATATCTTGCCTGTTTGTTTGTCATTTTGAATCCCTTCAAATCATTTGAATCTTCAGCGTTTGGAGCTCTAATCCTAGAAAAACTATCTCCTCAAGAGTGTTAGGCAAAGTTGAGGATATCTAATGTAACCCTCCTGCTGTAGCAGTCGGCAGCCAGAAGGGCTGGGTTCGGTATCTACGGAGATTCTTTCAACAGTGTAACCAAATTGGCTAGAGTCCCCACCCAGTAAACTGGGAAAATTCCAACCTACCCACTGGGCACTTTTAGAGGCAATTCTTTCACAAGCACTGAGTCAGAGATAGAAACAGTCTGTTTAATAATGGTAATCTAGCATCAACCTACATAAACAAAGAAAACCCATAAACTAGGTATCATCCCTGGAATCCGCAGGGCAGAATCTTTTGCTTAAAGATCGTTAGTCCAAACCCCAACACATATAATGTGGTTTTCCCCCACTTCAAACACCCCACTCATGGCTCTGTCCAGTTAGTGCAGACCCGGAGTTCATAGGTACATCATCCTGATGTATCCAGTTGTTGAGCATATGGCAATGTCACCTATATGCTCATCCTGTTGGCTGCCCTGCTGGCCACCTGCTGCTGTTCCCATTGGCCTGGCTGGCCCGCCAGCTGCCAGCTCACCATTCCTCCCACCAGCCACTGCTTCTGCCAGCTGCTCCTCCTGGCCACTGCTGCTGGCCTTGTGATGGATTTGGCTCTAGGCCAAACCTAGTGATTTCAGTTTCTCAGTGATTTCAGATCTTGGCACGCAGCACAGTCCAGCCAAAAGATCCAACATCCATTGGAATAACATTTTAAAACTAGCCAATTAGCCCGTTATAAGATGGGATTTTCAGGTCTCTCCTCCACATCAGTCTTCTTTCCTGAGTCTCCGGTCTCTCGCTCCATCTCTCTCTCTCCTCCTTATACTGCCTCCCCTCTCTCCCTCTCAGCTCTCCTCTGCCTCCTGCCTCTCTCTCTATTTCTCTCTCTTTCTCTTCTCCTTCCCCTCCTGCCTCTCACTCGGGGGACCGCGGAGCCCAAATGGCCGTTTGGGCACTGCACTCCCTGTACTGCATGAAGGGTGTGGAGCCCAAACGGTCGCTTGCGCCACTTGCTCCCATGCGGCAGCTGCACAGAAGTCAGCTGAGCGCCATGGTGGGAGGCGAAGGGGGGGTGGAGCGGTGATGTTCACAGCCAGAGGGCAGGGCCTATAGCCGCTGTCATGCCTCACGTCACTGCCCTGCTCCCCTTCACCTCCCGCTGTGGTGCTTGGCTGACTTCTGCACTGCTTAGCCGGGCCACCGCGGGGGAGCAAGTGGCGCAAGCAGCCATTTGGGCTCTGCACTCCCCATGCAGCATGGGCCGCCCAGAGGGAACAGCCAGCATTTCAGGCAACAGTGCCGCCCAGAGGGAACAGCCAGCATTTCGGCGTTACAGACTCTCAGACACTGGGCTACTATATATATGATAATAAAGAGACTCAATATGGACTCTTAGTTCTATCATCAGAACAGGTGGGGGGATGGGGAGAGAGAAACAGCTTGAACCAGTCCTACAGCTCATGCCTGGAGGGCATACAGCCTGCTGGTTCAGCACTCTGCCCTGCCCTCTTCCCCCCACCCTCCACCAGTTGACTTCACAGAGTTTGGAAGAGAAAGCCTTGTCCATCCAAATTATTTACAATGACAGTTTCTCTCCTTTGGACTGAGTTAAACACAGTCTGCTTTTCTGCATTCCCAATAACTGCAATCATTGGTGGTCATATCTTACAAATTGTTTACAAAAGGCAAAATACCATTCTAACAATTGAATATCTAGCAGGCCTAAGCAACTGAGTGAATTATATTTACATAACCACACCCAGGATTCCTTTCCTATTCCAGCTGGCTTTAATGGAAGCATTGATTCACGCCCTGCTTACACTAACAACTCTGGATATGAAGAAACCAGCTTCCACGGAGTGCCTTTTCCATTAGGGTAAATATTTGCAGCAACCACTATTACTGCTTTGTATTATCTGTTATATACACGATTACAATGCAAGATACTCTTACAAAAAGCAAGCATACATAGAACTACTAAAATATAGGGATAACAGTGCTACATGTTGGGTATATTTGTACTCCACATACCTTTTATATACAGCAAAAATATTTTTCATGCTACATTAAACTAAAAAAAATGGGGAACTGTATCTGTGGGCCTATGTGTCCAAACAGCACAGTCGGTGGACCATTAGTTCACAAGTGACCGCAAGCTATGCTTTCGTGCTACAATATTACACCACAAATGACAATGTGAGTAGAGATCATTCCTTCTTTCCATCTCCTGTCTCTGACCTGCACAAAAACCCACGCTGAAAATATCCTAGTTCTTATGCAGAATGTTGACCCCTTAATACTACTGGTAAATAGTTATTCACATGAGTAGTCTCACTGAAATCAACAGAACCACTCATGTGAATGACTGTGAATTCCTTACTCCCAATGTTGGGTAATCTGGCCTCTAAGGTTTTGTTCTGTTCACCATCACTTGGTCCTTCCAGGCTCACTGTCGAGAAAGTTATTATCAAAAGAATGACAGACATCGTGCAAATTCTGAGGGTGTTTCTGCTTCATACCACTGTCAGGAAAAATCATTTAATTCACCTTGTATATACATAGTAGGCTAGCTCCTCAGCTGGTGGTGTAAACTAGCAATGTCAGTGGTGCTATGTTGACTTAAACCTTTTGAGGATCTGGCCCAGTATGCGAGTATGTAATATCACACACACTGTATATACACAGAGGTTATACATTTGAATCAATTAAATATTAAATTCATCATGTTTAGCAGCTATAGACCACAGCGAACAGTTGCTCTCTAATGGTTAAATGCCCTTTAGATTTGAAGCCCTTTGATTTATTGGAAGAAACCTGCTGGGCAGAACATACTGTGGAACTGATTAATGTCAGCTTCTGTCATCAGTTTCCACTTAGATTCTTGGCCAGCTCTGACATCTCCTCCCTTAAGGATCCAGAAGAATTCAAGGATTGATCCAAGAGCTTTGCTGGCATGGGATTTGCAGAATGTGGTGCTTGCAAAATAAGAAAGATGAATGGAAGTAACATTCCATGTTCTCTACTGGGCTTGTTTCTTTAACTCATTTCTCTAAAGAAAGAGACCAATGCCAGGACCACACCAGCAAGGGAAACAAATCAATAGCATGTTCACTGGTTTTGTTACAGATGTCTTGCATTTCCTTTACTGCTTTATATGCTCCCTCTTAGCTTGTCAAATGGGAAAATGACTACAGCAAGAATGCAGGGTTACCATAGCTGTCTAAATTTACACTTATCATTGTATGAGGAAACTTACAAAGTACAAAACAGTTGTTACTTCATACAATGAGGGGAGGATATTCCATTATCTAAATTGAGTCAATAAAATATGTTTCCATCTATTGTGATTAGCCATCTTGATATTAACCAACATTGTGAATATTTTTTTCCTTTTTATATATCTCTGCTCGCTCTTCCAACAAAAATTATGACCTACTTGATTCAAATTTAAAGCACAATGTCTTTCTTTATGTTTGACAAACTTCTTTTGAAATGTATCATTTGGAAGAAATTATAGTTTTAACTAAAGAATCCTCTTTCTCTCTCTCTCTCTCACACACACACACACACACACACACACACACACTTTTTTTGATACAAGATATATACATTTCTTATGAGAATCCTAAAAGGATCATACCCATTATCTAACAGGTGTTTCACTGGTTAATTAGACTAATCTGAAAAGTCTGTAATTTGGCTGCAGTTTTATATCTATATATCTATATATAGATATATATATCCAATAAAAACGTTTCACAATTTCTGTGACTTTGGTAACTTTGCTAAGAGAAAATAAATGGCCTGAGAAGTCTTATATGAGCTTCCAATAAACCACAATAGAAAATTAACTTAATCTCTTGATGCTGGGATATCCCATCATGCATTGCAACAATGCCAGTAATGTGACTTGACAGATCTGCTGAGATTAAAGGGTTACCTGGATAAAGAATAATTATATTCACTTCCCCCTCCAACCAGCATAAGTATTTTACTCGAAGTATGCCTTTGATAAAGCAATCAGCTTGTTAAATGCTTTCTCCTTCTCCCAAGCTTACAGTGATTGTAATGGCTCTCGAGGTGAGATGTAGAGCAGAACAACAAAGAGCTGGCAAGGTCTTCCTCAGTTCTTCTATTTCATTTAAGACTCTCACTGTATCCCTTCTTTAGCTAGTGGGAAAAGAGGGTAGTTTCTTTCTTTATGATAAAACAAAGAGGTTGATAAGACCCTGTAATATTATTCAAATTTTCTTTTGAAATAAAGTTGTGGGGGTTTGATCCTCTGTTGTTGTTCTCGAGAGGCTTTTCAGTCATGGAGAAATTGGCTAACAATATGGGGAAAGATTAAAATGACAGTCTCCCCTACCCCCACACACCATATGTTCTCAAGCCAATGGAAGTCAATGCAAAAATTGACTTTGACTTTAATTGGCTTTGGATTGGGCCCAAAATAGTATCAAGTACACAAAGTACAAACATTTTACAAAAGAAATAGTTTATTGCTAACTTCTCTCGGCGATAGTAATCTCCAACATCTCTTGTAACTATGGTGAGTAGAGAATTTTCAGATAGAAGTGAGATCTCATTGAATGAGGTGTTCCTAGTAGGGTTCTGTGCCAGGCCCAGTGCTAATCATCATTTTAATCAGTGATCTGAAAGGCCTGAATCTCCAAAGGGACTTAGGTACTGTGATACAGAATGTTGCAACATGTAACTTTCAGTGTCTAGATAGCCACAGGAAAACCACTGGTCTTAGTTAGGCACCTAGAGTCCCAAGGAAGAACCAGCATGTTAGGCAAGAGTCACTCAGGTTTGTCCAATGGGAGATGCCATTGAGACTGGTGTGTGCAAAGTCTTGCCTCTCTCATGGACATAGATGTCTAAGTCCAGGCTGTAGGGAAGCACCTTTCTCTACTTGTGATGCATAACTAGAAACCACCTGCCTTAAGAAAAGGGGCTTGGGCACTCATGCCATTTTTTGCATGAATATTAGGAGCCTACTTTCTTCGACAGAAAACAGCTGGAGAAGGTGGAATTGGTGCCCACCATTTGATTCAATTCCCCCTCCTGTGTGATGGGGAGAAAGGATCTGAACAGGAGTCTTCCACTTGTCAGGGGAGCTCTCTAACTACCAACTGATGAAGTGGGTTTTACCCAGGGAAGCTCGTGATATAATATATTTGTTAGTCCTTAATTGCCACAGGACTGCTCATTGTTACCAACTTATGGGGTAGTCTGATGTGCATCTTTTTCAATCTCTACTGGTTTGATTCTTAACAAGTGATTAGGCCAGCGAGAACTATTTGTGGTTTCATGGATAGGACACCCACTGAGGAGGTGGGAGACCTCTGGGCCAGTTCCCATACTCCAAATGCTCCTTCATTATTTATGCACAATGGAACATCATCAGCAACAGAGAATGAGCAAACATCATATCAGACCATCCCACACAATGTTGTTTGAGCATTTTTCTCAGAGGTGGGAGACCCCTGGTTAAATTCTCTCTCTTGGACAGACTGGGGAAATTGAACCTAGGTCTCCCACATCCCAGGTGGATTGAACTAGCCATTGAGCTAAAGTTATAAAGCAGACCTGAACATTACCATCAACTTCTACTGCTCTTGCCAGATTCTGAATGGGCCCTGATTCAGTAGGCATGTCTATATGCGACCTACTGGATCAGGTCCCACAAATGAGATAGGTGGTTAATCCCCCAGGTCATGGATTGCTCTGGGATTTGGCAGGAGAAAGGTGTCCAGATGCCTAGAGTGAGGTGTGGCAGTGCACAAGTCCAGAGGCAGAAACCTGCTGAGGTTAACAGCTGAGAGGGGGCACCACGAGCAGAGAGAGAAAGAGTGCAGGTTTGCACCAAACCAACAGGAGGTGCTCATGAGAAGTGTCCCCCCCATCACAAGTTCTCAATACAATGCTGTAACGAAAAAGGGCTAATATGATCCTAGGCTGTATAAAGGGGGGGAATAGCAAAAAAGGAGTAGGGAGCAGTGTTCCCTGTAAGCTATGCACTTGTGTAGCTGCTCAGGAGAAATTTAAATGCTGCTCAGATGATTAGCAGAGTGCTCACAGCTAGATTTTTTTTGTTTATATTGATGGTGCACATCACACATGCCTTGGTGCACATAAAAATAATTATTCCACACATGGATGGAAAAAAATTGCATGTAGATGGAAAAGGATTAAAGGGAACTTTGTTAGGGTGGTGATTGTATCCCTGCATATGTCACTGGCAAGCCAGAAACAGGAATCCAGTGTCCCGTTCTTGGTACAAAAGTCTATTCATACTTTCAAAAAGAATGCTAGAAAATTATAAGGTGCATAAAAAAAACACAAAATAATTTGAGGGCTGGAGACAGTGCCTTAGGGCTGGTCTACAACAGTGCATCTGCACCAATGTATCATGTCCAGTGAGGATGCTGATGGGAAAGTATTCTCCTGTTGGCATAATTAGTCTCCCTCCACAAAAGATGGAAATTATGTTAGTGGGAGAGTGTTTCCCACTGACATAGTGCTGATATAGACAGCATTTATGTCACATCGCTCAAGGGTATCCTTTTCATACCTCTGAGATTACTAGATTACTACTTAAGTCAATGTTAGATAGATTGACTTAAGTAGTAATCTAGACCTGCTCTTAGAATGAGACAAGAGTGAAGTCTTGATAGCCTATCAAAATGAAGATTGAAAGGTGACCTGCTTACATTGTCAGAGGCCATGACTATACTAATGGGAAAATTGACGCTGCAACTGGTAAAGACTTGCTAAATCAAATGGTAGGAGGCTCCTGTCAACTGGGGTTCTCTTTATTTTTGTGAGGAGTAAGGAAGTCGATGGCAGCATTTCTCCCATTGACCTCCTGATGTGAGAACAGCACCAAAGTTCGGCTTCAGGTACATCAACTCCATCTACATTATTTACTTAGCTGGAATTGTGTACCTTAAGCTGACCTTCCCCTGTAGTATAGACCTGGCCTACATACCTTAGGGAGAAAACGTGAGGTACTACAGAGCTCTTTCATCTAGCAGAGAATTAAACAAAAGCAGCTAATGGCTGGAAGTTGAAGCGAGACAAATTCAACTTAGAAATAAGGCAGCATTGTTAGTAATGAAAGGTATTAGCCTTTGGAATAATCTTTGGAATCCACCAATACCAAGAGAAGTGCTGGACTCTCCATTTCTTGATGTCCTCAGATCAAGACATCAGGGGCATCCTCATGCACCCTTTCCAGTAAGGCACTTAGCCAAACACAAGCTATTGAGCTCAACACAGGGTAGCAGAGTGAAATCTAATGGCTTGTGAGAAACAGGTGAGATTAGATGATCTAATGGTATCTCCTAACCTTAAACAATGAATCTAAAAGAAAATGGACAGTGATAAGTGAAAACTGGCCAGCTAAAGCTCTGCCACTGATTATACAGTTAATGTACAGAAATAGAAAAAATGCTATTGGACTGCATGAAATAAAAGGACTAGGTGCCCGATATTGCTCCCATTCAGATCAATAGTACCTTGGCCATTCACTTCAGTACAAGCAGGAATAGCCCCTTATCATTAACAACTTGTAACACTAATTCCAATTTCCCACTTGAAACGTTAACTGAATTCCAATATGTACTTGGCTAGTGGCCAGATTAGGATCCCCTTGTTCAACCTGAATACCACTTTATTCCTTGAATAGTTCCACTGAAATAAATGAGCACCTAAGTAAGAGGATCAGAATCTAGCCCAATATGAATAGTAGTATCTAGCCCCAATTGATCAGATAATGGCAAACTGGCCACTGGTTTAAAGGGAAGAGTCATCTAAGTAATATTTGCATGATTAGGGCTGATGAGTCTGACAGCTGATCCTACAGGGTGCAATGTGTAATTTAGATTTTAAAGGTAAAATACCACTGAAAGAGACTTCAAGACTTCATACTAGCCAAATACAGGGGACATTAATTTTCCAGAAATGTCCTCTCAAATCTGCATCATTGTCAACAAAAATTATACTATGCCCATACTCTTAAAGCTTATAATAGCAATAATGAGCCTGGCACAGAGCATTTGGGGGGGATTAATGGGTAGATGGGCTAATGGATCTCGGCTGAGTCCTAGGCCCCAACTACTCCCAGGCAGTCATTAATCTTCAGGAAATACCCTGTTCTTCAATCATGATTGCTTAAATATCTCTGCATTTTTACTACATTTTCTGTGCCATATCTAACTTTAGCTGGATAGCAAAACATCTGGTAGGGTTCTAAAATAACCAGAAACTGACTGGAAAAAAAATCTAAAACTCCATCATTAACTCATTCCATGCTCACTTTCATATTTGCAAGGCTATTCTCTTAGGACCCTTTTCTGCAGTCTTTACTCCTGAAGAATTCTCATTGACTTCAGTGACTGCCCCCTGGGTGGAGATCTCAAAAATTAAACGTGTTAAGTACATTTGGTGGGATTTTCAAAATGCAGTCAGAATTGGTCTCAGTGTGTTCTCTTTGAAATCAATGGGAAAACTTCTATTGCCTTCTGTGAGAACAAAATTAGGTCACTGAGGAACACATTAGGAGAGAGTGAGGACAAAAACAGTGCCCACTATACACCACAGAATACTTATATGAAACCTCTAACATTCAGGGGGCATATTCACTGCACCCATTGGTCAAAATAATATATGCAATTTGAGCTATGCACATTGTGTATCCTATTTCAATCTAATTTCAAAATAGAGCACTATTCCTAAGGCTACATCTACACTGCAGAGTTTTTGCACAAAAACAGCGATTTTTGCACAAAAACTCACAGAGCATCCACACTACAAGCACGTTTTTGTACAAGAAAAAGTACAGTAGATTGTCAGAAGACAGGGCTTTTTGTGAAAGAGTTATTCCTCTTTCTATGAGGAATAAGCCTTTTTGCACAAGAACTCTTGTGCAAAAAGATGTGAGGGCACGGGGAACAGGAGTTTCTTGCGCAAGAAACCCCTATCAGAAAAAGCACAGGTGCTCTGATGGCCATTTTGTGAATGGCCATCAGAGCTTTCTTGCACAAGAACATCCACGGCAGTGTGGACGCTCTCTTGTGCAAAAGCACATGGCAGCGTGGACATGTTCTTGCACAAGAACTTCTTCTCCTTCTCCTCCTCGTCCTCTAAGGAAGCATTCTCCATTCTAAATATTTCAACCAGCTCTAAGTAATACTTGGTTTGTCACTTTATAATTTGAAAATTCATAAAGCAAACGGTTTACTTGAATAGAAACAGAATGATTATACTGAAATCTGCTGAAAGAAGCCATCTTATATGCATCATACTTAGGGTCCTCTAAATTCACAGTCTGCTTTGGTCAACTGCATGGTCCTAGGATTTAAAACTAGTAAATTTCATTATTTCAGAAATTCATGGGTTTGAAATTGCAGGGGTCCTGACCCAAAAAGGCGTTGTGTGGGGATCACAAGGTTATTGTTGGAGGAGTTGCATTATTATTTCCCTTACTTCTGTGCTGCTGCCTTCAGAGCTGGACCTTTGATCAGCAGCCACCACCCTCCAGCCACCCAACTCTGAAAGGAGTGCAGAAGTGAGGATAGCAATACCATGCCCTCAAATCACCTTGCAACCTCCTGGCAACTCCATTTTGGGTCAGAACCCCCAATTTGAGAAATGCTGGTCTCCCCCCCAAAAAATCTATATAGGATAAGGTAAAAGCACACAAAATACCAGATTTCATGATTCATGATGCATTTTCATGGCTATGAATTGGGTAGGGTCCTAATCATACAATAACTTAAAAGTGAATGCCTGAGGCAGCAGTAGGTATCACCATGCAGCCTACCATGGCCACTTAGGACTTCACAGCTGTAAGTAGCGATAACACTTGTGTTCTACCCTGCCCTCTAAGTTTGTCATGTCTATTTAGATGTAAACTTTTCATGGCAAGGGCCTCCTACTATTGTGCAGGTATAGAGCCTAGCACAATGGGGAATCATTCTTGGCTAGTCCTTAGGCAAATAATAAGAAGGTACTAGTGAAGAATCTCCTTTAATAGCGGTATTATTAGAGCACATGGCACACCTGAGAAGATCTGATTTCTAGGCAGCAGAAAGGTCAGCAGTGCATGCAACCAGTCTCTTGTAAAAGAAACAAGGCATCGGAGACAGGAGGGCAGAGGAATTTCAAAGACCCAAGTGATGGGCATTTCACTCTCATTGACTTTCAATGACAGGTAGGGACCTAACTGCCAGTGGTAGTTTTGAAAACAATTTCCCCATAAGTAACCACTTGCTGCATATTAGTAATATTAATTCTTAAAAGAAGAAAAGTTGAGTTTTTTTCTCCTGTGGCTATTCATGTACGGTTCCTTACACAACTACCTGGGAGGAGGTTGGCACAGAAAAGAGATTGCCTTCAAGTTGCAAAGCTTCATTCTAAAAAGTTTGAGCCCAGTGTAACTAATTGCATATAGCAGTTCAGCATTTATATTTGTTTCTTCCAAAATTACACATGGTTCTCAGGGCAGCTCCCACTGAATGACAGACCCATTCATTAGTCAAAGCAATGGGCAATTTTAAGGGAATTACCCCCATCAAACCAGTAATCCATGGTTTACAACAGCAATATTTTTTAGGGTTGTGGAGGGAACAGCTGCTTCATAAAGTTATTAATTTCCTGAAGCGAACACTGAATACTTAGCAATCAGAATTCAAGACAGGATGTAGTTATAGAATCATATTATGAACATAAATGCTGTATGGAACTCCCATTCTTTTTAAATGGTTGATATTAGCTCTGCTATCAGATTCTGTGTTTTGGCTTAACTGGGCCCCGTATATTTTATGTCTGTACTGCACAAGTCCTTATGACATCACAGCCCAAGGTAGTTAGTTGGGGAAGGGGAAGATATATTGGCTGAACTGAGCTTCTTTTCAAGCAGGTTGGTAAATATGAATGGTGAGAACTTGTTTTCACAGCAGCAGACCTGCAACATGCAGCCAGATCACCTCCCACTGATTATTCTCTAAACTTACAAGGTAAATTGGTGTTATTGTTCTCAGTTAGACTCAAATCCTGCCTTGCCCAGATTACCTGGACTAATAGACTAGTAGGAATCCTTCTTGTCCCTACACATGATAGAGTGGCTGTAGAGTTGCTTCAGAGAGGTCACTTTTGTTTGAAGATTATTGGGACCTTCATGTAGACCAGTGATGGGCAACCTGCAGCCCGAGGATCTCATGCAGCCCATCGAGGTGCTACATGTGGTCCACGAGACATTTTGTTTACCATTGCCCAAATGCTGGGATGCCAGATTCTGCTGGTTTCCATCCACATAGTTTGCTTCTCAAGGGCATGTGAGGTGAAGCGTGGGCTAATTGCACACAACACTGACTATAGAAGCCATGCGCTCCTTCTCCATCTACTCAAAGCACTGCTATGCTTCAATCAGCACATCCTGCAAATTCTAGGTATGAAAGTGCAGTTAGCAAAACTATACTATCCTGGGAGACCACCTTGATTATGACAATCTTGGAAGGCCACTGAGATAAAGGACAGTCCATTCGGGCAACCCACTGACTAGCCTAGGTTGCCCATCTCTGATTTGGACACATCATACACAAGATGGGTCTGTAAGTTCTGTGCAGCAGACATCGCCCTGCATGCTCTCCTATGCACTTATCAGCCTTCCTCTCTTGAGGCTTGTGCTTGTGCATTCAATTCTAGGCTTGAGTCTACACTACCTAGTGGATGCTCATTAATGGAGTCCCTGTATATGACCCACAGTTTGTCTCCCCAGAGTAAAAATGTAGCAAAATAATTCAATTCTCATCAAAGGAAGTTTCCACAAACCTTGGATGCTCTTCCCCACATCTTCAGGTACATTATCTGCCTCCAGTCTATCTCTTTTCTATCACAGAATTCTAGATGTGGAAACATTCATTCAAATAAAACGTTCCCCTCAGTTGCTGACCCAGTCTCTTGATAGAGGATTATTGCAAGAGGCCTTCATCCCAAATAAGTATGACAGCAAATGGCCAATAAAAGTAGCTCCCATCTCTCCTTGTATATTTATGGGAAACTTGGATGGGGGGGGATCATTCTCATTTGTCCCTCTGATTGGAGAACTTCTCCTCAACCTTGTAGTAAGTGAGCAGCTCTACTGCAAGACTGGATCTCCTGGACCAGAGGGCATTCATCCAAGGGTTCTAAAAGAACTCAAAGGGGAAATTGCTGAACTA
>CM057847.1:165003807-165036766 GCA_030068395.1 Apalone spinifera
GCTTCTCTGCTTTCAGTATCCCATAGTTCACTGCAGTTCCTGCCTTGGAAGAGCAGGTCTCCATTCCGTATGCTAATGAGATGTCCCTCTGTTCTATCTTCAGTGCAGATGAGGCTGGAGTGTTTCCTTAATTAGTTTAGGTCTTCCCTGGCTTTTCGTTGCTTTGTCTGATTCTAGCAGAGGCCTAGAGGAAGGAGGGGGGGGGGGGGAACTTGGTTTTCCATGAATGTCACCCCCTGGCTCTCCAAGAGCACAGGGCTGGTAGGTAACAAGAGAGTTACCAAAAATTGATTTTTAGATTACAATTTTAATGGAAAACTTGACATTTTGAAAATCTCATCCAGCTTTAGATTATGATTTTTTTGATATTCCGGTACCTCACTGACTAATCACGAGTTGTCTGGGCTGGGATTTAGGTTTTCCATTCAGAATTTAGCTCCCAGGATTAACAGTAGTTAGTTAGCAGAAAAAAATGAAGGACTTTTGGAAATAAATTGTCCCGTGTGTATTTTTAACATGCATAGTAATAGGAATGAGCATCTATAAAGAGCAATTGTGAAAATGTCAGGATGCTAGAGTGAGGGATTGGTTTTAGGAATAACAATAACCGATTTTCCCCAAGTGTAAGCTTTATATACGCATAAGCTCTATCCCCAACAAGAGCCCCAACAAAGAATTCAGCAGATCAATATTCTTGGCATTATAGAAAACAATCCAATACTGAGTGATATAAAAGTGCAGGTGTACAGGATGTGCTAACATGGAGATACATATGGAGATTAATGGAGAATATATCTGAATTGCAAGAGTGCTGCCAACTGGTCCACATAAATGGAATAGCAGGAAAATGAAAGAATGACAGAAAAGAGCAGCATTTCTTTCTCTTAGCTCCAGGAATATTTTAGAGTGTTACAAGATCAATAGACATCATTAACCATGTTAACAGGGCAACATTTTAAGTTCACCCACTGTAATGTGACTGATGGAGGAAGAACAGTATTTTCTGATGGATGAATGTCTTCCAAAGATTCCAGGAGGATCTTGTGTTAAAGCAAATCCAAGACCATAATCCATTTGAGATTGTAAACAGGAAGTGTTTGATTCATATGGATTTTGAAGATGCCTACATTCCTAATGAAAGTGAAGATGGAAAAGGCATGTCTCTGTATTGATATCAATCCCACAAGGAAGGTTATCAAAGCTGGGGTTTTGTGGGGACCATAGGCTGACGATATTAATAACTTAAGTATATGTCCGTAGTAAGTTTTATAGCATTGCCAGAATGATGATTCTACTGCATAGTGAGGTCTGAAAATCCCCTAAGGATGTAATTGGTAAGAAAGCTGGGTTAGTGTGAGAATGCCTCTGTAGATCCACTCCCATCACATCAGAGGCATTCCACCTGTGACACCTGATTTACCAGATAGAAAGGTGTCTACATGCAGTGTGGGTGGGACTTTATGAGCCAGCCTAGCTCTGCCCAGATCTTTCTGGTGGCTTAGAAAAAGAGCTGACAGGAGCATGACAGCAATATGAAGACCCCAGTGGGGCAGGTTTAATAAATTCATATTGTCTAAATATCCAGCAATGTGTCTTTGACTAATTCCTGGTTCCAGTGAAGGGCCTGCTAGATGGACAATTTAGCCTCTTCACCAAAAACAGTGCTTATAATAAAGTAAATTTGGAGTGTACAGACTGCGAGGGAGTTCTGTGTGGTCGGTAGTCAGGGCAAGTCATTCATCTTAACATTGACCCACCCATTTTAACTGAAGAAAGAGTGCTTGCCTTTTTCAGATTATTTTATATTTTTGCCCAGCGATAGATAATTTAGGTACACTGCTGCAGCCCAGGAAATATGCCAGGGCTCCAGTTGGAGTTCAAAGCATTGTTGCTGAGTTTTGAAATTCAGAATTCCAAAGAGGAGGGATAAAGGATTGTGGCTCGGAAAAAGATAGGAAAGTGTCAGTAGCCTATAGTAGTTTTCATCTATCTTCTTAATCCCACGTCTGTTGACAAAAGCGGATTGCTCATGTTTCCAGAGTGGTATCAAACAAGAGTGCAAAGAAGGGAATTCCTACTTTGTGCCCTGGATGAAAGTGAACTGGCCAGAGGTTAGGTCATTCACTTGGACAGTGGTCAACATCTCTCTGCAAAGGTAATTCACTCAGGCCAAGCATTCAAAACCATGAGGGTAAAAACAGTTGCTCCTGGCCCATGCTAGCAAAGTCCTCCTCATTACTTGAGGAGATGCTGATTGCTATGACCCCAGGAAGTCTTGAGAGATGGATATTAGAGGTGAAATCCTGACCCTCTCCTGGAAACCCCCCACTGACTTCAGGGGAGCCAGGATTTCTTTCTAGATTTATTGTCACAGATTGGCACATTCCATATCTGTTTAAAAGAATCCATCTGACTATGCACATCAAGTTGTCCACATGCTTCTGTGTCCACTTTCACTGTAGTATCTGAGTGCCACATAAGCCTTAGGAAATTATCCTCACCATTCCAGCAAAGCATCATTAC
Organism: Apalone spinifera; assembly: GCA_030068395.1. Lineage (NCBI taxonomy): Eukaryota > Metazoa > Chordata > Testudines > Trionychidae > Apalone > Apalone spinifera. Next base: position 165,006,331 of record CM057847.1, read on the forward strand.
CTCTAGTATACAAACAGAGAACTGAGGCACAACCAGATTGACTTGCCCACTATCAGACAGGAATTATGTGGCAGAGCCACATCCCAGTCTTGTGCCTTAGCCACAAGACCATATTTTCTCTCCAGGGAGAGTTCTCCCCAATCTCTGTAAATAGTTTTGCCAATATATTAGTCAGTGTTGATTGATCATGAATATCGGGTGGTATCTGGCATACAGATCTGGGCTTTAGTGATAATAAGACAGGATGGTTTAGATTGTGGGAGATAAACCATCCATTCCTTAAGACATATTAAATGTGCAGGAAAAGAGAGGCAACTGGTGGAAGTCTGTCAAGAAACTAGCATTTCCAGGAGCAATGCCAGATTGCGTGTTATGAATTACTCGCAGCTGCTACCAGGATGATGGGTCTCCAGCTTTCCTTGGTGATTCTCGGATATCAGATGGAGGATAAAAGGATCAAAGAATTCCAAAAGGTTTATCAGATTGGAGGGAGAACTGTTCCACAATATAATTCATCCCAGTGGGGGCATTAGGTGCACTTCACATTTCACAAGGTGTCCAGGTTCCTTCCTGTATTTGGAAGGTGGTGACTGCCTTTACTTTTGTGTAACAAACAGTGTTGAACAGATAGTTACTGCTAAACAACTAGTTAAATAATCCCTTTGTGTAGTGTTTTGAGATTCTTAGAAGAAAGACTAACCCTGTCCTGGGAATGTCTCTGGCTTATTATGGGATACACAGAGCTGTGGGTGAAATATGTTTGCACTAGGTACAACATTTGGACATTGGAGATTGACTATGCCACAGTAAGAACTGAACTTTCCACGAGTCTTAAATATATTAATTTGAAATGTTAATATCTGCCCTATAAAGTACAAGAGCTAAGAAAGGACTATAGGAGCAACCAACTTCAATATATTTTTTTTAACATTCATGTGAATTTTCCAAATTACTGTTCTTTGAATTTTAAACATTGTTATAGCAGGTGGTGTATCGCAGTGGAACAAACTGAACACAACCTTGTCATAGGGAAGCAAGTAATATCTGATGATGTACAATAAATTCTGCATGCATCACCTCTTGGTTATGAATGGCTTTGTTTACTAGAATATCTGGTCTGTTTGTCTGTTTTTTGTATCTACTGGCTTCAGTGCTGCTGGCTTCATTGATTGTACTAATTTACAACATTCCTCCATGCCACGATATTTGTGGAAGGCTTTATCAAGGGTGACAATGATGGATTTGAAGAAAAATGTTTGTGTACATTTTGTGGTGAGGTTTGGCAAAAGTTTCAATTCCAACCTTGCTGTGTCCTCCAAGAAGGCAGGAATTTCATTTAAGAGGCTCTGCAGCTGTTTGGCATATGATATTTGGAGCTTATTATTATTAGCCATTTGTGATGTCTGGCCAATCAGATTGCTTAGTTCTCTAAACATTTTCTACTTTATTTTGTCACAGTATATGTAAGACTTTCCTCTTTCACTAGAGAAGAAGGAAGGTGAAAACATTTTTAAATTTTAATAAAATGAACTTTTTATTATTATTTCAGAGCTTGGTTATAATAGTGTTTATATTTTGCAGGTGCTTCTATACATATTATAGGCTGTTTTATTTGTGATGCAGTAAGGATAGAACAGTTCCATTTAATTAACAGTTTGATACCTGACCCCAAATTGTTTGCAGGACACTATGTAATATTAACCAAGGTTCCTCTGGGCTATGTATTCATTTCTGATTTTCCATTCTGAGGTAGGTATTTTACCAAGAGAGATTTTTACAAGCTGAATCTCTCTAGTCCAGCACCCTCATGACCTGACTGGTTCTGAAATAGAAAATTTTCTGGACCATGGGAGGTCAATATTTTCTAGCAGCATTACCCACTCTTCCACTTCTACTGGGCTCTTAGAGGACATTTAGGGGTAAATTAGAGTTAAATAACAGCACAGAACACTGAAAGCTAGTACTGGTGGCTGTAAACAAACTATGGGTCAAAGGAAACTTGTCCACACCCATGAAAAGCGGACATCCGACTAACTAAAATTATTCCAGAAGATGGATGTTTCCGTACCAGAGAGGTCTGAACTACAGAGGTTCAGCCTGTTTTTGCAAGATAATGAGTTATGGTCACTTCCAGCATAAACTAGTATCATTCCATTGACTTCAATTGAATTGCAATTTCTTGCACTGGCAAATAATTAGGTCCAATAATCTCTGTCTTTGGGTGAATTTTAGTGCTGGACTTAGTATAGACATACTCAATGCAATATTCCCCATACAATTCTGATAATGTAATTCTATCATGCTGTTTCTGTCATGCAGTACACCCAAGAAAAAGGCTTTCCTTTGTGCTGAATATTCTACATTGGTTATAAGTGGTGGACAAATAATGTAATCTTGGAACTGAACTGAGACATGCACACATATTTTCACAAATAAACTAGGGGTACATCTACACTTGCTCCCTAGTTCGAACTAGGGATGCAAATGTAGGCAACTGAAATTGCTAATGAAGCGGGGATTTAAATATCCCACACTTCATTAGCATGATCTCGCCGGCGTTTTGAAAGTGAAAGTGCGTGCCTGGACGCGTTAGTTCAAACCAAACCCCTTGGTTCAAACTAACGTTACTCCTCAAAAAATGATTTTTCGAAGCAAGGGGGTTGGTACTAACGCGTCCCGGCGCGCACTTTCACTTTCGAAACAGCTGTTGAATGGATTAATGCGCCGGTGAGATCATGCTAATGAAACGCAGGATATTTAAATCCCTGCTTCATTAGCAATTTCGGTTGCCGACATTTGCATCCCTAGTTCGAACTAGGGAGCAAGTGTAGACGTACCCTAAGACAGATAAAGAACTCAGGTCTCCAGAAGAGGAAAGCTAGTATCATCATAACTACTACATTCTCTAAAGTCTTGTACCTTTACAATGTTGATCTATGAGGAGTTAATGAAATAAGCAGAGAAGTTACTTACACAGTATGTTTCTTAGGAAGATTCTTGACTACCAGTTTCCATTTTGTGACACTACCACCTGTAAATGATCAGACTCAAAGATGACAGTTTGGAATCTATGATTCTATCAATCTTTACCACACATGATCACACACATATAATAAATGCTGGAAAACAGTACTTCAGCCATTACAACTAATTTTAATTGTTTGCTCTAACTTACCACCTTTCATTCAAAGATCCCCCAGGGTCTGTAAATACATTACATACATTATTTAATCTTGAGAACAACCATGGGAAGTAGGTATTATTTTCCCCATTTTACAGATGGTTAAATTAAGGCATAGAGATGACAGACAACAGTATTAGGAATGCAACTCAGCAATTTTAATTCTAGTTTCTTGCCCTAACCATTACTATACATCAAATTCTTTCTCACTTATATCTGTGTGATTCAGTGGGACTGCACAGAAGAATCTGAATGGTTGTGTCAGACTACCCAGTGCATTGTGCTTTTGTTCAGACATGCTTGCAGATAGATTTGCTGATAAGGAACTTTTCTATCTCATTCTTCATTTTGCTCCTTGGCTTCATTTCTGGGATTTTGTGTTACCTAACATGCCTGGAGAGCTGCTCCTTTCAAGATGAGTCTTGAGCAAAAAACTGCTCAGAGCCCCTATTCAATCATCAGCAGGCTTTTTGCCAATTATGCCAACCAACAAGAAAAGCAGACTAAGGTGAAGGCCATGGCCAGTTTTCAGTGGCCTTCTGAGAAAACCTAAAACTACTACAAGGAAATAGCATTACTTTAAAAATAAAGTTCTGAGCCCTTTCAGCTGAGGGTCCGTTGCAAATAATATGTGTGTAGGACAAAGGCCCCACCGACATCAGAAAGGAAACTGAATTGACTGAATCTGTTTTAAAATTAATTAGAACATTGCTCATGTTAACAATCCTAAGAGAGGCACTGGAACTACTGCCACTGGTCTGCTGTGTGATCCTGGACTTCTCTCTCTTGGAGCTTTGGGTTTCCCTCATGATTTAATATGGGGCAATTATGATACTTTATAGAGCACTTTGAAATTCACACATAACAACTGGAGATTATTATTATAATCTATTGCTATTCTTATAGTTTACCTGTTGTAATGGTACGTGAGTGTCATCCAAAGTTAAAAATAAGCAAGGGGGCTAATGGCAGTCAAATAATTTTTCCTGCCAATTCCTCCATCATAAGGGGGGCATTAATGTTGGTTTTAATTCAATATTCACCAAACACATGTGCCGTGTGGTGGTTCAGGAAAGCGAAGAAGAAGAAATTAGTTTTGCATCTGGACTGGAAAGTAATGAGCTCTGTGGTCTCTATTAATTCCTACAGGAGTGAATTCCACGGGCTTGGGCCAACTCCTAAGAAAGATTGCCTCATAAGGATAGGAACTACCCTCTCCTGTGGGCTCAGTGCCAGCTCCTGCAGCCAGCCTCACCCCCTTGCTGCCTCCCCACCAACATGGGCTGATCATTAGGCAGCAGGGAGCGGTCTGAGTGCAACCTGGAGGACTCTGGATTAGCAAGGGGAAGCCACGCAGCCAATGGCTGAAAAAAATGGTGATTTGACTTTCAAAGTGCTGCTTCTCTCTGCCCAGCAGTGCAGCCACTCTCTGCTCCTCCAGCCCATGCTCCTACCACTCGCCACCACCCAGACTGCCTGCCTGCTGCCCTGAGGCTGCAGAGGACCCTCCCTCCCTGTCCTGCTCTAGGATTGCCAACTCTCCTGGACAGGAGGGACCAGATGCCATTGCAGAAACATTGGCAATTCCCTGCCTTCCACAGCTTCTGCCCCTGCAGTCCCTCACTCTGTGGAGCAGCTGCTTCCCCCACAGGGACAAAGATGAGGGTGTTGGGCTGCATAGGGCACCAGCATTGGTAGAGATTAACCTGTTAATAGAACTCCTAATAAGAGCAAAAATTAGAACCAACACTGTGTCTTTCATTAGAGTATTTCAAAATGCTCTATAAACATTTCTGTTAATTAAACCCCACATATCTAGTGGATGTTATATAAACAGTATTATCCCCAAGGGGGAGCAAGGAACAAGCCCCCTCCATCTCCTGTCATCCAGCCTGTGCTCTATTATTAATTTTATTTGTATACTCCTCCTAACCCTTAGCCCCATACCAATCTGTGAAGGATAATCATGAGTCACTTGCTATATTTGAAAGAAGTAACTGCTGTCAGAGAATTACTCCTCACTATCTCTTCTGCGTCAGCACAGGAAAGACTTTTGACTATTTAGTTCTTAGCTTCTGCACCATCCTTTCTAGTGAGTTGGAGCACAGTACCGGATTAAGGCTTTAACTAACGAAGCAACATCTTAGGGCCTTGCAAGATGAGGGTCTTCTAAAAAAAGAAAAAAACTGACTTCACTTCTAATTTTATCAACATGAGTTGATAAATAAATGAGATATGGGGAAAAGAAGAGTCTCAGTAAATATAGACCTTTATTTTTTCAAATATGATACAAATATACACCGCTGGCTATAAAAATACCCTTTCCCTACCCTTACCATTCACTAATTGGTCATTATCAACAGGTGGGCCACCAAGATGGAGAAAAAAACAATAATTAAAATTAGTATTACTATGAGTAAGTCTGATATCGGTCTCCTAAGGAAGCATTTTGTTGGCCAGCTGCTACTGGTAAAATTCTGACTATGCCTTTATAATTTACTTAAATACATAAATAATCTGGCTGTCGATAAAATCAGGGAAATATGAGGTCAGAGAGGCAGTGCTGTGAAGCAATCCTGCCAAGCTCATACTCATGTGGGACTTGTCCTAGGAGTGACATAATGTATAGTGTCCCCTTGGCTGTTAATTGCTGGAAGACCTCCATCTTGGCTCAGTCTTATAGTGCCTTCACTCCTGTTTTTTCTCCATTTTCGTAAGTATTGGTGTGTTCTTTCTTCTTGTGATCTGTTCATGCAGGGGTGATGTGTCAGGAGGTACACAAAGGCTTATGTGCCAAATGCTGTGGAGGGGAGGGGCAAAGGTCCAGCAGCCAGCATTAGAAGCCATTCCATCCATTAGATAGTTCAGGACAACCACCCCAGGCCCTGAGCTTTTGAGGGCCCCTTAGGGCCTAGGGTGAGGGCTTGGTGCCAGGAGTAGGGGTTAGGCCCAACCCCCCCCACACACACCAACAGCAGGAAATGGATCAACCTGTCTCCAACCCACTCTACTCTCTCAGCTCCCTGCTGCATTGCTTGGGGTGGGGCTCAAACATAGGTGATTACTGGGGAAGGACACAAGGGGGCCATGTGACTGCCCCCCACTTGACTCCTCCCTGCGCCAGCTGTAGCCCAGGGAACAGCCATCCCTCGGAGAGTGCAAGGCCCAGAATAACCCCCCCACACCTTTCCCAGGCCCTGCCTCTTCCTGTTCCTTCCTCAAAGTCCTGCTCCTGTCCCCAAAGTGCAGAGCCTGGGGCTATTGCCCCAAACCAACTAACAGATGGGACACCTCTAACGCCAGCTGCTTGCTCCCCCACTTGGTGTTTGTGCCCCCCAACATGTGGCCCAAGGGCTCAGGGGAAGGAATTGGACCACCCCTGCACTCACCAGCAGCAGCAGGAAGCAGAGCAATCCAGCCCCCCTTGCTCTGCTCCCCCAACTCCCTGCTGCATCACTCCGGAGGGGGTTTGCAGGAAGGGGTGGAACTGTCATGTGTATCACCAGCAGTGGGAAGCAGAGCAATATGGCTGGGGGCCAGAGCAGAGCAGGGTGGAGCCCGGTCGCTCTGCTTCCCACTGCAACAGTTGAAGAGTGTGTGGGCAGACCAATCCTTGGGGCTAACACCAGGTGCCCTGTTATTCCCCTGGGCCACATTGCTCAGGGAAAGAGGTTTTGGAGAAGAGGTGGAGTGGGGGCAGGAGCAGAGCAGGGGGGGAGAAGAGGTGGGGAGGGGACAGAGCAGAGATGGGAACTTGGGGGAAAAGCTTGAAAAGGGACAGAGAAGTGCAGAGCAAGGGCTTGGGGTAAGGAGAGGAGTGGGTGGCGGAGTGAGGATTGGAAAAGGCGGGGCCTGGAGTGGAGAGGGGAGGGTTCCAGGATGGCCCTCTCCCAGGCTAAGGGTGGCATGGGGGAGTTGTCATGTGAAGATGTGGTCACATGGCTGGTGCCCCACTTGTGTGCCTCCCCAACAGCTATGTGTACGTACATACAAATATGCAGCTTTCTTTTTTTAGTCTAATGGTAACAGACTGTTCCAAAGAAAGGACATTTTGGCAGCTGAAATATATCACCAAAGAATGGCACACAACAGTGCTGCAAGAAAAGCTGTCTGCACTAAACATTCTGTGCACTGAAAGTGACAAACTCCAGAGCTTATCCTTTTAGGACATCGTCAGTGACTTTGGTCTCCAAAAATCAAAAAGAAAATGTTTCAACTGTCAGTGTTAAAGGTAATGTGATGTGCAAACAGACATACAATATGTTGCACTGCTTCTATTAAATAAATGGGTCTTTGTAACTGTTGCTGCTTTTGTGTTGTTGTAGATAAAAAGTTTTCAAATCTACTAATTAAGAAATTATCGACAAAATATGTTAATTTGAAACTATTGTAAAATGCAAAAAGGCATATCACAAGACGTGTTTTAGTTAGATTGTTATTCTATTTGTACAACTTTGCCTTTGCATATTTGCAAATACAAAGCTTTTGTGTTTATACATTCAATGTCCTTTCTGTGAAAATAATAAATTAATTTTTATGGTATAGGACTTCTTACACTTGATTTGAGACATCATCTCCTTATTCACTGTTATTAGTTTGGTTATAACTCTTTCCATGATGAGATCAAGCTGAAATCTAGTGTCTGCTCTATACATTTACTAAAACTCATATTACTTTTTTGGGTGAGAAGGAGTAGATGGGCTAGAACCAATTATCATGGCCAAACATCCTTAGACTTTGGAGAGGTTTGTATAAGGATCTAAACAGGGGTGGGCAGTAAGTGTTCCACAGGCTGGACATGGTTCTTCAGAATTATCCTGGTCACCACCAGCTACTTTATTTACCTTTGTATCCACAGGTATGTTGTAGCTCATGTTGCTGTGGTTCACCGTGCGTGGTCAATGGGAGCCGCAGGAAGCAATGAACTGCTCCATGCTACTTCCCACAGCTCCTGTTGGCTGGGAACATTGATCTGTAGCCCATCTTTGCATTTGTGTCAACTCACAGGGACCAGTTAACAGATGAAATATGAGCACTTCACTGAGCCTTTGAAAACCTTGGAGTAGCACATTATCCCCTAGTTTGAGGCACCCTTTATAGAATCGTCTTCCTTTTTCCCCTCCAGTCCACAATACTTACCATTCCTTTTAATTTTTTTTTAAACTGGGCTTTTAAATGTCTCTTACCCAAAGGAATCTGAATATCATTTTCTCCATTTTTAAAGCATTTTTCACTCTTTTTTCTGCCATTTCAGAGATCAGCTGGGGAGGCTCTGCTCCGTGTTCCTCCACTTATGGAGAAAAGGCTGACATCTACGTGGAGCAGGGCCTTCTCAGCCTTTTGCTCCCAGGCTATGGAATTCTCTCTCCCGGGACATTCACCTGGCACCTACGCTGGCATTGTTTCAGTGCCAGGCTAAGGCCATCCTTTTTATCGATGCTTTTATTGGTGCCTGAGTTTGTGTATGTGTGTGTATGTCCCCCTTCTCCTGAGGTGTCTTAGAAGGTTATTTATCTCCCCTTTGGGGACTTTATATATATATATATATATATATATAAAGAATAAAATACATCTGCCTCAAATATTTTAAATAGAGAGGTGGGGTAAAATATTTTAAATAAAATAATAAAATAAACAAGAGCTGCAAGCAGCCGTGCCTGTGCAGGTAAATAAAGTGCCGGCAGCCTACCACCAGCTAACTCTGTTGAATTGCTCATTGCTCACCCCTGAGCTAAACATTACCATGAGGCTAATATCACTACAATGGACTTAATAAAACACCGCTGGTCCTGAATTTTTAGGGAAATGCAGATTGGCAGGCAAACTTCGCAGTTTGGACTTACCTCTAATTACTTTACAGCATTTAGTGCAAGTGATCATTAGCTTTAATTTAAGTCAATATTAATATTAACATCTTCACATTTACATAGCATCTTTCTTCCCAAAGTGATTTACAAATCATAGGCTACCTTAGTACCAGATACATAAACACAGCTACTCTTGATTCTGCATTGACGTCAAAGGGAATTGGGGAATTGCACCCAAATAAAGAATTGCAGAATGTTGCCCAGTATATATAGAATCCACTTTATCCATTACTGAAAAGGAGCAGCTGGAAGGAATCCCCAATTAACCAGTGCACAGCAACTGTATACTACAATTTAGAACAGAAAGTGAAGAAATAGAAGGTGTCTAACTGAAAATGCAGTTATGCAGTAGACAAACTAAGTTATGCAACATTCTGGCACCAGGTGATTTTTGTTTGTTTGTTTGTATCAGTTTATTTTGTAAGCAAAAGCTGCATCTAAGGATCAGAGGGGTAGCCGTGTTAGTCTGAATCTGCAAAAGCGGCGAGGAGTCCTGTGGCACCTTATAGACTAACCCAAGTGTTGGAGCATAAGCTTTCGTGGGCAAAGACCCACTTCGTCAGATGCATGCATTTTTTTTAAAGGGAATAAAGGATCTTTTGGAAAAGGCTTTATTTTCCGCAAGATCCGCGTCTAGACTGGCGCTTTTTTCCGGCAAAGCTCAGAGTTGGAAAAAAGCAGCAGCCATGTTTATGCAAATGAAGCAGGGAGGATTTAAATCCCTGCTTCATTTGCAATTGAGATGTGTTTAATTTGCATCCCTTTTATGGAAAAGGGATGCAATCTAGACATAGCCTAAGGGCTTGTCTACACTTATGGGGGTCTAGTAAAGACCCACTAAACTGACCATTGATCGCTCTTGCATCAACTCTGGTACTCCACCAGAATGAAAAGCATAAGGGAAATCAATGGGAGAATTTCTCCCATGGACTGTCTGCAGTGGAGATCCAGCAGGGCCTCGACTCCAGCTACTTTATTCAAATAGGTGGAGTTGCATGAATTAGGTTGACTTTGACTCATTGGGTATATTTACACAGCAACATTATTTTGAAATAGCTAGTGTTATTTCGAAATAACACAGTCCGCGTCTATACAGCAAGCAGTTATTTCGAAATAATGTCAAAATACTGTGAAGTTGGAGGACTTCTTACTCTAACTTCTATAACCCTCATTGTACGAGGAGTAAGGAAGTAAGAGGGAGACTGCTCTATTTCGAAATGAGTGCTGTGTGGACACTCCCAATTTCAAAATAAGCTATTTTGAAATGAGCTACGCAACTGTCGTAGCTCAATTTGCGTAGTTTATTTTGAGTGAAGCCCTGATTTATAGATGCACCCACAGTATATATCTGCCCTAAGATACATGCAGCCAGTTTAACAGAATTTGCAAGACTATAATAGTGCCATCCAATAATAAACAGGGTAAATATGAACTAATCAGTCCCAACCATCTAGATGAGTTAGATGATAATTATTTATTTTTTGAAATGTTAATTAGTAGTCCATCAGTGATAAAATCAAAATATAAGGAAGTTATGTTTCATGTTCAATAATTTAAGCTTCTACAAATGACTCAATTCTAGAAACATGAAAAACAGTGGATAAGGAAGCAGTTAGATTTACATTTTCTTTCCATTCCTCTATTGCAGTGTGTTGGGATGGAGCTAAAATCCATTGTGCATACAAAATGACATTATCCTTATAGCTACTTTCTGTCAGCCAAGCCATATGGACTGTACATTTGAAGTCTGACCTCTGTTCGGGTTATATTTTTATAAAATTTAAAAAACAACAGGATCTTTTCCTTTTGTTTATCTATTCTCTTGTTCAAATAAAAGAAGTTGAAATAATATGAAACATGTCAAGTTGTGTTATCAGTTGGACCAACTTACATAGCCCGAGAACTATTCTAAGTATTTAGAGTCTTTAATTAGTATGTTTTCATAACTGGACATTTCTAATCTCCTTGGACTTTCAAGCAGATGTTTGTGAATTAAAATCATTCTATTTCAAAAGAAATCACTAGGTTTATTATAATATTTAAGGAATACATTCCTTTTGATCACAGTACTGTGACATAACTCAGACATCATTGTTTGTGCTATTCCTCTAACACCAATGAAAGATGATATCATTTTGGCATTGATCCAGCCGGTTACACTGGGCACTGGTCTATGTTACATTGTGCTTATTGAAACCATCCTGATAAACAATTTAAAGTTAGGGTGATTACACTGGAGGCTTTTAAATTAAGTTGTGCTGACAGAGAAACTACAAATTATCTGACTGATTTCAACAGTCTGGTTGAGAAAACAGTTTTTAATGATCGATTTAAAAGGAATAATCCTGTGCTACCTAGCACCTGTTCCAGAAATGACATATGAATGAGTAGAATGTTTGACTAAAACAATCATTATGGCTTTATAATCACTCTAGGAGCCAATTAGAAGCTACTGTATACATTTCAGACTAATCTGGCAAGGTCACTTCAGCTTTTACTCTGTCACCCTTCAAATTAAAACCCCTTTATTAATTAAAATAAAAACCACACGCCATATGCTTCTTTGCTCATCGTCACTGCAATTCTATCCTTTTTCTTATGAAAACACAAATGAGGATCATTTGGAATTTCTCTGTGGATGAATATTTACTATTGCTGAATTGCCATATGGAATACTTGCTTTAGTTGCTGAAAAGCAAACATGATTTGTAACTGAAATGTCCTAAAGACTGCATTAAAAAAAAGAGAATAATTACTTGAATATCTTGATTTTTGTAGGGCTTTTGATAATGTCTCGCATGACTGTCTCATAAATAAACAAGGGGAATACAACTTAGAGGGAAATATAACCTATAAGGTGGCTGTAAAGCAGGTTGGAAAACCATTCCCAGGCAGTAGTTGTCAGAGTGGTTCACAGTGAAGTTTGAAAGCATATCAAATGGGGTCCTGCGGGGATCAGTTCTGGGTCCAATTCTGTTCAATATTTTCATCACTGACTTAGATAATAGCATAGAGAGTATACTTACAAAGTCTGTGGATTATACCAAGCTGGAAGGGGTTGTCACTGTTTTGGAGAATAAAATTCAAATTCAAAATGATGTGAACAAACTGGAGAAATGGTATGAAGTAAATAGGATGAAATTCAATAAGGACAAATGCAAAGTATTCCACTTAAGAAGGACAAATCAGTTGCATGCATACATGGGAAATGACTTTCTAGGAAGGAGTACTGCAGAAAGTGATCGAAGGATCAGAGTGGATCACAAGCTAAATAGGAGTCAACAGTATAACATTGCTACAAAAAAAAATCATTCTGATATGTATTAGCAGGAGCTGTAAGCAAGACACAAGAAGTAATTCTTCCACTCTAGTCCATGCTGATTAGCTGTAGAACTGCAATCAATTCTGAGTGCCACATTTCAGGAAAGATGTGGACAAACTGGAAAAAGTCCAGAGAAGAGATACAAAAATTATTAAAAGTCTAGAAAACATGACCCATGGGTTTGTTTAGTCTGGGTATGAGAGAGGGTATGATAACAATTTTCAAGTACTTAAATGTTGTAACAAGGAGGAGAGAAAAAAATTGTACTCGTAATGTCTGAGGATAGGACAAAAAGCAATGGGCTTAAATTGCAGCAAAGGTGCTTAAAGATTTGGATGTTAGGAAAAAAAATTTCTGTCAGGGTGGTTAAGCACTGAAATAAATTGTCTAGAGAATATGTGAAAACTCCCTCATTGGAGATGTTTAAGAATACATTAGACAAGCATCTGTCAGGAATGGTCTAGAGAATATTGAAACCTATCATAAGTTCAGGGGCCTGGACTAGATGTCCTCTTGAGCTCCATTCCAGTCCTATGCTTTTATGAATGGTTTGTTAAGATGACTTCTTGGAGCTTTGCCTATGACAAAAACAAACAACTAAAATATAAAGGTGCTCTTTGTTGATCAAAGCTATTGAAATACAATACATTTGAATCCATTTATTCTAACTGTATAAAAGGAATAATATATACTATATTGCACCTATTTCTGTGTGTGCAGGAGTCTTAAATTTTCATGGAGATACTGTTTATTCTGAATATCCTATAGTATTTTATGTAAAGAGAGGCATGTAATTTCAAGATACACAAAGTCCAGCCTTCATCTGAAAGCAATTTAGCACTCTTATTACAGGCTTATGCAAATATGCTTAACATGATTTCAGTGGATCTTAACCATGTGCTTCAGTCTTTTGGTGTATGTCCTCACTGGAGAGTTAGCTCAGGCAAGTCCATCCTGGGTGGAGCATCAGCACTGTAAATTCCTACCTATGTCAGACTGTAATGAGTCAGAGACAGCAACATGGCCACCCTCTGATCCGGAGGAGGAAGTGCCCTCTAAGACCCCTTGATGGGTGGGTCCAACCTCCCCCAGCCCTGCTCACAGGAAGATAGAGGGCGGGACTAACGGTATAAAAGTGGAAGGCTCAGTCAGAGCCAGGCATCTGACCAGGGCAGACGCTTGGTGCCCGCCCCCACCTCGAAGGGTACGGCCGCACCACCGCCAGCTGGATGACTAGGTTGGGCCTTCTGGACCTCTACTGACTCCCAAGGCCTGGCCTGGGCTGCTCCAGCCCCAGCCACTGCCACCTGAGCACACCCCAAGCCAGCCAGGACCCTTGCCAGGCCCCAACGCCTGGGCCGGCCCACCTGGACCCCTGCCAGCACCCAAACCCATGCACACTCTGCCAGCTCCTCCATGCCCCGCAGACCCACCGGAGCAGCATCACAGTTGGGTAAACCCCCTGAGGGACTTTGGAAGTGGCCCAGGGACAGCCAACCTTGGGACGGCTGAGATAGAGGTCGGGTGGGCAGCATGTCCACTGACCCCTCGACTGAGCATGTGTGTAACGGCCCAGATCCCTGCCAACTCAGTGGCCACAGGGCAGTCACCATTAGGGCCTTGGGCTGGGACATGGTGGAATAGGGAGGGCCCACGTCCCCCGCTGCCATCCTATCCCTTGGATGGCAGGTTCTCCCAGTGGGGGTACACCCCCTGCGCTTGTGGGCTCTCCGGAAGTGAGGAGATCCGACCCCTGCCCTGCCAGGATGCAGCCGGACTGTGTTCTGCTACCCTGCTGATGGTAGCCATTTGTCGCCCTGACTCAGGGCTTCACCTTAGACTTTGGATTCTTGACTTGTGTGGGTGTTACCCTTTATCTGCTTGCCCCACCCTGGCCTAGGGCTGGACCCTACAGACGGTTTCTCGGTTCGAGGCTTGGCTGAGACGTGCCACACGAACTAGTGGTCACCTGAGGGAGTCAGCGGGGCTGCCTGCTGATGGTGGACCCTGTACACGGACCTTGGACACAGATGCTAAGTCCACAGTGAATATTAGCTGGGTTGGATTTCTATCAGGATATCTCATAGTTCTTAGTGGTGCTATAAAAGGGGCCATTCACTCTGAATTAATTTGCAGTGCACTGTGGGAGGACCTGTCTGCCCTTCCTGGGCTCCTATTGGTGATATCATGCCACAGCTTTCCCAAAAGATTGGTGTCAGTTTCTGGCCAACCAGCAGTACGGAGAAGGATTTTTTGGCTGGAATCTCTGTTCAAATGCGGTCGAAGTGCAGCAGAAATGGAGCACACAAACTTGGGGTTAAATGGCAGATGATAGGAGCTGGAAAGAAAGTACAGCCCAGGTGAAATTCTGGGATAGGACTTAAGGACTAATGATTAGGCTACATTTTCACTAAATAGGTCACCAACCTGAGTTCAAGACTGTACCTTCAGCCATGCCTATTAGCTTAAAGCACTCTCAGGCCCATATTAGAGGTTTTTGTATGTGAACAGAAGTTAAGGGACAACACGAAGGCTATAATCTGGGCTAACTCTGTACTGAAGACATACACTTGTTGAAGAGGGATGTTTTCCTGATCTGAGATCTTTGCTGTTGAAAGGCTCCTTGTTGGCTTATCTGGCAACACTGCTCAGTGGTTATACAAAAGTAGGCTCCACATTTGATTACTCTAGGATAGAAGAGGCAGGACACATACATATTGGCTGCGTCTAGACTGGCAAGTTTTTCCGCAAAAGCAGTCTACACTGGCCACTTGAATTTGCACAAGAACACTGACAATCTAATGTATGATCGTCGTGTTCTTGCGCAAATACAATGACTCTCCTGCTCGGGAAAAAGCCCTGTTATGCAAATGCTTTTGAGCAAGAGGGCCAGTGTAGACAACTGAGAACTGTTTTGCGCAAAAAAGCCCCGATGGCGAAAATGGCGATCGGGGCTTTTTTGTGCAAAACCACATCTAGGTTGGCCACGGATGCTTTTGCGCAAAAGCATCCGTGCCAATCTAGACACTCTTTTCTGCAAATGCTTTTAACGGAAAAACTTTTCTGTTAAAAACATTTGTGGAAAATCATGCCAGTCTAGACATAGCCATTGAGTTTAACCAGATGGGGAAATTTTACTAATAAGGCAAAACTATAATAGCTCAGACATTTAATTACAAATAGAACAAAGAGCATTCCTATGGAAGACTTCTCCAACAGCACAAGTCCCCACTAGTATGTGGCCTCCATCACTTGTGTTCCTATGTGCCAACACATTTTGACAAATATTTAAAGGTGATCTGTAAAGGATTTTCTTTTAATGTAACTTCTGCAATTTTTTCATTCTTTTTATACACAATAAAGGCCTGAATGTGTTTGTATTTATTATCAATAAAATAAAATAATTTTATTTTAAAGCTGCTGGGTTTTTTACCTTAGAAATATCAAGAACATACTGTTTCATTCCCCCTGGCTTTGTTGGAGGGCAGGTAAGAGATATTGTTTATTGTGACCTAGCTGAATGGGCGAGAGAATTCTGTAAAGGCTCCTTTTCTTCAAAATGTTAATTAATATTTGATGTTAAATAGGTGTCAAGAACAGAAACAACTGTTTTAAGAAGTCTTACTCAAATTCTATACCCACTTTACAGCTCAGTTTTTGCTTGTTACGCTCTTGTGAGGTCACCATTTCAGACACTCTCCAGTCATCAGTCTATATATATTAAAACTTTGATATGCCATCAAGAGGGAAAAAAGGGAACAAGCCCAATTTTTTAAACTTTGCTAGTTATCATTAAAAATCAGAAATTCCTTAATAGTGTTTCCAGGGAGCTAAATGAACATGGCAGGGAGATAGTTCTGTTTCTTCCTGGGAAACCAACTAGCTAAAACACTAAAATCAAGCTAGAGATCAATGCATAGGGAGTAATGAAGCAATGTTATAATTTATGAACAGAAAGCAGAACCATAAGTGAAGCCTATGTACAAACATGTGGAAATGCCCCACTGCAACTTTCAAACAAACAATACATTTTATAAGAAACAGTCAGTTTGCTTATTTCCAGGAAATTGGCAACCACTTTGACTTGCTGAAAGATCCAAAACAACATGATTTAAGTTCTATGTTTAAAGTTAATCTAGTTAACAAAAACCAGGACTAAATTCTCCTAGATTCAAATTGTAAATTAGATGCAAATTGACAAGAAAAGTGGTGTTTTAATGAAGTACAGTATCATACACTGCAAAGAAAGTTAATGTACATAAATTGAATGCAACAGTTAACATATTTAATGTTATGAATGTTCTACAAGGACAAAAACCCATTGGGCCTCATTGCCTACCCCTCCAGCAGCCAGGGCTGAACACAATGTCAGTCATTAACAAATTATCATAGAGATTTTTCAAAAGCACTTAGCAGATAGAAGAGTAAAAATGTCATTGAAAGTTATTGGAATTTATACTTCTGCATTTGTAGATACTTTTAAAAATCTGCCCCAATGAGAAGCAGGCAAGTGTTGCTAACTAGAAATGCTGAAACACACTTCTCTAAAGTGTACAATGCGTTAGGGCTCACCTCTGGCCAAGTAAGTGTGGGGGCACAGGGACATAAAAAGGTACATGGCACAGCAGAGAAACTTACACTGCACTGAGTACAGGGTGCAGAAATTTGCTTCTTTCCAGAGCAGTGAGGGAACCCGGAAGGGAATTATGACTTGGTCTACAGTACTAGCACTTTTGTTGGTAAAACTTTTTGACAGTTTAGGTATGATAAAAATACCCCGACAGGCAATATTTCACCAACAAAAGAGCTGGTATGGATAGGAGGAGATGCTCTCCGCCCAGCAAGTTAGGGGTGGTTTAATTATGCCATCTGGAGAGTTCTCCCCCATTGGTGTAGAGTGGACTACCAGGGAGACCTTAGCAGCACAGCTGCAGTGGTACAGCTATGCCAGCCTAATGTCTGTATAGATAAAGCCTGTGCCTGCTTGAATTGCAATATCCTGGTTTGCTTCTGTGGTAGCACCACAATATTCTGTTCTTTGTGTTTCTATACTCTCCATGGTGTCCAACCAGTTCTGAAGCAGTAGCCTCTATAGTGGCTTCTGATACAGTGAATTAGCCAGACTCAACCAGCCAAATAGCCACGTGTGGCTAGCAGTTAGAGTATTGGACTCCATGGATTTTACAGCATAAGAATATGTGCTTTTTTCCCCCAAGTGTAAAAATATGTGTTCTCTTGTTTCACTTAAACAAAGATAAAGGAATAAAAGGTTAAAAGAGATAGGAATAAAACATAAGGGAAGAGAGGGAAAGAAATAGGTCCATAAAAGGCTCTTACGAAAACAATTTTGCAGTGCATATGTCTGTCTCAAAATCTATTACCTGTACTCTACTGAGATCAGACCTACACTACAGAAATATGAATTCAGTCCACCAAACATTGTTACTGTTTTATATATATATATATATATATATATATATATATTAATGAGTCTATGTTGTCTTTGCTAGAATTCCTAATTTAGTGTTCAAAGAGAGATCTAAGCAATCTTGATAAAATGCTGAACTTAGAGTGCATTAAATATAGTAAAGCATCATTACTTGCAGATGTCTGTGTATACATTCATGTCCCTAGCAGTTTCATATAGTGGACTTTCATTGTCAGAGTTCTGTGGAATCAAATTAGACCAAGAATAATAAATTTGCCTAAGGATGCATTAATTATAAGTGAACTCATCACCTGGATCACATGCAGACGTGCACATCAAAAATCTGCAGGGGCAGAACAAACTATAGAGGACAAAGGTTAATCAGAGAGCCAGGTGCTAGGAAGTATTTGTCATATAATGTTTAAACATCTTATAGAATGATATAATAAACATTGTATTTGCCATGGAGATGATGGTAACAAAACTAATGAAAATGATGATGAATATACATTGTGAATCAACAGTGGGTTTTGTGAATCAGCTACCATTTCAAATGCTTCACAACACAGGTGCTCCTAACAGTCACAATTAACAGCAATGCTAGCAATAATTAACATTGCATCGGTTTAAATTGATGTAACAAAACAATTAAATTGGTGCAAAACCCCATGTAGGTGCTCTTAATTCAATTTAAAACTGCTTCATATTGGTATTTTACTTAACTTGATAAGGAATTGATATAGAATAGTTTTAAAATAAAATAAGAGAATCCAGACAGGCTTGTGAACCACTTTAAATTATTTTAAAATCACAAATTGAGTTAAACTGGTTGAATTTTGAAAGTAGAAAAAGCCATGGTAGTTTCAAAAAGTCAGATATGTACATTAAAAGCAAACATCCTAACTAAGCAAAGCACTTCAGCACATGCTTAAAAACTTTGAGGAAAAGGATTGAACTTAAGCATGTGTTTAAGGTGTTTTGCTGAATATGAACTTTCCTTTACAAGGCTGATGGACAAAGGGAGAAAGGTGTATGGGCCTTGGACCTATCTGAGGGCTCAAGGTGGAACCATAGTAATTGGAATTTATATGAATCTTTCAGTTTATTTTATTGGGCTTTGGATCATAACCTAGGACAGCAGATAAGTTAATGGTAGCCTGTTACCTGCACACTCTCTAGTAAACCTACCTTTACATTTCTGTGGGCTCAAGCCATAATCCTGTTAATTTAGGCACCCTATCCTTTCCCAATTCCTAAGGCTCTGGGTATAAGACACCCAATTTTACCTCTCTGTGGATTCAGGCTTTACTTCTCCAAGGACTCAAGATGTAACACCCATTCTTGGTGGACTCAGGGCAAACACCCATTCTTTATGGACTCAGAGCAAACACCCATTCACAGTGGACTCAGCTCTATGGGTCTGCAGGGACCTTTTACCAGTGAAAGAGACTTACACAGTAATATCCTTAACTCCTATTTATTAACAATCACCAAAACTGAATGCACACACTAAGCATACTATGCTCAGCATTCCCAATAAAGCAGATGAACTTTTCCTGGTGGCCAATCAGGATCAGATAGGTCATCCAGGAACGCCTGCTTCTGCATGGTGTGACTGACTGGCAAGGCATTGAGGTTTGGCAACTTTAGGTTGTATCTTAAAGTTGGTTTCAAAAGAACTTCCTTTTGGGCTCCAGTTTCTACAGTGAAACTTGAATGCTACTTAGTTGTTCCGTAACTAATCCCTTTACTAAAACATTACTAAGCAATATTTCTAACCAACCTTAACATATTGTAAAACAATTCTTTAACCAATGATACCCTACCACCATAGTAGATTTACACCTAGCAAAATTAGTTATGCAACAGACAGAAACAAAGAACCAGACAAAGACCATATGGATAAACAATAAAGAAGTGGGGACCATAAATATAAAACAATAAACAGGTAGGGATTTTACAGTCCCAACTGTTGATAAGTGATTTCTTGCCAGACAGAATGCTATCCACGTTTTCATTAAATATGTTAATATCTGTTTCTTTATGTGGTGATGGTGGGTACTATTAGGACAGGATCACCTTCTTAAGACCAAATCCTACATTGTTTAAATGTAATTTAAATGGAATGTGAGGATGTGACTTTCTGCTTCTTGGCTCTTGGCTGCTGCTCTCCCTAGTATGGCAGGCAGAGAAAAGCCTCAGATCTTACAATATAGCTGCAGAAAAAAGCCTAAGCCTTTCAAGCCCATGTACCACATTTGCAATTTAGAGGTTGTCTAGTCCTAAACCATTCAAAAAGTAGGCTGTCAGGGTAGTGAGTTAGAGATACGTCTGCTCAGTGGACAAATGAAGTAACACCTTTCCCCTCCCCCCATTTTCACCAGTCTGTAGTGAAGAATGCGTGAAGTGAGCAAAAAAATCGACAGTGTGGGGTTTGATGAACAGTGCTTCTGCTCCCTGTCACTGCACCAGCTTGGGGAGGATCTGGCCTTAAACTTTGAATGTAATGAATTGAAATCCAATGTCAAAAGAAGGGAAAATGAATTCTGTTATTTTTCCCACCTTTCTACATTGTCTTCTTGTCCTATTTGCAATCAAACTGATAGCAGAAAAGTCCACTTCCTAACACTAGGTATGTGATTCTTCCATATTTATTCAATTCTTAGGTATAAGAGTTAAAAACTGAACTATATAATTAACAAAACCATTAAATCGAAAGTAGAAAGCATTGTGAATGGTAAGCAGTAAGTCCAATACACAAATGTGTTATTCTAAGGTAATGTTGGTATTGATTTCAATTAAGTAATCTGCATAGAACAAGCATTTATGTGGTGAATTAAGACTACAGAATTGAGGCAAAATGTTGATATGAATACAGGGAGACTAGGTGGGTGAGGTAATATCTTTTATTAATATCCTGGGACCAACACAGCTACAATTACACTACATACAACTATCTGAATTAGTGTCAATAAAAGGGAAGATTCTTAATAAAAACATCATGAATTTGGCAGGTATGTTCTTATATACATTTCCTTAATACTATGCTAATTTTAAATTATCTACACTACCACCGTTGATAGTCTTGCGTGAGCCCTCTAAAGTTCAATTAACCCAGCTGCATAATCAGTACAGAGACAATGGTTACCACACACAGGGTTATTTGGATTAGTGAATACCATACACCAGTAAATCATCTGCCAGATGGCATCAGAAGAAAGCCGCAACTCTCACACTTTCATTTCAACAGCAGCAAACAATGTTCTGTTTTTAAAATAAACTCTTCCAGATGAGCAAAAGATAAACTTTGTGGTGCCTTTGCTCAGTCTTCCCTTTTGACTCTAGCTTTAACAAGGGTTTTGATTGGTTACATTAATGTAAAATCCCAATTTAGACCACCATAGTACAAAGCTGTCCCTCCAGGCTGCATCAAAATTCCATGGTTCTTATTGAATACAATATTTTCACTCATCAACTTCTGTCAACAAAATCCTTAAAATTGAACACCTCCCTATTAAGCCATTTCCTGTCATTTTATGTGTTTTCCACAGCAACAGTGTTCCTGTTTTGTTGAAGCAATGACCATTTACATTTTCCCAGATGTTTTAACCCCTTTTTAAAATAATAAGTGTCCATAAGCTCACTATTTAAATAAATAAATTCAAACAGCAAAGTAGTTTGATAGAACTTAACCTTTGTTCCAAATATGCTTAAGGGGACATCACTGTTGCCTTTGTTTTGTGATTACAAAGGACAATACATCATCTCCTAGTCTGCTTCTACTGTGCCTTGGCCCCAGGCTTGGTGGGAGCCTTAGTGTTACTGGAATACAATTAACAACACATGACCATAGATACACATGGAAAAAATGCAAAACTTTTCACACAAAAAAGTCTTGTTTTTCACTGAAAAACTTTGGAATTCAACATTTTCCTGCCAATGGTAGTTTTGAGCAACTGTACCTTCTGTTGACTTCAACTGACATTTTAGGTATTCAGCATCTCAGAAAATCAGGCTGGGTTGTCTCAAGTTAAGAACCCTATTAAGTTAAATCAATTAAACCTTTGGAAAGGTAGCTGTTCATCTTCAATGTATGTGCTAAAGCCCTTGTTATCCACCTGCATCTCACTCCACAACAATCTCTATTTGCACAAGAAGTCACTTGGGCTCCCATAGAACTACAGGATGATGGTTATAGCATTGGGCCCTTCATATGCAGGAATCACTTCACTCACCACTGACCTTCTGTCACCTCTGGCATAGATGGAGGGTAGTAGCTAGCTCAAGAATTGACTCACAGAGCAACAGCAAGGTGGAAGAAATAATATTGGCAAAGGATAACCAAGTGGAGGACCCTCACTCTTACAGAAAATGCCTTCGAATCTTTAATGTCCACATAGTAAAGACTTGGATTGTAAAGTCTTTTCGGAAAGGGACACGCACATTAATCTGCCCAAAGCTTAATGTATCTAACACAGAAGTGAGCAGGAGGGAACCTGGGCACATAGACTTCCAAGGAGTATAATGGCTCATCCTACAATGCTTAGAGTCACACTTGAATGTCCACTGACTCCACTTTAAGTCAATGAGAAGTGAACTCCTGGCCCAACTGAAAAATTATCAGATTTCCAAAGGGCCAGGATTTCATCCTGGGAGTTTAGTATTCCAGGCAGCAGGCAAAGTACTAATACCTTGCAGAATTGGGCTGTATTTTAAGCCTAATGCTCACAGTTGCAGCTTTAATTGTTGCTTTAGTGTTGTTATACTATGCCAGGATGTCAGATAGACAATGTGATTGAGGTAGCTTTTATTGGGCCAACCTCTGTAGGTGAAAGAGACAATAGTCAGATCAATTTCAGCCAACTGAAGAGCTAAACATCTCCTTTGCCATTAAATTGGTCCAAGAAAAGATATTACCTCAGTATATTGCAGAATTCATGGCATGCAGGCCATCTGTCCATTGTCGCCCCTCCCTTCTTGTTACAGTGAGTCTCCTTCATTTTATCTGCAAATATTTAATGAGAGGCCTGCACGGATACAAACTTTTGTATCCGCAAAAATGAGCCACAGATATTTGTATCCACATCTGAGGTCGATGCAGATACCCGTGGATATAAAGCAGAGATCCATGGATTTGCAGGGTTCTATTAATAAGTAAAAAATTCCAACTGGAAGGAGAGGTTTGTTAACATTATTAGACAACTAGTGTGACAGCCTTTCTGAACGATGATTAGAAACATCCTCTTCACCATGTTGTTTAGAACATTTTGAATCAATTAAATATTCAAATATTTAAGCTCTCAAATTTGAGTCCAGTCACAGCAGGTGCGAGGGCAATGGTGGTAGCTGAGGTAAGAAGTCTGTAGGGAGACTTTTTTTCCTGTTATGAGAAATAGCAGCTCCACTCTGAGACACAACCAAAAATGATTCAGTTTTCTAGGCCTCCTGGATCTTTTTGCCAAATAGCCCCTTCAAGATTAGCTTGGGAAAATGTATATGAAAAGGGGAACAGACCTTGTACACTAAAATTATATGAACAACTTTTACAAGTTGTTTATTTTCTTTATGGCCTGAGGTGAAAATAAATCAAATGTACTTAAACTGGGAACTATCCAGTTGCAAAATCCCTTCATGCCCTCACAGGATTCAGGCTTTGAAGTCTGTGATACTTTTTATAGTAGAAAGCTTACATGGACAAACTAAGCAACCATAAAAGAATGAAATGAGAGTTTAAATATTTTTTCATTGCATCATGGGAAAAACTGATCATTTATCTCATATTAAGATGGGCAATTTGTATTGGAAGACTCATGCTATGTATACCTGCCTCCTAATTGGTAGATTTTGGGTCTTCATAGAATGTGTGTCCCCCAAGAGACAATTACTTGGTATTTTCTTGTGTACTTTATTTTTAATATGTGAACAGTTTGCAAATAACAAACGCTGGTGGCAAATTAACTTGCAGATATAACCATTTTGATAAGAAGGATGGTCTACTGATTAGGGTACCAGACTGCCCTTAGGAATATTGAAGTTCCGTTCTGCCAGTCTGACCTTGCGCAAATCTCCTAGGGTACGTCTACACAGCAGTGTTATTTCAGAATAATTAATGTTATTCCAAAATAACACAGTCTGTGTCTACACACAAGCAGTTATTTCAGCATAATGTTGAAATAATATCCAGCTGGAGGACTTCTTACTCTGACTCCTAAAACCCTCATTTTACGAGTATTAAGGGAAGTTGGAAGAAGAGTACTTTTTCTCGGACTTCCTTCTGTGTAGATGGTGCCAAAATCTGAAATACATAGATGGTGCCAAAAATTGACATAGCTCAAGTTGCATAGCTTATTTAGGATTTAGGCCTGCTGTGTAGAAATACCCTTAGGGAGATTTTCAAACTTGCCCGTGACTAGGAATTAAGGTGCAGAATTACCACTTATGTACTTTTGAAATGTTCTCCTTTAAAGTCTCATTGCCTGTTCTCTCCTCTTGAAAATAGGGATATTTCTTTTAGCCCAATCTTTGCCTGCCTTGTCTATTCTGATTGTAAGCCACTTGGCAGAAGGCATTTGATTGTAACCTTGAGATTTTCCATGTAGATGCTTGGCACCTATCACAATATGACCCCAAACTCAGCTGAAAGCTATTATTTGTATTGTAGTAATAAGAGATATCTGCATTTCCTGAAAAACTTCTTTTCTACCCCTAACTTTGCTGTCCTGGACTCAACACACTGTTCTTTGGTTCTGCGTGCCTCTGTTAGTCCTCAGCTTAGTTATGCTACCCTCATTCTTAATTCAGGTGAGGGCATGTTGGAACTTTAGTCACTTGTAACAAGTTGCCCCAAACAACTAACTGAAGAAGTGGGTTGTGCCTACAAAAGCTCATGATACTATCTACATATTTTGTTAGTCTTTAACAGGCTGCAAGACTATTAGTTGTTTTTTAAGCTTTTCCAGTTACAAACTAACTTGGCCACCCCTCTGAAGCTTTCTGTTGAAAGCTCAGGGAATTTGGAATGGGATGTGTGGAACCTTTCACCTCCAGATTGCTGATTCAAACCCAAATTCAGGCAGGAAAAACTACTTTTTGAAGTACTTTCTAGGGTCCTGATCCAGGGCTGAGGATAAGTCATTTTCTGAAGGACAAAGGCTTTGGCTGACATTTGTCCAGTTGCTCACATCAAAACCAACACTCTCTCTCAGTAGTCTCCAAAAAGAAACCACAGCTCAGTATCACACAGCCTGAACTAAACTGTCAACCTCATAGGCAGCAGATTAAGGTCAGCACTATTGCTTCCAAGGCACACCAATTCACTTTTGACAGGACTTTTCTTTTTCATGTATTTTATACACATGATAACCACTGTCTCATCTGAGCTACACAATAAATATATCCAGAGTATTTTCACTTGCTTCCAGTTCTGAGCAGACAAAGAGATCTCCTTTCTGCAATGTTATAAATCAAATTATCACACCCTACAGTCAGTGTTTGATAATTACAGCATCTACCTTCACTCAGTTTTACCTTTGCTTTTCCTGAGGTTGCTGTGGCATATGCTAGTAATTTCACCTGGAACACTATACAGATTCTGCTCTTTATGCAACTTTACTGCACAAATTATTCTCACATGAACTGCAGGTATATATAGGAAGATGATCTATTATTTGAACATGGCACTTATTTGCAAGCTATGCCCCAATACACATCCATGACTTTCTTATAACATGCACACACTGTTGTGGATGGGAATTGCAATGGAAAAGCAGATCACAGATCATAAATTTGAGTCCTATTTACTTTACCTTTAGTTCCAAAGTATCTTCTTGCCTGTAACAATTTGAAAGACTCTATCTTGTTTTGTTTTTTTTTTAAAAGATTGTGCCCTATGCAGTTGGTCGAAACTTCCCCTTGCCCGAGCACTATGCTGCCTGGTAGCTGGCTGATGATTTCCACTCCAACCTGGCTTGCATTTCAATGGTATTCCATATAGTCATCTGGGGATTGTTTTACATGAAACACTCAGGCTAAAATGTAAAACAGTACTTCACAGGTTGATACTTGTTTATTCTCTAATCATCTCCATCCTCTCTAGGGGAGGGTTCTCAGTATTATTTATAAGAAAAAAGCATTTGTGTGTCATAGGGGGAGGTGTTAGAAGGACCAGATATGACCTCCCCTGGTCTGGCAAAATCCCTCATGTGGGATTGTCAGGTCCCAAGGGTGGTGAACCAGAGAGGTCCACCCTGTAGCAATCAAGACCCCAGAGTACTTCCAATTAATGGTAAAATTATTTTTTAAAGAAATATGAAGGTACTGTTAAATATAATTACTTAAAAAACTAACAAATAACTAACAAGAAACAGTTACTGAATTTATTATAAACAATGAAGGAGTCATTTTCATGTAATTTCCCTAGATTTATTTCTGGCTTACTTTAATTCTATCATCTCTTTATAGTAGATACTCCAAACCTCTGTAGTATAGCTGCCAAAGCTATTTTTGTCAACTCTGTGTAAAAGTTTATTGATCACATGTTTACAGTTTATACATTAGTGGGGCTAAGAAAATGAGCATTTACACAGAAGCTATCAGGAAGACCTGTTGGCCATATTACATTGAGCCTAATGCACATTTCAGGATGGAAGGTGATGACAACTTCTCCCCGGCCTGACTATTCACAAAACAAACTGCATGTCTACTCTGACACACTCTCTAGGGACAAAAAACTTAAGTCAATGAGAGAAGGGGCATCCCCATTAGAGGGCTTTTTGAAGGCTTGGGGACCTGATCTATATCTGCAGAAGAACAGGTTTGGTTTGGCTCAAATGAAAGAACCTGCTTGACAATCAAATTGATATACCAAATAAATGGCAGTGACAGACACTAGCGCATAGGCTACCATGAAAAATATCTGACTTATGAGTTGTAATATGGTTTGATATAGTTCCTGTTTAAGATAGCCAGTATCATGTAGTTGTGGAAAGTCTTTGTTCTATGAAACATTAGTAAGAGGCTTAGAAGATTACAGTGGAAAAGAGCTCAACTCCCTAGTAGAATTATCCATGCTAAAATTGCATGAATTGTTCACTAACCCTTTTGGAAAGATTTACAAAACCTACAAGAAAAACAGTGAACAGCCATGTATTTCCATGTACAGTACAGTTCAATTTTATATTTGACATCACAGTGGAAGACAAGCATATACATTCCATAGCAAAGAACTTATTTGTAGAACAAGTAGCTTTCCGAAGCAATTTAATGATAAAGATATAAACCAACAGTCTGCCTCTGTATTTTTTCCAATACAGGTTTAAGAGAGCTGTACAAGTTACTCTGTTCATAGATTTGAAAAGTAGCTCAAAGTAAATTTGTGTTTCACACCACTCAAAGGGGAGATACCACTGCAGAAAATGTCACGATGGCAAAGTATTAGTTATATTCATTCTTTTCAGTAAGCCTCCCTCCGCCCCAGCATTTATTTTAATAATCCAACCATCACTTCACTGATATCCCACAGTTTTCTTGCAACCATCTCATCCATGGCTTTAGGCAGCAATTCCTCCTCTTTGCAATCCCCAAAATACTTGCCTGATACACCCTCTACTTCTGCAGAAGAGGCCAAATAAATAGAAGTCTGGGCTCCTTCCAATGGGGTTTTGAAGAAAGCCCATGACACCAAATTAAAGAGGGGTTTTGCCAGCAAAGGAATATTTATGTATCTGCCTAGATTGGTTCGGACAATACCAGGATGAAGCACATTCACAGTGACTCCTGTGCCTTCCAATCGGCGAGCTAGCTCCCTTGTAAATAGTATGTTTGCCAGTTTACTCCGACTGTAGCCAAAACTTTTATTGTAACTTATTTCACTGTTCAAGTCTTCAAAGTTGATCTCTCCATATTTGTAAAGTTTGGAAGAAACTACCACAATCCTGCTTGGGGCAGAACTTTTGAGAAGACCAAGGAGGAGGTTAGTGAGCAAGAAGTGACCCAAGTGGTTGACACCAAACTGCATCTCGAAACCATCCTCTGTCTTCATGTATGGACACTGGAATATCCCCGCATTATTGATGAGCACATCCAGCCTCGGCTCTTCCTTTAAATAGCAAAAATAATCAGATTTATAAAGACAACAACCTGTTAATTGTATTCATTGACCTTTATTAGAAAAATGGTTCATCCTCTAAAATGGGATTTTTAAGATTATTATCTTTAAATCTTTAAAGAGTGTGTTTTGGTAGTTGTCAGGAAAAGGAATATCAAATCACATGGGATGTGGGGGGGAGGGCCTGTGTTACTCTGAGAACAGATAAAATAAACATTTTTTAAGCATAGCATTTTTTAAAACGGAAATCACTGAAGTTATTCTTAGAATAGCAGTTTCTTTCCACATCAATAAAAAAATTAGGATGTCACATTTGAAACAAGCTGACTGGATAGCATTTAGAAGCCTAAAGTACACTGTCTAGCACAATAGGCTCCATGACTGGAACAAACTAAAAGATAATCTAGGTCTTTGAGGTAGGGGGGACTTGGATTTAAAACATTTTGAGGGTGTTTAACTCCCCCATCTGATTACAGAAAAATTATCTTTACAATGAATTTTTAAAACATTGCTATTAAATGATTTCAAACAATGATACCAATTTAAAAATCTGACTCAACTATGTTGGATGAAGGTATTATGTTGTGCCAATGAACAATAATCAGAAAGTAAAACAGGTAACAGAGAGCTAAGGTCCAAATCCATATGTTCTGAACCCTTTGTAGTCTGGATTACAATAGGATAAGGACTTTCAAATGTGCTTCCACTATGAAAAATTATTTCAATCATGTGAAAGTGTTCTAACCTGAATGCTCAGTTTATAAGCAAAGAATTCCTTCCATTTTTCTACCTGTCCTGCATCTTTAACACAGGATCTGGAAATCAAGCTGAACTCTTTTGTTCCTTACCAACCACCAGTAAGAAGTTTTCTGCAGGCCAGATTCTATCCTTATTTATACCTTTGAAATGTAAGAGTCCTCACATTCTGTCAGTGGCACAAGAAGAAAAAAGCAGAATCTGATCCTGCATTTGGAATTTAGTAAATAATTAAATCTAGCTGAGGCTTGATCCTACAAGACATTAAGTCCCCTTAGCTTCAACTGAAATCAGTAGCAGTTGAGGATGCTCAACTAACAAGAGCAGAATTGGGTTCCTCATGTAGGAGGCAGAAAGAAGCCAACAGTCTCCCCCATAGCTTTATAGTGAAATTTATCATTGAAGCAAGCATATTACTTTGCAAACACAATGCAGAGATTCTCTTTGTACAGTAAGATTAAAAAGCAAAAAATAAAATTTCAAGTTAGAATTCTAGTATCTGAACACCCATAATGAAAGTTAGGTTGTGGGAGTGCCAGCTGTGCATCATCCTATTAATCTATGAACCTCCTTTATCTTATAGACAGTTTCAACAAGGAGTCAAATTCAGAAAAGGAGCGGAATAATATAAGTGCATACATACTACAGTCCTTTAGAAGTATTTCTAAAACTAGTCATTTCAATCATTTTAGCCATTTTGAAAATATTCTAAAATGGACGATACCATTAGAAATAAAAGTGGTACTCCTCAGTGCTTCTTAGGGCTCTAAGTCGAGGTAGCACATCCACATTAAGAGGCCTGCCTTGGATTAATTTCGAGGCTTCCCCATAGTGGAGACGTGCTATTTCAAAACCGTTTATTTCAAAATAATTTCCTAGTGTAGACATGCACTGAGAGGTCTACTATTGCAGACTTTTTGACCATTCCTTCTCATTCGGTATTTCTTTCGCTGTTAAATTCAGTTTGACAACTGTTTCAGCATTGTACTTAGTTACCCAAGTGTGTGGTGATCCTACTGATTTTCAAGGAACATTTAGCCTTTCTGCCATGATTTCTTCCATGGAATCTTGGATTAGTGTTCAGACTTAAAATAGTGCTATGCTTTTCTGTCTAGACACATTGGTGAGACATCTTTAAAATACCCCATAAACAGATTTATAACTGTCCTTTAAGTATATAGTTACAACACAGTGAAATGTTCACAAAAAATATTCCAATCCAGCTTTTCATTTAAAGTAAAAAAACAAGTTAATCAGTGTCCTATGGCTCAGAAACTGACTAAGTAGTGGATTTTTGCATCAAAATTATTCAGTTTGAGGGGACCCAGGAGAAATTCGATAATTTTGACTGGATTTTCTTTATTGTTCTTCAAGTTAGAAAGTAGTAAGAATTATCACATCTTGAAGTGAATCTGGCATGTCATGTTGACATTCATGCTTAGATCCCATCTTTATTTAAGCCAAGATTATTCATTTTTTGTCCCTATTAACAAGTATCAAGAAGAGAAGGAGGTTGTTAAGCTTCCCAGTTCTCCAGCATCAGAGAAGCCATCCCGCACTCCTAAGATTGGATAGTAAAATCCTAAAAGCGACAACTGGGACCTGATTCGTTTCCTTCTAGTTTTCTTGCTTACATGTATGTTAAGCCTCACTTCCAAGTGCATGGACATGCCCTGTGAATTGTGCCCAGAGATCTAGTAGCCAAAAAGCCCAAAACAACTCTTTGTAGCCAGACATGAACCCCATCTTGTTCCCCCCCCCAGAGAGCAAGAGAAAG
>CM057847.1:165040872-165056829 GCA_030068395.1 Apalone spinifera
GGCTGCCCGGCCAATTGGCCATGGCGCTTAGCCAGGGTGCGCCAAGCTCCACGTGCAGGTGCAGAGGAGAAGCCACTGGTCAGCTGAAGCGCGGGGCAGCCTCTTTCAGCTGAAAGCCACAGTCAGCTGGCTGGGGTGTTTCAGCCCTCCCGACCTCCCAGCTCCCAACATTCCTAGCAGCTACTCACCTGTGTTGTTGTTCAGTGAGTAGCTGCTCCTCAAATAAGGAAATCTAATGTAAATGTACTGCGCAGGCATGCAGTTCGGAGAGGGCTCAAGAGCTACTCTTAGGGCCCCTGAGAGCTACTGGTAGATCGCGATCTACTGGTTGGTGACCACGGCATTAAGGGTTGTTTCAAAGTCAAGAGGATAACGATCAGTTGTCTATGTCCACAGAAGGGAGGACAAAAAATAATGTGTTTAATCAGTTAGGGAGATTTACGTTAGATAAAATGAAAAACTTTCTAACTAAAATGATGGTTAAGCATTGGAAGATTCTTCTAAAGGAAGCTGTGGAATCCCCATCACTGGAAGTTTTCAAGAATAGGTTATACTAATTTGATCAGGAATGGTTTAGCAAAGGGGCTGGACTAAGTGATCTCATGAGATTATTTCTAATCCAGGGGTGGGCAATAATTTTTGATGGGGGGCTACTCCCAAGATTTTGGAAAGTGGTTGAGGGCCGCACTCTTCCATGGTATTAATGGAGGAGGTGTGGGGTCTGGGATGGAGGTTGGGTGCAGAAGGGAGCGTGGAGTAAAGGATTGGGGTGCGGGAGGGAGAATGGTGTCTGGAAGGGAGTTTGGGTGAAGGGAATAGTTGTGACCTAGGGCAGGGAACTGTAGTGCAGGGTTTTGGGATGTGACCTAAGGTAGGAGGGGATTGTGATCTCAGGCAGGAGATTGGGATGCCAGATCTGGGAAGGGGTATGGGTTCATGGAGAGTAGTGGGGCAGGAGTATGGGGCAGAGGAAGGGAGGAGCTGAGGTGCCAGAGGCAGGTTCTCGTCAGGAAACTTACCAGCCTGCCTGCTTGCCTGCAGAGCTAACGGCTTGCAGAGCTTAAAATGTTTCTACCTGCTTGGCTATGTGCTTGAGTGAGTGAGCAGTAAGGTTGTGCTTTGTGGCTGTCAGTTATTCAAACAGGCAGCTACCATTGGCCAGGGGCTGTCCAGAAACTGGCCAACGGGATTGTGCTGGGGGTGGGAGCAGCATCTGAATCGTCCCCCCCCCTTCCCTCCCAACTCAAAGAGAAAGCACCCCACAGCTGCGTTTCTGAGCTGCGTGCAGGGCTGCGGGGCAAGCAGGGGAGCCTGCTTGGGGTTCCCCACTGCCTTGGCGGTCTAATTTCAGTGGCTTGGCAGGCAGGATCCAGCCCGTGGGCCGTATTTTGCCCAGGCCTGTTCTAGCCCTACACAGCACTGTTATGTGAAGCCATACTCAATGTTTATGCAGATTGGAGCTACTGAATGATATTGCTTAATAAATTCATTGCAAAACTGATGGCTAAATGCACTTTTTACATTTTTTATTAATACTGATTATGGGTGAATTTAATACATAGAACTAATAGAGAAAAGATCACAAATGCACTTATGGACATGGATTCAGCTATGTATAGGCTGATCTTAGATACTGAAAGCTTCTAGCCAGGTTTCCTTCCTTATTTTTATGCAGAAGTCCTTCTCTTTTTTTTAGGTTTCCCAATGCAAACCCTGGGCCAATCTAGAGACAAAAGAATGAAGTTAGTCTTATGAAAGCAAAAATGGGAGAACATACAACATAGCGAACCTATAAGTGGCTTGATTGCAAATCAATTTTCTGTTGAAATATTTCTCAAAAGAACTAACAATATTTAATGTCAGGTTACTTTGAACTATCCACCCAATGAAAAATAAATTAAATTGGGTTACAAATGCTATCTAGGGCCTAAGGATCCCTTCAAAACATGAAAGATTTAAAAGACACAAGAAAAAAACCTTCCATCTCGTAGTATAAAACTTCAGGAGAGGGATGTATATCTATATTGATTGCTGATTTAATCTAATACATAATAAAGATCTTGCTATTATCTAAGTAGGTTCCTGTTTTTCATAACACTTATCTCAAGGGAGTACAAAAACCTAGGGCCTTGTTCTACCTGACTTTATTGGGGTTCTAGGTGGTATAAGTCAATGGGTACAGCTTGGTCCCTGGAGATTAATTTATTACTTTCTCCAGGATCTAGCAGCGATTGGAAAAGATATTACTAAGTCCACGCAGCTGAATCCTCTCTCTCAAAACATTGCCTCCTGTCTCCTCAGACAAAGTTCCCACAGCCAAGATTTTGCAAAGGTGGCAGTGATTTTGGATGCCCAACTTGGGGCTCCTTAAAGAGATCTGATTCTATAAAGGGCTGATTATCCACTCATTAAAAATCAAAGCTGCTCAAGTTGAGCACCGAAAAAAAAAATCAGTAGTCTACTTGGAAAGAAAATGTTGGCCTAGGTTTTTGCTCAGGACAAACCTATTTCCCTGTCAAATTAGAAAATAGCATAACTGATGACAATTCAGCTACTAAAAGATAAGCATGATCAATCAGGATCACAAAGCATGTTAAATACTTATAACAACTGGGTAGTGTAATAACCAAAACCAAGCCAAACAAACCTCAAACACAATGATACTCAAATGGAAAGTGGTAGAAGTGTGAAGTATCTCAAAATGTTTTACAAACATTTACCCTTATCAAAACCACAATATCCCTGCAACAAAGGTAGATGAAGTCAAACCTGTACATTCTGGGCCATCGTTCATGGGCTCAATTCAGTGAAGTGTCAAGCACCCTTATTTCCAATAGTAGTAGCTGCTAGGGATGCTAAATATCGGTTAATTGAAAAGTCAGGTATTTGCAGGTGTGGATATGGATAGCCGCAACTCATTTTTGCAGATATGGATGCAGATGCAAATTTTGTATCTAGAACCCTGCAAATTTGCATCGATCCACTTTTTATCCATGGGTATCCACAGACGTCAATGCGGATATCCACAGATCATTTTTGCAGATGTGGATACAAATTTTGTATCCTCACAGAGCTCTATGGATCATTTATGTAGTTTGCGTTGAGAAACTTTATAAACATGTGAAAAAGAACCTCCTTTGGAAAGATGAAATGGGATTTGTGCTAACTTTATCTCAGCCAGAATGTGTTCTTGAGTACCCTACATTACTTACATCTTGCAACATGTAGCTGACAAATCTGAAAGTAAATCTGCATAACTAAATCATCAAAGAACAGAACCTTCTGTATCAATTTAAAGTCTGACTACTATGATGAACAAACTCATGATTAGTTAAGGGCTGATGGTTCTGGAGAAAAAAGTCCTCTATCTTCACATCAGCACAGACTGAAGCAATGCAAGAATGCTAACTATCATCTGGCCAACAGGCTTCATGTTCTTGATGGACTGTTGGTTGGATGGGAAGGTGTGTGTTGTGGATAATACCCTTTTCTATACCCACTCCTTCTCTGGTCCTCTGCTGAGCTTATCTGCAATGATGCAAATGAACACTAATGTAGTGTTGAAGTAGACATTGATTGACCAGAAACTAAACTGAAGTCACCAAACTCATTTCACATAGGCCTCAGAAAAGCTATAACTTCTGAATGGTCCTTATTGAGGAACCCCTCCCCATCACCCGCAACACAGAAAAATGACAATGTTCTGCAAAGTCAACTTTATTCAAGTAAGAAAAATAGTTTAGAAAAATAAAGGGTTCCTGTAAACACAAGGCCACACAGACTAATATTTTCCACTGGAATTACAAATCACCCATACAAATCAAAGATTCCTGACAAAATCACTGATAACATATTCAACAAACTGACTGTGAGCAGATAAACATGCTCACACTGTGGTTTTGGTCTTTTAAAAAATAACCTGTAAGTATTCTTTATGTAGCATGATTCATGTTATAAATAGCCCATTTACAACCCTTTCAGAGAAGTCGCACACTTATATATATTATATATAGTTTAAACTATAAAAACAATATAAGACTTTTCCTAATATTAAAAATCCATAGTGCTAGTCCCAGCTAACCAAACCAAACCAAACCAAAAATGTTCAAGAATAGGAGTATAAAACTATTTAAACATGCCTATATTAAAAATATTTCCTTTCGAAATTTATTTAGCCACTGAAGTAAAATCCTTAAAGATACTCCTTATAATATACAAATGTAGCGTTTTCAGACTTAACTGATGTGTCAAAGGCTCTCTAAGTTAAAGGGAAGCTATTTTTTAACCGTGTCATCTTTAGGTTTGGATTTGTAGTACTTCTGACCAATGCCATAAGGTACATGTGCTGCTACTGTACCCAATTGTTGTGCTCCTTCAATGTGAAACATCTGATCATCAAAGAAAATATGAGGCCGGATTTTCACCAAAATTGGTCCTTTCGGAGCTCCTGCAAGGAAAAGTGCTTCATCAATCTCCAAACCCCAGCTACGAAGAGTCTTCAGCACTCTGGCTCCGGAACTTGCTGCGCTTCTAGCTGTGACGAGGTAGGTCCTTATAGGACAATCTAATCGTTCATCTTTCGCATAAAATTTCTTCTGCAGCTTGCCTAAGTCTTCCAGAAAACCTTTCAAAGGACCCTAGGCATGAAATACCAGAAACATGTTTAATGTTTTGCACTTTTCCCACAAGCATCTTTGTACAGGTTGAAGGTCTCTTAACCGGGACTTTCTGGTCTGGCAACATCCATGGTCCAGCACAGATGTTGCAGGACCAGAGAGTCCCAGTGGAGGGCCAGTGCCATGGATCCCTGCAGGACTAGCAGGGCAATGGGCTACCCACAGCAAGCTGATGGCGAGGATGTCCAGGGCATGGCAGCAGGTCTGCCCAGCGGGGTTGGGAGACGTGTATGGCTGCCCTACAGGACCCAGAGCCCCAGCACGGCACGTGCAGCTGCCTTACGGTTATTGGAATGGCTGCTCAGCAGAGTGGGCAGAGTAGCAGGGCCAGTAGGAGGTGATGAGCCGGCCGGGAGGCCAGAGGGCTGGCGGGGGAAGCGGTGGGGGTGAGGCGGCAGCAGGGGATCCAGAAATGACCTCCCCTGCTCTGGCAAAATCCCTCATCCGGGACCGGTCAGGTCTCGAAGGTGCTGGAACAGGGAGGTCCAATCTGTACTTTCTTCCATGCATGATTCATAAGGCTACTACCTGCTCCTCTTTGGAATCCTCTCTCAACACAATGCCTACAAATCAAACCAACTAGCAAATGACAGCTTGGCTGTGGGGCAGCTGTTGAATACAGATATCTATCTGCATAATATAATTCCCTACACCACAAAGTTATTTGTATATAATAATTTTGATATAATTCAGTGCATCCCTCTTAAACTCTTTGCATGTTGCTCGTCTTATTAGATTGCATGATCTTTATGGCAGGGATTGTGCAAATCTGTCTATAGTGCATAGTTTAGGGGATCCTGACAGTGACTGGGTATGGGGAGTAGTGTTCCCTGTAAGATGGGCGCTGGGTCAGCCACCCAAAAATGATTCAAATGCTGCCCCGCTGTTTAGCAGAGTGCCGTTAGAAGAATATGTTTCTACTGGTAGTGTGCCTTCAGTGCACATAACAAAAATTATTCTGCACATGGATGGAAAAAATTAGAGGGAACATTGATGGGGAGCCCTAATACACAATTATAATTTCTGTCCAGGGTTCATCAAATAAAAAACATACCTTTTACTTTTTTTCTAATGAAACTTAATTATATTCTCATACTGATTTTTTTACACTTGTGTAAGTATATTGACTTCTGTGGAGTTTCTTCAAATTTACATCAGTTTAAGTGACAGAGGATGAGGCCCAGAATTTTAAACTAATACTATTTTCAGTCAAACTCTAAGGCTACATTAGGAAACTATTTTGAAAGTACTAAATTTGACTTAAGAACTCTGGATTTAACAAATTCAAACTAGTGTGTCCTCACTATGGGGAAACATCAAAATTAGTCTGAGGCAGGCTTGGTTAATGTGGAAGCACTCTGGGGAGCTGCAGGAGGCCTCCCGGAGGCCAATAAGTTTGAATTAGCAGCGCTGGAGCATCCACCAGAGATGGCCTAGGCTTATCAGTTAAACTTGTTGACTACGAGTATTTCTTGTTGACTACATG
The DNA here is from genome assembly GCA_030068395.1 of Apalone spinifera. Classification (NCBI taxonomy): domain Eukaryota; kingdom Metazoa; phylum Chordata; order Testudines; family Trionychidae; genus Apalone; species Apalone spinifera. The sequence continues at coordinate 165,047,035 of CM057847.1, forward strand.
CATTTCCCCCCCCCCCCCCCCCCGGTGCATATCAGAGGCAGCAGGTGGGGAAGTGGGGGGACCAGGACCCAGTGCTTAAAAGCCAGTTCCCCCCAGTTCTGGCTTCGTGGTGACACCTGCCCCCGCCACATGCTGCTACCTCTATGGCGGGTAGGGGGGCAGGGGAAGCTGCAACAGAGGCAGCAGCGTGTGGCGGCAGGCAAACGGTCTGCATGGGGAGCTGTTTTTTAAATTGTCCCCTTGTGACCGGCTCCCACCTGGCACCCCATGCTGCTGCACCTAATAGAGAGGCAGCAGCACACAGTGGCAGGGGGCTCCCTGGGAGTGGGGCCAGAGCATACTGACTGCCAGCCCCGCCTCCGTGGACTACTGAACTGTCACGTAACTGCAAGATTTCATGCAGTTACACCACTATTCAATTACCCGATATCCAACATCCCTATCGACCACACTAGCATTATTTTGAAATTACTGTTTCGGAGTCAGTAATATTCCTTGTGAAAAGTAGGTATACAGAGTTTGAATTCCACAGTCCATTACTTTAAAATAATGGGCTTGGTAGTGTGGATGCACCACTTATAAATTCAAACTGGGTGGGGGAGGGTATTTTGGAATAAGGTCCTAGTGTAGACCAGGGTTGATATACTAAGTACCCACAATTTCCATTGCTTTCAGTGATCAGACCCTTATTCTAATTTATGCCAGTGTAAATGAAAGTAAAGCTGGTTAAGTTGATTCTAATGTATTTGCATTCTTAAAGAGACATCATAATTCTGCTTGAAAATGAGCAGAAACAAATATTACATTTGAACCATTCTGGCATGTTAAACAAATTCCATCACATTATTAATATGTTATTGGGATGTATACATTAGCTGTTCCACATGTTAATAAAATGTGCAACGAAGAATGAATGGATATTACATTTCAAATCTAGGCATATGAATTCTGTTACATGCACAGAAGGCAACAAAGAATCACAAATATTGACCAAATGTTTCAGAGTACTATGTTTGGAGGCAGGACTGATTGCTGTAAATGGATAGAGGCTACCATGCTCACCTCAGCTAGGACCACACCCAAAATCCATTGAAATCAATACCAGTCTTTTTGATAAATTCAGTATGCTCTGGATCAGGCCATTAGGGATGATGAAATGAAAATACCTCTAGAGGTAGCTACAGGAACCTCATGTACTTTCTCATGCGGTATTTCTAATAAAATGGGAATCCTATGTAAGGACTGAAGGATCAGGCCCTTAAATATCAAACATGCAATCTAAAGACTGTCTTAAAATGTTATTTGAATCAAAAATAAAACACCCATGAAGTACAAGACATGTTAATCTATAAACTTACGAGAAAAATAATGTACACGTATCGAAAGCAAAATCAAGGCTCACCATTAACTATAATCTTAGCAATACAAAAGCAAAAGTTGTCTTAATAGTTCAAGAAGCAGATACCTGTGCAAGGGGCTTGTTCTCATTCATCTGTTCATGTTCAAAAAATCTATCCAATCCATGCTCTTTGACTATCTGCTCTGACTCATCAGAAAAGAGAACAGCATCCCCATCAAACGCCACCCTCAGCTGCTTATCAGAGTAAGGTACATCTTTATTTGCAGTGAACATTGTAGCAGATGCAATGCCTGAAAATACACCAAGTTCAGTTAGCAGTTTCCAGTGGACTCAAAATTATTATTTGTTATTGCAGTGGCATAGACACAGAATGGGTACAAAACTTCACTGCCCAGAGTCACAGTCTAATTCCAGATATATTTACATTCAGGAGTAACTGTGTATATGCAAGCAGTCTCACTGATGTAAGTGAGATTATTCTCATGCATAGTCTAATATATAAAGGAGAATGTTTGTAAGTTTGTATGCTAATAACTTGGATACTATAAGAGCTACTGCAACCAAATTTTGCATGGGATAACCTTTCATACAGGAGAAGGTTTTAAGATAGTTTTGGACCTGACTGGGCCCGAGCTCAAGCTGTAAAAATAAAAAAGTAACCTGTCGCGCTGCACTGCAGGGGCCACCCTGCCCATCCTAGGTCCTGTGTCCACTGCCTGCGGCCCCCAGCACAATGGCTCAGGCACCTGCCCTGCCCCCCGCAGCACCTGCAGCCCCGGGCACGAGCTGGGGTGCCCCTCCCGCATGTAACCTCCTCTCCACCCAGGGCTGCATCCCCCCGCTCCGGGGGTGACGTGGACCTATATTTTAATCCCTATAGAAATCAGTGCAACTTTTCTACCACTCAAAAAAAGATAATGAATTTCTGTTTTTCTACATTTTGTTCCTCCGGTTTCCCAAGCAACGCCAGGTAACTCCAGCTAGTTACTTTATAAGTGCTTGAAGGATTGTACCCTAAGACACATGGAAGATAAGAAATTTGAGGACAATATTTACTCAAGATTTGTTTTTATTTTAAGTGGTCTCTTTCTAATGTTGTGGTGCAGGTGGCACTGGATGTTAGGTAATTTTTGGCATCAGAGAACGGGGTGACATCAGAGGAATTTGGATGAGAACGAAAGACTGGCACACTGGAGGTGGTCATTCCAGGGAGAGGAGCAGGATGGATGAACATATGAAACTGGGAGCAAGACATAAAAAAAGGGGTTGGCTAGGCTGGCATTACTGCCACAATGCTGGGGTCAAAGAGGGGAGTTATAAGAAACAAGATCAAAGAAGAAGGATAATAATTAAATAAAATCAGTGACAAGTTGCTATTACATACATATATTGCCCTCAATATTTATTGAAATATTTCCATCTCCTGTGAAAAAGATACATATAATTATGAGTTCATGTGTTAATAGGCTTGAGTGAGCAATAAACCAAGGTAAGAGTCAATCCAAACCTGCTTCTATAGCTTCCTGGACTTTTTCAGAGTCGGCAGAAAGGTATAAGTTGGTAAGATATGCTGTTAGGTAACCAATAGGGCTTTCTCCACCAGTCATACAGAAGCGTTCAATCGATAAACCTAAAAACAGGCATGAAAATCTCAGATTCAGAGGAAATAAACAGTGTGAGACAAGGTGCAACCCTTGTGCTTTTATTCTAACAGACAAAATGCAGTTATTAGCTAAACAGAGAGAAATTTCTTAAATGTTAATACCTGTCTTTGATGTACCTTTGTCCCAATTTCTTACCGAGCAACAGCTACTTTGCCCCCTTCCTCTGAAACATGGGATCATCTGGAGTTGGGATACCAGCTTAGATGTACTCATGGTCTACTTTGGTATGACAATTCTTGTAGTTACATGTTGGTAAGACTGAAACTTAACAATGTGAATCCTGAGATGGGCATAGTGGCCAGATCTTCAACTAAGGACTTCCTTATTGTCTTTCTGAACACTTCCAGTTTTACAAAGTAACTATTCAGAACCAATGGAGTGACACCAATTTGCACCAGCTGAGGAACTGGCATTGTAGTCATATAAGAGGAATCTTATTTTTCAATTAACATTACATTTTAAAGCAGTTTTCCATCTTCAGTAGTAGTATGACTTTTAACAACAATTTTAAGAGATTTAACTGGCCACAATGTTTGATCGTTCTTTATCTCCCACTAACCCCCTCTTCCCCGTCCCTCTGAGACGGGTCTGTGATTGCAAGTGTAGACATAAAAAATACGAAATAAAGAAACATTCAAGGACTTTGTCTTAGAAACTGAGATTCAGACTTGACAAGTTAAGTCTAGCGCTTTGGGCCAAATCATGTTTAACACATTCTCACTTGTTCTGACACACACAAATAAACATCATTCACCTAGCATTGGGTATCTGTATCGAAGAAACTACCCATTCCAGGGTCAGAGCAGGCAAACTGAACATGCTTTAGTTTATAGAATGCTCTACAAAGTGTTATTTATTTTACTTACCATAGTGATTGATGCTGTTTATGAGTCTCACTCCCACTTGGGCATGGTTATTAGTCATCAGAACAATATCAAATAGCTCTTCATCCTTAGGGTACAGTTCACGAAGCCGGGCATTGACCTGTTCCAGTGCCTGCAGGTTAGAAACATTTAAGTGCATAAACATATGCATTCTCTCAGTCACAGTAATTTTGGTTATACATATGGGTCCTGGCTTGAAGAAGAATGTGAAAAGCAGTTTGGCAGTTTAAACCTGCCAAACTTGTTTTATTCATTTCTCTTCTTCACCTCCCAGGAACAATCTTCTGGGACTTGTTATGACATTGAGTATAATGAGGTTTCTTTTACTTGGGATACACATCATCAACTAGAATAAATGTGTAAAGGTTCTGTACACCACCAAAGGTCTTCTTTTAGTTTCCAGATGAATTGAGGAATCTAATATTTCTAGATTCTGAAAGCTGACGTACATTTGTTTTAGTGTGATCGGTCTTTGACTGGAGTTTATCCTGATTTAGGACAGTGGGATTTCTCCAGGGACCAGCTATTTGTAGATGGTACCTGCTGGTACCCATTGGTAATTGTTTATGAAATTTTATTAATGGATACAGGTAACAAGAGATATATTTTAAAACTCAACATCTATATTGCTCCTGCAACATTCACAAACAAGTATAAAATGCCTTTTTGGTGTGATTACTTGCTTTGTATGCACAAATGCAGCTTTGGTGTGAGCAAGATGAATGCAAGCACCTTTTAGGAAGGCAGGTCTGATAATTTGTCCCTAAACAATGAGCATTAAATCCTGCCCTATCCTATACCTATTTCCCTTGAAGGTTTCTAACCCAAGTAGTGAGCTGAACAAATCCTGATTACCCTAAGGCAGAGGTACTCAAACTATGGGACCTGCCCCCCAAGGGAGGCGTGGGAATGTGTCAAAGGAGATGAGAGTTGTGGAGCTGTGATTTTTTTTTAAGATATCTGTCATCCCAGGGTGGATGGAACTGCCACTCAGTGTTTCATCTCCTTCCCCTCAATCCCCACTGGGAAGCAACCTGGGCTCAGGCTTTCCTTCCCTGTCCCCTAATCCCCTGCCTGAAGATGCCAGGGCACCAATTGTCAGCCCTGGGGAGGCTGCCGCAGCACAGAAAAGTGACAAGGGGATGGCCAGTCTTCTGTGAAAATTGGTATTGATACTTCTGTTGGCTTAGCAATGCCTTCAGAGCTGGGTGGTGGCATATGCTCTTCAGGGGTGGGAGCATAAATAACTACAAACACAAAGAAGAGGGGCCTGATCAAATATGTTTGAGAACCACTGACCGAGGGTAACTGTAAAAATAAAAGAACTAGATACTGTTTTTTTTAAAGAACGGGTGCTTAACTATGCACTTCTTAACCTACCTTTAGACACTTTCGTTTTGAAATTCTTGGCCCTGTTATATGGATTATTCTTAAGAAAGCTTTAAGTGACAGCTATCTACAGACCTACAGAGAGATCCTGTTCACAGAGAGAGAGGATAAGGCCTATGTCCCCTTTCCATTCTTGTGTTCACAGACCTGCAGTGTTACAGAACATTGACTATTTATTGAAGTGATGGGGTGGAAGAGGCAATATCTTTTACTGGACCATTTTCTGTTGGTAAGAGAGATAAGTATCGCTCTGTGGGACAATTTTCACAAAGCAATTACTCTGACCTATGAGTCCTTGTCTTCAAAGGAAACATGCACAACATTTTTAAAAGACAATCCTGGAAGCTGAAATTCATAATTAAACACTAAAAATCATGGTCTTAATAAAGACACTTTTATGGCTTCTTATAACAATCTGTTACCCACTAACCTCCATTTGTGCCCTACAATTTAGGGGTATTAACCTCATCTTGAATGTTGCTTTACAGTATGTGCTATTTATGCTGAATTATCTGTTTGATCTTTGTATTTAGCTAGTCATTCTCTGTGCCTTTTTCAGACTTGAAGAAGAGCTCTGTGTAGCTCAAAAGCTTGTTTCTCTCACTAACAGAAGTTGGTCCAATAAAATATATTATTGAACCCACTGGTTTCTCTAATATCCTGGGACCAACATGGCTACAACAACACTGTATATTGACTGAAGTATCAGATAAGGGTGAATGTTAGCATACTGGCATATTATGATGCTTCATCATGTTTTTATGTTTGTCATTATCTGGAACACATTCCCAAGCAGCTTGTGGATGCAGTGAGGTATAAAATTACATATATGTCAGTGACTACACTGATCACGCTTATTATTACTGCAACTTTCTTGAAATTTATTTCACCTAGAAAAGTGACTTTTCTGGACTTGAAAACTTAAACTGATTTTTTAGTGAGAAACTCAAGGTTTTAGGCTCCAAAAGTCAGCAAACCTTGACTTTTGTTTGACATTAATCTCTTTGGGAAAAGCTGTTTTGTACAGTGCCTACCACAATTGGGTTTTGGTGTGACTAGGTCTCCTAGGTGCTATGGTAATATAAACAACAAATTAAAATAACCATATATTAAAACTTTCACTTAAAGGATTTTGTAGAAAGATACCATTTCAGAGCTGATCATTTCTGCATCTAAGTAGAAAATAATCCCCCATTAGACTTGAAATGTAGTGATCTATGTGTTTTGCAGGCGGTCAGAATAGATGATTCAATGGCCTTTTTTTGGCCTCAGGGATTGAAAGCAGGAGTAAAACAATTACATATCACCTAACCAAATATGCGGATAGTATGTTATGTATTTTTAAAAAATATTGTGAGCACATTCCAATCCATTTGTCCTCTGTCTGCCTCATTTACTAGGTTAACCTTAACATTTAACCATTTAACTAAACAGGATTTTACAACCTTACCCATTATACCCATAATTTGGTTAAAAGTGTTAAAAAAAATGTTTAGTTACACATAGCCTTTCTGAGGCTATTCTTAGAAACAGTGGGTTTATTTTAAATCCACATGGAAGTACTATGTCATAGATTTTTTTCTCCCAGCTGCTCTATTCAATTACCGACAATCCAGTAGATCTTCTCAAAAAACTGCTTTGGTGATGCCTGTTTGTGACAATTCCCTGAAGAAGTTTAATGAATGCTTTGGAACAGATTCTCTATAACACTCAAGCAACCCTGCTGAAGTCTTTATTTATAAGATACGTGTAAATAACCAAAGATGAAAGACTATTTTAAATATAGTTTACCCTACATCATGAAGGACTGTTTACGTTTGCGGTATCTCTTAGCTCACACAATGAAAACAAAATAGTCAGTTTCACTCCTGCATAGAGGCCCCTGAATCAGAGTCAATGTCTTAGCCTGGTTCTCCTTGCACCAGCAATGTTTGAAACCAGCCAAAATATTTTAAATAATGCAAGAAATTCTATGAATATTGAACTCTCATCTTTAGTTAAGCAAATTCTAATTGAAGTGAGTAAATAGAGTAAAAACGGAGTTGTTCTCTTGTCCCACAATAATTGTATCTTTTGAGAATTTGACAACTTGTATAGCAGCGATGGGCAACCAAGACTAGTGAGTGGGCTGCATGAGTGTCCCTTGTTCCAATCAGTGGGCCTCAGTGGTGGGCAATCTGCAACCCACTGGGATTCCACCTGCAGTCTGAGCCCCTTCTCCCGTTCCCCTCTCATGCACAGGGGAAATGGAGCCCTCCACTTGCTATTCCCCTGCCTCCCTCCCAGCACTTTTGGAACACATGAATCTGCTGATTTGTGCTCACACTCTGTCAGTGCTCCTCCTCCTCCCTCCCACAGCTTGAATAGCAATGATGGGGGCAGAAGGGACCGGGGCCTACCTCTGACAAGCCCACCAATTCAGCTGGACTTGGAGAGGGCAATGGATGCTCTGCCAGGGGTTCCCCAGTGCCCACATACACACCCAGGAAGAGACACCACTTTCCAGTGTGAATGTCTTCCAGCAATCATCCCGGTCATGCTGCCCCATGCCCCTGGACACAGAAAACCTACGTTTTTTGATAATAGCCATCCCTAGGCAGGCTAGCCACCCGTCCACCCTTCTACAGCTTATCGGGTGTTCTGCTGTTGTGCCACTTCTGTCCCTCCCCCTCTGGTCAGGCCAGGAGTGTGTACACCCAGCATATGGCAGCTTGCTGGTCTGGGCAGGGCTAGCGCTGGGGGCAGGGCTAACACTGGGGCCAGAGCTTATCTGGGGCTAAGGGTTACACCTGGACCCTAAGTGGGTGGCCTGGGAACTACCCAGCCCCACATTCAGCTACGCCCCTGGTTTGGGGCCTAAATTATCTAACAATGCCTTTTAAAAAAAGGAACTTTCTGTCTGCACTGTGATTCTGCTACGCAATCATTCTATCCTAACCACACCTTCTGCATGAAGCCATTCTTTATCTTTAGATTGCCAAGAGCTAGTAACTTCCTCCAAATAAGACGTGCCAGTTCTTCAGAGAACACTATATGACCTTACACATGCTTTTATCTTTACGGATTCAAGGAGGGGAGGAGAGCAAAATGATTCCAATTTATTTCAGTCCGGAGATAAAGAGCCAAGCTGAGACTATTCAAGCAACTCAAATGGGCACTAGGCCTGAAATAATTTTCCAGAATCCTCACTGTGTTCAGTAGGAGACTCCTCCTCTTCCCCAAATTTGGGTTTGAGCTCTCAGCATCCTCCCTGGTTCTGTGACATCCTGTTCCCTCCCACCATATAAGCCTAACAGCCATGTTTAGTGTATTTTTGCCTGAGTAAAGGCTAATGGCTACATGATTGTGCAAACGGATGTATTTACCAAGCACTCTGGCTCCAGGGAGGGGTGTAGGCAGGCAGGAAACCGTGCAAGACTGTTTATGAAACAGAAGGTTCCTGAACTTTGAAATGGAGTGTCTTACCTTGACAAAGTAGAAAGCTGGCCCGGGGCTCAGGGGGAGGTTCTCGTTTTCCTGCTGGTACTTCACATAGGTTTCCACTCCTTCCTCTTCATAGATTTTCCTGTCTTTGACCATATCAAAGAGAGCCCGGGAGGAGACTGCCACAGTGATGGCATTTTGGGGTTTAGGCTGTAGACAATCAAAGGATGAGCAGGCAGGCAAGAGATGAAGGAGAGAGAGAGGGAGGGAGGGAGAGATGACACACAAGGAAAGGGGGACAGAGGATGGGGTACCCCCAGAGAGGCCAGGTATTGAGGGTGGGTAGGGAAAAGGCTGGCACCCAGGGAGGAGAGGACAGTGTGGTGGTTGGATGAGGGTGAGGGTGGTACCCAGTGACCGGGGGGATGCACGGGGAAGCCAGGCACGGGGGTGGATAAGGAAAGAGAGGATCGGCGGGGGGAGGAAGAAGGCAGGACACAAACACAGCTATTTACTGAGCCCCGCAGAGCGCGTCCCGCCCGCCTTTCCCGGGCTGCCGCCGGCTGCACTCACCGGCCGGGGGCGCTTGGTGGAGACCAGGTTGTCGTAGAAAGCCTTGGCCGCTTCCCAGTCCTTCTCGGCGGAGGCCGCCGCCTCCTGCTGCTGCGCCGGGGTGAGCTGGGTGTTGTCGGAGCTCGAGCTGCTCCGCCGCCTTTCCGAGCTGCTGGAGCTCATGGTGGCGGGTGGCGGCGGCTGCCGGTGCCCGCTGCTGCTGCCGGGCGGCGCGGGGGGGGAGGAGGAGGATCTCTGCAGCGACAGGGACGCGGCAGCAGCGGGGTCAGCGCGGCGCTCTCCAGTGGCCTCCGGGCATCCCCGCCCCGCTGCTGCCGCCGTGCTGGGGAAGTGGGGCCGGGCCCTGCCCTGCCACGAGCTCGCTATGCCGCGCCCAGCTACCCACGGCCCTTCCGCCTGCCGCCAGCGCCGGGCCTGCTCCCCGCCAGCTCCTCACCCCGGCCAGGCCCCGGCAGATACACCCAGCATGGGGGGACCAGGTGTCAGAGCTATACTGCACCCC
>CM057847.1:165058338-165073747 GCA_030068395.1 Apalone spinifera
ATTTGCATAGCTTTGGCGCAAAAGCGCGCCAATGTAGACGTAGCCTATCTGAATAATAATAAATATGTATAGTATCATGAGTATCATCTGGGGAAGTGGTTTTTGCCCACAAAAGTTCATGATACTTTATATGTTTTGTTAATCTCTAAGGGTATGTCTATACAGCAGGGCTAAACTCAAAATAAGCTACACAATTTGAGCTACCCTAATTGCGTAGCTTAAGTCGAAATAGCTTATTTCAAATGTGGGCACATCTACACACCACTTACTTTGAAATAGAGCACTCTTCCTTTGACTTCCCTTAATCCTCGTAAAATGAGGGTTACAGGAGTCGGAGTAAGAAGTCCTCCGGCTGGACATTATTTTGACATTGTCAAAATAACCGCTTCTGTATAGACATTCACTATGTTATTTTGAAATATTGTCAGTTTTTCCAAAATAATGGTGCTGTGTAGATGTACCCTAAGGTGCTAACAGGGCTAGTCATTTTTTTATGAAAAATAATTATTTTTTATTGTGACCTTATTCTTAAACACTACAAAATGTGCTAATTGCCATATTCTGCTCCAAAATGTAAGCTTACATTGAAATCTAAACTAATTGGTAGAGCTTTTGAGTTCCGCTATTTTTTGTTCTAATTTGACCCCTTCAGTTAGTGATGAAGATTACTTTTACCCTTTTCAAGATACCAGAAAATATGAACAACCTCAACTCTGTAGCCTGAATCAATGAATCTGGGTCCTACCTCTGAAATGTTCTAGCTTCCATGGCTTAGAAATCAAGCCATGACCTTCAAAATACAAAATTCAGTGGCTTCATCTGAAATATTTAATGGTGCTCTTAGCGTTCTGTTGAGCAAGATTGGATTGTTTCTCACTGCATCAAGTGTCTGGGGGAATCCAAAGACAGAAAAGAATGAGAGGGGACATGATAATAGTTTTCAATTACTTAAAAAGGTGTTACAAGGAGAAGGGAGAAAAGTTGCTCTCCTGGAACTCTGAGGATAGAACAAGAAGCAGTGGGCTTAAATTTCAGCAAAGGAGGTTTAGATTGGCTATTAGGAAAAACTTCTTAACTGTCTGGATGATTAAATACTGAAATAAATTGCCAATGGTGGTTGTGGAATCTCCGTCACTGGAGCATGTTAGATAGGCATCTATTAGGGATGATGGTGCTTGGTCCTGCCGTGAGGGCAGGGTACAGGACTTGATGACCTCTCGGAATCCCTTCCAGTTCTAGTATTCTATGAATCTATGAATGCAAGGTAGACAATATTCAGTCCTTATGATATAAGGTACCCATACTGCAAAATGGATTCCGCAGTGACACTTGATTTGTGTGATTTCACTGACTTAGCTACAAAAGGCACCAGATGCATACAGGGCAATTTAATGGTTGGTAAGTCTTCCAGATTCATGTCATATGGTGAGATGTGCTTGGAAGGAGCCTGGGAAAGGCTATAGCCCAGGGCAGAAAGCCAGGACATGCTGCTAGACATAGCTGGTGAGACACTATCAGATTCCTGGTCTATGACTAGACGCTATGGTAATACACATAATAAATAATTATAATTTCATCTGCTCCACCAGATTAACATTTGGGGTAAGCCCATCTGTTTTGTCGTTAAAATAAACACTACTAAATAAAATTCTGCACTGAGAGCATTGATTTTTTTTAAAATCATGAACACATTTCTAGTAAGACATTTTTTGTATTTTTTCCACGAAATCTAAATTTAAATCTAGACTGCCTCCTATTTAATTGAATGCCTCCTATTGATGTTATCTTTTAAAGTGCCTGTATTCATGCATACCATTTTTATGCTAAGACAGTTGATACATTTACATTTACATTTACACCTTGGAAATCTTTCAAACAATACAAGGTATTTACCTTCCTCTTTCTTTTCATAAAGTTCTTCATACATCTGGTAATTATTAATGATGTTACAGTATAAATGATGGTTTGTTTCTCCCTCAGTCCCTTCTTCCCATTCCCCCGCCCCCACCCCGCCCCCACCCCGCCCTGCCCTACCCCACCCTGCCACCACAGTTCTTGGAGGGAACCTGGAATGCTAAATTTGTGACATCACATTCCATTCTATGGCAACAGTCTGATGTCCTTTTGATGGCTCTGGACAGCACTGAGGGCTGGCTGCCTCGGCCCCACCCCTTCCACTAGCGGCCCCACCCCTTACAGGAGCATAAAGCCATCCCCCATCCCTCACTTTGACAAGGGGCTGGCATGGTTGTTGGCTCCTCTGCTATCCACAAAAGAACTTAGGTGTTGCAACACTAAGCACTACAAAGCCTAAATTTAACGTACCTGCTGCCTAGGGAGGGATCCAGGCCCAGACCCCCTATGATATTTAGATACCTAAATCCCATAGATTTTAATGGCACCTAAATATAGAGTTGCCAAGTGTCCGGTATTGACCCGGACAGTCTGGTATTTTTGCTTCCTGTCCAGTAAAAAAATTCAGAAAATACCAGACACCTAAAATGTCCAGTATTTTCTGATTTTTTTCCCAGCCAGGAGGAAAAAATACCAGGTGCTTACCTAGTTCCGCAGAGGAGCTGTCTGGCCCGGAGCAGAAAAACAAGATGGTGGCCGGCCGCCATCAGCCTGTTAGGGCCAAAAAGCCTCAAAGGCATTTTTTAAAGGGGCCATGCTGGTTTATTTATTTATTTTTTCCTCGGGGTCCTTTTATTTTTTGCTCAACAACTTTGGTCTCTCCCTTCCCTCTCCCCCCAGTGTTTTTTTTTGGGTGGGTTTGGGTGTTGGTATTTTAGGTTAAACCATCTGGCTACCCTACCTAAATACCATTGAGGATCCAGTCCCCAGATTCCCTATACATGCTATGCCGATAGCCACCTAGGCTAGCCAAGAGCAGATGGTGAGGAAAAGGAAGTGTCCTAAGCCTGTTCTTCTCAGATGCCTAAATCTTTTGCTGAATCTGGGTTTAGGTGTTGAAAACCTAATTATTTGTTTTGACAAATCATGAAAGACATTAAAGCATAGTAAGACTCACCCTGATAAATTCAATACTTAAACTTTATAATATGTGGGCAACAATTCTAGATTACATACTTCCATTAGGATTCATGGAAATTTCAAGGAATCTTATGAAAAAAACCCATATTGAAAATACCAATGAAATATTAATCATACCTTGGCATAAATACAGGAATATCACACTGGCTCTATGGCACATTTTACTTGTTCAATTTAAAAATAGAGAGGACTAATAAGAATGTTGCTACATTTTAGCTATACTTCATATCAATATATAGAACGCTTATTAAAATAATTTCTTGTTTCCCACTTATCTCCTTTTAAGGGAATATAGCTTTTTTGGGTTATGTTCATATTTAAGGATTGTTAATGGCAGCTATTCTCCTGCAAGAGCTGACAGGAGAGTTTTTGGAAGGCAATGACAATGGAAAAACATAGTTACCATCAGAACAAAAAATAAACTGATTACATTGTAACACTATGCTCCATATTTACACTGAAATACTGTAGAGCCTTTACTAAAACAAGACATCTACCTTTTCCTCCCAGATATAAGGATCAAGTCTATCTTCAGATGCTCTGATGTATATTACAAATAATGCGAATTGCAGAAGAGAATTGAAGGGCAGAATTTTGGTTTATACACCTGTTACTACTCATAGGCAGTGATGTCACATTTGACAGTTGTGGCCTTAATGGCCTGGATGGATAAAGGGCTTCAGGGAAAAGTATTTTTTGTTATAAATGTGTTTTAATAAATACATTTATAAACACTTCCAGGTAATTACATGGTGGGGTTATCATTATAGAAAGCTATCAATTACCTTAAGTAAGGGTGGTTCTTATGCCTGTTCATTAAGAAGAAAAGCTTAACTTCAATGAGATGCATTTGATTGTATATAGTTACCACCCAGTTACATGAAAGCAATCCTGAGTGATTACTGAAGACTCAAGAGCACTCCTGAGGGGAAAAGCAGTTCCTGAGAACCGGAAAGTAGAGAACATTCAGCTAGAAGTGCTCTGGAGCTTGTCTCTGTTAAAGTGACTCACGTACTGTATGGCAATTCCTTGAGTTGCAACCCAATTCCATTTTGCAGTTCATTGCATTTCCTTTTCAAGCCTGTGAATACTTTTTCCTGCACTGAGCTGTTGGAAGTAGGAGCATAGAGATTAATACCAACGATAATGTTTTAGTGTTTGTACTATGACACTACTCAAAAGCATAAGGTTGCTTTTTTGTTAGATACTGGATACATCTGCTGTCTTCCCATCAATAGCCACAACTCTTTATATATTTTCAGTGAGTATGAGCCTACTTTTGGCCTCCCTAAAAATGTCTGTTAAGTTGTGCTTGACAACAGTGTTCAAGTTTCCTGTTCTTAGTATTATTCTTCATTTTCCACTAATCTTCATCTCTTATTGATGACGGTACCCTATTGAAGGTACATAATAATATTCATGGGGGTATTTCCTATAGGGAGCTAGAATGATCTTAGGTTATATTAATTATTATTTTATTATTATTGTGGTGATATCAGGGAGTCAGATCCCATTGTGCTAGGTGCTGTACAAACAGATCAAAAAGATAATCCCTGTTCCCCAAAAAGCTTGCAGTAGGCTATGGAGCACAGGACAGGGGGTAAGGAGATTGGGATCTCTTCCCAGCTTTGCTGTAGATTTGTCTTGTCACTTAAACCACTCTGGGCCAGAACCAAGAAAAAAGCATTGCAGTTCTGTCTCCTCCTTCCACTTCCCTTCAGCCCTTTTGTGTGGCATTAAGTTTCCTTTGAGAATGCCTATTGGATTAAGCCTCACAGCTGAGGTAGGTGGGGTTGCCTCCTGTTGTCACTGAGTTGGGGATCCCGCTGAGGCTTAGGCATGAGACAAGTGTGTGGGCTCCTAGAAGGAAGGCACTGTCTGTACAGCTCTGTTAATTCTGCTACTTTTACTTCACTAGCACCAGAGTGAGTGGAGCTTGCCTGAATCTACCTACCTATGCTGGAAGTCAGTTGCAGTGAGACAGTCATTATGGCATGTGTTTATAAAATATACACTGTAGGTCAACTACAAGTTACTGGGCTCAATGCAGGAATTTTATTGGGTGAAATTCAATTGTCTGTGTTATGCAGGAGTTCAGACAAGTCTATCTTAATGGTTGCTTTTGGCCTTAAAATTAATGTGTTTTTGCAAAACTGGATTCAGTACATTTTGCAAAGTACTTTAAGAGCCTCAGATAGAGAGAGAGCAAGTGTGCCAAGAAAAGCACAGTATTGTTATCATTTCCATTTGCTTGTCTGGATCTGAATGAATTCTAGGGGACCGTGCCTGTCATCTATGTTTGCTACTTATTAGGTTGTGTCCAGTGTTCTTGTTGTGTGTTGCAGCTGTACCTGTTTGTGCTGCAATCCAGCCAGCTCAGAGAGGTTAAATAGGTGCAGTGTAGTTCACTATTTACTCTGCTGCTGGAAGTGGAGAAGTCATAGAGTAGCTGTCAGAAGGTAGCTATCTTCCCTGTGTGGTGATACTGAATGAATGCCCCTACACAAGCGTTGTCAAAAAGCCAGAAGCAGAGCTGCAGCTTGAGGCTGACTCTGGGAGCAAGGCTGCAGCCAGGGCCGGGAGTCAAAGCTGAAAGTCGAAGCTGAAGTTGAAGCCACAGGAGGGCCAAGGTTGGGAGCCAAGACTGGGGCTGGGGCCCAGAGCCAGGACCGGAGTTGAATTTGGGGAGAGTAGAGCTGGGTGCTGCTTCCTCCACTGCTCCCCATGGGAGCTGGCCCTGCTCTGCCACACACCCCTACACATTCCTCCATGGCCCTCTAACCAGCTGTGCCCCACAGTTTGGGGATCTCTGTCTTATGGGTATTTACTTCAGGTAGCATTCACTATACCCAGGGTGGGGAACCTTTTTTGAGTCAGAGGCCACTGACCCACAGAAAAATCAGTCAGGGGCTGCACATAAATGAGAAACAAAGGAAAAAAACACCCCTCACCAGTGTGGGCTCCCCAATTCTGGGGGGAGTCCTGAGCTTCAGAGGCCAGATCTAGGCAAATTGGGGGCTGCATCTGGCCCCCAGACCTTAGGGTTCCCCATCCTTGCACTATACAATCGCATATTCTTTCCCTAGGAACTTGCCTGCACAGGATATACAGTGCTTACTAAGTGGGGAGCTGTTCAGTGTTTTGTTTTACTCTCACCACTCAGTATGTGGCTTCATGTCTTAGTTACTGAACATTTCAGATCTTCTGAATACAGAATTATTAACTTCTTTGTGTGTTTTGTCATGACTGTCATCATCATAGTATCTGATTTTTCACAAGCACTAATGAATTTAACTTCACAATGCTCCTGAGAGAAAAGGGGGTATTATTATCCCTATTTTATAGATGAGGAAATACGGCATAGAGATATTATAGTCAGAAGTATCTAGTAATTTTGGGTGCCCATTTGGAAACACCTAAGGCTTGATTTTTAGAGTATCTGTAATAGCATTTTACTGTATTTTATTTGTTCAAAGCAGAGTTCCCTGGATACAGTCTCCACTGTGGAATCACTGTACCCCCGTAAACTCTCCAGTTTAGAACACCTCATACTGCTCTGCCAGTGAAAAGCAGTCCCTCCAGACTTTGCTCTGCCACAGTCGTTAGCATGTGAAGGCACATCCAACAAAGGTACCTTAATGCTTTCCAAGCCACTCATGAACTATATATAGGAACTCACTGAAAAGAGGGCTAGTAAGAAAGACTTTTCCATCCCTGAAGGTAGCTCCCTCTGCTGGGAGCCTTACTAGAAGATTTATTGCATGTTGCTTGGGTCCCTACCCCAATTCATTTTTGGTTTTCTTCATTTGAACAGGAAAACACCCATACATTCTCCTAGCACAACTCTTACACCCCAGAAATGTGTGTTTTTTACCGCTCAGGGTCCCATTGGATAGTACAAGCTTATAAACCCATGATTTTATCACAAAAAATTGAATATGCAACAGATTTTATTAACCTGTGCAGAGATTCCCCAAAAATTTCAGTCAAAACTCATTCATTTAGATAAAATATTAAAACAAGTATATTAACTAAACAAAGATATATTTTCAGTGATTATAAGTGATACAGGCATAAAAGGTCAGCATTGGTTACAAGAAGAACTAACATGATAAAATTGTAATCTAAATCCTAAATTCTACTGAGCTGAGTAAAATTTATAGAAAGCAACTTTCTCACCCCACCAGATGCTGCAGGCAGTTCACTGTTCTTAGTTCACAAGCTGAATTAGGCTATAGCAGGCTCTAGTTCAGTGATGCTAGATTGTGTTTCAAAAAACTTGCTCAGTGAGTTGAGGTGGGGGAGAAGAAGCAATGAAGAAGCCATTGTCTCTTGTTTTATATCCTCCTTCTCTCCTTGAGGAACACTGTCCGCTGCGGGGTAGACAAAGCAAAACGTTTCTCACACAAACCGTAAATTTCTAGCTGGCACCTTTTGTGTACATGACATTTGGGATAACATGCAAGGCCTTTGTTCATAGCACTCTGTTATTTCTAAGGAGTTAGTCCATGAGCGATTCCCAGACTCACAACATGCTTGAGTAACAAACGTATAGTTTGGCAAAACTGTAAGCAACTTAAATCCAGAGCTTGCAATGAAGCATTAGGCACCTTAACTTTGACACCAGTACCAGCTCTGCCTATAATATCTAGTATCCAAAACCATGAAACTCTGCACTATAACAAACAAATTCTGAAGTAATTAGTAGCCAACTTTTTGTCTTATTTTTATTGTCTGACAAATGTTTCTAAAGGACGAGACTACACTGACAGCAATTAGGATGAAATACAAAAGAAAGATAACTAGTCAATTAAATTAGAACATAGCAATGAAGATAAACTGAACCATTAATTACTTCTGATTTGCAGTCTTAGGCTACATCTAGACAGCGGCGCTATTTCGGGATCCCTGTTAGCTATTCCGCATCTTTAAATGCGCCCATTATTTTGAAATACATTTTAAAATAATTGGCATGCTATTCCAGCAGCCCTGAACCCCTTATTCCATGAGGGTTAAGAGACATTTCGGAATAGTGATTTATTTCAAAATTAGGCGCTGTATAGACAGCGCCAAATTTCAAAATAAGCTATTTTGAAATTAGTTCGAAATAAGATATGCAATGTGCATAGCTCAGATTGTTTATCATATTTTGACCTACAGGCACAGTTGTAGATGCACCTTCAAGGTGTATCTGCTTTGCACCTGTAGCTCGAAATAAGCTACACAATTTGAGCTATGTAAATTGCATAGCTCCTTTTGAATCAATTTTGAAATAGCTTATTTCATAATTTGGTGCTATCTACACAGTGCCAAATTTCTAAATAACCTGCCATTCTGAAACATCCCTTACTCCTCATGGAATGAGATTTACAGGGACCTCGGAATAGTGAGCCTGTTATATTTTGACATAATGGGCTTGCTGTTAAGATGCAGGATAGCTACTTAGGGATACTTCTGATAGATGGTATAGTCTAGACGTAGTGTAAACGTAGCTTCAGGGTCCTCAAAATCCACTGGATGATTTTTAGGACCTTTTCCCCTAGGGTAGTAGGATCCAATTTTAATACATGTCCTGCTAATTTTAATTCATATTACATAATCTGTCAGAAACAGCAAACAAAGCTGTTCACCATATCAACAGCTATGGTATCTTAATTAGAATAAGCAAAGACCTATGTGATAATGCCAAATATGCAGTTAGAGATGGTGATAACATCAGCCAATGGTTTGCAGTGACAATGGGAGTATGGGAAGAGTGTTTTATGCCCTTGTTGTTGTTTGTAACAGTCATTGACTGTGTCATGAGGAAAATAGCTGCAGAAGGCAACTGAGGAATTTTATGGACAAATGATAAAAAGCAGTTGGAAGACCTTATTTTTGCTAATGGTATTGCTTCATGGGAAATAAAAGGCCCGAGATTTTGGCAGAGTGCAAAACAAGTTGGTTTGTTCAAGAAGGAGAAGCATAATATATGACTATTAATGTTTGAAAAGAAAATATCATCTGAGTAGATGGAGAAGGAAGTAAATCATTTTATGTATCTGGGGAGCAAGACTGCTATGATGGTGACACCATGCTAGATGCCAAACAACATCATAAGGATAAACTAGAAAAGATTTGGAGAAATAGTGTGATCAGAGCTGATACAAAAATACAACTTTTTAACCCCAGCATTATGTCTGTCCTCCTCTATGGAGTAAAGTCACAGAAATTCACAACAGCAATTGATAAGAAAATCAACTCAATCCAAATAAATGTCTGCAGAAGATTTTCAGAGTCTATTGGGAATAATTTATTTATTACAGCTATGATGCTGGTGGACCAAACTCCTGCCAAGGCTCTTGGCATCAGCTGAGAACTCACAAATTCATAGCTTGAAACCAGATCAGCTCACCCATATGTTAGTATTGTTCAAGATAGGCATTAGACTTGTAAGGTTTTCTTTAGTGTTTAAACTCTATAAAATGCTTGTAACGTGCATGCATTAATCTTGCTTGTAATGTCTGTATTCTGTGTCACAAGGAAATATGAAACGTTTGCTTTATAATTGTAAAATATGCCTGCTCTGAACTTGTGAACCTAGACAGGAAGAAAACTTCCCCCACACATCAAGAGAGACTATCAAAACTAAATGAGCCACTGTTGGACAAAAACATGAAGAAGTTATGTGCAGATGCAGTCATCCCATTATGTTGAACTCTGGAGGGAGCACATATACAGTTGCTCACAAGAAGAAATAGTTTTCTTTTTGTTCTTTAGACTTACATGAGCTGGGGCTAAGAAACAAAAACAACAATCTTTAGGATCAACTATGGTTAACATTCAGTGAATGGATTTCTGCACCTCTGTCATCTTTTTGACACATGGACTGTAAATCATTTGTGTATATATGTTCCCTGCTTTAATCTGTAAATAACTCTCTAATTACTTTTCCTAGTTAATATACCCTTGGTTTGTTTACTTTAGAATTGGCTACCAGCATTGCCTTTGTTGTGAGATCAAAATGATCTGGGATAAATGATTGGTCTCTTGGGACTGGGAGAACCTGAATATTTTGCAATTTTTTTGTTTAAATGATCATCAATTACTATGTGCAGCTTGCCTCGGTGGCAAGATAGCCTGGAGTTCTGAAGAGGACTGTAGGTGATTCCTTGGTAAGATAGCTACAGTGATCCAGGAGTTTAAATTTATTCCTGGGGTTGTGAAATGTAATTATAGAACATACCACCAGTTTGGGGTGTCTGCCTTGCTTTTTGAAAGTCTGTACAGAGTTTGGCACTCATGATCTCAGGGTTATAGTGGACCACAACTTAAATATGAGTCCACGGTGTGACACTGTTGAAAAAAAAAAGCAAATGTCATTCTGGGATGTATTAACAGGAATGTTGTGCACAAGACTTAAGGGGTGCATCTAGATTGGCAAGATTTTGCGCAAAAGCAGCCGCTTTTATGCAAAAACTTGCCAGCTGTCTACACTGGCCACTAGAATTTGCTCAAGAACACTGACGATCTAATGTAAGATTGTCAGTGTTCTTGTGCAAATACTATGATGCTCCCGCTCAGGGATAAGCCCTCTTGTGCAATAATACTTGCGTAAGAGGGCCAGTGTAGACAGGGAAGAACTGGTTTGCGCAAAAAAGCCCCGATGGCAAAAATGGTAATCGGGGCTTTCTTGTGCAAAATCGCGTCTAGACTGGCCACGGATGCTTTTGCGCAAAGGCACCCATGCCAATCTAGATGCTCTTTTGCGGAAATGCTTTTAACGGGTAAACTTTTCAGTTAAAAGCATTTCCGCAAAATCATGCCAGTCTAGACGCAGCCAAGGAGTAATTTTTCCACTCTACTCTGCACTGATTAGGCCTCAACTGCAGAATTGTGTCCAGTTCTGGGCATCACATTTCAGGAAAGATGTGGAGAAATTTGAAAAGGTCTAGAGTAGAGCAACAAAGATGATTAAAGGTCTAGAAAACATGACCAATGAGGAAAGACGGAAAGAATTGGGTTTGTTTAATTTAGAAAAGAAAAGACTGAGAGGGGACATGATAGCAGCTTTTCAAGTTCCTAAAAGGGTGATATAAGGAGGAGGGAAAAATTATTCTCCTTAACATCTGATGATAGGACAAGATACAATGAGCTTAAATTGAAACAAGGGAGATTTAGGTTGGCATAAGGAAAAACTTCCTAACTGTCAGGATGGTTAAGAATAAATTGCCTAGGATGTGGTGGAATTTCCATCATTGGAGATATATAAGAGCAGTTTAAAAAAACATCTGTCAGGGATGATCTAGATGGTGCTTGGTCCTGCCATGAGGACAGGGGACTGAATGCCTCTTGATGCCTCTTGAAGTCCTTTCCAGTTCTAGTATTCTATGACTCAATGATTCTATGATCCTGGTCCACTCCCGGACAATGTAATAATGTCAGAAATTCTAAGTACAGCACACCAACTTAAAGCCTCAAACATGCCAAGATAAAGACAATGAACATTTTAAGATCATGATTTAAGGATGCCACCAACATGACTTCTACCTGCCTTGCTCCAGACCTGGCATCAGGCCTGCTCCTGCTTTCTCGGACACCATATGATGTGGTTCTGGCCTTTGGCTCTGATTCCTGGCTCAGACTCTGTCTTGACCTGGGGCTCTGTCATTCAGACTGTGATTTTGGTTCTGATATTGGCTTTGATCCCTGGCTCTAGCTCTGCCTTGATCTTGGGCTCTGGCAGTCAGACTCCAACCACTAGGCATTACTCCTGCTCTGAACACTAGGCATAACCATCTACAACCTCATCTCCTGAAACAATCTGACTCTCATTGAAGTCAGCAGATTTGCAGTTTCATAGGAGTGTTTATAACTCTTTCTTTTCCATACTACTGAATTCACTAAAGTCATCCATGTCATCCATGCTATTCATCTTGACACTATCTAAAACAGACTGGGATCAGGGCTTCCACAACTAGTAGCCCATCCCATTTGTAGTCATTCTTATTATGCAATAGTCTAAAGGAAGCAAGAGTATCACTAGACTGTGTGTTTGTGTGTGGGGAGAAGGGATGGACTCCTGTAATTCCTTTTCCTTCCCAGCCCCAGGAGGCTTTCCTGCCTTAAAGACCTTGAAATCTGAGGGTATGTCTACACTGGGAAGTTATTTCAAAATAACAAAGTGAGCGTTCGCACTACCAAGCTTGTTATTTCAAAATAAAGGGCTTGTTATTTTGAAATAATAACTTTTGGTTGTGAAGAGGAATAAGCTTATTTCAAAATAGTTATTTCAAGAGTTATTATTTCAAAATAACTTATTTTATTTGTAGACATAGCCTTAGCAACTCATGTTGCCGCTCCACTGAGCCAAACCAAGGCTCTGTCCTGCACTTGGTCTTTTTCAAGGATGTCAAGCTGTGGTCAGCACATTTTGCACTAGTAACTACTGTTTAACATGAATGAGAGTGGCAGAATCTGAGTACAAAAAGCTATACACTTATGTTTAGTCTCTAACGTAGGCAAAGATCAATGTTGTTATATACTATATAGCTCCATAGATGTTGCGTCACAGAACAAATAAAGACAGATTTCAAGAAAATGAATCTGAATATGCACAAGGAGCAGCATATCTGATGATTAAAAAGGTTTCATAGTCACTTTTCAGAACTGCACTGTTAGTTGAGTAAGTCCTGAGAAATGTTAAAGCATAATCATCTGATGAAATTCTGAGTTTTCTTCTATTGTTTTACTAATTCTTATGTTAGCATAGTGATTTCTATTAAAGTATCATTTCAAGTTGGTTCAAAAATTTTCATTTGTAAAAGCTGATTTAATTAAAATCAAAGTGTTTTGTGTGAACATATTGATGTTATCAACAATTTTGAGGAGAAAATTTAAAATGTTTCATTTTGATAAAGTTGAAATATTTCATTTTGACTTTATTGTTTTGACATAATTACATTTATTATCAAAATAAAACTTGTCATCCTTATTGAAATGAAATGTTTCAGCCTTATATTTCATTTTGAAAATAAATAAATAAATACAAATCTAGGATTTCTACTTTTTGTCCTAATTTGGGCAAAACAAAGTTATTTCTCATGAGATAGAAATTCTGTTTTTTCATCATAATTAATAATTTAATTATTAAATTACTGTATCCATTCCATGTCTTGCCTAAATAGGTTTCAACATTTCTTTCAGCTACACAATATAAGCACAATATAAACCAAGGACCATATATTGCCCTGAATTTGCATGTAGAACTTCCACTGACATCAATGGCAATCTTACATGAATGACCAACAAAGAGTCCAGTGACACTTGAATACTAACAATTTTATTATGGCAAAGCTTTCATGAGTTGCAACTCACATGGGCTACATCTAAACTGCCGCTTTTTATCGGAAAAAGATATGCAAATTCCACTCCGCAATTTGCATACCTTTTTTTCAATCATTTTGTCAGAAGAGGCTTTTCCAAAATTTGGCATGAGGAAGACAGGGCTTCTAAAAGAGTGCATCTACTCTTCCGCAAAAAATATTTGAAGAACAGATATGTTCCCTGGACGTAACAGAGTTTTTCCAGGATACCCGGAAAAACTCTGTAGTCTAGACATAGTCATGGTGAGATACATGAAGTGAAAGAAACAGAAGGTAGAAATACAGAATTGGAAGTGTTACATCAGTGCTAATTCAATAAGGGTGGATGTGGCCTACTTCCAACACCAATAAGAAGGTGAGAAAAGAGGAACATTACTCACATGGCTCCCAAGTATTTAGTGAACTTCTCAGTAACCATGGAAATAAGGAGAGTATATATTTATTATATTTAACATCATATTTACATATCAGCAATTTTGCTTGTATACAAGGACAAAGTAGAATATTTAACTGACAAAACTAATTTGAGGATCACATTCTAATACATCAACAATTATTTTGCTGAAAAGAAAGATATCAAATGTTGCATGTGAATAAAAACAACAAAACGATATACAAATTATACAGCAAAAATACAGAAATGATTTTAAAAAAATATTATTTGTTTCCTAGAAAAATATAAAAATCAAACAAATACAAGCAAATGTATGAGCAAGCCATTTATTAATGCAACAATAATAACCACCAACATGAGGAAAAAGCAATGCACACATAACTATTGCATTATAATTTTAGCTCCTGGGTTTGTTTGGGTTTTTTTTGTCATTTTGTTTTTCATTTTGGCATAGAAAATGGTCATTGCATAACCATGGGATAAGTATATATTACAAGTTGAACCTCTCTAGTCTGGCACCATTGGGACCTGACCGGCACTGAACCAGAGAATTTGCTGTACAGGTCAAAGCACCTTGTTCAGCACCCTTGGGACCTGACTGGTCCTGAACCACAGAGTTTGCTGGACAAGAGGAGGTCAAGGCTCCCTACCTGGCTGTAGGCTCTGCTCCCGGCTGCGGCTGCACTCCCTGCTGCCTGTTGCTGTGTCTAGCCCCCACCCTGCCAGCCCTGACCGGGACTGCAACCCACATTATGTCAGACCTGGACAGAGACAGGCCCCAGTGCCTCTAGTCCTGCGTAGGGCTGCGCCCCCACGGCACTGTTCCAGGTTGCACAACCAGTTGCAGGCCTCGCTGACTCCAGCCCTGGCTGGGGCTGTGTTTTTCCGCCACCAGCACCAGCCAGGACTGCCCTCCTGGCTGTCAGCCCTGCTGCTTCCTGCCACCAGCCATGACCAGGGGCAGGCTGCACACACACCCCACAAGGTTCCACGAGGAGTACCGGTAGTTCGAATTAGAGATCCTAATTCGAACTACCAACTCCATGCCGCGTGTAGCCACGGGCACAGAGTTCGGACAAAGGGGGATTTAAAAATGGCAGTGCCCGGGAAGATGCAAATGAAGCCCAGGATATTTAAATCCCGGGCTTCATTTGCAACTCTGGTTGCCCTCATTTGCCTACCTAGCTCGAAATACCGAGCTAATGTAGACATACCCTTACTGTTTACACTGCTCTACAGCCAAAATGCTTCTGAAATAAGTGTAGTCAAACTTTACTAATTCTGGGTCACTGAGAATGAAAATGATGCTTAAAATTGTTGATTGGCTTTAGTTTTCAAGATATGCCATTGGGTCAGTATATACGACCCTTGACTTGGGTATGGCGGAGGATAAGTGAGTTACAAAGGGAAGGGATCTCAATTTAAACCAGAAATGACTAAAATACATCTTTGACTGGATCTATGAATATATCTATGACAGGGTTTGGACAGTACTTGCATTTTAGGCAAAACAATGAATGATGGAATCTGAAGCTGGTATTGTGTCATAGATGATATGAATTGCATCATGTTATTCCTAGAAGTCATGGATGATGCA
>CM057847.1:165089213-165121644 GCA_030068395.1 Apalone spinifera
TCTAACGCTAAGCGTCATTTGCATAGCTTTGGCGCAAAACCGCGCCAGTGTAGATGCAGCCTTAGTGTTTTCTCAGTTTTCTCAGATCTACATGCATAGCTATGGGGAAGGAATGTGACAAGAAAAAGTTAGAGATGAAATCTTTTAGAAAGGCAGTAAATATGGCTTACATTGTCCTTCTTTGGATGAAAAAGACTTCAGTTAGTTTTAAACCTGGGGTTCATGTATTCAGGAACATAGGAACTGCCATAGTTGATCAGACCTGTGGTCTGTCTAATCCAGTACTCTGTCTCTGAGGGTATGTCTACACAGCAAAGTTATTTCGAAATAACAGCCCTTATTTCGAAATAACTTTCCTAGCATCTACACAGCCAAACTACTATTTCGAAATAAATTCAAAATAGTGGAGCACTTATTTCGAATTTGGTAAACCTCATTCTATGAGGAATAACACCAAATTCAAAATACCTATTTCGAAATAAGTGCTGTGTAGACACTTATTTCGAAATAGGGGGCCTCCAGCCTTCCCAGGGTGCCCTGGTGGCCACTCCAGCCTCAACCAAGAACACTTCTCTCCTTCCCCCCCTCCCTGGAGCCCTTAAAGGGATAGACTCTGGCCACAGTGCCTGTGCCAGCTCCAAGCCTGCCGGCCCAGAGCTAGCAGTCACTGCCCCTGATCCAGTGCCCCCAAAACATGAGCCAGCAAACCACTGGCAACCAGCTCTCCACCGCTCCCCAGGAGCAGTCTGCAAGCTCCCAGGAGCCTGCCAGGGCCTGGAGAAGGCGGGTGCCTTCCTGGTCCTGGGTGGAGATCATGGACCTTATTCAGGTTTTGGGGGATGCCTCCAACGTCCATGATCTCCATACTAGATGGAGGAACACAGCCTTCTATGGCAGGATAGCTGCCAGCCTGGCCACCAAAGGCCACATGTGAACCCAGGAGCAGGTTTGCATGAAAATCAAGTTGGTCCGGCAAGACCCCCAACTCTGAGCCCTGAGCTTCCCCTCTACCTTCTTCCCCTTGCTTCCCCCTTCCAGCTTCCTCCTCCCAGGTTTCCCCCTCCCCTCTCCCACCTTCTCTTCTCCCCTCTCCTGCCTCCTTTCCCCAGTCTCACCAGTTTCATCTCCTCCTCCCCAGTTTTGTTAAATAAAGAGAGTTTGTGTTAATGAAAATACGTGTATTTTATTTGACATCAAGAAGGGGGGTTAAGGAGGGGTAAGTGGAAGGACATAAGGGAGGAAGGAGGCACAAGCCCCCAGTGGGGAAGACCAGGGAGGCTCTTAGTGCTCCCCAGGGTGGAATCTCTCCCACAGGACCTCCTGGATACTGACAGCCCCCCGATGGACCTCTTGGATGGCAGCCTGCAGAAAGTGCAGCCAGGCTGTCCGGGGGGTCCCTTTAAGCACAGACCTCAGATAGCCTCAGGCAGCAGCCCCGCACAGTAAGCCCTGATCTGGAGCCCTGCCGGAACTAGTTCCGGCTAGCCTTAAATGCGATTCAGAGTCCACTCAGTGTGGACACGCTATTTCAAAATAGCAAAATGCTATTTCAAAATGTAGACGCGTTATTTTGAAAGAAGCTATTTCGAAATAACACTGTAGTGTAGACATATCCTGAAGATGCATCTATATTGCACCATATGTCGCACTAAGATATGCAATTTGAACTACGCAAATTGTATATCTTATTTTGATGTTATTTTGAAATAGCTTATTTTGAAATTTGGCATTGTCTACACAGCACTGATTTTGAAATAAATCACTATTCCGAAACGTCCCTAACTCCTCGTGGAATGAGGTTTACAGGGATGTCG
This sequence comes from Apalone spinifera, assembly GCA_030068395.1. Taxonomy (NCBI): domain Eukaryota; kingdom Metazoa; phylum Chordata; order Testudines; family Trionychidae; genus Apalone; species Apalone spinifera. The sequence goes on from CM057847.1 coordinate 165,091,028, forward strand.
GACTAGCGAGCCACTTATATTTTGAAATAACAGGAATGCTCAAAAGACACAGAATAGCTATTTTGGGATACCAGAGATATCCCAAAATAGTGTTGTGGTGTATATGTAGCTTTAGTGTGACCAGGGGTGGCTCGTGAGCATAGGCTGACTCGGCAGTCGCCTAGGGCGCCATCTTCAACAAGGTGCCCAATGATGACGTCACGGACATTGACAGCCGTGAAGGCGGGGGCACCGATCGTGTGTTCCACCTGGGGCACCAGCTGCCGCAGCCCACCTCAGGCTGCCACTGAGTGTGAAAAGATCCTTCAGAGAAGGTGCTGAGAGCCTATAGATGGTATATCTGCCCCACCTTCATACTGGCTTCTAATAGTAAGGGATTAGCTTAAATCCTGAAGCCCTGAGCTTTAATATGTAATATATTTGTGCAAAAGAGTACAGGAAAATAATAGAATTTTCAAAAAATGCTTAATTTTGGTCTGAGCTGAGCTTTTCTAAAAGTTCCCTCACAAGTGGTCTAACATTCTGCATGCTTGGTCATCTGCCATGGGAGTTCCATTATGGTCTCTGGTTTTCTTCCAAACATACCGTACATCTTCAGGTCAGATAGACTTATAATAATCAGATCATAGAGTTTCAAATAATATGTATTAACCCCTTTCCTGCCCAAGAAAAAGTTCTGCCAAGCACTTTATAAAATAATAATACATACCACAGAGGCTATGGAATCTCCATCATTGGTGGTTTTAAATAACAGTTTCAACAAACAGCTGTCCAGAATGGTTTAGTTATTGCACAGGCCTGCCTTGAGCGCAGGTGACCAGAGAGAGATGACCTACTGAGCTCTGTTCCAGTCGTACCCTTTCTGCGATTCCATGGATCCTTCAGGCATTTGTCAAATAATCTAATAATGAATGACTATTGGATGACCACAGTTCCCATAACATATGGGTTCTTGATCCACTCCTCAAATCCCAATATATATTTGTTAATATGAGTGATAGGAGGATACACCCAGCAATCTGGAATCATTCAAAAATAAGAATGTACCACCAGTCTCTGTGCTATTGCCCTGTATTTTGAAAAAGCACACCACCATAGGAAAACATCATCAAACAACAATAATCATTCAATATAGAAAGGGGAATATATAGAGAGAATTAGGAATAAAAGAAAGTATACTTTGCAAGTGTAGGATGTTAATTTCCATGTCTTATTCACATTCCAACTTGGGTAATTCACCTGGCCTTCCCAAGTTGTTCTCACCATGTCCCATACTTCTATACCTTTTCCATCCCAGAATCAGCCCAGAACCCGTCTCCAATTAAGTCATAATCTAGCCAGGATTCTCCTCCTGTGACAGGGGTGTCTAGCCCCGCCCAGTTTGACGCTGGGGTCGAGTCCTTCACAAGCAGGCTTTGAGGCCTAGTCTTTCACCGGACTTGCTCCTAGTCCAGGATCTGGGAAGAAGGAGTAAGGGGGCCCGGGCCTGCCCTCTCCACCGGGCCCCAATCCAGGGCCCTATCAGTGGTGGGTGGTTCCCACCACTGGCTTGGCGGGGAGTTCTCCCTGAAATACGCTGAGCCCACCGGTGCTTTTCCTGCTCCCCAGCCTGGGTTGCTTCCTACCCCAGCCTCTTGGCTGGTGGCGGTCTCACCTGTAGATGCAAGTCATTGGCAGGCCCGGCATCGGGTGCAGCAGCGGCTGGTGTGGCGACAGCATCTAGAGGGGCTGTATGGCATAGCCAGCATTGCAGTCGAGCTCGGCCTGGGGATGGTAGCAGCGGGATCAGTTGGTCCAGCGTCTCTCTCTCCGTCTGCAGTGGCTGTGACTCGGGTGATTGGGCAGTAGCTCCTTCTCCTCCGGAGGTCAGCCCCAACTGAACTGCTCTGCAGGCTTTTATACCTGGGCTGCACTGGGAGCATGCCCAGCAGGGCTTCAGGAGAAGGGCGTATTCTACCCAATGGGCGTGCTCCCCTCCTCCTTGTTCAGTGCAGGGTTGGCAGCCCCGTCACGCCTCCCATTTTGCAATCTAGGAAAGGGAGTTTGGCCAGGATCCCCTGACATCTGGCCACAACACTACCTAAGTATGCCCAGGAATTTCAGTTTGATGAGTTTTCCTCTTCATTTTGTCTCCTAAATCCAGGCATGATCCTGCAAACACTTACTACCCAGAAAGTCTCTGCAAATCAGCTTGGTGAACAGCCTCCTTGCTTCACCCCAGAAGCATGGCATGTGTGAAACAATCTGTTTATATAGTTTGCTTATCAGTCTAATGACTGACTCCTTCAGACACTTTTTTCAGTTACAAATGCTTTAAGGCAAAGCCCTTCTTTTTGGTCCAAGTCCAACCGGCACCTAGCACATTGGGATCCACAGTCATAAGTGGGTCTAGGAACTATTGCAATACAAATAATAACAATAAATAAATGCATAATTTATATGACCTTTAAACATTTATTGTTATTTATCATTAATACTCAGCTCTGCGGCCTGCCACAAGCAGCCTCATTGAAAGTGGTAGTGGAGCTTTCAGGATGAGATGTAAGTGCTATATGAATATATGTTACTAGGCCACATCCTGGGAGGTGCTGACCACTAGGAGTTCCCATTATGGTCCACTAATTCTTAGCATCTCCTATATTTTGTCCCACTTTATGGAGCAAGAATGGAGAAAGAGCAAGAAACGTCTCGCTGATCCAAGTAGATTTTTATTAAAAACAAGCATTGCCTTTACACAAGAAGGATTATCTTGAAAACAGAACTAGATGAAATGTTTTGGAATTGCCACATATAAAATTAAAATTAAAGCCAGCCAGCAGAAAATGCAAGTCAACCATATAAACCCAATGAATGGACAGCTGTGCTAGGGAAATGCTGCCAGTCAACATAAAACCAACAGACATATTTTCTATTATGGCTGATAAAGCTCAAGATGATGAGAGAGAGAAAAAGAAAAGGAACAGCTGGCAGCCCGTATGTGTTATATTAACCAAAGGGGGAGAAATCTATAGGATTTAATACACTGGGCAACATTAATCCAGTATGACTAGAGCGAAGGAGAAAGGCCCAGGATTACAAATAACATTGGCCATTTACCATGCTCTATGGCCACGTCTTCACTCCGTGGAAGATCGCCACAGCTGCAATCAATCTTTCGGAATTCAATTTAGCGAGTCTAGTTACCACAATGCTATCATTTCAATAAACATTGATAATTCCAGGTAAAAGACCTGGGTTAACAATGCCCCATTCAGCTTCTACTCCTATTGGAACAGTATACACTGAAAACATGGAAAATATTATTTGTTGCACCATCTATGCTTCCTCATTGATCTGCTTTGGTTTTGCATTGCATTCAATGTAGCATAACTTTAAAAAAGAGGTCATTTTTTTGTTTCATTTTGAATCCAAGAATCTCCCAAGTTCACACGACAAGTGAGAGCACTGCCAGGATGCTTCAGCTGTGCACCACATGTGTAAGGGGACGGACCATGTGATTGTGAAGAGTGTGATGACATGTGAGTCGATAAAACATTCGGCCCAAGGTACACTGGTGTATCTGTTACATACTGAGGTATTTTCCTTTACCAGCAGCCTTAAAGCAATTTAAAGCAGAAAACCATAAAAGGAGGAAAGATCATAAAGAACTGTGATGAGGAATGATTGCAGTGGAGGAGAGTGCTTATCGTGAGCAACAGCGATGAAAAGACTGGGATGTATATAAATGGACTGCAACCATTCTAAAATTCCCCCTCTTGCACATAAAATACACTAAGAATTGCTGGCTTTTCAAAGACATTTTTATAACTGGAATTATTTTTGGTTGACTCTCAATTCCAGTAATGATCCTTTTGTTCGTGTTTTTTTTCTCCTTTCTATATTAACATGATCTTCCAGCAAGAGCACTTTCTAAAAATAGCAAGTGAGCAGGGCACTTAAACAAGACAACTCAAGATATCCAAGAAAAGAGATTCAAGCAGCCCAGCATAAAATAAACTTCTCTTCCGCTTTACCACTTTTTCTCTCAGGGTGAAATTCACTGCTGTGCAGTTGGCCAACAAAAAGCTTTTTCGCCACTTAATTCCTATGTAGACCCTCCTAATGAGACTTGCCTGGGCTATCAGTGGTGTATAGGGAATGTCAATTTTCAGGGGTTTGATTTAGCGTTTGCTCCCATCAGTCTTTGTGGAGGGCACAAACGTAATGTTAGATACATTGACTCCATCTACATAATTTGTGTATCTTATTTCAACCTTCTGATGTAGTGTAGACCAGGCCTTACTGTTGCTAGGTTCTGGGTGGTACTGATCAGCTTCTTGTGTCATCCCAACTACCTCAGCTTATATATGATGGTTTTTGCTTGCTAGAGTGAAGTTAAGCATTTCATGCATGCTCTGGGCACTTGATTTTCCACCATAACATATTTGGGGGAGATAATGGTTCTGGAAGTTTGAGTTATAGGAGGAGCCTGAGGGAGTCATGTATTTAATTCTTTGTTATTTACTTTTTGTGAATAATAATGTAGATCATAGCTAATTAGTTATTTAAACAAGAAAACTACTTCTTTCCAAGATCAGCTTTCAGGTGATTTAGGAGACCTGCATTGAAGGCTTAATCACAAATTAAAAATATCAGAATACTCGGCTCAGAAACAATCTAGAACTCAAATGAGTTCATAAAAATTAGGCATTGGTATTTAAAACAAACTTCTTAAAATCATGATCTCTTTCCAGATTGTTCACAATCATACAAAAAAATCCCAAATCCAATTAATACATTGTTTGTAATGAACCCTTTAATCTATGCAATGATACTACTACTACTACTACTAAGATAACTAAAGAATATTATATTCAACTGAAATTAAAAAGGAATTTGAGTGTGTAGAATATTCTGTATTGAAGATATACCCCCAGAAAATCTTCCTGTGCACTTGTCAGTTTCATAATAGTTTCTAATGAATATCTTCCTAAGAAACCAAACATCTGTGTGATTTCCAAGAAAATCCTGGTATCATAATAACATTATATATTTTTATTCAACAAACTTTAATTCTTTCCTGATGCCTGACATAAAGTGCTGACACAGCATATCAACCAGTAGTTCTTTGTTGTTTACTAGCCACAGTGAAACATAGGAATTTGTACTGTTACAGTCAAACTAAATTGGTTGTTGCTTACTTTCAGAACCTCACTTGAAAGCATATAATCAATTTTTGCAGTGGATCCCTAAGAACATATTTCATAGATGATGACCTGAGGAATACTTTGAGATAGACTTTTAGTGAAAAATTAAAAACTTTTCCAAAATAATTCAAGGACTTCCTGTATTTGTAAAGATTATGTTATATGTATCCAGTCAACTGTAATTAATGTGCCATAACAATGTACAGTGGTAAAATAAAAAAACCCCCAAAATTTCATATTAAAGATATAGCAAGTAGCTATAAGAAAAGATATTGACTATGTTTTGAACTAAAATGCCTAATTAAGTGCTTAAGCATCTTGTTGGCCCAAACAGATGTATTGTAATTTTTACAAAGTATGACACTTTTGTTGCTATTTAAATAAATAAATGTATTAAATACTATAGTTTATTAAAGATACTAGTTCAGGGGTGGACAAGATAAGGCCCACAGGCTTGATCTGGCCTGCCAAGATATTTACTCCAGTCCATGGTCTACCCCTACATCTCGGAGTAGCTCCAGGTCACTCAAAGAGGCTGGCTGCTCCCTGTACTCTCTGCACCCTGTGTGGAGGGAGGCTTCGCATGCTGTCCTAACCCTCAGCCAATCTCTCAGCTCCTGTTGGCTGGAAACCGGTCAATGGGAGCTGAGAAATTGTTCTGGGACTGGGGGCAGCATATGAAGTCTTCCCCCTGCCCCCCCCCCCACTGCAGCACAGAACACCACATGGAACAACCAGCTGATCTGAGTGGTCTGGGACTGTTGACAGGCAAAGTTTCTCAGCTGCTGGATGGCAGCTGCTTAGGTAAGCACTTTCTGACCAGAGCCTGCCTCTGGCACTCTACCCCTTCTGCACTCCAGCTCCCTCCCAGACCCTGCACCCTCTCTTACATCCCTTCCTAATGCCAGAATCCTCTCCTGCACCCATAACCCCCCAGACTCTTCATCCCAAACCCCTGCTCCATATCACAACCCCCCTTCACCCACACTCCTTCTAAGACCACACACCCTTTCCTACACCCCAGTCCCATACCCCAAGCTCCTTTCTGCACCCAACCTCTATCCCAGATCCCACACCGCCTTCATGGAAACATGGCCCCTGACCACTTACCAAAATCTTGTCCCTTCAAAAATTATTGCCCACTCCTGTGTTAGGTACTCATTTAATATTCCTAGCATGTCACTATCACCAAAAAGCCTTTGTGAAGAAGCTAGATATTATTATCCCAGTTTAATAGTTGGAAAAAATAAAGCCAGCAGGTTTACAGGACTTGCTTAAAATTGCACATCAAGGCAGCAGCCAACTCAATGAAACCCTGGATTCCTGATTCCCAGAATTTACTCCAATCACTATATGCCACTGTAAAAGCAACGAAAAGTCCTGTGGCACCTCTGATACTATATGCCACTGTGTTTCTTTCGGTGAAATTATGTGGTCAGAAGAGTTGAGAATATATCACTTGTATTTTAAATACTTCATGCATCTTTCTTTTTGAAATATGTCTTAAGTTGCAAACAGGTTGCAGGAGGAGAGCCTGTTGAGCTCTTCCCAAATCCCAGAAAAGGCAACAGAGCTCTACGAGGGTAAGGCAGTCCTTGCACATGTGGTGACTTGAAGGATTAGGTCCTTTGAGAAGACTGTTATTATAGCCTTCATGTATGTAGAATTTAAGCTTAAATCTTGGCATTTACACAAGCTTGAGCTTTTAGCTAATATTATTTAATTAGGGTTTGAATTGTCACAGGCAGCCAAAATTAGTCTTTCCTCTTAACAGATATGGTATTACAAAGCTTTAAGCCTTCAATCGTATTAAGTAGGAGAGAATAAAATTAAACATTTCTAGCCACTATACCACTGATAACAATGCTATATTTAAGTGAAGTTCAGAAAATTATGATGGAGAAACAATTTTTGTGAAATAAAACTGCTGTAATAGTAATTCCTTAACAAAATCCAGATATTTAACTATTCCCTTGGAATGAGAGCTGACATATATAACAGGGCATTTACCATTAAAGCTGTGCAAAAACTATTATGAAACACCATACTTTAAGAAATTTAGGCTCCAAATTTAAGAATAATTATGCTTAGATTTATATACAAGTAGAGCCATAAATGTCAGTGACATTGTTCATGTGCATAAAGTTAAGCAGATGGGTAATTTTTTTCCCAGAATTGGCCCATACTTTTTTCTAGAGGTTGTTTTGTTTTTACTATAATTGTGAAATTCTGCTCCACTTTATCACAAGGCTCATGATCCTTTTCAGTAATTGGGCCTAGTTTTCAGTACAGAAGGGACCAAACCAAAATCCTGGATCTGAACATTTCTGAACTTTGAACATGTTCAGTCGGTTGGCCTCTCTCTCATAAATATAAATGGACTAAACCAAAATCACAGATCCAAACACCTCTGATCTTCTGAAAATATATCAAAATATTATAGCTGAAACTCATCTAATTTTATATGAATCTGAGCCCAGTTTGAGAGAATCTGGGCCAATTTGTGGATATATGCTGAAATCAGGCAAAAATATCAGTATGAAATCAGATAAACCCAAGAGTTTCAGTCTGAGCTTTTGCTTTATTCTAAATGCAACACTTGAAAGATATGAATATAGCTGAATTGAAGAAAATGTCTGCAAAGCTCTTCATGTGTCTTTTGGACTTTTATTTTGAGATGCAGATTATTGTGTCTGATCCACCACACAGTTGCACATTGTAGCCCAGTGGATCTCTACTAGATTCATTGTTTTATATTCAGCAGTATTGCAAAGAACCTATAGGTTTGTATCCTGTAAGACTTTGGCTTTAGCAGTTAGCATGAGGTTTGAGGCCTATAAACTTTGGCATAGATACATGTAGGTAATACATACATTATGGGAAACTTGTGTAAGGGGATGTAAGGAGGAGTTGTGTCCATAATGGCACCAACCAACCACAGAACATGAAATGATTCCAGCTTCTGAAAAGTTTTGGACAGAACGTCCAACTGCAAAGGTGACATGGCAACTAGTTATTTGGTCTGGTCTTCACCAGTTATTTTGGATTTTTTCAAGTTGTGGTGTAGCGCTGAAGTTTAAGGGTATGTTTAGAAGCCCTTGTGCAATTAACAGTTGTTTTATCTTATCACTATCTATCTAGGTGAAAGGTCCCAAATATATACACGTTGTCTTTACTATTTAGGTGAAAGGTCCCAGACATATGTAAGCTCAACATACAGGATGTGACTTGTAGGTCCCTTGCGTTACTGACAAATAACTTTAATATAAACCTATTGTAACCTATTATAATACACATATAATCAAAACCATAAGGAAATAAGAAATCTGTAAGAAAATATGTCTATAGGCAAACAAGATGGTTAGACCTATAGGCTACAGTAATGGAGTGAAATCATAAATTTACTAACCTATAGAAAAAGGACACCTTGACATCAGTAAGGGAAGGAAATACAAATAAGGAAGAGGGGGAACACCCCTACTGAGTATGTGTTAGACAGGGTAACATCAGTGTAACATTATGTAAGTGGCATCCCAGAGCAGCAGGGGTAAAGATGTAGACCTTGGGAGGGCCCAGAATGATGGTTGCTGGTGAAGATGAGGAAGATTATGGTGATGAGTCTCAAACAAGAATGAGAATCACTCTTGCATTACAAACCAATGCAGGTGGGGTTGCCGTTGGCCACAGGGCAGGGGTAGGAAGCAACACAGGGAAAGGGACAGGGAACCCCTCAGTGGGCTCGGCACGTTTCGGGGAGAACTCCCCGCCGAGTCAGTGGTGGGAATCCCCCACCACTAATAGGGCCCTGGGTTGGGGTCCGGTGGAGAGGGAGGGCCCGGGACCCCCTTGGGGCACCGACTAGGCCTCGGGCCTGCTTGAACTTTGGACTAGGCCCCTAGGCCTGTGAACTGTGGCTGAATTAGGCTTCAGGGCCTGCTTGAACTTTGGACTAGGCCTCTGAGCCTGTGAACTGTGGCTGAACTAGGCCTCAGGGCCTGCTTGAATTGGGTGGAGAAGAGGGCGTGGCAGGGGGCCCCGCCACACCATGCTACACTATGTAAGCATGGTTTGCCTTATTGTGTCTCATTTCAACCACGACAGTCCCCTTTTTAAGCTTTATCATAGACGTCATCTCTTTTTTGGCAAAACTGGGCAGTTGTCCCATTTATTCTTGCCCTAAGAACGAGTGGAGGACAGTCTGGGCAAGAGCAAATGGAATAAAGGCCCAGTTTTGCCAAAAAAGTCATGACATCTCAGATGTTGGCTCAAGTCAGCCCCATGAAGTCAGCCACCTGGCATTGCCATTTACCCAGTGTTCTATTTTCAGTTAGGGAAATATAATCATCCTACCTTAATGTAATATTTTAAAAATATTATTATATGAAAGAGTGCAAAATATCTATACTGATTGCTTCATCTGTAGGACCTAGGCAAGTTGTGACTCTAAACAAACTATATTGATAAAATATATTTCTTACATTGCTAAAACCCTACCTGTTTAAAAAACTGCTGTTTTTAGTAAAGTTTTGTACAATAAAGGATAGTATTTCTTATAGACAGAAGCAGTGCTTTTAATTAAATTCAAATAATGTTCATTTGATGAAGAACACTGCAGATAACTTCATTCTTCAAAGTGGCAGTTCCATCAATTCTGTATTAATCCAATGGATTTTTGTTACTTGGGAAAAGAAAAAAAAGAAAAAAGAAGAAGAAGAAGAAAAAAGAAGAAAAAAGAGAAAAGATATAAAGATTTCACTGCTTTTTTATCTTTATTCCATTTGCCTTTGGCTTCTTTTTAAAAAAATCATTTGCCTTTGGCTCAGTCCTTGTCAAAGAAGTGTTTCTTCTTTGATACTATCAGTATTAGTACATTTTTTGACATTAAATTACCTATGCTGACTAGAAAAGATTATTTTGCTGGCTCCAAACTTAGAAGAAAATGAAAAAAAAAGACCCCAACCTTGGTGAACTTCTTATTTAACCATGTCTAGTAGTTAACTTAGCATTCTTATCTAGAAAGTCTGTAGCATTAAAGGTGAACTACAAAATGAACATGAAAATTGAGGTTGTCTCAGAATTATATCATGGCCACTTCTTCTGAAGCAGTGTCCCATGTTGACACTGACATCACCCCTTTGTCAACAGTAGCAGATGTACAGCACCTTTCAAGTCACCTCACTGGTGGAGGAGAAATTAGTGGTTTAGTTTGTGTATAATTAAAGAGTAACTTTTTTCATTTGCACATATGCACCAATTCTGGAACAGAGGTGGTCAATCAGCACTCAGACAATCCCTTTTTTCCCCATAAGTCTCAGCCTAACTTCACTGAAGTCCTCTCTTCAAGGATCATTGCTTCTACCTAGGATTGGGCAGAACAAAAAGCACAGCATGTTTCCCCAAGACTGAACAACTGCTTGTATGCAAAGAAAAATAACTCAGAACACATGTGTAACAGTGCCACTTGGTAACCCTTGCCATAGCAATATGATCGACTTACTCATAGATGTCCTGATCCTGCCCTGAACTCAAAACAGGCAGACACTGATCAATGGGTCATGAAGCATAACTCAGTGAAGGATCAGAGGCTAATCAGGTCTCAGTATAAGAACAGGGGTCTAGCGGGTTTGAGATACTTGCAGAATTGGAAATTGCGGAAAGAATTTAGCATAGAAATATGTTTTAACACTTTAAAAAATAATATTATTTGCCCACGGGCTTTTGTAGACTAGTAAGTCTCATTATATCACATCATCAACGCAAGTGGACTCATGGCATCTGCTGATATATTCAGGGTCATCTTCAGCAAACTTGGAAATCCTGGCAAATTTCAAAGAGGGTAAATAGAAAGTAACTGGAGGTTCTATGCAAAATATGGTACATATCCCTGGAAGAGAGGTCCATTCAATTCCTTCATCCAGGGCCAACCAAGCGACTGGTTCCTCCCTTTATACTTCTTGTTGTGCCCCAATATTTCCAGTGAGGAGAGGTGGGCCAGTTAGTAGTCTTTAGTTCTAGAGGGAGGCCACTCTGCCTCACTACACTGTCCATGAGCCCTTGGCTTCAATTTGATCTAAAGTCTGCTTTGGAGTGAGGGGAGATTTTTGTGAGTCCCGCAGACCCAGGGCAGACAGGAGAAGAAACATTGACAAAGATGACCCACGGGCTTCTTAATGTATCTTGGCAAGAAGAAGCCAGCCACCAAGCTAGGGGAAGACAGAGAAGACAGAGGGGGACTACACCCAATGTAGGCTGCTACTACAAAAAATACTTTGAGAAAGGCCCAGGAGGTGGTAGCAATTCCAAATGAGAGCACACTCTATTGTAACTGGTCGGAGCCCACCATGAATCTGAGGGAACACCTGAAAATGGAGTGAATGTCAGTGTTAAAACATGTAACCTTCATGTTGACAGCAATAAACCACATGACATCTTCTAAGGATGGGATCATAGATGCCCACAAGACCATATGAAATGTCACTTTGTGAACAAAATAGATAAGATGGAAGAGATCAAGATTGGATATCCAGTTGCCTTTCTTGGATATGAGGAAATCAGCTGAGAAAAAAACCCTTTGTCTGATACTGTAGGGGTACCTGCTACATTGGTTTGTAATGCAAGAGTGATTCTCATTCTTGTTTGAGACTCTTCTAATGAGACTGGTCCCTGAAAATAGATATAGGTGTTTTGGAGGACAGAGGAAAAATAGATCATATAGCCAGAATGAATGATGCTTAATGATTACTTGTCCATTCTCATTGCACTCCAGATGTGGAAAAAGGAGTGCTAGACAAAGGGCATGTGGGAATCAGCAGGCAGATGATATTACTGGTTTGCAGCTCTTCATGACCTATCAAAAATGACACTTAGGGTATGTCTAGACTACAGAGTTTTTTCGAAAAAACTTCCCCTGCATCTAGACTACTGCCACATTCTTTCGAAAGTAAATCAAAAGAATGCAGCAGTTTTTTCTTGGAAAAACCTCATTTTACGAGCAATAATGCCTTTTTTCGAAAGTGCTCTTTCGAAAAAAGGCGCTATGTAAAGCAAACTGTGCTTTTTCAGAAGAGAAAATCCAGACTGCTTGGGTGCTCTCTTTCAAAAAAGCGGCTCGCTGTAGTCTAGATGCTCTCTTTCAGTCTAGATGTACCCTTAGATGGCAGGGAGGGGAGCCTAAAATGGAGCTCTGATATATGAAGAAGCTTGTTAGGAAAGTCCACAAACATGGAATAGTTCAGGCAATCATAATTAACTGTTAGCACTTTGTAGCTGACGAAGTGGGTCTTTGCCCACAAAAGCTTATGCTCTAATACATCTGTTAGTCTATAAGGTGCCACAGGACTCCTTGTCGCTCTTGCAGATCCAGACTAACACGGCTACCCCTCTGATGCTTGGTAGCTGGTTATCCTGAAAACTATTAGAAGAGAAAAACTGTTCTTTCTGATAAATTGAGTTGACTGCCTTCTTTGATGACTGAAGTAGATCTAAGTTGTTGCTGTGGCAACACTTCTCTCATGGCAGCCTGGATAAGCAAAGTTAGGAGGAGGATGCGGAAAAGAAATTCTGCCTCTTTGGTTGGGACTAAATAGTGTTTTTCTGCCATGTGAGAGTCTGATGCAAGTGGGTGCAGTAGATGGAGGCACAGCTTCATCTGGAGAAGAGGAGAAGAAGAGGAGAATCTTGTTAGCACTGGCAGAATTGGTGGATCTGGCACAAAATCCTCTTTAATGATATCAAGGGGAAGCTCTGGTTGACCTTTTGAAAGGAAAGGATGGACATACTCCCTAGCACACTGCGGCTACGTCCACACTGGCATGATTTTCCGGAAATGCTTAAAATGGAACAGTTTTCCGTTATAAGTATTTCCAGAAAAAGAGCGTCTACATTGGCAGGATGCTTTTCCGGAAAAGCCCTTTTTCCAGAAAAGCGTCTGTGGCCAATGTAGACGCGCTTTTCCGGAAAAAAGCCCTGATCGTCATTTTCACGATCGGGGCTTTTTTGCGGAAAACACTACTGTGCTGTCTACACTGGCCCTTTTCCGGAACAGTTTCCGGAAAAAGGACTTTTGCCCGAGTGGGAGCAGCATAGTTTTTCCGGAAAAGCAGCTGATTTCTTACAGTAGATAGTCATTGCTTTTCCGGAAAATCAAGCGGCCAGTGTAGACAGCTCACAGCTTATTCCGGAAAAGCAGCTGATTTTCCGGAAAAAGTGGCTCAGTGTAGACACAGCCAGCCTGTAGGATTGCATGAATCTCCAATAAGATGGGTCAAATAGAAATTGTGATGGATCCCATGATATGGGATATCAATGATTTCTGACCTGGATGCTAAGGTGGAGCTAGTCCCAAACTGGCCCAGATCCCTTATCCAGGAACATGCCTTAGAGGAGGAAAAAAAGTTTCTTCAGGTAGTTCAGAGTCTCCTAACAGAGAAAAAGCTGATTCAGATCCACTGCCCCATACCAATGGGCACTGCTTTCAGGATTCTCCAAGAAATTGGCCAATGAGAGCTGCCTGGGCCATGTTTGCAGTGCAGGCAGTGTGCAAAGTACCCTCCCCAGGGGCACACACTGCACAGAGAACACATGGCTCCCATAGCTGCCTGTTCTGAGTGGCCTGCAGGGACATAGAAAGCAGGAGCCTGACTGAGTGTCCTGCTGAGCTTCCTGCCTGGAGATGCCTAGGTAAGCATACTCTGGAGCCCTGGCCCCTCTTTCCATGCTCTGCATCCCTCCGATTCCCTTCCTGAACCCCTGTCCAGGTCACAACACAAACCCTCTACACCCCTGCTCCTGCACCCATATCTCCTCCTAAACCCTGCACATCAATCCCCTGCTCCAGGTGAAAACCCAAACCTTCTACATCAAGGTAAGCTGTGTGCCTGCGCACACGCGCAGCAGTTTTCTAAGCTTGGTTCAGAAGTTCAAAGGTCCTGCAGAGCGGTGAACTCAGCTGATTTGTGGGGTGAGAGGGGTCTTAGTGAGCAAGCAGCTAAAGGGACCAAGCTGCCTGCTTGAATTGAGGAGCTCCAAGAGCCAGTGAAAAGGGAGATAAGGAGACAATTAGTGGCTGGGGGGATTGGGAGGGAGTAAGTAATTAATTAATTGGCTGATGAGGCATCAGATGGGAGGGGAGTTTAGAGAGTCCCTCTGCAGAAGGAGAGAGAGAGGCACAAACTCAGCACTCTCAAGCCTCCTGTGAAGGGAGAGATAAGGGGCTGACTGCATGGGATAGGTTGGGGAAAGAGAGGGTAGGTGGGTGCTGCCATCTGTGCAGTGAAGTGGAGGCAGGAGTCAGTTTGTTTGGGGTGTCTGACTATGGGCAGTTCTCTTTGACGGCGTTGAGGGTGGGGGGAGCAGGCTGCAAGGGAAGTGGTGTGTGCCAGGACATTTTCGTGATTGTATTTCAAACAAAGTTTGCAGAAGGTGTTAATGGGTTAAGATAAGAAATAAAAAGATTTTTTTAACAGAATGTTTTTGGAGTGTTGCAGATATCTAAAACTCTGAACTTAATGATTTTTTTTTAAAAAATCGGTTACTAATTAATACATGGTATATTGCTTTGCATTAAGGCCAGATCTTTGCTACTTGGTAGAATTGTGGCTCTTCTGAATCAGGAGTAGCAAATACTAGCTTGAGCTTTTAGAATGGTTGATAAATGTACTCCAAGAGTAGTGTTAATTTTCTTTTTTATTTAATTTCATATTAAATATCATATACATTGCTCCGTGTTAAATATCTCTTGTTTTAATATATTTTCTTCCACAAATATGGACTGCTTAAAATTATGTTGTGTGTTTTGTTTCTATTGGTGATACACAACCCCCCTCTCCCTCCCCCCCCAACCTCAATATTGGTGGTGCACATAAGAAATTTCAGCCCACCCAAAACAAAATTCAACCCAAGGATGGAAGGAACACTGCTCTATATCCCTGCTTCTGCTCCCAGACTGCATCCCAGACCCCACACCTCAATCTGCTGCCTTAAGACACAACACTAATCTCTATACCTCTTCCTTCATCCCTGCTCCAGGTCACAAGCACAACCCCCTCCCAGACCCTGCACCCCCTCAAACATTCCTCCTCCTGGTCAGAATTCTCTGCTGTACCCATATCCATACCCCTTCCTAGACCCTGCATCCCTTCCAGAACCCCAATCCTCTGTCCCAGATCACAACTACCTCCTTCACCAAACTTCCTCCCTGATCCCACAGCCCCTCAAGCACCTCAATCCCCTACTCCCTTCTGCACCCAGCCTGCATTCCAGACCCCATACTTCCTCCATTAATATCATAGAAGAGTGTGGCCCTTGACTATTTACCAAATTCTTGGAGTGGCCTCCATCAAAAATTATTGCCCACCTCTGTCCGATCACTTTTTGGTTAGGTCACTGAATTGGGGTATGGGAGCAAGAGCTCCAAGTTCTTGCTCTAATAAAAATGTACTTACTGGTACAAAGTGGAACCCAGCAGCAGAGAGGCCTTTCCCTCATTTCACATAGCCTCTGGCTTGGTGGTTAGGGTGTTTATCTCTGAGGGTATGTCTACACTAGCCCCCTAGTTCGATCTAGGGAGGGTGACCTAGGGAGGTTCTAGGGAGGTACTAGGGTGACCTAGTTCGATCTAGGGAGGATGACCTAGGGAGGGTGATCTAGGGAGGGTGACCGAAATTGCAAATGAAGCTTGGGATTTAAATATCCCGCGCTTCATTAGCATGTTCCCAGCCGTTTGCCATTTTAGAAATTGACTAGCGTGAAGTGAAGTCATTGCAGGAGGAATAATAGCTAATTGGAGTAAGGGCTTTAATTCAGAATCCCGTTTCACTACCGCATGTAGACGCGGGCAGTTACTTCGGGCTAGTCAATTTCTAAAATGGCGACCAGCCAGGAACATGCTAATGAAGTGCGGGATATTTAAATCCCGTGCTTCATTTGCAATTTTGGTCGCCCTCATTAGCCTCCCTAGATCGAACTAGGGGGCTCGTGTAGACATACCCTGAGGTAGGTGACAGAGGTTCAGTCCCACGCATCCCAGTTGAGTGTCTTATTCTCTGTCTATTTCTAAACCTGTTAGCCCTTTTCTTGTGGATTAACTGCTCTGCTTGGAGCATGCCTATTGGATCAGGGCAAGAGAATGCCTACCATGAGAATCCTTCAGGTATTTATGTGCAAGCTGGAACACCAAGTATTTCAGCATCATTAACTGGTTTGCATGTGTGCACAGGCAGTAGCTTAGGCACCTAGGGAATGAGGTGCCTCCAGAGTAGGCAGCATCTGAGAGGGGATTCTGAAGTTCTTAGTGGTATCTAAATGTTGGACTTATATGCCTAATGCGGCAATCCCTTTGTGGATCTAGCCCAAAAGCATTTAGTTCTAGGCCGCTCATCTCTAGGACAGACTAGACCCATATAGGACTTTGAATAATTCACAAGCGATAGCAAATACAAGTGAATCTAGTCCAAGTTTTTGGTTAGTATCTAAGGGTCTTGTTTTGAAAACTTTGCACAGTGCTAATACTAACTTCTTAGTCATTAACAGAACTTGTAGTAGCCATTTGTTCTTGGGGTCTGGCATTTGAGAAATACTAGTCACAATCATATAAGATAAGGAAAGATGGTTGTTTAGGATAAATTCCAATCCAATGAAAGTATCTTTCCAAAAATCTGTACATTTTGGACACACCCAAACATCTCAATAAAGAAATCCTATGAGGAACTTGCAGTGCCAAAAATGTGGTTCTTGGAGATTCAGGCTGAAAATATTTTCTCATGAGTCCAATACATTTGAAAGATAATTTTTGTGGATAAGAACTGAATCACATATCTACAAATGAGTTATTGATATTTTAAAATACATTGCTCTGGATTATCTCAGAAGGAATCTAATATTTGTTTCTTCAAAAGTTGAAATATTTTTTATTCTTTGGTTACAGTTATTGTTATGAAATATGTTAGTGACTGGAACACAGCCCAATTTCTTCTTTTTCCCTGTATAACATATAATATTTTCTTGTATACCAAATAAAAATGGAACAGAAACATAGTGAGATTAAACAATCTTTTTATGGTCACATAGGGAGTCTGTTGAAGAACCAAGATATGAACCTTTTTTGTGTGTGCCTTAAGTAAAAGACCTTCCTTCTTTCCTCTCTCTGTCTAACATGCCTATCACCTTAATTCTGAAGGTAGGGTTCCTTACTCTGTTAATCTCAGGAGGTCAGTGAAGGGTAGGAAGATCTTGTCACAAAAGTGTGAGAGAGGGCTTTGACAGCAGTGAGGAGGATTTGGGGCCCTTCCTAATCAATTTGGCAGCTTTTCCTTCTCCTTGGTCTATGGAGACAGTGTCCGGGAATGTAGGACCTCCTCGGTTGTATGGTCGGATGCATCTGCACATGCCTAAAGCCAACACTGCTATAACAAATAAATTACACAAATTATTCTGTGATCTATAAATCTAAATCTATAAAACCCTTGAGCACAATATAACCCACAATGGAATCCAAATACGTATCAATCTTATGTCTGAGTAAGGTTAGCAAAAGGGAAAATAACCATTTAAAAAAATCTTAATATAGCCAATTTGTGTGAGAATAACAAATGTCTTTCTTGAAGCTTAGGTAAAAAATGAGCTTGGCTTGCTCTGAAATGTGGCATTATCTCAAACTAAGAATAGGGTGATGAATTTGTTGGGATACGCACTAGAGAAAACTCTTGATTGCCATCTGGCCTCTCTCTTAAAAAGCAAATAAAAATTGTTCTCATCAGACAAAAAGCCTGTTTAGTTTAATACGCTTTAATAATAGCACCTCATTACACTAAAAAAACTGCCTGGGAAATAAATGCTGGACATACAGTGGAAACCTCCATGGGACCCAAGTTATAAAGCAAAGATAACACAGTCAATATTACAGCATTTCAAAATAATGTACACATCATGTTCGATACCACACAGAATTCAGAGACTGGGGTTAGGGCCAAGTAAGCTTCATTGAATGGGTTTCCAAAGCAGATGGGAGACCTGACTCATATGTAGGAGTAAAAAAGATTTTGGGGAAAAGGTGTTGGGAAGACTGTTCTAAAAATACCCGGGTATTAAGCTTGGCAGCCATGTATATCTTGTAAGCATATTGTGGTCACCATTGAAAAAGTCAGCATTTCCCAGAAATTAATTACTCTGCTCTGGCATCCAAGATATGGATTTACAATACCATGGTGCAGGAACTGTTGACAAATGTTTATATTATTTTATAAATGATGATCACTGTGTTTATGAACTTAGAGGTGTTTCCCCCCAACTGGTTATTAATCAATGAAGTGGTAATGAAATCTTGAAACACTAGCAGGACAACACCAGCAGAGGGCATTTCTACATGGAGAACTTCACAAACCCAAGTAGCTTTTCCTGAGAAAACAACAAGTAGACAAAGGGAGAAAATTGATGTTTACTCTGTGGCTGCGCTCAGTTCTGCAAAATGCAAAGGAGCCAAGTATACTTAACATCTCACAGAAGATGCTCAGTACATTGAAGGTTCTCATCTGACCTGTTCACAAGGGGATTGATATAGTTTGTAAATACATACAATGGATCAATTTGCCACTTTCAGTTTTAGACTGGAGAAGTAGCTGATGGCACCCTTCAATATTTATCTTTAATTCCTTTAGGATGTGGGCCTATCTTATCTCTATTGTACTTGAATTGTGCTTACATGTGAGTTTCTGAAATCAGCTCTCAATGTGAGTGACTAATGAACTAATGATGGCTGACTATATTAATTGTCTATTTAATAGATTAAAAAAGAAATGTACTCAGACCAGAACATACTCCCTTGAACTTCGGAGAAGTCACTATTGGCTCAATTCTGCCTCACTTACTGTGACAGGGCACACCCTCACTCAGTTGGAGAGAATAATGAACTTTTCTGTGCCTGTACTACATCAATGAGGCACACTAACAAGGGAGAGAAAGGAGATTGCAAGGGAAAACCTTCCACAGGAAGGGGCAGTGAACAGGAAGAAGGGATCCCCACCTCAGACAAGAAACATGCTTGCCAAGAAGGAGACAGCAGAATCAGGAAGAAGGGATCCCCACTTCAGCTCCCAAAGGTGCATGATCCAGCTTCAAAGCAGTATGCCCTAAAAGCAGGGGCTGGTGGTAGAACACATTTTAAACAAAGCCCAAAGGGCTAAGCCAGGAAGACTGCCTAGTATGCAGTTACTCTTGCCTCTCTTTGTTTTCCTATGGACTCTCCACTTTCATAAGGGAAGGAAGAAAGAATAATTTCTTTTGTTTGCTCAAAGAACTCCCCTTAGTTGTCTGCTGGGAGGGGTGAGGAGGGAAGAGAACTTATAGATGACAAGAAGGGAGGTAAGAGAACTTATAGATGGGAAGAAGGGGAATTGAGGGAACCCTACCCCTTCACAAATGTAATTGGAATGCATGACTACCATATTTAATACAAAGGGTTTAAAGAAAGCCTTAGAGAGGACAGGGCTCACCTGCTCCATGCAAGATGGAAGCAGAATGATGGTATATGTGGTTGTCAGAAATGCAGCAGTAATTCCAACAGCAGTAGCTGCAGCAGTGGACTACCCAGCAGCAAGTTCAAACCATGCAACAACAACAACAGTTGCTGAGGAAACTGATGGCCCAGGAGCAGGAGTCTTAAAAGCAGATGATGCAGCAGATAGTGCCCTATGGCCCCATGCAATTCCAGCAGATCATGTGTCAGCCAAGGGCGTTCCCCCTTCAGTATCAGTAAAGCTAACTAAGATGGGATAGGTGATAACTCATAAACCTTCCTAGTTACATGTACTAGTAGCCTAATTACCCCAGGACAATGGACTTTGATAATCTGGATTTGGACGGGGCAAAATATTACAAAAAAGTGAAGTCCGCCATTTTCTGACTACTTGGATATTTCTGAGGAGACAACAGTTTAGAGCTGAAGCCTACTCCAAGAGGATGAGACCTCAGACAACAATCCAACAGTGAGAGAACCCTGTAGGAAGAGGTTTCATCTGGAGGACCAATAAGGGGACCAGGTGGCTAAGGACATCATGACAGAACAATTCATAAAGGTATTTCATGTGAAAGGCAAGGAGTAGATATTACAGCACAGCACAGAAGTGGAATGGCTACTAGATGACTTTGTGGAAGCTGATGGATCAGTAGTGGAAGACGCACCCAAAGCCTTGATGAAAGGGGGGGATGGAGCAGTGAAATACCCAGAGGGGGATGAGCCAGATTCACTAAAAATTTGTCTAAGTGGTCTGACCCTCCCAGATGGTCAGACCACACCTTGGACCGAGGTCATTCAAGCGAGGCAAAGTGGTTGGGCATGGATATAACATGGACACAAAGCACCTTAAACCACAGGAGCAGGACTCACGGACCAGGGTCTATCCACCACCCATGAATGTGCCGACCCTCACCTTAGAAGATTGTGCCAGTCCATTGACATACTATTCCTGTGGGCAGATACAACACATAAAGAAGGAATACCCTCTTATGCAATGCAAATATTCCCAGGGCTGGATGACATCCCCCTAAGTTGGTGATAGTGGTGATGGTCCAAGGGAAGATGGTTCCAGGACTATTGGAGTCTTGTTGCACCAGATGATGATTCACACCTCCTGGATGAGAGGTGACAATACCCCTATATGTGATCTGTGTACACTGTATATATGGCATACCCCAGCAAGCAGCTACAAGTGACAATGGAAGACCACACCACAGTAGTAACTATAGCCCCCGCCAAACAATTGGCTTAGCCCATAATCATATCCCTGGACTGGCTCTTTTTCTGGCAAGTCAATAATGCACAAGCCGGAATAGGGAGTAAGAATCTGGACCATCGGTAGTTTGTTGAAACTTGGTGAGCCTCAGTGAAACCAGTGACCCTGAAGAAGGAAAATCCTGAGCAATACAGCAGCCAACACATACAGAGAATGAAGAGGTAAGCAGTCAAGCCCTGGAAACTCTCCTACAAAACAACGACATGTGAGAACAGAAGAACAACCTTACACTGAGCCATGCATTTAAACAACTGGCCACTGTAAATGATGAGGTAACAGAACCTCAGCAGGAATAGTAGTATGCACACTTTGTGCTCAAGAATGAGTACAAGAGATCAACAAACCAAGGCGGTAAGGACCCAGCCATGTAGGTACCACTGCGTAGTGTTGCATCTTGCACATGTGCCAGGTATTCCACGTGCTGGACACCTGGAAGGAGAAGACAGTGTTTTGGGCATTACTCTGTTTTTATTGAAGAAGGGTCCATCATGAAGCGAGAAAATTCTATTCCTCTTGCCCTGAATGTCAGCTAGCCAGAAGCAAAGGGATCCCTCTGGTCCCTCTGCTCTTAACTGAGGCATGCTTTGAGTATATCAGTACATATTAGTGATCACTGACTGTGCTGATAGGTGCCCGGATGCTGTTCCCCTGCACTCAGTGCAAACTACCATGATAGCTCCAGAACTCTTCCAAGTCTTCTCATGCATGGGATTTCCTCATAAAATATCAACAGATCAAAGGTCTAACATCACCTCCCTGATGACGTACTTATGTACCCCTCTGAAGGGCACGTCCCTGGAAACTTTGGTAATCCACCCTCACACTGACAGCTGAGTAGAGTGATTTAATAAGACACTGAAAGGAATGTTGAAACATTTGGTTGATGACAACCCTAAGCAGTGTGACTGACTACTCTCAGTGCTGTTTGACGTATGGGATTTTCTGCAAGCCTTTCTGGGTTTCTCCTTGTTGAATTTGCTTTACGGTTGTCCATCATGAGGAAATTTGGACTTGCTCTGAGATTTTTAGGAGGAACAAGATTTAGGGGCCTTATGCATGACCAAATAATTCTTGCTATTAAGGAAAGAACTCAGACACATAGCGGTGTTCTTCAAAGAGAAGTTTAAAAAAAAGGTCCAATGCACCCAGTGCCAAGAGTAAATGAGTTACTAGAGTGACAGGGACCTGCAAAACATCTGAGCACCCTTTTTCCAACCTTTTTGGGTACTTCACATTCAAGACTGTACCTCTCAGCCTACACAGAGCTGCCACAAATTTCCAATAGTTTATGAATAGGAACCTGAGGCCCCACCATAAATATGCTACAACCTTGTTGAGGGGTGACCTACTCTGGGAGGTCCCTGGAACTTAGTCCCCCTTGTGGCCTACCCACCGGAGTCCCTACACACGTCCCCCCTCAGGGACATAATATGGTCCCGCAACCAAAGTCCACACATGGGCCCTTATAGCAGGGTTAATACGATCTGGCAGCCAGAGTCCATTCCTCAGTCCTTCCTACTAGAGGTAATATGGCCTAAAGCCAAAGTCCATACAGGGGCCCTTATAGCAGAGTTAATGCAGCCTGGCAGCCAGAGTCCATTCCTCAGTTCCCTCTTACTAGGGGTAATATGGCCCAAAAGTCAAAGTCCACACACAGGCCCTTATAGGAAGGTTAATGCGGCCTGGTGGCCAGAGTCCATTCCACAGTCTCCTCTTACTAGGGGTAATACAGCTCAGAGCCAAAGTCCACATACGGGCCCTTGTAGCAGTGTTAATGCAGACTTGAGACCTAGTTCATAGGCTTATAGGCACAGTTTTCTCACTCAAGCCAGCTATGGAAGGGATAGGGGATCCCAGCCCAGTGCCCTATAGACGGTGGCTTGGGCCACTGCCTCGCTCAGCAGGGAATCCTGCCGCAACACACTGAGCACTCTGGGGAAACTCCCAACCCTGGGCTACTTCTTACCAGGGTCCGACGGATGTCTTCCCTATCGTCTCCCCGTGATCCAATGGCCCTGCAAGTAGCACCTCCCAGCCTAGTTGCTGCTAGAAGGTCTTGGTTGCTCTTCTTTCCGGGGCTACCCCAGCATCTCCCTTCCCTTCATCAGTCTGCCCAGACTGAGCTACCCCAGGGCCTTTATAGTCTGGTTTCACTGGGAGCATGCCAAGCAGAGCTGTGGGGGAGGGGCTCTTTCAGCCAGCTGAGCCTAGCTCACTCCCTGCCCATCAGTGCGAGGTTGATATACCACATGACAAACGTACTTAGATGACATTGTCATCTATATTCCTACATAAGAAGAACACCAACAGCACTTAAAAGTGATATTAACGGCCCTAGAGGATATGGGACTTATGGCTAACCCTGGAAAGTATAAATTGGGTATAGGTGAAGAAACCTATTTGGTAGTGTGTAGGAGGTAGCCTTATGAAACCCGTGGTAACAAAGGTGCATGCTCTAACAGTGTGTCCTCTGCAGAAGGAAGTAGGGCATTTTCTTGGCCTGGCAGGATATTACTGGAGTTTTGTCCCCATTTTGCTGCAATTGCAGCCCCCCTTATACGACCTCATAAAAGGCAACATCTCTAAGATGAGCCAATTGGATGAGACATGCCAGAAGGCTTTTAGCAAACTGAAAGCAGGACTCTGCTGGGAATCCATTCTCTTCAGCCCTCATTTTTTCTGGGAGTTCATACTGCACACAATAGCTGCGGATGTCAGGCTCAGCATCGTATTCTCATAAGACTTCAGAGGAGAGGAACATACAGTCCTATACCTAAGTAGGAAGTTCTTTCCTAGAGAAAAGGCTTCTTCAATTATTGAAAAGGAGATGCTAGCAATTAAAGGGGTCATGGATTCCTTCAGGTATTGCTTATGGAATAGGCTCTTCTCCCTGATTACAGATCCTGCTCCCCTACACTGGATTCTCACACTGAAAGACAGCTTGCATATAACAAGATGGCACCTTTCACTATAGCCCTATAGTTTCCCAGTAAAACACTGGGTGGAAAAGGTTCATGCTAATGCTGTTTTTTTCCATGGGAGACTGAGTATGAAGATGAACCTACCCAGAATGGCCTTTCCAGCTAGAGGGGCAGGGTATGTGAGGAAGCATACCATCACCCTTGTGGAGAAGAAACTAATGAGATCTTCTGGGACTATTCATCATCAGTGAGGCTTGTTTTGCCTGTAAGAGCGGAGTTTAAAAAGGGAAAGCCTATCACAAGTAAGGGCAGTGAATAGGAAGAAGGCTGCCTCACTGCTCCAAAAGTTGTCGGACCTAGCCTCAAAGAAGTATGCCCAAGAGGAAGGGTGGGAGGTAGACCTCATTTTATACCAAGTGCCAAAAGGCTGACCCAGGAAGAGTGCCTGACATGCAGGTTGCCTCTCTTTCCTTTCCTATTGACTCCCCACCCTCATAAGTGAAGAAAGAGAGAAAAGTATTTTTGTTTTGTTGTTTGCTGTAAGGTATCCAGGCCCACTGACAAGGGGGAACCAAGGGGACAATTGCCCTGGGGCCTGGTGATTCTAAAGGGCCCAGGACTCCTGGCAGTGATCACTGCCACTTCTACTGCAGCAGCAGCAGTGCCCAGAGCCCCGGGTCCTATAAATCACCCCCTGACCACCACACAGCATGTTCCGGGCAGCACTTAGGGTAAGGAAAGGGTATGCCTCAGTCTTGGCAGCACCCCTTCTGCCTGAGGCCCCACTCTTTCTGGGAGTGTGGCGCCTTGGCCCTCCCCACCTTACCTAGAGGCCCAGTGAGACTGTCAGCCTCCCCCTAGACATCTGTCAGGGAGGGCAAAAGACATAAATGACTGGAAGTGGGATCTGTAGGGGATTTGGGGGGGGGTTCCCATTCTCCCACATTCCCAGTTACACAGGTTTAATACTTATTTGAAGTCAGTTGAGAGTAGATTTATGCTCTGAAACTATAACCTCTTAGAAGATAGGATTCATGTCTCCTCTGGGTTCATTAAAACACTGAGGAGAGGACAGTCTTGGTATAATAATATAAAATAACATTATAAAAGTGTTATAATATATTTCAGATCTGGATCCAAACATCTCAGCTTCAACCATTCCACCATTCATGACAATGAACTGGAACATCAATCTGAAACCCCTTGAACTTGGGAGGAATTTTGGTTTGGAATCTAAAGCATGAATTCCATAGTGTCTGTATTGAAATAAGGACTTTCAATCAGAAGAGCAGGGGTGGGGAACCTTTTGGGTTGAAGGCCACTGACCCACAGAAAAATCAGTCGGGGCTGCACACGAGTGAGAAGCAAAAAAATCACTCAATGATGTGGTCCATGCCTGAGAAGGAGAAAGGCACTCCCACATTCCCCTCCCACACCAGAGCCTAAGGGGACGCAGCCAAGTAGATTTTGTGTGCTCTAGCTTTGCTTGGGGCAACAGGGGTGTGGAGCACCAGGGAGGGCTGCCCAATGCTGAGAGGAGGCCTGAGCCTCACAGGCCGGATCCAGGCAAACTGGGGGCTACATCTGGCCCTCAGGCCTGAGATTCCCTATCCCTGAAAAAAGAGAAATACAAGGAAAAACCTTTCAGATTATTTCTGTAATACCTTAGAGTAAATAGCATAGAAAACAAGAAAAACTTAAAAAACAACAAATAGACTAGTAGCACCTTAAAGACTAAAAAAACATGTAGATGGTAGCAACCCACCCACGAAAGCTCATGATACCATCTACATCTTTTGTTAATCTTTAAGGTGCTACTAGTCTATTTGGTTTTTTGTAAATTTTTTCTGTTACAGACTAACTCAGCTACCCCTCTGAAGTATAGAAAAAAAGGTTAAGTTATTTGTGATTTCTAGTCTAATGTCCCATAATTATCTTCAAATATAAGGAAAAAATATGGACCAGGCTCATATGAATACATTTCAACTGCTATTTCACATAATTTTTAACTGGAGAAAAAATCTTTACAACACCACCTGCTGTTCTGCTGGTTTTGACCTGACCCCTTTCTCCTTTTCTTGTTATTATAAACAGTGAACTCCTTAAGTGAGAGCTGTTTAAAGAATAGGGGCTGTAAGTGTTCCATCCTAAATCCCAGATGCAGTGGGAGACAAATGGATTTTTTGATCTTTATTTTATGAGTGTCTGATAAATTGCCTCTGGCACCTGGCAACTGAAATTTCACTATCTGAAAACTAACTCTTATGTCAAACAATTTGGCCAGTCTCACAGTCTGAATTAAAAAATGGCATGTATTTAAATACAGGATGTTTTCCAACATTTGCTGCAGTATGCAGTAAAGTCCCATATTATTATTATTATTATTATTATTATTCAGATCCTCACTTGATGTAAAGCTATATTACCAAATTGAAGTCAAAACAACTACTCCAATTCATCATACAAACTGGAAATCTAGCCCCCGAGTGTAAATGTACATAAAATTTGTATATGATCCTTCAAAACGTGGTATTGTTGTGTTCTTCAAATGCACTTCTTTTTGGTCTCTGTTTTAGGTTTGCTTGTTAAGTCAAATGCAACCATAGATTATTAAAATAACTGCATTATCTTCAACTGAATTTTCAGAGGCTTAGAAGAGTGACACAAAAGTTTTCACTCCAACTCACTGACTCAGTTGTGGCCCAGATCAGTAATGACCAAACTCATTATAATCTGGAGACTCACTGATAGCCCATGTGAAAGAATTGATGGTATTGACATTATCAGTGAATGCCTGCTGACTAGTTTTGGTTGTGGTCTAGAAGAAATGCATCACATCACTGCAGATGCCATTGCTTGGCTAAATGACAATGCATACACTAAATAAATTGAAAGTAGCAATCATAGATATAATTGAAATAACAGAATTTCTGTCCGGTTAGAAATCCTGATATGTCAAGATTTATTTTCATCTCAAATTGCAATGACATGCCATACTACTGATTTTTTTCACAGAAATTTGGAGAGGTCAAAAAGTTTCATTTTTGTTTATTGAAGTGAATTTAAATAGTTTCATTTCACTTAGACACTGAACTGCATCTGTGATGCCTCACTGGAGTTGGAGTTGAAGGATCTAAAGTCCCCATACTCTTCTGTGGCTACGGCTACACTACAAACTTTTTCTGGAAGAGGGGAAATGCAAATGGAGCGCTCATTTGCATATCTCACACTCTCATTTACATATTCTCTTCTGATCCTTTTTGTGGAAGAAGTTTTGGCGCAAAAAAGTGCCATCTACACTTCATTTGCATTTCCTTTTCCGGAAAAAGTTCATAGTGTAGCCGTAGCCTATGGGTTGTGCCCCCTAACAGGCCACCTTTCCCATGATGGACAATGTTCACATGACTCACAGAAAGAGGCTTTTCCATCAGAGGAGAGTCCTTAGTGCATCACGGGAGATGTAATCTGGCCAGGGAGGATGACCAACAGGGGAGAATGCGAGCAAGAGGCAAATCGACTGCAACTCCCATAAGAACATCAGAATGGCCATATTAGGTCAGACCAAAGGTCCATCTAACCCAGTATCCTGTCTGCTGACAGTGGTCAATGCCAGGTGTCCCAGAAGGAATGAACAGAACAGCTAGACCCCAAGTGATCCATCCCCTGTTGTCAGGGGAGCCAACAGCCACAATGGGCCCTTGGGCAGGGTAGAGGAGATCAGTTCCATGCTCCAAAAAGGGTTGGGCCTCGAGTGGAAGGGGCGAAGCCATGATAGCCAGCTCTCAGTGCCACCCAGAGCACACCATGCTACCCTGCTACACCCTTAAAGCTGCTCAGAGTGTGTGGCACAGCACTCCAGCAGTGATTTAAAAGGCCCAGGGCTTTGGGCAACATTGTTGCTGCTGTAGCAGTGGCCATGGCCATGGCTGGGAGTCCTGGGCCCTTTAGAATTACTGGACCCCAGGCAGTTGCCCTCTTTGCCTCACCTTGTCAGAGGGCCCACCTGTCACCCATTCCCAGCTTCTGACAGAGGACAGGGTCACCATTCCTACCCATCCTGACTAACAGCCATTGATGGAGCTATCCATGGAGCTCTTGGATAGCTCAGACACATGTTAACTTTGAGAAATTGAATATTTCAGCTAATGATGACCTAATCTGAAACGAAAATACTTCACTTTCTCATGGATACTCTTAATGTTGCAAAAACACATTAAAAATACCACAAAACATTTTGACAGGGAATTCCCAAGCAGTAATCATACTTAACCAGACTCAGTAGATGTGGAAAATTATCCAGTCAAGTTTAGATGTGCTTTCCTTAGATCAGGACTGAATTACGTAACTAGCGCAGCAATGAAAAGAGTTTTCCAGCTTCACCTAAGACCCCACCTAAGAATAGGCATTTCATCTGAAGCATAACTGAGCACTAAATTGCCTTTACAGAGCTTTCAAAAATGAAAAAGGCTGTGTGGACACTCTTATTTTGGTTTAAACCAGATTTAAACTAAACTCAAATAATCCACTCATGAAGTAAAATAAGTATGTAAACACAGGTGTTTGCAGCAGTTTAACTAAAGTCATACAAGCTTGTGTGCAGACAAGGTCTTAAAATCCCTGCTGAGGAGTTGGTAGCAAAGCAGGATACAGAGTATGGAGGGGGAACTGAGTTCTTTTAATCCACTCCTGCAGCATTGATCCCCAGAGGCCTTAATTGTTTTACTAGAGAAGAAAAAATATGGAAAAAGGAAAAAGACAAATAACATTAAACCAGAAAGGAAGAAAAAACAGTTAACGAGAACCGGAGCCTATGTTATAGGCTTCAATGCAAAGTCCGTCCTGAATAGTAGTATTTGTAGCTGTGCTTCCTACCCCACCCTTACATTCCGGCACATCTTTTATATCCCATTCAGGATGTTTCATGCATTAAATTAATACCATATCATCAAACTATACCACAGTGCTCCTTAGGCATTTTTATCGGTTTTATTATTCAACTTACTATTCACGATACAATGTTTTATTGGACTTGGTAGAATCTCCTAGATATTCTGATTGTTTTATGAGTTGGGTTTATATATACTGAGTCAAACTCACATAATACAGACAGTAACTTCTATTTATCTAATAAAGAATAACTATAAAAGAAGGATTGTTTTCCAGTGAAGGATGGGGGAAATCAAGAAAAATAATTGAAATAAATTATAAATATTTCAAACTCTTCTGTACATCTATCTGCCTTGTACCATTCAGCATGATAACGTGTGCATTACAAGTTATACATTTATTTCACAAATTCCTTGTTATCACTCACGTAGAATCATAGAATCATAGAGCTGGAAGAGACCTCAGAAGGTCATCAAGTCCAGCCCCCTGCACTAGGCAGGACCAATCCCAACTAAATCACGTTTCTCTCTCTTCCCCAGAGCTTTTCTGAAATCAATTAGTCAATCAGTTTACTCTGAAAAAATAAAGTTGAATAAGTAAATTAGAATTTTGCTCTGAATATTGATGGGATTGATGGACATTTTGATGTACTGCGGGAGTGAAGTCTGCTGTCATAGACTGGCTAGCAGGAAATGTCTGACCCCCACACTCCTAGCAGAAGTCAATTGTCATAGGAGTTGGTGGTCTATAGGAGGAAATAGTTCCTCAGATAACCTCAGCCAGTTCCTTGGCTGATTTGAATATCAAGACCAAAATCTTGAATTTGATTCTGTATTCCAGTCTCTCTCCCCTGTCTATCTGTGTATGCACATACATTGATATGTAGCAGGAACATAAAAACTGCCAGACTGGATCAAGTCTGAGGGCTATCAAGTCCAGTATCCTGTCTCTGATAGTGGTCAGTATCAGATGCTTCAGAGGAAGGTGAAAGACTCCACTCTGTAAGCATGTGTGAGTAAGGGTATGTCTACACTACAAAGCAGTTATTTCGAATTAACTTCAATAGTGTCTACACATGCAAACTGCAATTTCGAATTTAATTCAAAATAGCGGAGCACTTATTTTGAATTTGGTAAACTTCATTCTACAAGGAATAATGCCAAATTCGAAATAGCTATTTCGAATTAAGTGCTGTGTAGACACTTAATTCGAAATAGGGGGCCTCCAGCCCTTCCCAGTTTTCCCTGGTGGCCACTCTGGGCACAACCAGGAAAACTCTTCTCTCCCCCCAGCCCCAGGGCCCTTAAAGGGATAGAGTCTGGCCACTGGGCACATGCCAGAGCCAGGCCTGCCAGCAGCTGCAGACCCTCACCCAGTGGGCGCACAATGGCAGCCAGCCATCCCCCACCCAGTCCCCCAGCACCCAGGAGCCAGCCAGGGGCCGTAGACGGCATGCGCCTGCCTGGACTGGTGTGGAGATCATGGATCTCACTGAGGTGTGGGGGGAGGCCCCCAATGTCCATGATCTCCACACCAGTAAGAGGAATGCCGCCGTCTATGGCCGCATAGCAGCCACCATGGCCCGCAAGGGACACAGGCGCACCAAGGAGCAGGTGCGCCTGAAAGTTAAGGAGCTGTGGCAGGCATACACCAGGGCCACCAGCAGCGGTGCCATAGCAGAGGCTGCCACCTGCCTCTACTTCCCCGCCCTTGACCAAATCCTGGAGGGAGGAGTGGTCCGCGCCAGTCTAGGGGGCAGCAAGCCGGGAGCCCTGACCCCTCTGGGCGCAGCAGAGGGGCCACCACCAGCTGTCCCGGCACCGGAGTCGGCAGGGTCA
>CM057847.1:165134484-165152950 GCA_030068395.1 Apalone spinifera
CGTGTCTTGCTCACAACACACCTGTTAATGCATCCCAATGCAATGTTCCCCTGGCAATCTCCAGTACAGTATGGAGTTCACAACATATTTTCTACCTACTTTTAAACTTGCCACTACTCCATACTGCTACTTCCAACCTAAGTAGAGCCCTGAAAATTGTGAATACAGTGAACATAGTATTAAGGGGCAAAATCTACACCTTCTTACAGCAGCACAGAGGGTCTTTCATGTAACACAAAGTGTAATTCTGTTTCAGCGGGGGATAGGATGAGAGGGGATCTGTATTGCTTTCATGCCATGAGTGGGAACTCCAAAGCTCTTCCCGGCACTCAAGCGAGGGCTGGAGGATTTATAGATTTTAAGGCTAGGAGGGACTATTCAATTACCTACTCTGAGGTTTTGCTCAGCACCAGTCATGGAGTGTTACCCAGGCCCGCTGACGGGGGCAGAAAGATGGGTTGGGCAGTTGCTTCTGGGTCTGGTGACCCAAAGGAACCCAGGGCTGTGCCTGTTGCTGCTGCGACTGTGGCAGTAGCTAGAGCCCTGGGCCCATTAAATCGCTGCCCAGAGCACTACACCATGTGTTTGGACGGCACTAAAGCCTGGAGGCGAGGCTCAGCGCCATGCTCCAGGCAGCATGGAGAGCTGGCTGCCCCCAGCCCTGCCCCTTCTTTCCAAGGCTCCACCCCTTCTGGGAGTGTGGAGCCCCCTCCTCACCCTGCCCACCTTGCCTAGAAGCCTCTGAAGGTTATCGGTGCCCCTGATGTCACCAGTTAATCCTTTATTAAGCCCAATAACTTGTGCCTGACTAAAGCATACATTCCAGAAAGACATGCATTCTCGATTTGAAGACTTCTCTGCCTCTGGAACTGTGACTGTGTGCAGGGGACTCTCTTGGGGTTAGGGCACAGCATCCCTTGGGGCTACTGAAGCCTTGAAGACATAGTAACAGCTATGAAGTGCCAGTGGAGAAGGATCTGCAGTCTGACCACATTGACTCCAGCTCTGCCCCTAGGAGAGGTTTTGCCCTGATGCGAACTCACAGTGAAAGGGTTGTTTACATCTAAGCTGAATGAAAAGTTCCAAATAGTGCAGAGCCATGTTTACACTACAGCACTGGTTCTTGGGAGTCTTGACTTACAGAGTAGCTCTTCTGCAAAGAAAAATTATTTTGTCTGTGAAAGGGTTCTCACAGGATTAGGAAAAGGAATTCTGGAAGGAGGCTATAGTGGGCATCTGCTCAGTGCCTGCCTTCGTTGAAAGAGCAGATGCTGACTTCTCATGAGGCTGGTAATTGACTAAGGAAAATCCCTATTCCCACCTCAAGAATTTGCCCATGACACTATTCAGAAATTTATAGTTTTTTTAAAATATTACCATCCAACATCCATAAAAGAGACAGGCCTGCTGGACTGGAATACCTCCCAAGGATGGTGCTATTAGCTGAACTGCCAGCCTAGGGCTGTAAATTACTTTTGCACTTTGTAATAGAGTCAGCACCATGACAGGAACTCACACATCACTCAGCCAGCCATGGGTAATAAGCAGGAAAATCAAAAGGCGTGTGAGTTCATACGGTAGGTATGCACAATCAGGAAAGAAGATTTATGACAAAAGCTGAGCTATAATATTAAAAGGTATAAACAGCTTCTTACTGTTTTGATTTCATAAACCCATTTGGTTCAGTAAGCAGGTACAGTGTTAGGCTGGGGGGAAAGCTGAATATAAACCACTGTTTTCCTAGAAAGTGTTTCATAAAAAAACAAGCTCACATTTGTGTGGCATAAAATAATTCCAGGGGTTCTTCGCCATGGGTGCATGATAGGAAGACTGTCTTTGGCTAACTGACCTAAAGACCAAAAATATATTTTGAAAAGTCTAATGTGAAAATAAATGTTAGGCAGCGTCTTGACATTTATAAAATACACTTACTTTGCTTTAGGTGGCTCAGCTACAACACCCTATCCCATTGGTAGCTGTTCAGCTGTCTTCTAGAGATGGGGTCGGTGCACATCCCTAAACAAAGCTTGAGCAGATGGGCTGCATTGACAGATGTGGAGGATCACACGGTTCATGCAGAGACATCCCTCATGGATAAATGTATTAAAGAGGGAAGTTTATATCCTAGTAAAGACAGAAGATAATCAAGAAGCTGAGAAAGTACAGGTAGGAGCTAGTCAAGAACAGTCAAACATAAATATAAATTTAATTATATTTAAATATAACACATGAATGCAAATGACTGCATTTAAACAAAATGCACACATGATTATGTACAAATGCTAGCTACCGAAATATTAAGGTGGAGAATAGAACGTGTGATGTTAGAGATGCCTGAGCTCAAAACGGGCTACACAATTTGAGCTACGCAAATTGTGTAGCTTATTTTGAGTTAAATTTCAAAATAGTTTATTTAGTAGGCTACACAGCACCAATTCTTGAAATAAACTGCTATTTCAAAGGTCCCTTAATCCTCTTGGAATGAGGTTTATAGAAACGTTGGAATAGTGAGCCCATTATTTTTCGAAATAATGGGATTGTTTCAAAGACATGGAATAGCTATTTTGGGATCCCAGACATATCCCAAAATAGCACCTCAGTGCAGACTAAATGAAGATATTGATGCAATAGCCATTGTTGTAATTAGGTGAAAAAGGGATAATCAATAGGATATGATACCAGACTACAAAATATATAGGAATGGTGGGGTAGGTAATGCCAGTGTGGCAGCAGCACTGTACGTGAAAGTAGGCATACAGTCAAATATGGTAAAAATCTTAAATCAATTAAACTATAACAGAATCCCTATGGATAGAAATTCCATGCTTTCCATGTGTATTCCTACTGCTAAGAGTATAGCAGTAGGAATACATTCTGACTGGATGGTAAAGAGGTTTGACTAAGTGGTATTTACACAAATAAATCTGTTAGCCTTTAAAGTACCAAAGGACGACTCATTTTTTTTGAAGATGGTGAAGTAGATTGTGACATGCTCAGGTTGATTACAGAAGCTAGAAAGTAGAAAACAGAATAATAGTGGAAGGATTTCAACAATCTTCATATTTGCACTATTCCACTCTTTTTAATCTCTCCAGCTATGTCTAGACTGGCATGATTTTCCGCAAATGCTTTTAACGGAAAAGTTTTTCCATTAAAAGTATTTGCGGAAAAGAGCGTCTAGATTGGCACAGACACTTTTAAGCAAAAGCACTTTTTGCGGAAAAGCGTCCATGCCAATCTTGACACGGTTTTGCGCAAGAAAGCCCCGATTGTCATTTTAGCCTTCGGGGCTTTTTTGCACAAAACAGTTCTGGGTTGTCTACACTGGCTCTCTTGCACGAGCAGGAGCGTCAAAGTATTTGCGCAAGAAGCACTGATTTTGTACATTACAAAGTTAGTGCTCTTGCGCAAATTCAAGTGGCCAGTGTAGACAGCTGGCAAGTTTTTCCGCAAAAGCGGCTTCTTTTGCGGAAAAACTTGCCAGTCTAGACACAGCCTCTTTGTATGGAATTCCAATGCCCTAAAATTTGTATTGCCCTTCTTGGTATGTTTTCCAATTCTAGTATATCTTTTCTGAGATTGGATGACCAGAACTACACACAGTATGAAAGGTATGTGTGTACCATGGGTTTATATGGCATCTTTATGATATTTCATGTTTTATTTGCTCTCTATAATAGGGTTTTCAGAGAACAGGATGGTCTAGTGGGCAGCTTTGCCACCAGCAGGACGGCTTTTCAGTCCAGTTCCACAGTTGTGTATGGGCTTCACTTCTCATCATGTTTTCAATACCAATGCCCTGTCTTTACCTGATGGGGAATGGGAATGAGGCCATTAGGTAAAGGATAGTATGATTGGGTATATGAACCTCAAACTGGGCCCAAAGGAGCTAAAGAACAATACTGGGCCCAGGTAGATGATCCCCTCTAGACCTGCAGAGCATCCTCCAACTAGAAAGAAATTTAAAAGGGAGCAACCTAGCTTGGGGAAACGGAGAGGGAGAGGGAAGGGTGGCTAGGAGAGAAGAGACAGAGAAGATCTACACTGAGGGATCCTGAAGAAGGGCTAAGAAGCCTCTCTGTGAGAAATAGACCTCTATTTTGAGCTCAGTTGTGACCAAAGATTTAGCTGTCTTTTTCTTTCCATATCTTATATTGGACTTGAAGCTGTAGGGAGAAATGGATGGTAGTAAGTTCTTCCTGCAGCAGGGGCAGTTAGCAGAGAAGTCCAGGCCCTCCCAATCCACTGAGTTCTGACGCAGTGCCTGCGAGAGCCAATTAGAACTTGACATCTTAGAGTGCTTTCTTAGTGTTATCCTTTCTGAGTCACTTACTACCATCCACGTTTTCAGATCACTGTCCATGAAATCTGCCATGTTTTCAGATCACTGTCCATGAAACCTACAGCTGTCCAGTTTTATAGGTATCATACCAAGATGTCCCATTTTTTTGTGTGCCTCAGAGGTGGCAATTCAAGTGGGCTCTTGCAGATGGGAGTCCCCGTATCTTTTTTACCACAGAGCTGCACTGATTCTGCTTGGGTCGTAGCCAAGACTTGGCCTCAAGTAATTACATTCTCTCATTGTTTGACACAAGAGTAAAGGAGAAAGTATGGAAAACATCAGCCCACTTTTTTATGTTGTACCGTAAAGGATGGAGCAGATGTTTTTAAGTAAACATGGGTTCTTGTTATGCATTTTTGAGAAGTCAAGAGAAGCTTTTTCAGAAGCAGGAGTAGCCCGTGAATTTAAAGGAGTTTTAAATACTGTACTTTCCCATGAAGCCATAAAATGCTGGCAGAAAGCTCAGCAGCCAATCAGTGAGGAATGAACCTGAACATGATATAACTCAGATTACCAATAAAAATGTCAGGCTGAAATCAGAAGTGGGCAGTTTTATAATCTTGAACTGAAAGTCTTTTTTTAATTGCTTTCAAATGGGGGAACTTAACAATATAATTAAATATATATATTATATAAAACAAAATGAAAAAAACCCCAAGGTGCAACAATCTGCTTTACTATCTGCATTTGTCAAGCTGACAATTACTACAATAGGGGAAATGGTGGATTTTTTTCAGAGTCCTTTCCCTGGCACTGCAATTTCCCAACTGTTTTATTGGGATTCTATTAAAACTAGACAAAATGGACTCTGCTACTTCCATAAAAACCAGTCAAGCATTGAGAGTTAATACCAGCATTTTTAAATCATTAAAACCAGCCTCTAGCTGTAGATTAGTGTGGGGTGAGAGGTATTATTTGAAGCAGGTGTGATCTGTCAGGAGCAGTGTTTTGGCGTTTTACAACCACGGGGGCTATGTGTGCAGCTGTAGATGGAAGAAAAATGGACCAACAGCAGTACAATGGGCTGCTTTGTATATAAGCTCCTATTTTGCTAATGCACTTTAACATTATATATAGATAAACAGTTCAAGATGCAAATATTGATTAGTATTTTCTGGTATTAATTGACTCCTTAATTTAGACTAGTCTGCAGAGTATATTGTGTTGATCAGTCATCAGGGATATACTTTCTTGGTGAGACTGAAGTTTACTCTTATCCCACGGATATGGGTGTAAACACAAATGCATGGGAGTACAATTTTGATACATCAAAAGACAGCTAAGCTCAAGTATGAATGATAGAAAAAGCTGTTACGTTCGTGATATATTAGCTACTTTGTATGGAGCACTAGTGGAATAATTTGATGGTGCCTATCTGGACCTTTCCACAGTGTACATATCATTCACAAAATTGGCCGCCTAAATGTTATTCAAGATCAAAGGTACACATTGGAATTCTGATACGTACAGCACCAAGTCAACAAAGGAGAGATTTATTTGATGATAGCTTTTTCTATAGTGTTTTTAAATATTCTGTATAACCAAGGAAGATGGACAGTTTTGAGTGTATATGGGTGAAAGCAGGAACATCTCAAGATAGTTAGAGTATGTTTTTATTCAATTTCTTTATGTAAGCAACAAGACAAACAGCATAAAAGGGGAAAAGTAAATTGGATTTTAAAACAGATGCAATTTTAATAGTCTAAAGGTGTTATAAGTAATATTGGTAATGAAGTGTATTTCCCTGTTTATTTGTTTTAGACATAAGGATCTGGTTTTGCAATTTCTTACACTGATTTTATGTCTATGTAATTGTATTATTTCGTTTTTATCAGTGGAGTTACTCCTGATTTATACCGATGTGAATGAGAGCAGTATTAGGAACAGTACTTTCAAGCCAACAGTTTCCATTTAACTGTCACATTGGGTATAGTTTCTTACCAGGGTGGAACTTCAAGTGACAGAAAAGGGTAATTTCTAGTCTCCATTTTAAGTGGCCTTACTCTTTGATATTAGTGCCAGATATCAATATAAATAGGGCCCTACAAAATTCACAGCCATGAAAAATATGTCATGGACCATGAAATCTGGGCTTTTGCGTGCTTTTACCCTATACAAAACTGGTTTCATGGAGGAGACTAGAGTTTCTCAAATTAGGGGTCCTGACCCTAAATGGGTTGATATTGCCACCCTTACTTCTGTGTTGCCTTCAGAGCTGAGCAACAGCTGTTGGGCAGGTGGCCAGCTCTAAAGGCACTGTCCTGCCATCAGCGGCACAAAAGTAATTGTGGCAATCACCCTTACTTCTGAGCTGCAGCCTTCCGAGCTGGAGAGAAGTGACTGCTGACTGAGGGCCCAGCTCTGCAGGCAACAGTGCAGAAGTAAGGGTGGCAGTACCATGCCATCTGCTCAGAGCCACTGATCTCCAGGGCTAAAGTTGAATTAAGCTATGCAACTGCAGCTACGTCAATTGTGTACCTTAAGTCAAAATAGCTTAATTCTGTGCTTTTGGTGCTGTGTACACGGCGGGAAGTTGAAGGAAGAATGCTCTTCCTTCGACTTCCCTTACTTCTCATGAAATGAGGGTTACCATGAGTTAGAGTAAGAAGTCCTCCAGTTGAACATTGTTTGAAATAAAGGCTTGTAGTGTAGATGCATACTATGTTATTTTAGAATAACACCAGTTATTCCAAAATAACGCAGATGTGTAGACTTAACCCAGCTGCCCAGTTCAGAAGGTAGCACCTCCATCTGCAGAAGCACAGAGGGTAGCAGTATTGCAACATACCATACAATAACCTTGCAAACCCCCACAACCCCGTTTTTGGGAGAGGACCCCTACAATTACATCACCATTGAAATTTCAGATTTAAATAGCAGAAATCATGACATTTACAATTTTTAAAATCCTATGGCCATGAAATTGACCAAAATGGATTGTGAATTTTGTAGGGTCCTAAATATGTCACAAGGAACTGAAATTAATTGAATTACACCAGGGCTGGATCTTCCCCCAAAGAATTATTTAAACATACTTCAATTTAAGTGAACAACATTCAGTGCTGATTAATCATTTTTTAATAAAACCTACAGAGATGCAGACACCATAGTTGTGATTCCACCACTTTGCAGATAACAATGCAAAAAACAAACTCTAATTCTGTCTTACTGTTCATACACCTCCATTCACAAAACAGAAAAGAATAGATGATACAATATACACCTGTTCCTATCTATCCATGCTATTGTTATTCTGAAGGAAAATCTTTTTGTTTCAGTGCAATACACAATCTGTTTAGGAGCATTGATTCATTAATTGAATTATACCAATTCAGCGTAAAACAGTTTTGTCAGACTTTAAATCTAGCTGTGGATTTAAATTTAGACCCTTTTACCCTGTGACTGGGACAATTACACAATGCATTCTGACTCCAGGGACACAAATTGCCTTTCCTGTGAAGCCAAAGGAGAAAGACCAGTACTGTGACACCATAAACTAAACTACAGAAGCAGACCATATATTACACCTTTTATATTTGGTAAAGGAAGATTTAAGGAGAATAGATGTATCTAGAAAGGCCTATGAAGCAAGCCTAAGCACAATTATATATTTAGGCTTCTGTAAGAACAAAAGGGAAATGTAAAGATATGAGTTAGGAGAACTCCACAGATGGATACAAAGATGGAATACAACCAGGACATAGAGGTTTCTGGATGGAGGACATTGTCAATATATATATTTTTGGGTGGGAAATATAGTGGCTGTCTTTTGAAGAAGAAGTCAAATCAGCATTAGCCAGTAGTGACAACACAGGGGCATCTGTGACTGTCACATCCCTCTGCTTGAAAGATTTTTTTTTCTGTGCTAGGAGTTGACTTTGAGGTACCTTATGCTGCAACCTGGACTGCGAGCATGAAAACTGTCCAAAATTAGACAAGAATAACTGCAATTAGCCATTAGTAAATGGTCGTGGTTTTGTACAAAGAGAGTTAAAATGCCTTTTCACAAGCCAATGGCAAAAAGAAAAAAGAGAGAAAAGAAAAAGAAAAAGTAAGAAAAGAAATCCTTGTGCGTACAGTGGCAAGGACTGCAATAGCATTAAGCAGATTGAAGATTTGCTATAAAATAGTATCATTAACACCTTGTAAACACATCAAGCTAACTATTAATAACATTGCATGCATTTCATGGGCCATATCACTCCCATCGTATGCAAAACCTTGCAGGAAGGGACAAGTGTAGGATGGAAACTTTGCAAAGATGCTACTTGGAGCAAGCTGATGTTTGTCTCTCTGGGTATATACCCCTCTGCCGACAGAGGGATGTAGATTAGGCACATTGCTATTGCAAATAAAACGGGGATTTAAATATCCCGTGCTTCATTTGAATAGAAATGGCCACCACTTTTTGCCGACGCAGCACTTTGCTGGCAAAAAGCAGCAGTCTAGACGGGGATTGGTCGACGAGGAAAGCCTTTTCCAACCGATTCTGTAAACCTCGTTGTACAATGCTTAGGGCATAAGGCAAAATGCCGTGTCGGCAAAAAGCAGTGGCCATTTCTATTCAAATGAATCACGGAATATTTAAATCCCCGCTTCATTTGCAATAGTGATGTGACTAATCTACATCCCTCTGTCAGCAGAGGGGTGCAGTTTAGACATACCCTCAGTGAGCCAAAGGCCTTTTGATGTCAATTGGAAGAGAACATGGGGTACATACAAATTACCAGCATCTCCTGGATCTGGAATTTACATTCTATTTCACCTAAAAGTGCATGTAAGATTTCTGCTGAAAGTCTGTATCACACTGGCCATCATAATTCTTGTGAAATATATGTGTGGATAATATGTAAGGAGATATTAAGAACACAATTGCCAATATATATATATTGGCAGTTGTGTTAAAGCCTTGAAATTAAAGGCAGGTCACCTTGAAGTGATATATAAAGTTTGTGGATGATACCAAGCTGAGAGAGGTTACAAGTACTTTGGAGAATAAGATTATAAATGTGAGTATTGCAGTCATGCATCTAGGGATTGCAAACTACATTTTAAGTTTAATGCAGGGCTTGATCTTGGGGAAAGAATGTAACAAACCTCAGAGTATAAACTGGAAGGTCTTAAATAAACAGTATAATAAATATACAATAGATCAGGCAATAGATACCTCCTTAAAACTTTCCTCTTTCATGAAGCGTACAAATACTACAGCAATGGGTAGGATGCTAGTTTGCTGAGGCTATAGCATATTGTGTTGACCAATATTATCCCATTGTCTCCATCAGTGTGCCTATAGTCATGTAATTGTCTCTTGACTTATACTTTGATTTTAAGTTTATAGAGGCAGGAACTGTTTTTCTGTTCCATGTTTGTACAATGCAGAATGGGCTCCTCCCCCATGACCGAGGCTCTTACAGACTATGATAATACAAATAATGATAAATAATAATAACACTAATACACAGAGTAAAGGCAGCATATAATGTAAAGGAGAATCAGGCCATTAGAGTTATGTCA
The DNA here is from genome assembly GCA_030068395.1 of Apalone spinifera. Lineage (NCBI taxonomy): Eukaryota > Metazoa > Chordata > Testudines > Trionychidae > Apalone > Apalone spinifera. The sequence goes on from CM057847.1 coordinate 165,144,344, forward strand.
CTTGGTGTAGTCAACTAATGAAAAAAAATTGTACCATTGTAAACGTTTTCGTTTTCCTGCACATTCCAAAGACATGGCATTGCAATGAAAGATAATTTAACTCTGCTTTCTATCTCTCCAAGCCTTCAACCAGAAACAAATACTTCCTAAACCAAAAACATCAAGTGGAAAGTATGCAAGAAAACATGAGAACTTGGGCATTTTGAAACACAACCTCGATACTATTATTGGTACAAAAGTTATGTTTATAGTTATTACTATCCAGTACTGTTTTTATTTTCCCCTACCTGCACAGCTTAATTGTCCTCTGACTTTGATATGTTTTATTTGACATGTAACATAACATGGAAAATAGATCCTGCAACACTTAATCTCTGTTTCTATGAGATTTTAAGTTTGGTTGCTAAAGGTAATAGCATTGAGATAGTAGCTTTCTGTAAGACACTTGACTTTGTACCGCATGGCATTTTAATTAACCTCCCCTCTCAAAATATATACAGTTAACATGGTACACAATCAATGGACTAAAAGCTGGCTAGAATATAGGTTTCAAATGTAATTGTAAACGTGTAATCATAATCAATTTGATGCATTTCCAGTAGGGTCCCTACAAGTCATATTTTTATTAGTGACCTGGAAGAAAACATGAAGTCATCAGTGATGAAGTTTGCAATGACACAAAAATTGGGGGAGTGACAAATAATGAAGAGGCTGATACAGAGCCATCTTAAATGCTTGGCAAACTGAGCACAGGAAAACAAAAGGATTTTTAATATGACCAAATCTAGTGTTTACATCTAAGAAAGAAAGCACATTGGCTATGCTTACATGACTCTATCCTGGGAAGAAACAACTGTATCTATATGGAAGAACAAATATTTAACAATGGGCTCTTAATTCAGTGTAGAAATGTATAATACAATCCCATGCTGACAGCTGAAGTTGGATTACTTCAAACAGGAAACAAAGGCATACAATTTTAACAGTGAGTGTACTTAGCCATTGGAACCATGATTAGTGATGCACCAGTCTCTATGACTGACCATTTTTAAATCTAGATTAAGTGGGTTTTTTTCTAAAAGATTTATTCGGGGAATTATTTTGGAGAAAGTTCTATGATCGATATTATACAAGAGATCAGAGTAGCTGATCACAGTGGTCCCTTCTGTCTTTGGAATCTATGCTATTGATTTTTAATTGCTTACAGTAAAGGGTTTTGGTCAGAAACAACATTAGTAATTGTAAAATAATTTGGAATATGTGAGCCAATCGTGAAATTTGATGAGTATCTCCAATAAGGAGTCAGTGATGCTGAGGGTATACATATACCAATTCAGCAAGATACTTGATCAAGCACCTTAATTTCAGTAATACCACTGAAGTCAATTGACTTCTTAGCTGCTTAAAGTTAGACATGTTGCCCAAATAAATCTGTTAGTCTTTAAGGGTATGTCTATACTTGCACCCTAGTTCGAACTAGGGATGCAAATGTAGGTATTCGAAATAGTCAATGAACCGGGGATTTAAATATCCTGCACTTCATTAGCATGATCTCGACGGTGTGCTAGTTTGAATCACAGCTGATTCGAACCAGGAAGTACGCGCTGGGACGCGTTAGTTCGAACCGAACACCTTGGTTCGAACTAATGTTACTCCTCATTTTTTGAGGAGTAACGTTAGTTCGAACCAAGGGGTTTGGTTCAAACTAACGCGTCCCGGTGCGCACTTCCTGGTTTGAATCAGCTATGATTTGAACTAGCGTGCCATCGAGATCAAGCTAATGAAGAGCGGGATATTTAAATCCCCGCTTCATTGACTATTTCAAATGCCTACATTTACATCCCTAGTTCGAACTAGGGTGCAAGTGTAGACATACCCTAATATGACATAGGACTCCTCATTGTTGCCATATGACTCCTCATATTGATGCCGTAGGTCTCCTCGTGTGTGTGTGTGTGTGTGTGTGTACGTACATATATATTTTATATATATACATAAAATTGACTTTGGAGTGGAAATATATATGTATCAACTTTGGAGTGGATTTCTGTTATTTCCACTCCAACTCATCTGATGAAGCTTCAAGAGGGTAGTCGAGTTAGTCTGTACAGGTCCCCTATTTATTTTCGTCCTAGACATCCAACACTCCAGTCATCTGAAGAAGTGGGCTGTGCCAACGAAAGCTGATGATACCATCTACATGTTTTGTTAGTCTATAAAGTGCTACCAGATTATTTGTTGTTTTTTCAGTTCATCTGATGAAGTAAATTTTACCCAAGGAAACTCATGATTTTATATATTTTTGTTAGTCTCTAAGGCTATGTCTACACTGCAACGCTATTTTGGGATACCAGAGTATCCCGAAGTAGCCAGCCCGCATCTTAGCAGCAAGCCCATTATTTCAGGCTCACTATTCTGACGTCCCTGTAACCCTCATTCCTCATTCTGAAGTCCCTGTAAACCTCATTTCGGAATAATGGGTTATTTCGAAATGTGGCACTGTGTAGACAGCGCCAAATTATGAAAAAAGCTATTTCAATATAAGATTGAATTGCATATTTTATTTTGAAATACAATGCAGTGGGTGCCACCGGACTACTTGTTTTCATTAGAATTATTCTTTATGGAAAGTTACTCAAACGTATTAATTTCTGAGATTGGAAATTAAGTTTGCATTGTATGTATAATCTGATCCATCTTCCTTCCAACTCTTCTTCATGTTGCATATTGTTCCCCCTCATTCATTACTTTTAGTTTCAATATCCCCCGTTCTCATCACCCACTCTCTTCATTGCCAACTCCCTCTTTTAGGTCTTCTGAAGCAAATCCTTGCTTTTTTTGACTTTCTAAAATGAGAAAGCAAGAGTTTAATACAGTGCCTAGAAGGACTGTTGATTGGAAACAATTTCAATGGATTTACACACTTGAAGATTCTTGGTTTTCATTTTTATACTCTGTATTCCAATAAAAATGTTCTTTATTCTCCCTCGCTCTCTTTTTAAGTGCAGTTCAGTCCATTCTTTTCAAATCTGGCAAATACATGTTAGTAAAATTATACTCTTTGATCTCTACCTAACAAAGCACTGTAAATCGTTAAATCAAGTGCAACCACAGCTACATAATTTGTTGTGGATGCTCACTTCTGGAATCAATTATCTATAGATTTTAGAGACACAGAATTTACAGACTTTTCAAATAAGAACTGATGGTGAGTTGAAGGAAAAACACAGATGTTTCAGAGTGATGCAGTGACAAGAAAAAGATCAGTAAAACACTATGAGGAGAATTATGAAAGGAAATCATAATTCCAGATTTATGGGTAATATTACACTGAGCATGATACTCTAGGGGGAAATAATTCAATTATTTGCAGAGAGAAATTTGCACCACTTTTGGAGTATTTTTGTCAAGATGTGTTACTAATACAATCTGGACATTTAATTGTGGTTTTAAGGCACAGATGTATTAACTCATTACAGTGTGTATTAAATATTATTAGCAGCAGTAATGATATAATAACCATCACACTCTAATTGGATCTGGGGGCCCGTTCTACTATAGATTGTACAAATATCCCTATAGGTGTTGCACTACTGTGTAGCTGCAGTAAAGGAGACTGTAATCTATATTGAAAAACACCGGATTTTCCGGATTACCACGGCAAGGCAAATCTGTGTAAATTTCCCCAGTGGAACACAGGAAGTTATCATCCCATTACAGGCTGTGGGAGAAATGGATAAGTGTGCAGTCAAGACTAGTATCATTGTCAGAGAAGAGGGGACTAGGACAGATGTGAAAATAAGAACAGAAAGGGAAGCAGAGCTATGAAGGGCCTTCATAGCTGGCAAGAAGCTTGAGTATGATGTGGTGGACAAGAGGAAGCTAAAGAAGGAATAGAAATCGAGGGAGATCAGAGTGATGCAAAATGAAGGTGCTGTTAGCAGCAGTACTTGAAATAGTCTGGAGAGGGATGAAGAAAATGGTAATAGTGGGGAAGAGTTTCCAATAAATGAATTGGAAGGCGATGATGGAATTAAAAAAAGTTTTTGACGAATACGTAGAAAGGAGAGACAGATATAATAGTGAAGATGAAATCACTTCTGCTGGTGGATTTCTGGTCAAGATCAATAAAGATACAGAGCTATCAGACGTCTGCCATCATCAGGCCTATGATCACCTGTCTTTATCCAAGGCCACCCTTTTTGTCTTGTACATCATTTCACATTCTCCTAAATGCCACACAAGCATTTACTGTTTGTACTCATGTTTCAAAAAAACTTGAGGATTATCTTAGCTGTCACAAAAACTATGCATAACTTTCTATGAATAATAAACTATCAGTTTATTCCATTCTATTTGCTAATGCCAAACCAACAGCCAGACACATTTCTATATTCATTTTTCCCCAGGGTTGATAGTCAATCTCTCCACTCAGACATATAAACATACATATCTAGAAATACCAAAAAAAGCAACCCTCTATTTTTGGGGCCTGAACTTTTAGTCCTCACTCCAGTAAGAGATTTGGGCCTATATCTTCAAAACTATGTAGCTATGAAAACTAGCTCCCCATCACAGGTTTTACAGACATCTTTCTCTGTAGGCATCATTTGTTAAGCCAGAGTGCGAGGTGTGCTCATTTGACTGTAAGTCTTAGGGAAGTAATATTTTCCTCTCTAGCTTCAAAAGGGAATGGGCAAAGCCTGGCTCACCCAGCAGTTCCCCAAAAAAGAAAGAGGTCATTAATCTCTGTGAAGGGGGTCTGGACTCCTATACCCCATGTGTCTGAAGGACCCAGGTGAGCAAAAAGGAAAACAACGTGAAGGAGGCAACATCCCTCTCTTCTTCAGAGGTTCCAACTCAGAGGAGCTCTTCAGCCATTCTCCTAGTAAACAACTTCTGCTCTGTGACACTAAGGGTGTGTCTAGACTACACCTCTCTGCCGACAGAGAGATGTAGATTAGGCACATTGAAATTGCTAATGAAGCAGGGATTTAAATATCCCCCACATCATTAGCCTAAAAATGGCCGCTGCTTTTTTTTGGCACGGAGCTCTGTCGGAGAAAAGCGGCGGTCTAGAGGCTGATCTTTTGAAAAATAAAGCTTTTTTCGACATGAAGTTTACAGGATCTTTTGAAAAAGGCTTTATTTTTCGAAAGATCAGCCTCTGGACTGCCGCTTTTCTCCGACAAAGCTCCATGCCGAAAAAAAGCGGTAGCCATTTTTATGCTAATGAGGCGTGGGATATTTAAATCCCCGCTTCATTAGCAATTTCGATGTGTCTAATCTACATCCCTCTGTCGGCAGAGAAGTGTAGTCTAGACACACCCTAAAATTCCATTTACCTAAAGTGGCATATTACTCCCTTCTTCCGGTGTGATAGATCTTCTAGAAGGTCCTGAGTGTGTTCAGTCCTGACTGAAGAGGGAATCTCTGACACCACTCATATTGGGATTTAGATGCCTAAACATGTATGCATATCTGTTTGAGGAGCTGGCCTTAGTTCTGTCAATGTAGGTGATTAATATATGGGGAAGCAGACATGTCAAAATGTTGTTTACAGATGCTGCTCCTGCTTACAACACCAATATTTGTCAGTATAAAAAGGAAACCTCCAACTCTCCCATTGATAGGCAGTAATCATGCATTCTCTGGTTTGTAATAGACGCTATGTATAATCAGAGGTTTAGTAGCTTCCTACCCCAATTTAGTTCCTCACCCTTTTTCCTCTTTGATCCTCTTCATTCTGCCGGCAATTCAATAAGTCAGTGCTCAAGAAATGAGCAACTCCCAGCACTAGACAGACCAGTTTCTTGTGAAACTCCTCATCCAGCAATCCTGTTGCACCTTACTCCTGTGCTGATAGCAAGCCCACTGATGGGAGAGAGGTGGCAAAGGGGCCATTTGCCCTGGGGCCTGGAAAGGGTCTGGGGCTCTGGGTGCCTCTGCTACTGCAAGATACAAACCTGCAACCAGAGCCCTGGGCCTTTTAAAATGCCACTAGAGTGCTGCTGCAGTATGCTCCAGGCAGCTGGGAAGGCTGCTGTGATGGGAGGGTGGTGCAGTGCAGCATGCTCTGTGTGACACTGAAGGCTGGCTGGCCATAACCCTGCCCCTTCCACCTGAGGTTCTGCCCCTTCTGGGAGCGCAGAGCCTGGCCACCTCCCAACTTGCCCAGGGGCCCAGTAAGGCTATCAGCCTACTTCCTATAGTCTACTAGTGGGACACTAATATGATTATAGGAATGCATATGAAGCCTGCCTGGGATGAATGCATACAAACCAAAGTATCTGAACTTGTGTGCCTCAAGTTAGACACTGTTTTGTCATTAAGTAAAAGTCTAATTTTCAGAAGTCCTGAGCATCCACAACTCTACTGTCTAATTAATTCAATCTCACAACAGTGCATTTAGGTAATGAGCAGTTCAGTTCATTCAGTTTTCACTACAGAATTATGTCCACTTTCACCTAATTTACATTGGCACACAGCCACCGCAGTTATTCAACTGCTTGGGGGGGCGGGGGAGCGGGGGGAGAGAGTGGGGCACAGTTGGCTCTTTGTGTCCTCTGTGCATGTCCTCATCAGGAGTGTTTGTATCGCTTGTATTGTGGGATGGCTCCTAAAAGCCTGTATTAGTTGACATAAGCTGGACAGAGTCTATACTGACACTGTGAAAATCTAATTACATCAATTGTGACTTTATGTCTTTCAAGAAGGCAGTATTACTCAAACAGCATAGAGAGGCACCTAAGCAGGAATCAATCTATAAGTGAAGACACTTCACGGTTAGGCTGACAGAAGATGATCTACACTGACCTAACCCTGTAGTATAGATCTGGCCTAAGAAATAGCAAGTCAGAAAGATTTAGTGGACTGCTTATGGCCACTCAAATCAGAGACATAGCCAGAAATAGTTCCCAGCACTTAATGACTCCCACTCCTTCACTCTACTCCTTGGGCAATACTTCCACTTTAAGCTTGTACATAAACCTTGCACAGAGAAGTGGTAACAGTCTGCAACAGGCAGGGTCAAAACACAGACATGTATTCACAAGCAATTCCCTAAGTAATATCAGATTGCTTGTACCTAACTTCCCAGGGTGATTTCACAGATTTCCACTATTTCACATAGTATTGAAGCCAACATCACCCTAGTAACATCAGTAACATGAGTGTTGCCATGATAGGAACATTTTGATCCTATGGTCACAAAACTCAATTTGGACAAGCATTTTTATCTTGTTTCTGTAAAATTATAGGTCTTTTGTTTCCAGCCAACATTTTTATCAGCAAAAGTTATTTGATATCATTTTTGTTTTCATACTGAACACTTAGTTCTGATTACAGGGGAGGGGAAATAAGAACCTCATTTCAGTTTCACAATATCTGTAAGGAGAGCAGGCACTCCTACTTTCCACAGTGGGATTTTGTTTTCCTGTACAGTTTGTCATGACAAATAGCCCTCTCTCATTGCTTTGCCTCCACGAGATTTCATTATAGTTTTGATAACATACCACAATCTGTAAATTTATGTTTGATATCAGGATCTGTCCATGAGCAGTAATCAAATGACAGTGGGGAATTTTGAGTGTTAGAGTTTTCATATTTTACGAGCTGCCAAGCTAAATAATTTAGGTCAGAGAAGCCTCTATTGGTAGCAGATCTAAAGCTTCACTGCGGCAAGAAACAGAGCTGACTAGAGGGATATTGTGGGAACAGTGAGTTGGGGATATTTGGGGAAGATTAAATTTTAAGGGCCAGATTCTTGGCTGATATAAATTCATCTAGCTCCACTGACTTCAATAGCAGTATGCCAGTTTACAGCGGCTGAGTACCTGGCCCTAGAACTTTTTCTGCTTCCTAAGAGACCGTTGCTATATGACCACTCCCTTAAATGGCCTCCATAGTTTCATTCTCGGGCTACCTCAGTGTAAGGATTGCCTGATCTGTTTGCAATGCTTCCCCAGCTCTCAGTTCCTCACCACAATAAGCTCAAATCTAACTTTAAAAGTTATCAGTCAAAAGGGAATCAAGTTAGTTTTTAAACTTTGGCTGGCTGCATAAGAGAGTAATGTACTAGAGATCAAAGGGAAATATTTTCCAAAGAAAGCTTCCCAGGGAACTCCCTTTGAAAGATGAACCTATTCCAAGAACCCCACAGGCTGAAAAATCTCTCCAGAGGTCAGAACTACCCATCTACAGAATTTCCATTTTAACAACATTTAGTTTCCTGTTAAGACAACTTCTCCATGTCATGTATTTTCTAGTTTTTCATCACTTGAACTGCCTTGTATAAAGCTCGTATAAAGCAAGACTGAATTACTAGGTATTTCTGAGACTCAGAGATGTGTGAGCACCAATAATTAAGGTTTTGCAGGTCAATTTATATTTGCAGGTTAGTTAGTTGCACTCCCTTGCCCTTAACCCTGCAACCACAATGTCTTCAAATTATGCTTTCAGTGATACTCCTGTAATCCTGTTAGTATCACATGGCTCTGGTCTCCACTAGGATTTTATTTTGAAATAACACCTCCAAGGTCAAATTTATAAAAGGAGTCAACATGGTTTCTGTAAAGGGAAATCCTGTCTTACTAATCTATTAGAGTT
>CM057847.1:165160274-165175853 GCA_030068395.1 Apalone spinifera
AGTTTGACTACATTTATTTCAGAAGCATTTTGGCTGTAGAGCAGTGTTTTCAGTGATACTGAACATTCACAGTTCCCATTGGCTTCAGTGAATGCTCAGCACCTCTGAAAATCAGGACCAAATGGACACAAGGTGGGCACCCAAAAATGGAAGCAACTGAAAATGAGAAGCCATTCCTGAACATATTAGGCCCCTTAAGTGAAAGCTGCAAGTATAACTGTTAATTAATGTAACAGGTTGAAGTGGCTGCCCACTGACCCAGAGGGGCAGGAGCCCCTCTCAGAGCCCTGGTGGGCAGTGCCTGGCCTAGCACAACACATGACCGGAAGTCAGGAGTTGGGGCCAGGACTATAAAACACCAGCCTGAGAGGCCAATCACTGCCCAGCCACCAGAGAAACTAGAGGTCTCCCCTGCATTCCCAAGCTGGGAGGAGGACCTGAAGGAATCTGAGGTCTGGCCCAGACTACCGGGCCCACCACTGGATTACAACCTGGAGGAACTGCTCACCTTGCCAGAGGTTCCAGCCATGCAAATCAGAAAGGACCTGCACTGGAGCCGGGTATGTGTCGAGGAGGAGAATGGAAGCAGCCCTGGGATAGCTGACAGTAGTTTGGCTGAGCCAGAGCCCAGGACAGAGTGTTGCAGTCAGGATCTCCACTGACCAAGCAGCAGACTGCTCCGCTGCTATTAGAGCCCTGGGCTGGGACCCAGTGGAGTGGGTGGGCCTGCATCCAGGGTTACCGTAGCTGAACTTTCAAAAAAGAGGATACTCATGAGAAGAAGTGTATCTGTATTAGTATCTACCAACTCACGTTGTATTAATGAGTTGGTAGATACTGATACAGATACACTTCCTCTCAAGATTGTCCTCTTTTTTGAAAGTTCAAATATGGTAACCCTACCTGCTTCCCCACCGATGTCCCATCCCTGGGTGGCAGTCTCCCCTCTCGGCTGTTGCAGGCCAACAACTTGCATCTGCCAGACCCCCGCCTGAGCAAGGGGATCCAAGTGTGTTTGCTCTAATTTGGACTTGTGACTGTTTGTTGCTGCCCCACACTGAGCCAGGGCCTAGGCCTACTACCTGTTATCTGTGAATTGTTTGTTTATGTTGCTGTCCTGCCCTGAACCAGGGCCTGGGCCTATGGACTTTTTATGTGCTGTCCCCACCCTAAACCAAGGCCTGGGCCTAAGAACTATTTGTTGTTGCCCTGCCCTGAACCAAGGCCTGGGCCTGCTATCTTTAACTGTGGACTGACCTAAGGCCAAAGCCCAGCACAGCTGATTCCCCAAAAGAAACTGTGTGGGTCAGAGTGGCTGCCCACTGACCCAGAGTGGGAGGAGCTGCTCCCAGAACCCTACTCGACTACAATCAACAACCTTTCCAAAGCACCTTAATAAACTAAGTTAGACCAAATAAAGTTCAAAAATAAAGGAGAAAAGCTTTGTTGTTACCCTTTTAGGTGCTGTTGAAAAAGTGCCAACCAAGCTGCCCTCGGGACTTTCAAGAAGCCAAAGTGTTATTAATTACTATTATATTTATGTGCTAATGCCGGTAATCTTAAGTAACTGTTTGTGAGAATGTTTCAGCCTGGATGAATACAGAAGTATTATGTAGACACAGTAACTGTCAAGAATATGAGCTGTGGAGCAACAAAAGCCACCTGCATAGCTCATGAAGGTCTGGAACCAAAGTACCGGAAAGACAAGGTTACGTGCCAAGAAAAGAACAATCAGTGTTATATGTTCTACATATGGACTGAGGCATAAGGATGAAAAGCTGCTGCTAATTTTAGTGGGATAGTTCTATGACTGATGGTCAATTACAGGTTTTTGGGTGATGTCACAATGCCTGATTGGAATGGGAGGAGAAATGTTTGATTCCCAGATGGACTCTCTAGGAAGCTTTGACATAGCTTTTAGGCAAGGCTGAAGCAAGGGTGATGAAAACACAACAAACAAAATAAGACACTGTTCTCAAAGCCAAAGACTGTAATCAGTGATTCAGCTTGTTGTCAGAGAGCTGAATTCATTGCACCCTGGCAAATCTGTGCAGCAAATCAGAAATCCTGGTATTATTCGCTTTAGTCAAAATTCCAGCAACTGACATTTCTTGCTACTTTTCAAGCAGCCCGGAGGGATTAGCCAGTGCTAAAGGACTTTGCCATACTTTTGGGAGCAGAGCCATTAAAAATAGCCAAGCATGTGCCTATAAAATGGCTTAGCCTGAATGGGGTTATAAAACACACAGCAGACACGTGATTTGCTTTGCTGTCATATTTTCTGACTTGTGAGCAGTAGGCTGCCAAAATAGAACTGGTTTGCTGATTTCTTCAGAGCTATGAGCTTAAAACTGGTTTTTCTGTTCTTAATTTATGTCCCAGAGTCTCAACAGCAATTTAATTTGAAGCTTCAGAACAGCAGAAAGCCAGCTACTGATGACTGCAGGCTGGTTGAATGTGTGCTGGCAAGGTATGGGAGTCAGAAGCTGCTATTCAACTGCTTCAAAGAAGTGACTTGTCATTTTCAAGGCAGTCTGATCCTTTCCTTCCAGCAGGTGACATGAAAACTGGAGCTACAGTACAGAAATGCTGCATAAAAGATTATGAAGACAATGTACATGAGACTGTGTTAATATATAGAGACAGCAGCTCACAAATATAACTGCAGTGCATGAAAAGATCCTAAAAATTTTATCTCCAGATAAACAACTCATCTCTGACTCATGTACAAAATGAGAAATGCATCACATAATATCTGAACCAACTTTGAACCTCTGCCAAAACTTAAAGAACTACTTTAGTTTGGAAATGTTTTGTTAATTTTTTAAAGTTTTTTATGTTTTAATCAAACACTATTTTTTCTATTCTGTCCAGTTCTAACTGAGGCTGGAGCAAGCAGTGCAGAGCTGTTGAGGTGTGTGTGAGAAACTGTGTTCTCGCCATCTTTTCAGGCATGACCAGAGGTAGAAAATACCAAAAAAGTCTCCATGAAGTTATTCTAAGAAAATTTACAGGCCAGCTTTGCAAATTCAATGTTCAGAATCAGTGTGCTTAAGCATCCAAACAATATTCCATCTTGTAACTTTTTAAGGGGTCTTCTATTTTTATGCATTTAAAGTATGAACTGTTTTTATTTATGAATGTACGTGGTTTGGAAATAGCTACAGGTTGGACCTCCCTAATCTGGGACTCTCTCATATGGCAAATCCATGGTCCGATAGGACCACGGGTGATCCTGGACCAGGGAGTCCTGACTGGGAGCCCCAGTGGCAACAGGGAGCCTGGCGTGGCTGAGGTCAGGACCAGCCCTGGAGCCCTGGTAGTGCAGTAGGGGCCATGGCAGCCCCAGTAGCAGGGCCAGGGATGTGGCAGTCATGGCAGCCTCAGTAGTAGGGCCGGGGCCAGGGCCAGGGCCAGGGCCAGAGATTCTGCAGCCTCGATAGCCGGGTGCCTGGGGCTGACAGTGGGGAGGGAAGATGGTCTGGGGATCTCCTCTGGTCCAGCAAATTCCCTCATTTGGGACTGGTCAGTTCCCAAAACTGCTGGACCAGTGAGGTCCAACCTGTACTTCCAAACCCACATAATAGATACATCTGTTGTCAAGCAAGCATCTTGAAATCGTGGTCCTTTTGTTGAAAGGCAACACATTTCAAAGCCTACTACTTTGTTTCCTGATGGAGAAGAAATTAGTGATGCAGAGTTGGGATGTTTTCTTTAGGGACACTACATTAACTAGTCCTTGAACAGAGGTGGCCACAGATGGTACTTAGGCAATCCCTGCATTCAGGAATCTCTGCCGAGATGGCAATATACAGTTCTCAGGTAGAATTCTGCCCACTGAGCTGACTTTAAGTTAATTAATGAAAACAGAGAGTATTTGTAATAGCTCCCTTTAAATGTCACAAAGCTAACAAAAATGCACCCTTTCTTCAAAGACTGCATACTGCTCTCCGTTAGAGAAAAAAAAATGTAAAGCTATGTGAGTCACGTGGTAACTTCTGAAATAATAGCAACACTGTACTGGTAAGAAATATTTGGTAAAAGAATATTATACTAGGTAATATCAATCCTTAGCTGGAGTAAATTGTAGCTCTGCTGAAGCCAAAAGAGCTATGCAAGTTCACGCTAGCTGAATATCCAACCCTATCTCTTCGATGCACAGTTGTGCCGAGAAGCATCTGTCAGTCTCCTAGCTCGATTCATATGAAGTTTTATATTTGCTGTCTGGAATTTTACCATTTTGTCCCCCTAGTTTTTCAATTTTTTTCCCCATTTCATACAAATTCACAACCATCCAAAGATGGCTTTTAAAAAAATTCTAATAAAGTGATTATTTTACATCTATCTATCTATCTATTAGTCCTTTGGGCTCCTAATGGAGCATAGGGCCTCCACAGTCATTCTCCATCTCTTGCGATCCTTAGCAATAGTCTTGATTTGATCCCATGTTAAGCCAGCTGCTTTTATTTCGTCCAGGAAGCTTCGTCGCCATGTTTGTTTGGGACATCCCCCTTTCCTCTTTCCCTTCTAAAGAATGCAAAAAACATGATTTTTCAAGTTCTCAAGGCAAAGTCAGGTGCTAAAATTAGCCTGCTTGCAATTAAAAAGTGTCTGTGTTTGCAAAATTTAGGAGAAAGGGACCCCTTTTAGTTTACAAACCCTACCGTCACTCCCACCCCTAATTTCCAAGAAGACAGTCACTACGACAAGTCTTGTCTGTCCTACTTTTTGCATTCTACTGGGTGATTTCCCTGCATGCTGTTTACCTGACAATCAGTTGGTAACTGTATCTTCAAGGGTTACAACTGAGAACACCGAATTCAGGTCACACAGCTGAGAAATAGGACAAATGAACCCCATGTGGAGGGAAACGCATTGTTTCAAACAAAGCTATCAGCACAGCTAGTGGGAAATTACAGTCACAAGATGGTGTTGAGAGTTCCATAGACAAATCACATATCCATGAATAATTTTGCTTAATCACAGTAGCGGCCATTACCTCTACCTCAGATGGAACAATTACAGGGAAGTCCATTCAGTGTAGATGGTCACTTATGAGTCTTGTTCCTTGGTGAGACACTTAATTTGAATAATCTCTTCACGATGTGCTGGTGTTACCCCAGGAACAAACATTTCACATAGAGGTACAAAGTCAATACTCATAACTTTAAGGACAAAAATGATTCGGGTGTACGGATCGCATAATCAGAACCAGCAAATCAAAATCTTTTCATAGACACCTCACTCAACAACCTTTATACAAGATATGCTTCAAACATATAACATTGGTTGCAACAATGATCTCTATGGTTATCTTTTAATCAGATAATGTCACTCCTAGCACTGCTCATTTGTACACTCATTTGCAAGCAACATACAAGGTGTAGAAAGTAGGGGCAAAGCAGATTCCACCACCCAGACACAAGAACAGCACTTGACTTTGCAAACAGCCCCACTGAAATCTTGGGGGATGCTAGTGAAGTACGTTGCTGCCCAATATGCAAAAGCATATCAGATGTACTTCTCAAACCTTATGAGCAAAAGCAGCTGACAAAATGTACAGGCAACTCAGCAAACTTCTTCCCCAACATCTTAGGGTGGTACAGATTTGACACATGAGGGTGATCACTTATTTCCATTTCTTAGCTATTCCCAGGCCCAGCCTATGGATTCACTTCCTTCTGCCACTTAGGATGTAAGCGCTTGTGACTAATTCATGTATTATTTGCTGCCAGCCATCCTGTGTTAAATAAATATAGAAAACAGGCCACATTACAGCTTGGGAAGTGTGATATCAGAAATATACAAGTAAGCAAGGGATCACCTCGTAACTCATGTGCAAGGGAATGAATACAGCATGTATAAGGTTTTTCCAGTGTTCATTTTTTAACTTATTTTAATTGTGAACATGCAAGAGTCATGCCTTTGGGTGGTCTGTTCTGCTGGACAGTTTTGGCAATTGGATAGTGTTGCTGAGGTCTGTTCAACTTGAGTGGACCCCGACACTTTGCATTCACCCACACACGCAATTTATTGACATGGAAAGTAAAGTTATCTAACATTCTGCTACTGACTGGCAGTTTCAAGTAAAGCAATGATGTTTCTCATTGAAACATGCCTTTACAATCAGGCTTAAATGACGATGAGGAAACATTGAATGAAGCTTAACAACGGCAAATTTGAAACTAATGCAACTATTTTGACACAACCTGTAATTCCCCAATAGAACTCGTTACCACAAAACACTGTAGAGGCCAAGAGCATTGTAGGATTTTTAAAAGGTTTAAACAAGTATATGGACAATGAACACATCTATTATGACTTTAGAGAGGATAAGACCTTAGAAATATAAGGAGTCATGGTCCATGGCATAGGCCAATCGTTAATTGATGATTATTAGAAGGAAACTTTTGCTATGGCCAGATTATTCCATAACTGATCACTGCAAAAATATTTTTTGAATTTTTCTCTTAAGTAGCTGATGAGACCAATGCTAGTCACTGTAGATGGACCACAGTTTGGATCCTATATGGTAGTTCTCATGCAGCATCTATTTATATTTTACCTAACTAGAGACATTGGAAACCCTGGACCCACTGAAGTCAGTGACAAAGCTCTCATTGACTTAAATGGGACCAGGATTTCACCCATGTCTTTAGTTAAGGGAAAGGGATGATGCATGATGGATGTGAAGAGGCTAAGCATACAGTGCCTAGAACAATGGAACTTCTAATTAAAGTTGCAGTTGGATCCATTGTAATTCTGGTTCCAGATGCTTCTGCTTTCAACCAGCTACATTGACAGGGAGCCTTGTCTTCACTAGCCAGTAGACATGGTTGGATATTTTTAGAAAGTTTTCACTAGTGTACACAAGTCCTTAGTGAGGAACAAAGTATTTAGTGCTAAGATTTTTGCTAAGTGTAATTAGCCTGCTCCCCACTGATAAGTTCATAGGCTACCACTGGGAAAATGTGGACGACAAAATGGTAAATATCTTATTGAAGCACTCCCTGAAAAATCTTCCACTTGCTGCCATGAAAACATTTGTGACTATGAGGGTGGGTGTTTTGTTTTGTTTTGTTTTGTTGCAATGTATGGAAGCCTTCTGCAATATTTTGCAAACTACAAATGGGTATTTAAAGAAAATAGGATGATTTTTTTTACATTATAAATATACAACCAACAAATGTTATTTGATGTGATGTATTTCCATGAAACCATCTTGCAGAAAACTGATTAGAGTAAAATTGTAGCCTGGGGAATAATGCTCATTTTCCCACTCACTCCAATGGTATGTGAGCTTCAAAGCCTAACTAATACTATTTAAATGCTGAAGTTATTAAACACAGCAATTCTTTCTCCCATCATTCTCCCCAGCCTGCATCCCCTTTTTAAAAGGAGTTTAATGCACTATTAAGTTTTAACAATTAAAATAAAATATCAGGAAATTCAAAAGAAAGGTCCTTATAGCAATGCTATTTGCTATGCTGCATATTCTGTATATCATCCCTATCCATGTTTCAACTTTTTAACTAGGGATTTTGAAAAAGATTGGAGGGAAAATTGCCACAACCAGATATAAATTGCAATGTTCAGAGTGTTTGTCCATACTGCAGCATTTCTGCCATGATAGACACATTTGAGCAAACTAAAGCTGATCAAATATTTGGGGTCAAAACTTCTTTCCAACAAAAATGGCTTTTTGATTAATAAAGTATGGGGGAAGGAAATTATAAAAAACATGATTTTTCATTTTTTTGATTTCTCAATGAAAATTTGTGACAAAATCAAACATTTTCTACTTCTTTTTCTTTCTTTTTTTTTTTTTTTGCACGAGGGTGTATAAGACAGAATGTATTTGCCAACCAGCTGTCGTACTTGTGCCAAGCCACTTAACTGTGTTTTAAATTGGTGAATTCTGGGAAGCCTACCTCCGCAGGGCACAGAGGGGCTGGTTCTGCAAAGCATTGAGGGTGCGTCTGCACTGTGGACTACCTCGAAATAAGGTATGCAATTTGAGCTATGCAAATTTCATACCTTATTTTGAGCTCATTTCGAGATAGTCTATTTTGAAATTTGGTGCTGTCTACAGTGCCAAATTTTGAAATAGACCACTATTCCAGGAAGACCCTTATTCCTCAGGGAACAAGGCTTACTGGGACGTCGGAAAAGCATGCCCGTTATTTTGATTACATTTTTAAAATAATGGGCACACGGTCGAGACTTGGAAAACACTATTTGGGGATACCAGAAGTATCCTGGAATAGCGCCGCAGCGTAGACGTACCCTGACTGTCCATGACTCTCATTGAATGTGATGGTAGTTGAGAGCCTTCCCTTGCAGGATTATAAGATGAGTGTTCAGAGGACATGCAAAGAATAGCATCAACAGCACACTGGGCAAGGCACTCTAAGATGTCCCATCGTACTGAGAACTGTGAGGCAGGAAGAAGCTCAGTCAATTATACAAACATAATCTTTGATTCAGAATAAAATCAAATAAAATTATGTAAGTATTTAACTGTAGGTTAACCTTAAAAAGAAGCTAATGTGGCCACAGTGCTGTCTTGAATTTGGCATTAGATGGGGAATGCTATTTATACTGCCAATGCCGCCTCCCTCCAAACAACCCCTCCCCCCAAAAAACAGTGTGCTGAATTAGTTCTTGGGGACAACCACATATCAGCCAACATATCCAATAAAACTGAAATACTGTTAACTGCCACAGATACTAAATGACACAAACAATGGCTAGAGTCAGGCACCAAAGTAAGTATTTACAAATGCCATTCAAAGTTGCAGGGGACGGGGGTTTTAGCAACCTGGCTAAAATATTTATTATACTACTCAGTTAACAAGCAAGGACCGTCTGTTAGTGTCATGCAGCCAAGTTAAAGAGAAATCATTGAATCACACTCTTATTTGATAATTATTTACCTTCTCTTATTACAGCACCTAAGACTATTACAACTGAAAGTAATTAGAGAAAAATATGGTTCTTGCTTTCTGCATTTGACATCATTTTTATAGCCAATTTCACTGGTTTAATACAGTCTGTTTCCTGTGTACTTTGGATGCCTCTTTCACAAAGCAACCAAGAAAACAATTTAAAAATTAGGAAATTATCATTGTAAAACCATAAAAATTGGCAGAGAGAGTCAGGTGTAAACATAGCAACTGAAGCTACTATTTATTTCATTTAATTTCAGATTGACTGGATTTCAAGATGTCTGTGATTTTTTTTCAGAAACAAGGAAAGCAGCTGCACTCACTTGCAAATGGCTAGCCAGAAGAATAAAACAGCCTACTAAAACCTGTGAGCTGTTTTTTCTCTGGTATAATTTTCATATTATACAAATCCATATCTATCTAAATTCAATCTGGACAGAAAATAGAGGTTTTTGTATGGAAAATTTTACTTTGTCAACAACCAATAGCTGAAATATTTTGGTTGAAAATTAAATACAGAAATATTGCTGTCATTTTTCATGAGAGTTGTAGTTCACATGATTCATTCTCCCAAAGGCTGGGTTCTTCAGTCAGACTGCATCTCCCTTGGTAAAGGGGGGAAGTTGCATCCTGGAAGTCTCGGGCTTTAGTGAATCATGGGAGACTTTGTCTAGCTGGAGAGCTTAGCCTGTAGAGGAGAATGGGAACATGAATAACCTTAATGACAACACCCACGAGATACCACAATTGTATTTTGATTTGGGGGCATGTGGTTTTCTGGTAAAAAAACGAAAATTCATTTTTTTTTCTCAAAGAGTTGTGACTGAAAAGTTGACTCCAAATATTTATAAACATGTTCCTCTGCAATGTGTAATATGCACAAAGGCGTATCTACATAATTAATCTAATTGCATGTGCATGCGCGTGCGCAAACGCACACACTCACACACACATAGGGACACTCTGGGGCTTATCTTTTGTGGAGGTCTACACCTGTGTGAATTTCACTAATTCTTATCTTTTAAAGTGCTTTTTAAATTTATTTACCTGGAGCTAGATCACCTTGTGTCTTAATCTCATCTGATATCACAAAGTAACTCAAACTAGACATGGTCAGTGTATTTTTGAGTGAAGACTCAAAAATATCCAGGCATGAAACAAACAGGGTTCCACAGAGCACTGATAATGATTCAGTGGGTGACAGTCTTATCCACTTAATGCCAATGGGGGTTTTGTAACTAATCTCACTGGCAGTATCATATGGTTTTTACTCAGCATTAACTTTTATAGGTTTCTACTCTACTTAATAAGTAACAGTAAGGGGTACAGGGATCTAGACTGGGGGAGAAGTACTTTACTGCAGCAGAAGATCATGACTTCCATATGGATGGCTAGTAAGTCCCCTAAGCTCTGAGAGTTTGGAGGGAGGGTGGTTATACCCCTATCTGAACATGAGTTGACAATTTTCTTTCTCTGCACCACACATCTCAAGATAATAACAAGAAGGATCCAAATGGGCAACTCTGCAGAAATTATAGTTCCTTACACAGGAAGAAAAATGTGTTGGGGATGATGTGGCTGAAAATTCCTCTTGCGGTTTCATTTTGATTAGTGTCCTAAACTATTGTAAGCTGTAAATTAGCTTGTGTTTGCCAGAAGTTAGGAATGGGTGACAGGGATGGATCACTTGATATGACCTTTCCAGTTCAATTCCTCTGATAATAGGATCTGAGGAAGGGAAAAATTAGGATTAACTCATAAATTATAAATATTAGTAAATCAATATATTTTCTACCTCTCAATACTTATAATTTATCCCAGCTCCCTCCCAGGTACCTTTCTGAGTAGATAGCATGCTGGGGATTGGTGTGAGGTCAAGTACTGTGACACTGTGAAGGTCGGCTAGCTTCAACAAAAAAGGATCCCACTACTATGGCTTCTCCCCATGTGGGGTAGGTCCTTTCTTTGCTTGCTGGTCAGGAGTTTTGTGGAGGTCTTGGCTGGCTCTCAGTAGCTGATGCTAAGATGGATCTCTGCTACTTGGGATGCTGGTTTCTACAGGGCTGACCTATGCACTAGAAATCCAACAGCAATTCAGAGATTCTCTTTATGGGGAGTGACAGTAAAATAGAGACTCCTTAAGCTGCTCTCCTTCTCACCATTTCCATCCCAAACAGAAAGCTGAAAACTAAACTAATGCTAGTCTCTTGGTCTTTTGGGGTTACGCTATCCCCTCCCACCGAGAGACTGAATAGCTCTGGCTCATCATTGGCCTATCAAACTTCTTGTCTACATCACACCATGCAGAAGCCTCCTTATTAATGTCAAGCATTCTCTCCCCATCTTTAACTCCAAACATGCTGAGAAATGGTGTTAGAGGTAAGTAGTGACCATAACTGTTGTAGACCAGAGTTCCAGGAGCTGGCAAACTCTAAGTGGGATTTACACCATGTTACAGATATTTGAATATTACACTGCACATTAAATGAAACATGGGAAATATTTTTTGAACAAACAACACAAAAAGAACGTGAAACTATAGAAGAGTTTGTGACTGACCTAAGGCTGATGAATAGATGCTACAATTTGGAAAGGGCTAATGCAGTTGCTGATTATGGACCAGATTGGCATTGGGAACTGAGACAAAAAACTCTGGGGCTATTGGAAGACCCAGTATTAACCCTTGTCTAAACAATTAGAATTTGTCAAGTAAAGGAAGTCACCTCATCCAGACCAAAGCTTATGAAGGTTGGACAGTGTATAATGGAGAATCCAAAATACTCCAGCAAAAGAGATGGGAAGCAGAAGGGGATGCAGAGCTCAAAATCAGTCCAGAAAAACCATTGACAAAGAGTTGGAGGATGCTTTCCAAGAGAGAGGGAAGCACAAAATACAGAGTAGAACTGAAAGGTCCCAACAATTCCATAAATCAAACACATAGGAAAGTGTGTCCCTTGTCCTAAAGCAGTTGTGTAAGGAGGAACCAGCTCTACTCATTGCTCTGGGAAACACAGAATGAGTAGAAGACCCAACAAATTGGGTACACTTGGTCACTGTGGAGAAAAAATGTACAGACCCCAAAATATACAATACATATGTAACAAAGGAACTTTTTTTTTACTATATTAAAGGTGAAAAATTTGGGGAGAGATGGCTGATGCCAGTATATATTTTTATATTGGATGCATCAGCCACATTCTGACCAGAGACCTTAGCTAAACAGGGCACAGGTTTATGCACACTGAACACTCCCTTGAGAGTCATTGCTTCACTCTTTCATCGTTTGTCCAATGGGATCAATAGGAGAGACAAGAATACCAGAATACCTCATAGCTTGGTGGTTAAAACATTCCTTTAAGAAGTGGAAAATTGCTGTTTAAATTCTTTGCTCCCATCTTGCAGAGAGGGAAGAATTGAACCCGAATTTCCCGCATCTCACATGAGTTCAAACATCTAAGTTGCTTTGTAGATTGGAGGCAATCTACGCTGCTGCAAAATGAGCAGTGACATGGAGGATTTGTTAAGGCTTTTCACATATGCTAACAATACAGACCAAGTAAGGTAAACAAGCCCTTATTTGTAGCATGGGACAAGTTGGCTACCACAGCAAGATAGTCATGCATCTGTTTACACTGACGGAGGCGGGGGAGGGGGGGAACTGTGTATTTTTTCTAATCTATGACTCTCACTTCCATGAGAAAGCCTCTTGTGATAATGTTGGGAGAGGGAAAGGATGACCAGTTGTGTATACTGGATCAACAGCACTATCAGAAAGGATACTACAAGATATAACACGCAACAGCCAAGAGTCCCAGAGGCCACCTCACCTAGTGGGAGTATCACTGAACAGTGTGGTACAATGGCCAACTTGGCCAAAGCAGTATTGCCCAGCAGTAGGAGTGCAAGGGGTCAAGGGACTGCCCCCACCTTGTAACAGTATTGTCAGGAGAGGGAGGCCAAGGGACTTTCTCACTTAGTAGCAGTATTAGTTAGCGGCGAGTGGCCAAGGAGCTGCCTCGCCTAGTAGCAATATCACCCAGCAGAGAGAGGCTAAGGGGCCGTCTTGCCTAGCTGCAGTATTTCCCAGTGGTGAGTGTGAGAGATGGGCAGGAAACATCGCCTAGCGGCAGTGTCACCCTACAGCAAGAGTCCGTGGAACCACCTTGCCATGCACCATATTGCCCAGCAGTGAGAAGCCAAAGGGTCACCTTGCCTAACGGCAGCATAGCCCAACAACAAGAGTGCAAAGCCTCCCCCCCCACACCCTCGTCTAGCAGCAGTATCGCTCAGCAATGAGAGGCCAAGGGGCTGCCTTGCCCAGTGGTGAGCCTAGGGGATGAATAGGAAACCCATGTGCCCACTCTAATTAACAGCATTCTGATCCAGAGCCCTTCAAAACAGGTACCCTATTACAGGCCTTAGGCTTCCATATTCCACAGTGCTTCCCCCGCGTCACTGCTTATCCTCTCTGTCCCCAGCAGCAGCAGCTCTTCAATTTTGTCTCAGGAAAATTGCTTGGAGTTAGAGGCGGTGGGTGAAGCTTCACTTTGGGGAAGGCAAGCCTGCTGGCCCCTTTTTCTGCCCAAGGTCCCACCCCCACAAGTCAGAGCCCTGAAGCAGCTGTCCCCGATAAAAAGAAAAACCTGAGGGGTTCCCCGGACCAGAGGAGCCTCAGCCTTAGAGGGCCAAGCTGCCCCTCCCAACACCTCTGGTTCCTGAATACCAGGCAACCCCAGTGCTTGGTTCAGATGGCTATCTCCCCAAGTGGTGTGCCATCCCCATAGCCACTACAATATGGCCGCTGGCAGCTCTTTTTTCCCCCTGAAAGTATTCCCCTATGCTGAGTCACCAGCCCCAGCAGCGTCTGTAGGACCCTTCTCAGTCCAGTGGTTCTCTGTGTCACTCCCCACTCCTGTGTCCCCAGGAGAAGGGGTGTGGTGACCTTTTGGGGTAGAGGATGGAGTGAGGCTCTTGGGGAAGGTGAGGCACCATGTCCCATTGTCTGAAAGCAGGTTGGTGGCAGCGCCAGAGAAGGTCATACCTTCCCTGGCCTATTATACCTACTGCCCATGCTTGGAGTCCTTGCACCTTGCCCACCTTGTGGCATGTCCTGTTCCTGGATGCTGGAGCAGACCCCTCCACATATAGCAGTTCCCATTCTCATCCTCAGCCACCAGAACAGGCCCCCGCCCCCACTGCCATGTGGCAGCCCCACACACTGGAGCAGCCACCTGCCATCTGAGTGCTGCTGCACGGCTCTCCAGAGGAGATGGGTGGGGGAGGAAATTTTGTGTGCAGCTGCACAGGCGCACACCTTAGCGGGAACACTGGTCACAATTTAGGGGGCAATAATGTATGCAGGTTGCAGTGAAGTCCTGGTTTAGACATGTAATTGCCCATCTATGTTGTCACCGGTCCAACAACTTGGAGGAAAATGGTATCAAAATAATGATGTGCCTACTGAGAAAGCCTGATAAGTCAGATTCTGATCTGTATTTAGTATTGCTGAATTACAGACCAACACCAGGGAAGCTGGCATTTGGTTCAACAGAAAAAGGAATGCTTAAACTACAACAGGTTGATCCTCTCTGTTCTGGGACTCTCAGGACTTGACCCGTGCCAAACCTGAGAATTTGACGGAGCATGGGAGGTCAATACTCTCTAGCAGCATTACCAACACTTTATTGCTTACTGGGCTCTTAGATAATGTTTCAGGGTAAATTAGAGCTAAATTATAGCACAGAACATTTACTGCCAGGACTGGTGGTTGTAAACAAACTTTATGGGAAACTTGGCCATGGTCATCATAAGTGGACATGCCAGACGCTGGATTTTGCTGGAGCAGAGAGTATCAGACTAGAGAAGTTCAACCTGAAAAACAGATATCTGAACTCAACAAGGTATTGAATGTTGGGAGCTGCCACTACACCACATTATGAAGATTTGTTTTCTTCTCATGGGCCACAATGGTCACAAACAGCAGTTTGCATGGCAAGAGAATGATGTTATGCTAACAGATTGACACACTAAAAAAGGAAAAAGGCTGATATTCAACTGCAGATCCCAGGATGGAGGGAGATAAAGGGCGCTGGGGCTGCCATTTCATCCAAGACAGGCAGCAACCACACTGGCCGAGACAACAGAGGCCCAGAATCTGGATGGAAATATCATGGAGAGGATCCTCATGGAATCCATTCTGAAGCACTTGGAAGAGGGGAAAGTGATCAGGAATAGTCAACATGGATTCACGAAGGGCAAGTCATGCCTGACCAATCTGATTAGCTTCTATAATGAGGTAACGGGCTCTGTGGATATGGGAAAGTCAGTGAATGTGATATACCTTGACTTTAGCAAAGCTTTTGATACGGTCTCCCACAATATTCTTGCCAGAAAGTTAAGGGAGTATGGAGTGGATAAATGGACTGTAGGATGGATAGAAAGCTGGCTAGACTGTCAGGCCCACTGGGTAGTGATCAATGGCTCGATGTCAGGTTGGCGATCAGTTTCTAGCGGAGTGCCCCAAGGATCTGTTCTAGGACTGGTTTTGTTCAATATCTTTATTATTGACCTGGATGGGGGGTATGGATTGCACCCTCAGCAAGTTTGCAGATGACACTAAGCTAGGGGGAGA
>CM057847.1:165175953-165187501 GCA_030068395.1 Apalone spinifera
TGGGACGGAAGAATCCTAAGCATTGTTACAGGCTGGGGACCGAATGGCTAAGTAACAGTCCTCCAGAAAAGGACCTGGGGATTACAGTGGATGAGAAGCTGGCTATGAGTCAACAGTGTGCCCTTGTAGCCAAGAAGGCAAATGGCATATTACGGTGCATTAGGAGGAGCATGGCCAGCATTAGATCCAGAGAAGTGATTATTCCCCTTTATTTGGCTCTGGTGAGGCCACATCTGGAGTATTGTGTCCAGTTCTGGGCCCCCCACTATAGAAAGGATATGCATTGGAGAGGGTCCAGCGGAGGGTGACCAAAATGAGACTGAGGGATTTGGGTTTGTTTAGTCTGCAGAAGAGAAGAGTGAGGGGGGATTTGATAGCATCCTTCAACTTCCTGAAGGGAGGTTCCAAAGAAGACGGAGAATGGCTGTTCACAGTAGTGATGGATGGCAGACCAAGGAGCAATGGTCTAAAGTTACAGTGGGAGAGGTCTAGGTGGGATATTAGGAAAAAATATTTCATTAGGAGGGTGGTGAAGCACTGGAATGGGTTACCTAGGGAGGTGGTGGAATCTCCATCCCTAGGGGTTTTTAAGTCTCGGCTTGACAAAGTCTGGGTTGATTTAGTGGGGATTGGTCCTGTCTTGGGCAAGAGGCTGGACTTGATGACCTCTTGAGGTTTCTTTCAGTTCTATGAGTCTATGATTCTATGACTAATATTCTAAGGTTCAAGTGACAATGCAGCACAACTCAGTGACTACTTGACTGTTATTAGAATGCTATGTTATTAGTAACTTTGGTATATGTAACAGTGTGTTGGGTGCGTTGGAGGGGATAATTGTATTGTTACCTTCTGATTTGGAAGGGAAGATTGCTGTCTCAGGAGTTGTGCATTTAAGGGCTGAAGGTCAGACAGAAAGTGCTGGAGAGGCAATGTTCTCATTCATAACGAGATGGAACTTGATCCCACATAAAGCAGCTCTCCTAATAACTGACTTTAAATAGGGAATGTCAATGAATGCAAGCCTCATATGTCTAATTTTACTTTAGAAACTCTACTGTAAGGTTTTAAATCCGATTTTCCTTGACTGTCAGGTAGGAGGCGCCATTTAACAGCCTGTGAAGTGAACAGCTGAGTAAGTATGCAGTGAATCCAGATTAGAACAGAACATGGGCTAGGAAAATACTGAATAGAATTCACACACTATATTGAACACTACACAGTCACTTTTAAAAGTTAGTTTAAAATACAATGTTTAGTTTAAAAATATACTCTAAATCAGAAAAATGAACACTGTTTTTGAACGAAAAGTAATAGATTCTAAAGCCAGAGGAGATCATAAGGTTTTAGCTCCAGCATTCACCCAGTAATTCCTGCAGTGTTCCCCGAACTTTGGTTGAACTAGGGAACATCAGTTTATCTTCAAATATAAACAATGAAAAGTCCCAGTATATTAGAAAACAATGGGTAGTCATCTAAAAAGCATAATATATATTAATTCAATGTATTTTTAGTTATGAAAGATCCCTAATATTATAGGGAATAATTTCATTTTGTAGGCTAAATATTAAGAGGAGATGTTAACTGAAACCCCACTACCTGGTTAAAAAAATAAAAAGCCAAATATGCCACACTGATAGCTTAGAATGAAATGAGATTATATCAGCTACACTGCAAGATTGACTCTGCTTTTCCTTACCTCAAGGTCACACTTTGATACTGCTAGGTGGGAATTTTGTTTTCTTTTCTTTTTAATGAAACCAAAGCTTCCTGTTTTTTCTGAAATGTTCTTCAGAAAAATTCAGATTTTTTTGTTGAAGAATGCAAACTCCATATCAAGTAGGCAAATGGCATTATGATAGAAATGTTTTGGTTGCCAAAAATTAAAAATATGTAATTTTTGAAGTTTTGGTCTTTTTGAGAAAAGATTAACCTGAAATAGACAGAAAAGTGTTTTTTAGCAAAAGAAATACTTTTGAATGCAAAATTTTAATGAGTTCTAGCAAACCCAATGAATACACAAGCGACTTTACTCACATGAGTAGTCCTTTAATTTATTTGGATGAGTAAACTTATTTACGTGAGAGCAGGGGACTGGACTTGATGACCTCTTGAGGTCCCTTGCAGTTTTAATATTCTATAATTCTATGATTCTATGCACATGTGGTTATTTGGCAATAAAATTAACACAGTTTAAATCCATGGGATTCCCCTGGTGTGAGATCAGGATTAGGTCATTCCAGTGGCTTCAGGGAAGTAATTCCTGTTTACATCAGTGAGGGAAGAGTCAGCTCTGTGATACTAATCCTTAAACAATTTTTCTTGTAATGTGTCCATTAGTGAACTGAAACTGGATCACAAAAGTGTACAATTTACTGTTCCTCTTTTCAGGCCACTTTCCAGACACTGCCAAATTCTGCCCTCTGTTATGTACAAATTCCCAGATTGTCTTAAAAGAAATTTGATTGCATAAGGATTATAAATCAGAGTTCTTGACAATTTCTCTTCTTAACAAAATGATTTCTTGAATAAAAAATGCTAGCTGATTTTATAGCTCAACAAGCTCATATGAGAAGAACATGTACTGTACCCTTTGCTACTTTTATCTTCCTATTCCACACAAAATTATCTTTTCTTGGTATTTGCTAGTCTGAGTTTTCTATAACATGGAAACCATTGACTCTAATAGCTGATGGCATTCTGTTGAGATTTTGTAAGATAACATTGTTTTTAGAGCTGATGTTTTGGAATCACTATAAAACCAGAAA
Organism: Apalone spinifera; assembly: GCA_030068395.1. NCBI lineage: Eukaryota > Metazoa > Chordata > Testudines > Trionychidae > Apalone > Apalone spinifera. The sequence continues at coordinate 165,178,719 of CM057847.1, forward strand.
AATAGAGCTCTGAAGAATATGGGAATTTACAGCCATTGCCGAATGTACTTTAGGCTCTAATCTATTTCCACTGAAGCTGCTGACAAGAGTTCAATAGGTTTTAATGAGTGAGGACCGGGTCCATTGTTATCAAACATATTATGCAGGGCCTGATCTTGTATAGTGCTGAGCATTGTCGCAGGACTGGGCTCCCTTACTGCACAAGAATATGATTTAAAATAACACACAAACTCATCCAGGATTGTTAAAATTTAATCAACTTTCAATGACCTAAAGGAGGAGCTCTAGGCTGCCATGACTCTTCCAATGATCGGATGAATGCTAGACAAATTTAAAAGGCTTGGAGATGGTAAAAGAGAAAAAATCACTTTTAAAACTGATCAATCCACCAATCTGAATATGCAACAAGAAAACTGTAATCCAAAAGACAAGGAATTGGAACTCTTTCCCCCCCTACAGCTGGGAATTTGTTTGGTAAGAATCACCTATAATATGTTTCAAGGAATGCAGTTTGTTTGCCTGAGTGTGACTTTCTTGACACAAGGATTCTTTTTAACTTCACAATTGAGTAAACTCTGACTTCCAGCGTCACACTGTGAAGATATTCAAGATGAACTTAATCACTCTGGAAATCTTAAATTGTTTCTGCATGGTTTACCCACCATATGGCAGTTAAGAGCAAACAATATGACTCCTGTGGTGTTGACATGATGCTACCTTGTTGAAGAAAATGATTATATTGAAGAAAGTTAGTCTAGCACTGTAACTGAGCAAATCAGATCTTTGACATGAATGTATTTTTATACAATTTTGTACCTTTTCTTTCTTGTTGTTAGAAAAATGTTAAAGGTAAATTACTGTTTTCTTACAAAATTTATCTTAACTAATTTGAACATGGGTTAGCTACTCAGATGCTGCATTTAATTACACTGCTAAATAATAATCAAAATATTATCTATGGATAATTATATTATTGTGATACAGTGTGAGATTCTGTGTGGTTGTTTTACCAGAATAACTCAGAAGCACTATTTGATTTTCATTTTGCTTCATGATAAATTGAATTCAACTATAGCAGAGTATATTAAAAAAAGCTTACATAATATTTCACTGGATTTGAAACACTTTCATTCACTAATATTTTGAGAGTTGGTAAACAATAATAATGACTAGTCAAGAGCTCTGGAGTTTTCAATAATTCAGAACAGACATATAATTTGCATCACTGTTCTTATGTGTGTCATATTATCACAGTGCTATCCACATATCCTTTATCTGCATCCTTATAATTCACATATAGATATACCTCAGAAAATTTAATAAAGTACTTATAGTGAGATCTCAAAATCCTAAAATGCGATTATTTTTACAACAAAATCTACAGTATCTCAAATTATAACTATTAGATTAAATTAACAGGGTGCTGTCCATTTGCTCTCCCTGATATTTCTGCTATTTATTTCGCTTGAAATCAGTGAGATCTGAAATCAGCGAGATCTGGAGCATAGGTCCAGTTACAGGCCCAAATTTGCATAATTTGTAATTTGCAGTTGATTTTCAACTGATCAGTATGACTTAATGGGCTTTCACTGTCCCATGAACATTGTCCAGCTATCACATGAATTATTTTTTTTTCATGTATTTTACTATGCATTCATTTTTTTCTAGTAAAATTCCTGGATGCAATTTTTTTAACTGAGTATTTTTCAAGAACAATGTCATTGTGGTTTTGTCTTCCACCCCAAAGTTTAAATTTGTTTAGTAAACACTTACAATTATAATTAAAAAGTGAATTTCTTTCATGCTAACATAAAAAGCTAAGCTAATACATAATTGGAATTAAAGCTTTGCTATATGTGTATGTGTTGTATGACTTGCTTATATTTCAGTTGTTTTCTATTGCTGGTTCTTCACTTTCTTAGCCTGGAGATTTTAGGAATATTTTTATGCTTGTCTGTGCTATCTTAAAAAGAAGCAAAATACCATATCTAATATTACAAAGATTGGATTACATTGAAAACTGGGGATTTAAGATGGTATATTGAAAATTAGATTTTTGAATGTTTAAATCAGAATCAAATTCAGAAAAACAAGGAAATATACACCAAATATACACCAAATTGGGAAGTGATGCATTGATCTATAGAAAAACTACAGTGGCAAAATTCTCATTGAGTTTAATAGGAGGACGATTGGAGTTAAAATCTAGAGGAAAAATGGGAGATCTCAGTCATACATGAAAAACTGAAATCTCAAATACACTTTACTGTCTGAGAGATCTCAGGGATGGTAAGGATTTAGCAAAATTTTAGGAATTCATAAAATTGTGGGTTATGAAAAACAAAAACAAAAAGGCCAAGGTTTGTAAAACATTTCCTCTTTTAATTTACATCTTGTTTAATATATATAACTAAACAGGATGGCATGAAAATATAAAGAACATTATATAAAAATAATTCTTGCCTTGTTTATAGGGCTACCATATTAATAAATAAAAACAATCATAGCACTCATGTTTTGCAAGAGCCAAACAGAACTTTAATTGTAATAGCTGATGTTTTAAACGCAGTTTCCAAGTCAGTTTTAAAATTGGTGACATGAATTCTCTTATCACTTTTTATAGGAAACTTACATTGTGGAAGAAAAGCAAAAGCTGGGGGGTTGTTAAATATGATGGCAGAAAGTGTTAATTTCAAATGTTTTGCATGCAGGGGGAAAGAGGGAGAGGGAAGGAAGGTAAACTGCTGTTTAACAGCTTCCCACTGTTATATAAACTTTCAAACAACCATGAAATGTAGGTCTCTGGACATCAGTTAAAAGAACCATAAATAAACAGAGGGTCCTACCACACCTCTGTTCCCTAATATGTAACTAAAAGATTTGAGAACGGAAAGTGACTAAAGCCTTTTTTTGTTTATCTACTGCCCTGTGTACCGTAAACACAAACAAACAAAGCAGGACCAGAAGAGTGAGGTAGAGCTCTTTGTGACATAATGAATGTACATAAATGACAGTTAATCTCTCTTGTGGGTTAGCCACCTTTGTACATATAGCAGACTTCATCATTTATATAGCAAAGAATCACATACTTAAAAAATAAGGATGCTTCCTTGAACACTTCTGTGTCAAAGCACCCAAGGGGGACTTGTATATCTTTTATAGACATTTGTTAAGTATAAAGGTTTAGCAGTTCCTAAAGAATTAGCACAAGGGTATCCTTCTAAGATAGCAAAGACTAGTACAGTTACATACTTTCTTTAATCCTGCTTTAAGGCTAAAAGACTCAATCCTCTTAACATTTATGAGCATCATTATTAATGGGTAGTAGCTCTTACTCATACATGTAATTGCTTTAGAAGCTAAGAAGCGTCTACAGGAGCATTGGTATCACTATTGATTATCTGAACATGAACGAATTATGACGGTGGCTGTGCATTTGCTGACTGAGGCCCTGTCCTTGGGTGATGGTGCAGTCCCACTACCAGAAAAATTGATTGTTTTGCCAAGGGGTCAAATTTTGTTTCATTGCACCACTGTAAACTGGAATGAACAGAGCTGAAGTTTTTATAGATTTATACCAGTGTCATGCTTGGATTGCAGACTCTTAGGGGTGGGGACCATCTTTATGTTTTGCATTTGCATAACACCTGGCACAATGGGATTCTGGTCCATGAATAGGGCCCCAAGTGCGATAATAAGGAGGAGAATGATACAACACTGAGAATCCCATATAACCCATAACCCACATCAACCAGATAAATAAATAAAAAGGGAAATAAAATGTTCAAACCAAACAAAACCAATAAAAATATCACAAACAGTTTTAACTCCCAAAAGGGAGACATGCCACAGTCTCCATGACGTTCTGTAGGGATTTCACTTTTTCCTATGGATTTTACATTGCAAAGGCTTAGCTATTATGGTATGTAAAATATATATCTAGCTAGCTAGATGCACAAATTTAGCCCCTGACTTCAACAGGAGCAGAATGAGGCCTCTGATTTAGACACAGAGATGAATTTCTAAGTCTAAACTGTCTTAAAATATTCATGTTAAATTGGATGCTTACAAAAATTATTTAAATATGTTGCCTTTTCTTTTTTTGTGGTCACTTTAATATAGGTGTGATAAATTACCAACACACTCATAATGTTTAAGTGTGTTACTAATCACCATGAAGGTCTTGTAACACAAGAAGTAACTAGGATATACATTTTAGCAGATATTATTATATAATATGGTTTTTGAGAGTACTTGTTACAAATATCTCAGTACTACAAGAGTTGAAGTTACACGTGAACATTTTGACTGTAGTCCTTTTAGCAGATAACCAGCTTTCATGTGTATTATAAAAGAAGGTGTGGGGTATTAATCAGTGCATTTGTTTGTTCTCTTTGCTCCTATAAAACAGAAACAGTTCAAAGCAGTGATTTATTGGTGAAATTCCTAAGGCAGTGGTGGGCAGGGAGGAAACATACAAAGGGTCACAAGTTGTAGAATGAAGTAAAGAGTATTTCAGCTATTGAGCAAATAATAATGCAAATATAGAAAAGAAATATGACAAGAAACAAATGGAAAAATACATCTCCTGGCTGGGAACTTTCTGAATGTTTAGGACCAGGAAACATATCATATGGGCAAAGCAGGGATTTTCCTTGGCTTTCAGTGCACATCTATTAGTTTGTCTTATGCATGCACAAAATTTAAAGTGCTGTCATGCCATTCAGAAAATGAAAATGGATCAGAGAAATAGAACTCAAGATTAAAAAAAAAAAGGCTTGTAATTCTGGGTCTCTCACTTGAGATACCTTAAAGTGGGGAGAGTTTAGAGAAGTACTGGATACTCAGCCCCTGAAAAATTGGGCCTTTTTGAGGTGTCTCAATTTGCTGAAGACAAAATGTGTGACAAAGAACTAGAATGAGACACACAAAAAATAGTTAATACAGGAAACTTAAAAATCCAGTAGGATTCATTCCATGATAGCAAGTAGCACTATAATTTCAGTTTCATAATTATTACTCGTTACATAATTTTCAACAATAAAAGCAAGGGAATGTCAAATTTGTGAAAAACATAGGGCATTTGGGGACTGAAAAGAGTACTATCCTTTGAAATAAGGAATAGTTGAAATGTGTTCTGAGCACACAAAATCACTAGTTTTGGCTCATATTGATTACATCTCTGATGTGATGTAGACAACAGGAGATCAGATTCTTTCCACTACCTCCTGCTAATAAATATTGAAAATATGGTAAAAAATGGAAATAAAAAAGCTTTGATCCAAAAAACCAAAATATTTTTATTCTGAAATATCACCTTTTTCCTCTCACGGGTGTTGCATTTCCTGTGTCTCACTCTACCATGCTCAATGGGCTGGGCTCCCTAATCAGACAACATCTCTCATGAAGCAGTATGGTCTCACCTCTTGACATGATAGCCCAAGTGTTCAGGTTTTTTTTTATGAAAAATTCACACTTTCCATGGAAAGCAGGCACTTGCCAAAATTTAAAAAAAAAATAAAGTTTTAAGAGAAAAAAGTTCAGCAAATTCTCATATGGACAAATAACCCCAAATTTCTTAGTTAGTCAATCCAAGAGCTTAGACTTCAAACATTCATGCACAGAAGTATTTTTAGGCACATGGATAGACTCATTCTATTCAGTGGGACTGCTCATACATAAAGGTACTCACATTTGTAATTGTAGATTCAGGACCTTGAATCATAAAGTCTTTGGGAGCAAATCCATATATACTAAAAGTTAATTTCCACTAAGTTTCAATGGCTTTATGTACTCTGACACGTATGTGACTGGATGAAAGTTAAGTCTATACACTTGCTTGTCTCTCGAGTCTGTAGTGCAGTTTCATTTGTATTATATTTAAATGATTTTCCCACATTGTTGTTAGTGTTTTGGTATGAAAAGAGTCACATGAGCCATTTGATTATTAGGGATAAGAGGATAGAGTGTTTTCCAAAGATTAGAATCACAGCTGCTTGAATGTTTTTTGAAACATTTTTTTCAATAAAACATCAACTTCTGAAAGTGGCTAATGTCAGGTGCCCCACAGGGAATGAAGAAAACAGGCAATCTGCAAGTGATCCATTCCCTCACACCCATTTCCAGCCTTGACAAACAGAGGCTCGGGACACCATTCCTACCCATCTTGGCTAATAGCCATTGATGGACCTAATCTCCATGAATTTATCTAGTTCTTTTTTAACCCTGTTAAAGTCTTGGCTTTCACAACATCCTCTGGCAAGCAGTTTACTTTCTCCACACTTTTCATGATTTTATTTATCTCTATCATATCTCCCATTTGTTGTTTTTTTCCAAGCTGAAAAGTCCAAATCTTATTAAACTCTCCTCATATGGCAGATGTTTCTTACCTCCAATCATTTTTGTTGTCCTTTTACATACCTTTTCCAATTCCAAGATATCTTTTGTGAGGTGACCACACATGCACACAGAATTAAAGGTATGGGTATACCATGGATTTTTACAGAAGAAATATGATATTTTCTTATTATCTAGCTCTTTCTTAATAATTCCCAACACTCTGTTTTGGTTTTGGTTTTCTTTTTTTCTCCTCTAATCGCTGCTGCATGTTGAGTGGATGTTTTCAGAGAACTACACACAATGGCTGTGTCTAGACTGGCAAGTTTTTCCGGAAAATCAGCCGCTTTTCCGGAAAAACTTGCCGGCTGTCTACACTGGCCGCTTGAATTTCCACAAGAACACTGACAATCTCATGTAAGATTGTCAGTGTTCTTGCAGAAATACTATGCTGCTTCTGTTCAGGCAAAAGTCCTTTTGCGCAAAGCTTTTTTTTGCGCAAAAGGGCCAGTGTAGACAGCTCAGATTTGTTTTGCGCAAAAGCGCGTCTAGATAGGCACGGACGCTTTTCTGCAAAAAGTGCTTTTGCGGAAAAGCGTCCGTGCCAATCTAGATGCTTTTTTCTGCAAATGCTTTTAACGGAAAACTTTTCCGTTAAAAGCATTTGCGGAAAATCATGCCAGTCTAGACGTAGCCAATGACTCCAAGATCTCTCTTTTGAATGGTAAGAGCTAATTTAGACCCTATCATTTTATATGTTTAGTTGGCATTATATTTTCCAATATGCACTACTTTACATTTATCAACACTGAGTTTCATCTGCTGTTTTGTTGCCCACTCACCGAGTTTTATGTAATCCCTTTGAAGCTCTTTGCAGTCATATGTGGAGTTTACTATCTTGAGCAATTTTGTATCATCTGCAGATTTTGCCACCTCACTGATTACCCCTTTCTCCAGAGCAACTAAAAGAACTCAAAACATTTTTAATTTTTTGTAAAAAAAACCCAACAAAAAATCCATAAAAATTTGTGTGAGAGGAATTGTTTTTCCCGCAAAAATCCTATGGAATATACTTACCATTTCCTGATCTGCTATTGTCAGAACTGAAGACTTTAAGTTTGGAGTTCTAGTCTTGTCTATCATTTCACTTCTTCTTGCATTATTTGACCAGACTGTAAAGTGGTGTTAATATATATACTTGGGGCATAGTTGCTTTTGCAAAGTGCTTTAAGGCTAATAGATATAATTAGGGCAGGGCAGAGCAGAGCAGAAGAGAATTCTGTGAAATTTCAAACCCTGTCTCACACAGTAGTTTTGAGCATGTGAATTAAGCCTCTGTGTTTTCAGGCTCACATTTTATTGAAGACTGCCAAAATGCCAGCTCTGGCAACTTCTGAGTCAGCACACTTGAGGTGTGTCTACTCTGCATGGAAATAGCTACCCTACATCTACAAAAGCCATCCGTTATTTCAAAATATTTTTTGAAATAATGAGCATGCTATTTTGCCATCCCGCTAAACCTCATTGCACGAGTGATAAGGGATGGCTCAGAATATCACATTATTTTGAAATTTGGTGCTGTGTAGATGCGCCAAATTTCAAAATAAGCTATTTTGAAATAGTTTTGAAATAAGGTACATAATTTGTGTAGCACAAATTGGGTATCTTATTTTGAGTTTAGGGTGCTGTGTAGATGCACCCTCTTAGCTTTCCCAAACTTTCCTCTGATTAATAATGTATACAGGATAGGGGAGAATACATGTCCCTTCCTGACAGCCCTGCATAACCCATGCTTCTTGCCCCTGCATGGAAGAACTTTGCTTGAACCCCCTGCCTCAAACATCTCCCCAGATGACACCCTAAAAAGACTGTCCAACTTACTTTGTTTTCTTCTGGTGGGCTGGATGCAATCCCCAAACTGTCTATCATGGCCCCATGATGTTGTGGCAATCCTTAGCATGTGGAACATGCTATTTTGCTCCACACAGTGATTTTAAATGAATGCACTGTATGAGCAATGTTGTGATCCATAGAGAATGCCATTTTTCTGTGCAAAATGACATCCCCCATGCTGTCTGGTGTTCCAGGAAGGAATAGTTCATTACAATAGGGCTAGGTTCTCAATTAGGAATCCCTGCCATAACTCCTCTCCTGCAGTGACCTCAGCGGATGGTGTGTGACCGTTCTCTTACTATTATTAGTTTTCACATGGCTGCAAACCACCAGCCATAAGAGTTACAGCCTCTTATGAACCTTCAGTTGCCTGATGTACCAGAAAGCGCTGAACTATACGGTAGGAGGGAAACCAGGAAAACGTTTCTTCTCTCTTTTCAGAGGAGCCACAGGGGGAGACAGAGCATAGGACACATAAGGAGGGATCAGAACTCAGCCTAGGGGCTTCCTCCCCCAAACAAATAAGAAAGGACCAACATATGTTCATTGTGAAA
>CM057847.1:165187601-165199270 GCA_030068395.1 Apalone spinifera
ACCTTTGGTCTGACCCGGTACGGCCATTCTTATGTTCTTATGTTCTTATATGCATATACACATTTCTGAACTGAACCCTATTTTTGAAATGTTGGCATTGGTTCTCTCTCATCCTGAAATATATTTTCACAATGACAGAGCTGTTTGTGTACATGCTCTGACAACATCATTGTTGCCTCCATTGTGCATTTATTTTTGTTGGCTCAGAGTTGACCTTTTTTACTATAGTTGTTGTTGTTACTTCCCTGATTTGCAGAGCACAAGTTGCCATTTCATTCAAAAAATATGGGCCTTAATCTCCACTGCCCTGCAATGTATGTAGTCATTTACACCAAAGCCAAGCAAAGTGGGTATAAAATTCTACCGTGCCCAGAAGGATAGCCTTCTCCACTCTCTTTGCACTTATTTGAGTACAGTTAAGTAAGGACACAAGGAGCAGGTCTGCAGACTGGATAGCAAAGATACACTAACTTTGAAATCATCCCAATTTTCTTTAAAGTGGAGCAAACCTACTGATGGTGTCATCGTAAAACCACTGTCACCTAAAGCAGTGGGATTTTGTTGCCCTGGTTATCTCAGCTACATCAGTCAACAGCTTTACAGTTTTGACAGTTGGGAAAAACAGTTGTAAGATTTTAATGAGAGGGGACACTTACCACCCCCAAGTAGCTAAATGGGCTAAAAATATCCCTTGTTTTGGTATTTCTAGATTCCCTGAGGTTAGTGATATGTTTAAATTGCTGTCTGTTTGAATACAGGAACTCCCTTGACAGGTTTTTGACAGTGGAGGTTTTTGTTAACAGAAAGATTTGAATCAGGTAACATGTACAGTCTGCTCCCCTCTTTTAGCTGCCTTTTTAAAGTTATTGCACCCATTTGGCTCATGAAAGAATAGATGTTAAAGACTGAAATGATCTGACTGTAGCTTACTGCAGTTTATTTCTAAAATGGAATAATTCTTTTCATTACAATTTCTAGTGTTTTGTCCAGTCTCATTTTCAAGTGTATTAAATAGTGTATTTCCACCTTTCCCTTCCAGGGTCAGTTCTATTGTCTTATAGCACTCATCACTAGGAAATGTTTCCTCAGAGTTTACATTTTAGGTTTATTAATTTGATCACATTACTGAGTATGCCTGTAGTTTCTTTGCTCAATGAAGTGTTCTCAACACTCGAGAAACAGGCTTGGAAGGACTGAATTTTTATTGTTAAATGTTGGTAAACATCAACTTCAGTGTATACACACTGAGGAAATTTTTTTTCCATCAATAATAATAGTAATTCACAGACTGGCAAAATATGAAAAAATGCTGCGTGAGCAAAACAAAAGTCATTTATTTAGACTTTTGACTTAAGTTTGCTGCAAATTGAGTAATAAATGAATAATAAAAAAACAAGCTTCAGGGGGTAGCTGAGTTAGTCTGTACAGGATAAACTTAAAAACCAACAACAAAAGGTCTAGAAGCACTTTATAGACAAACAAAACATGTACATGGTATCATGAGCTTTCGTGGGCACAGCCCACTATATTCTCTTTGTATATTTTGACACGTGATGCTAATCATTTGTATTTTAATGTTTTCTAAAGTTTTAACATTTTGAATGTTAGTATCTACTGTCATTAAATAATCATCTGACTCACCATTAATAGCTTACAACTATACAAATTTAAACAGATAAAGGCCTAAAAATTGCTTAAAATAATATCAATATTATCCCTTTAAAAGCTAACTGTAGTTGAGGTTAAAGCTGACATCAAAATAAGAGCCTTACAAAGCCTCCTTTTAATAACACCAGCCATTCTGCTGCAATGAAAAAGACATCAGTCAGTCGAGTGGCAGCAGGAGGTCAGTGAGAGACATTTTTACATCGATTCCATTCTAGAAGAGTTTCATAATGGACTAGTTTCCAGACCAAGGGCTAGGTTGGTGAGAGGAAATATTTTAACTATCAAAATTGTTTTTATGATAGAAGATGCAACTAAGTCATCCATGTTGATTTAGTCATAGTGTAACATATGTACTCAAGTTGGGTTCCTCAGCCAGGCCGATTCTTTTTTGGTCCAGTCTGATACCTTGTCAAGACATATACATGTACTTCATATAAAATATCACACATCATGAAGCATCATTGGACTGTGGGCTGGTCTCCCACAGAGGAACTAGTGGAAGTGCCACTAGAAAGGGCTACATTAATTACATGACAGGTGCCTTTTGTGATCAGACACACGGGGGGTCACAGAAACATATGACCACTATTATCCTATTCCAGCACTTCCTGTTTTAGTCATCTGCCAGTTTATAGACACTTAGCTTTTTGCAATTTTACTCCCAAGTCATCACTAAACTCTCTGCTAATTTCTGTTGCTCTTCTCCAACATTCCTTCCAGTTGTCAATATTGGGGTGGGGGGAAGTTGGTACCCAAAATGAATGCAATATTCCCTTGGTAGTGGCATGAGAGACTTATAGAAAAGGCCTATTACTTTCCTAATTTGTTTTATTGATGCCTTCATTTGAATCTAAATTTTGGCAGCCAAATTACATTGCAAGCTCATGTCCAATTTGCTACTCTAATGTTTGAATACCATTTCAAGCTATTAAAACCAAGAAAACAGACTAATAGATCTGTTTGTTTTTAGCTAAACCTAAGGACCCTGATCCCTTTTCAAAAGAAAGAGTTTTATTCCTGTCCTACTGCTTCACAGAAAGTGAACAAAAAACTTTATTATGAAAACATAATCAGGATCCATTAACTCTTAGCCTTTCAAATTCCGAATGCCTGACATAGTATGTGACAAAGATCCAAACTGAGAAATATGCAAAAAATATTCATTAAAATGCTACAGGCTGAACCTTTCTGATCAGGCACTCTCTGGGCCAAAAACATCCATGGTATGGCATGATTAGTAAGCTGGATGTCTACTTATCGTAGGTGTAGCCATAAAGTTTGTTTATAGCCCTAGTTTGTTTGGAATCATAGAATCATAGGGTTGGAAGAGACCTCCGAGGTCATTGAGCCCAACCCTCTGCCTTTTTCTGTGTTGTTGCTTAGCTCTAATTTACCCCTAATTGACTTCTAAGAGCCCAGTAAGTAATGGAAGTGTTGGTATTGCTGCCAAACAATTCTGACATCCTGTGGTCCAACAAATTCTCTGGCTTAGCACTGGTCAGATCCCAAGGGTGACGGACTAGAGAGATTCAGCCTGTAGTGTAAATAATTCAGCGGCATCCGATTCATTATTCTTTATTTGTGATGTCCATAGTTTTCAACAATATAAATATGGAGAAAGCAAATTTGTGTGGAGCAGTGAGAAATTCAGTGCTAAAACTGAAGATTTGAGAGAAATATTAGGATGTATATTATGCCCCTGGTAATTCCTATAGTTCAACTACCACAATTATTACTAAAAGCATAGAAACAAACTCCTGATTCTCTTTCTAATTGTGTGCTGGATCCTCTTGATATAAATCAGTGCAATTCTATTGAAATCAACCTGTCAAAGCTCAAATGAGGGTCATACAGACTTCAATGCAACTGAGGATTCGGACCGTTGTGGTTTTTTTTTTTTTTTTTACAAGAAAGCATGTTTTTAATTATCCAAGCATCAAGATATAATTAACATAGTAAATGTATTATTTATGCTGAGCTGATTTAGTAATATTTACTCATTGTCATCAAGATTATTGAAATTAGCAATGTGCTTAATATAAACCAATCAACTGAAATAAATGTTTATGTCCCTTAAAACAGGATTTTATAGTGGAAATGCTGATGCAATCTCCACTATAAAATGAAAGCATGAAAGTATTGCTTTAAATATAGCTAGCAAGCAATGTTGAATTGTTTAAGTTACTAAAGAGCATTAGGTAAAGTCTACAAGAACAGACATGAAAGATCTGATTTTCCACTTTGACAGGTTTTATACTAAAGTCACATTAGTAGAGTTCCTCCTGGCTTACGTGGGTGGAAATGAGAGGAGAATAAGGTCCCAAATGTTGCAATTTTAATGGAACCCCTCTCTTCTTGATCCCGTGTCTGACCTCCCATATTTTATCTTCCTTGGATCAGCTCTGTGGTGTTAATTATGGGGCAAGTAAGCAGTTACTTCCTAGAGCAAATCAGCAAAAGTCCAGGTTTGCTCTAGAGGTCCCCGAGATCATAGCTCTGTGTTTCTTCAGGTTTCAATTTACCAGGCTCAAAACACTTAAAAGCACAAGGAGGAGAGGCTGGGGAGTGATCAGTTTACAAGTGACCTGGGAGTTCACAGGCTCCATCCCTTGAAATTACAGCCCATATAATAGGCCTTGTGCAGACAAAACTGCAACAAATTAACTCTAGCATCTTTATGGAGCGGCCGGGGGGAGGCGGGAGGAGGGAGAGAGGGGAAAGGAGGGGAGAGGCGGGAAGAAAAACACCTCTTAGCTTTATCAGGACTTCCCATGTTGTCCTTCTCTGACGTTTCAAAGTTACACACTTCAGGAGGAAGCTTTGTAAGTGGCATACACATTACCAACCAGTTGAACAGGCAGGCTGTCCTTAAAAGTGGTGCTACTTGACTTAATGTCTCAGCCCTGGAAACACTTATGTGCATGAGTAACTTTACTCATATGAGTAGTCTCATTAAACTTAATTGCCATTCAGCTGTTAACTTGCAGCTGAGTCTGTCCTAGCAGTTCTATTGTAAACCTGTTTTCAGGAACAAAAAAGTTGATTCCAGTTGATGTAAACTTATTCATAAGTATTGTCATGGCAAGAGCAGGAGAGCCTTTGGTATCACCACAAGGCTGCTAGTAGGCATTCCAGGCATGGGTTACAATAATTTTTAATATCCTGATTCACCCTGGGCCAAAAAGAAAAAACCTGTCAGAACTCAGACCAAGGTCTTCACATGTCCCAGGTGGCCTGCGGCAAAGACTTTGTGAGCCCATTTTAAAGCAGCAGATTGATGGGATCAGGAAACGTATTTGTGGCAAAATTGGTAACGATGTTTTTTGGGGATGGTTTTTGGGTCATTTATGTTTTTGTTCTTTCCTCCTCCAAAGGTGAGTTTTGGAGATGGAAAACTGCTTTGTGAAAATGTCCATATTTAATTGCAAATGCAAGTGTTTTTATTTCCTTGCATTTGAGGATTTGTAGTTAGTTTTCTGGAAAGAGGTTTGATGAAAAGGATGAAATTCTGCACTTGATGGCTTGTCAAAAATTTTAGTTTCGGCAACTTATGTAGAGAATAGTGGGCTAAGAATTAGGCTTAAAGTAATGAAAGCTTCTTTTACCACAAGTTCAAATCCTAGCACTCAGTTCAATTGTATGTAAAAGATAAATTCAGCAGTGTGTATGTCCTGCAGAGGAATTTTCTGCTTTGAGTAGACATGAAAGAACCCAAAGCTTTCTTTTTCTTTTCAAAAGTGGTTTGCTCCTCTGTCTTTAGGCAACATACTCTCTCATCTGTCAGGGGAACCTCCTTGGCAGGTTGCCAAATGGCAACTTCTGTGCACCTGTAAAATGACATATAAAGATACTTAAGCTAGTGCAGTGGGGATAGATGCTGCCTAGGCCTTAGGTGAGTGTGTGGTAGGGAAAAATAAGAAGCTGCTCTCTATATAGGGTACGTCTACACTGCGGGCTAAAGTCGAGTGAAGATACCAACTTCAGCTACGTTAATTGCGTAGCTGAAGCTGAAGTACCTTAACTCGGCTTTTGGCACTGTCTACACAGCAAGAAGTCGAAGGAAGAACACTCTTCTTTTGACTTCCCTTACTCCTCATGAATGAGGGTTACAGGAGTCTGAATAAGAAGCTTCTTTCAAAATTATTTTGAAATAACGGGCTTGCTGTGTACATGCACACTCTGTTATTTTGAAATAACATGGGTTATTTCGAAATAAGCGTGCAGTGTAGACATAGCCTACTTGTGCAGTTTGGATAAGAGCCATTCAGGGGAGTATAAGGACTGCCCCATCCTTGTTTCCCAAGGATTCCCAAAGTGGATGGGGCTATAGAGGGGAGGAGGGAGGGCGTGACTCTCCACTCAGTGCTCTAACCAGCTAAAAAGGCTGGTTGTACTGTACAAGGTTTAGTAAATTGAACCCCACAGAGAGGTGTGGCATACAGCACTCATATACGTGCAAACTCCAGGAGGGATGCTACCGATAGCATTCTGCTGCTCCCTGCTGGAGCAGTGCTACTTCATATCGCCCTTTAATATGGGCTGTCCTCACTACTGCAAACTTTTTCTGTCTGGCCTAAACTAATAAGAACTTGCCCTCCTCAAGCCCATTCACAATGGTGCTGCCACAATCATCTTCATCCCTTCAAACATGTTACTCCCCAGCCCCATATGCACACTTTGAATCCCTGCAGTGTCTGTTCCTTCTCCACTGCATCAGACACAGATTTCTTGCTTTTACCTTTAAGACCATAATTTAGTTCCTGCCTACTTATCTGCCTTTACCTCATAGCTATACACAGTACAGTCAATGGATGTTTTTGTCTCCTCTTCCATAGCCAGTATCTCATTCCACCACCTCTCTTGGGCCATTACCAAGCAGTTACAGATATCTGAGGCCTTCCAGGTCAGTCTCCCAGGAGGAGAAATCTGGTGTGGAGTCTGGATGTATTCGAAGTGTTACCTGTTACTTATACACCTACACCAACCATGACACGGAATTGGTCAAACAGCTTACAGGGAAATCCCTCATTTCTAGAAACTCATCTCCACTCCAGTACGCAGCTCTCAGGGAGCATCTTGGCCTCAAGAAATTATTCTAATCAAAATCAAGGTAAATAGTAAATTCTCCTGCAGCTCGCACATCTCCCTCTCTAAAGTGCATTGCTTTGGCATGGAACCTTGCATAACAAAAACTAGCAACAGTACAGGATGTCTTCACAAGGCTGAGCATTTGCTTGTGTGCTAAGAAAAAAAAGTTTGACACTTGAAGTTTGAACATTTATATAACAGTGTAACTTTGGTGCCACCTATCATAGCAGTAAAATTCAAAGGGTTCGTCTACACTACAGAGGAAGATCAAACTTGCTGCTATCGATCTTCCAGGGTTTGAATTAGCAGTCTAGTTAAGACCGCTAATTCAAAATGTAAGGGGGAATCCAGTTGATATTGGTAACCCTGCTTTCATGAGGAGTAAGGGAAGTTGAAGGAAGAGTGTTCTTCCTTCAACTTCCTGCATGGTAGACAGAGCCAAAAGTTGAGTTAAGGTACTTCGATTCAGCTACACAATCAACATAGCTGAAGTTGTATATCTTAATGTGACTTTTTCCCGCAATGTAGACATATCCATAGTATTCTTACGGGACATTAATACCCATTTCAACTATAAATCCATGTTAAGTTGGGTTCAAAAAATGTTTTGTCTTCAAATTTCAGTATCTTCAAAAAAGATCATCACTATATTTATTTATGCAATGGTATTTTTCTTTTATTCATTTCCAGATTCAGCTATCTTTGTCAGTAGTGCAATAGTGACGTTCTTTGTTATGTGCACTTACACATATGTAAAACATTCTCTTTATATTAATGCAACTCCAGCTTTCACTTCTTTTCAGAAGCCTATTACAAATCTCATTTTACTGAAGAACAAAAGTTCTCAAATACCAGTTCTTCATCTTGACTGGCACATATTTTAAATGGAAGAAGTTTCAAAGTGGCTGTTAGAAACTTGTTAAAGAAAATATTATTGATGTATAATATATATCTAGAACACAGAATATGGAAAATGAGATTGGAGGCAGAAAAGAACATTTTAATTGCTTTGTAAACTAGATTGTATGGCAAATTTTAAACAATGATAATGAGGCCCAGAATTCAGATGTTCTGAATTTGTCACTCAGTTAAACACAGTACAGTCTGACACAGCAGTTAAAAATACCTAACCACACAAGTTCCCCATTTTCATTCTTTTATTCACTCTATGTTTTCAATTTGTAATGACAATTTTGCATCAGATCAATGAACAAAAAGGATCTTCGTACTTTTGCCAACTGAGGCTTAAATGTCTAGATTTGTGTGTCCCATGAATGGAAAATGACAGATAAAAATCTTCAAAAGATTTCCATTTGCCAAGTTTAACACAATTTTGACATATCTTGACAAATATGTGTATGGTGTGACTATATCATGGTTAGTTCTCATCTGATCAATTATTCTTTCTGCGCTTTGTCTAATTTCTAATATTTGGCTTCAATTAATATTCAAAAGCTTCTTTCTTTTCTAGCAGTTGATGAAAGGCTTGAGTTAAATCATTACCCACTGCATGCACTCTATTCAACATTGTCTACAGAAAAGGAACTGGAAGGCCACACCTGTCATATCAGGAAAGAATCTCATAAAACTGCCAGTAAAACTGTGTAGCTGAATGCACATCTGTTAATAAATTCCTTTCATCATATCCTAATTAAATGGCAATTGTAGTTTATGACTCTGCTAATGAAGGACTTGAGATGTCTGCTCATGAATGTGATTTTATCAACGACAATACTAATGCAAATGACCAGCTTTTATTTACACTTTTGCTCTAGAGAAATTTGTGTGATGAAAAAGCAAAGGAGCAAGAAAAGATAGTAATTCAAATAGTTCAATAAAACAAAATATTGATTTTTATTTTCTTCATTTATCAGAGTGGGGCTGCCTTGTTTTTCCCATCAGCAAAGCATTTGTGATCTCACCCTCATTCCTGCCACTGTGCTTCTTTGCAAATAAGTATTTGCTAAATGTTATAGATGGATAGTTTCAGCCTATCAACAGTTGTTATTCATAGCATGTGAGTAATCGTGCAAATCACATGTTCTTGTTTCTGCTATGTGTTTGGATAACTGGACCTTTTTAAAAGGGGAATAACAAACTATGGTACACTTTAGTTTGTGCATGAATCTATCCCTTGGCATGCAAATATGGATTAGAATATGAAGCACAGACATTCCTCTAAAATGTATGTAATCATGAATATATACTAATAATGAATAAAATGGGGGATGAAAACAACTGACTTTAATAGATACTAGGTATCTGAATAGCTCTAACCCAGAATTAACTCTTTTTTGGTTGTATTTATGTACATTCCAGACCAGAATGTTGTCCTCTACGTAATCCAGGAGTGTGTTTGAATTTTGGTTTAATTTCTCACATAGCAGAATGACAAATCATCTATATCTAGATGTTACAGTGATGAATATAAAACAATGCCTATGTAGACAGAAGTCTAGATAGTTTGTTTCACCAATGCATTCAATTTTATAGAATTCTGGAATCTTCGGTAGCTTGGCCAGGATTATTCATGCTATTTCTCTTCTGGTCTTAACGATCTGTAGGAATTGTCTATTGTCATTTCTGCTTGTTTGTTTGTTTGCTTGTTTGTTACTCAGACTTGTTTGGTGTATTTGTATATCACCAAAGTATTTCAGTGATAGAAATGTAGCCGTAGCTGAAACAAAAAACAGGACTGTGTAGCAAAGTATTTCACTGTGAAATTATAACTGTCTCACTGGTTTAGTATAATGCCAACCCTCCTTCTTTGTCTTATTCCCTTTCCAGCTTTCCTATAGAAATTTTTCTTGCTGTCACATATATCTGATATTATTTATAGATAAATCATTATGTTTATATATGATGTAGAGACTCTTACTTGCAATGAAACATTATGTTTTAGGGTATGTCTAGACAGCGTTGCTCTTTCGGATACCAGAAGCATCCCAAAATAGCAATGCTGCATCTTTAAAAGCACCCGCTATTTCCTGAAATAGCGGGCGCACTATTCCAGCGTCCCTGTAACCAAGGGTTAAGGGATTTGTCAGAATAGTGCCTTATTTTGAAATTTGGCACTGTGTAGACAGCACCAAATTTCAAAATAAGCTCTTTCAATTTAGACTTGGAATAAGCTACACAATTTGCATAGTGCAAATTGCGTAGCTTATTCGAACAGAAGAGTGCTGTCTAGACGCACCTCAGTCTTCTATTTTGTCTCTTCTTGTACAGCATCTTCATTGCTTTGCATGGGAATTATAGTACGTTGTAATTCTTAATTTAATGAAAGCTCCATCTTTAACCTCTTTCAACATTGCTAAAGCTGTCCTAAAAAGGCTGATGATTTTGAAGCCAGATTTGTACTTAAAGAGTTCATAAAATGGAAGCTACTAACTCTCTCAGCACAATATAGTGCTCTATAAAGCCAAACTCCATCACTCTGTTCCCCATAGTACATCAGCTGAGCACCAAATTTCTCTTTTCTTGACTTGTGAATTGCACCAGAAATGTATTCAGAAAAATCCCAATTTCTCCTTTCTTAACTTGTGGTGGGCATCAGAAAGGCACACCAGAAGATGCTTTTCAATAAACCCATCCTTTTCCCAAAGTTTTTGTAGTTGCCCTTGTAACTCTCTGATCTCCCCTTCCCTCATGGTGCTGGTTTCCATGTGTTCTACAATAAGTGGAAATTCCCCAGCATCTTCAGGATATCCTTTGCCCTTTTAGTCACATCAAGCTTTTGAAATGTCACACAAATGAAGGTTGCGTGGATGAATCAGCTCTGACTGTATATGCATACAATTCTGTCTTTTTATTTTGTTCTTTAGTTTTGTGTTCCATGATCAACAGCAGGAAGTTTCACTCACCTTCATCACTGTTTTCACATTTCTAAGTTATGGCTATACAATACGGCTGTTGTCCAATGTGGATCTAGCTGTAAAGAATGTACAAAGGAAGGAAAGAAGAACAAAGTCAAGACAGTGACAGTATCATATCACTTCCTTTCTAATGCAAAACATGATTGTGACATTTCCATGTTCTACGTGAAGAAAAAATACAGTTTGCTTAATAAAGTGTATTTGCATAGTGACTGGAGTATGATCTGTAGGTTTTATAGGCACTAAACTCTCAAGATAAATTTTTTTTGTATAGTTGAGTTTAGGTATAAATTTGTGCTTCAGTTCAGCTTGTGTTAATTGCCTTTCCAAAGGAAACACCATAGACGAGGACTAAAAAAGGTAAACACCCAAGTATGGTGTCATATTACAATGCACAGCAAAATGTGCATGTTTTCTAATAAAACTTGTAAGATGAGGATTTTGAAACATAAAAATAAAATAAAAATCCCTCACTGATAACTGTGTTGTGAGAGAGGAACATGCCCATGTAGAAGCAGGCCAGATTTATGGAGCACTCTGGCATCATGCATCTATCCACTGTATCTGAAGTAGGTTGGCCTCTCATAGGGTACGTCTACACAGCAGAGATATTTTGGAATAACGGATGTTATTCTGAAATAATGTTATGCGCTGTCTACACAAGAAGCCCGTTATTTCTAAATACATTTGAAATAACAGCCTTCTTACTCTGACTTCCTGTAAACCTCATTGTACAAGTATTAAGGAAATCAAAGGAATTAAAGGTCAGTTTTGCATAGCTCAAATTGTGTAGCTTATTTTGAGATATGCACTACCTTGTAGATGTAGCCATGATGAAGGAGCTGTATAATTTCCTTTTAGTATAGTTGCTTGCTTTAAAGGTAGATATATGTGTATATGTGTCCGTGATTGGGGTGTATACTCACACCAGCCTTGAAGGCTTACTGAAGGCATGAAAGGCCATGTAGGGTTAATGGGAAGTCACTAAGGGTATGTCTACACTAGCTCGTTAATTCAAGCTAGGTAGGCAAATGAGGC
>CM057847.1:165199370-165213900 GCA_030068395.1 Apalone spinifera
CGCCTCATTTGCCTACCTAGCTTGAATTAACGAGCTAGTGTAGACATACCCTAAGTCAGCACAATGAAGCCAAGCAGGTGAAAGCAGAAGTGGAGCTGGGCTGGGAGCAAGCTGAGGGAGAGAAGAGAGGAGGTGCTGTTACTTAGCTTTAGTCAGATTGGGCTGGAGGAAAGCCGGCAGAGGACCTGAGCATCTCTGGCTGAGCTACACTTAGGATGGAAATGGATGATATCATGGACAATACTGAAAATGAGAAAGGAGGTAACAGAGAGGTTGGGAGAAGGGGGAAGAGTGAACTTGCTTGAGCTAGAAGAAGAAATAGCGGACAGACAGATAGGAAAGAGTAAAATAAATCTCTATTCAAGGATTTGTAGTTAGGGAATACAAACCCTCACTTGCAGTAAAGTCGATTAAAAAATGCCAAAGACATAAAAAGAGTTAGAAAGCTACAAGGCAGAGCTCTACTAGTTCAACGTAAAAGCAAGTAACAAGTGAGTAAAATATTAATGATTAAAATGCTAGGAAAATATAAGAGAAGGTACCAACTGCCCAAGTCTCTGAGGGAGACAAGAAGAGCTGTGTATGGGGGGCCTGTTGAAATGACTGAAAACAAAGTAAAGCAAGGCATAGTGGATAAAGAGGTACTATATAGTAAGTGGCTAATTAGCAAGAGAAGAAGGAAAAGAAAGAGCTTAATAGCTGTGGTAATAAAGAGAACCCTTCTAGATACTGTCACTAATGTTTACCACATTTTTTGGACAAAACCATATATTCCACCCCCATTGAAGTGCTGCACTTGCCAAACATTTGGACATGTGAATTAAATGCAGCAAATGTGGGGAGAGCAATCCTCTGATAGTGTGGATGGAACAAAATTAAAATGTAGCAACTATAGAAAATACAATGAAGCATACGGAGGTTATGTAGCAGCAAAGCAAGCAAGAAAGAGAGAGAGAGAGACACACACACACATGCACACACAAAGCTACAAATAGCATCTTATATATAGAAGCTACTAGGGATGTGTCTAGACTACAGGGTTTTTTCGAAAAAAGGGCATTTTTTTCGAAAAAACTTCCCTTGAATCTAGACTGCTGCCGTGTTCTGTCGACAGTAAATCAAAAGAACACGGAAGTTTTTTTGACCACGGAAAACCTTGTTTTATGAGGAATAATGCCTTTTTTCGAAAGTGATGAGCGCTTCATAACAGAACGCCCATTATTTTGAAATAAGGAAGATGCCGGAAAAGTTCTCTATTATTTTGAGCTACGCGCGACTGTGTAGATGTACCCAGAGAGGCTTATTGCTTTTATAACTGAACACAGACAGGGAAAAATCAGAAAATGAAAACTATAGTTAAAGCATCAAATTACGGATGTGTTAGGAACTTATCAGTAGAATGTCTCCCTGCTTTTTTAAATGAAGGAAATATTGAAGGATATATAGAATGATACTAACCACTCACTGATAGTAGTAACCATTTACTGTTGGTAGCACATAGCTCAAAAGCTTCTGGACATGGATTAAAGAGAAATATCTTTGACAAGCATATTACACCTGTTATTATTGGTATATAAGAAACACGATTAATAGGAATAGTAGATTTCAAATTTCAGAATATGGAGTCTGTAGGCAAGTGGATTCTATTAAGAAAAATAGAAAAAATCACTCTCCCCTTCCTACTCCTTTGTCTTGCCTACAGGTGCAAAGTGAATCCTGGAAGAGAAGTACAGCTGGCCATATAGTAAAAACAGTGCTGAATTAAAGCCTAAATTAACTAAGCTACAGTATTATGACAGGCCTCTAAAAAAGAAAAAAAAATGACTCCATTTCAAATTTTATCAAAATCAGTTGATAAATTAACACTATATAGGGAAAAGAAGATTCTCTGTAAACACGGGGGCCTTTTTTTTGTTTAAATATGACAAAAAATATACACCCTGGCTTCACAAATACACTGTCAGGTAGGAGGTCAAGGCTGAGAAAAAATGATAAATGCACTTGGAAAATTAGTATTTCTGTGAGCAAGGCTGTTATCAGTCTCCTAAAGGAGCCTTTGTTGGACGGCTGCTGTTGATAAAATTCTGACTGTGCCCTCGAATCTTGTTTAAATAAAGAAATAAACCAACCAACCAACCAACTAACTAACTAACTAATTAATTAAACTGACTGCTGTTAAAATTGGGGAAAATGTGAGGTTGTAGAGTGTTATGAAGCAATCCTGCTAAGATCACACCCTCATGGGAGTACTCCTAGGAGTGGCCTCCCGTGTATAAATTCCTCCCTGACTGGTAATAGTGGGAAGGCCGCTATCTTTTGTTTACAGTCTAGCGTGTTTGGCTGTATAGTGCCTCTGCTCCTGTTTTTCTTCATTTTCTTCTTTTGGTCTGTACAGATGTATAATTGTGAATTTCAGTGCACATGCCACTTTCTGTTTCATGTGCTATCTGTGCTTAAATGCCTGAGTGTGACACAATTACCATATGGACTTGGGTTGAGTGGATCCTGAGGAGGATAAATTTGTGTTGGCCTTCCTCTGTTGCTTTTGGGAACTTTCACTGTATTTTTATAGTATGGCAAAAGACAGGTCTCAACAATTCATTGTTTCATGGTAAAAATTAAAACAGAATGAAAGTTTCTAAATATATTTTATATTTGGGCTGGATAAACTTTGTATTTCCCTTACAAAATTGTTTAAACATTTTTCATTTATTCATATGAAAAGAAGAAAAATTTTCCTTATTCATGGTGTAAAAATATGTATATCCTCTCTTGTTTTCCTGCAAGAACATAAAGATTTCATGTTTATATATTCAATGTCCTTTCTGTGAAAAATAATACATTTGTTTATTGTATGGTGTCCTCTTATATCTGACATAGCTTTGGGCCTCAGAATGTCATAATCTGGCCCTGAGTAAGGGTGGAGATAGCATAAAAACAGAAGAAATAAATAATCTTGGATAGTAACTTTCCTAGCTACTGAAAAAAAATACTATATTACATAGAAAGACATAGACATAGACATAGAATTGCATGACATAGAATCCATGCCCGAAAAGGAAGAACAGGTAGATGGAGAAAAGATTTCTTAAGTAAAAGAATTTTGCAGGTCATAGAAGGGAAAGTCTACATTAGCATATATGCAATCACAACTGACACTCCACAATGCCATCAGCTCTACTTTATCAATGTAATGATAAATCATGTCCCAAAAAGTTGAATGAAGGAATAGGCATTTCCTTATTTGCAGATGGCTATGCTAGATGGGCTGAAAACAGGAAATAGGCAAGAAGCAAATTACTGAAGCACTTAGGGAAATAATGGAAATGGGGATATGTGGGGCGTTACATCTTCAATTCTTAAAACAAAAGGAATGATATTCACTAAAAGTGAAATTTAAAAGAGATTGTAAACTGTTTATGGACAACTAGCTATGGTTAAAAGCTACCTAATCCTGGATGTGGCATTTGATAGTAAGCTAACATGGAAAGCTCACATTGATTTTACTTTTACATTTATCTACAAAATTTTCAATCTATAGTACTTAAAAATGTTTCTGGAACTACCTGGGGTATGGCTAAGATAGCCCTGATAATGCCGTATAGAGCACTAATAAGAGCAGAAACTGAATATGGATGTTGAGCTTTTAGTACAGCATCAAATATGTAGCTAAGGAAACTAGACTCAATCCACACCCAGGCATGATACCCTTTGCTTTTATCAGAATTCCTTTGTGTAATGCCAATAGCTTCTAATGAAATGCCGGTAGCACTCAGAATTAAATTAGTGGACTTAACCTTTTGAGCAAAAGTCATAAGAAACAGAGAAGATGGAAATGCTGAACAAATGTATGAAGAATGTTGGGAATTCAACAGACAAAATGGCTGGGAAAAAAATCTTAACTGGATTAAAATAGGGACAGAAGAACTGGGAGAAAAGAAAGAGCTAAAAGAATTACTATATTTTGCGAGGGAAAAAAGCATGATAAGCGGAAAATCAATACCCCCCACATAAATGTGGAACTATACAATAAATATTATTAAACATAGCAAATTCACTGGTATGTGATAAATGGGATAAGTATTGTCCAATATTTACAGATGATCTAAAGATGAGAAAATGGAAACAACAGGCACAGGATTCTGTAGCCTACCATTTGAGATAAAGAAATCCATTAGACTGGCTACAAAAATGGATATTCTGATGGCTGAATTCAGAAAGATGCCAGCAGTGTACTGGATACTGGATGTGTGATCTGTCTTAATTGTCGTCTTCTGAGGTTCATTGTCAGGACTACTGGCAATACAACTGGAATTCAGATAGCAGAAATGATGTAATTAAAGAAAGACTGTTACTAGCAACAGAATTGGCACAGAGGGAAGTAAACATTAAAATAGTAAGGATCCCAGTGCATGGTTGACAGCAGCAAAAATGTTGTAAAAAGTGGAGGAAAAAACAGAGATTCTTCTAAGTAAACTGGAGTTTAAAAACCTAAAATGAACTAAGACAAGTGGCAGGAAATGTGGACCAAAGGAACAAAGGATAGAAAACTTCATGAAGTATTTCCTGGAAAAAAAAATGCTGACATTCCGCTAGAACCTGAGAGAAAGAGTGAGGTAGCTCTACTCCAAATACTTACTGGGCAGTGTGTCCTAAACAGTTACTTGGCCCTAATTAATAAGCACAAAGATGGATTGTGTGAGACATGCAAGGTCAAATGGTTGATCACATTCTGTGGGAAAGTAGAGTGTAACATTGAAGGGGGATTTGTATGATAAACTCAGGCACCTAAAATGACAATGTTTACACTAAAATATCTGTTAGGAACATCAGGAAAATGAGGAACCATTAATAAAACAATAATACAAGTTTAAAAAATATTGGGAAAAGAGCAAAAACTGTATCTGTATATCATAAATTCCAGAATCTGTCTGATACAAGGTAAGATGTTTAAGTCCAAAGCAGACTGAAAAGAGTTACAAAGATGATCTCACAAAACTGAGTGACTGGGCAACAAAATGGCAGATGAAACTCTGTATTGGTAAATGCAAAGTAATGCACACTGGAAAACAATCCCAGCTACAGTTTGGACCTCCCTGGTCCGGCACCCTCAGGACCTGAGTGGTCCCAAAGGAGGGATTTTGCCGGAGCAGCAGAAGTCATTTCTGCCCCCCTGCCACCAGTCCTTCCCCAGCCTGGTTCTGCTCCTGGCCTGGCTTGGTCTTGCCTGCCGGCAGGCTCCCCACATATGATCAGTCCTGCTGCCCTGCCATAGCATCCCACTGTCCCACCACTGGGGCTGTCAGCTTTGCCATGACAAACCACTGCCCCTCCACTAGGACTCGCCCTTCCCACCACAGCAGCTTGCTGCTCAGCCGCTGGGGTTCCCGATGCTGCCAACCACTGCCCTTCTGTAGGGATGACTGAAGAGGGATATGACAGAGGTCTGTAAAATCGTGACTGGTGTGAAGAAAATAAACAAGGAAGTGTTTCAAATTGGAAGTAAAACAGTAGGCAAGAGAACAGAGAGGGGTGCTAGGGAGACAGCAACAAGGAAGGGGACTAAGCAGATCTTTATTTGCTCCTTTTCATAACATGAGAACTAGGTGTCACCAAAAGAAAACTAATGAGCAGCAGGTTTAAAACAAATGAAAGGAAGTATTTCTTCACATAATGGCATAGTCAGCCTGTGGAAGTCTTTGCCAGAGGGATGTCATGAAGGTCAAGATTGGAACAGGGTTCCAAAAAGAACTAGATACATTCATGGAGGATAAGTCTATCAGTGGTCTAGACAGTATTTGGTCCTGCCATGAGGGCAGGGGACTGGACTCGATGACCTCTCGAGGTCCCTTCCAGTCCTAGTATTCTATGATTCTATGATTCTATGAGTGGCCATTAGCCACAATGGGCAGAGATGGTGTCCCTAGCCTCTGTGTGCCAGAAGCTGGGAATGGGCAAGGGGGGGGGGGAATCACTTGATAATTCCCTGTTCTCTTGATTCCCTCTGGAGCACCTGGTCTTGGCCACTGTCAGAAGATAGGATATGGGCTAGATGGGCCTTTAATCTGATTCAGTATGGCCATCCTTATGTTTTATAGACTCAGAATGTGATTCTGCTACATCGTGAAACACAAGAAAAAGGAGAAGAGGAAGAAGAGGGGAGTTGCAGGGGAAAGAGGCTCCAGTCATTTCCTGAGATGAAGGAAGCCTTCAGGGACAAGGAGAATGTCTGAGAGGAGAGTGTAATGGTCCCCCTACCATGCTTTATGAAGCTTGGCTTATGAATATAAATATGCATAACTCAAAGATGCTTTTAAATACTTCATGTAACCTATCAATTTTAATGTTAAAAGCTGCTTGATCTGTATATCTTATTTTGGTGCACGTATCATTCTTATGTGCAAAGTTGGAAATATGAAGTATGAGACGGTTTATAGTTTTTAATGTGCTAATGAGAGCCATTACTGGTGTCCTGGGAAGACTTAACATCTTGGTGATCCACTTAATGACTTGTAAACACTCTTGTTTGCCCTGTAAGTCCAAAGGTGACTGGACTAGTAAGACATTTAACTATACCATGTAGTACTTTCCATTTTGACCCTGTTAGTTTTCCATGGAAAGGGGATGTAGGACAAAAGGTTCCTGCCCTGGGGAAAGAAAAAAAAACTATTTGAGCAATGGGAAGCTATCAGTCCTTTTTCCTTGGCAGATGTGACACACGCCGAAGAGGGCTGGGGATCAAAGTCAAGATAAACGAGGTTGTCTCTGTCGTAAAGATTATGCCTAAAACAAGATCAGCTCATTAGTGTAACAATCTGCTTGCAATAAGTTTTTTAGTGAATTTAGAACTAGCTATGCATTTTCTTTTCATTTTAACATAGTAACTTAATTTGATTAATTAGGACTATAATAGAGTTTAAAGTGAAGCTAGATAATTTCATGGAGGTTAGGTCTATAAATGGCTACTAGCCAGGGGATGAAATGGTGTCCTTGGCCTCTGTTTGTCAGAAGCTGGAGAGGGATGGCAGGAGACAAATTCTTGATCATTGTCTTCGGTCCACCCCCTCCAGGGCACCTGGTGCTGGCCACTGTCGGCAGACAGGATACTGGGCTAGATGGACCTTTGGTCTGACCCGGTACGGCCATTCTTATGTTCTTATGTTCTTATGATGTGTGTGTTTTCACTTGCAACCACTGAAATCCTGCTATTTGTGCTTAATAAAAACTGTTTTGTTTACTATCAGGCACAGTGTAAATAATTGTTTCCTGGGGGGTATGACCAGTGTGCATATCTCTCTTTCATTGTTAAAGAGGGCAAACATCTTCATGAGCTTTGTTTGTGTAAAACTTTTATTCAGAAAAAAGACAGATTTATTTGGGGTTTTGATCCCCAATGCTGCAAGAGCTCCTTTCTAGGTGTAGATATGAAGGGCTATACTAGTGGTAAATGGGAACCCCATCACACCTACATATTTTAGGAAGCTGATAGACGCAAGCTCTGAAGTTCTTTAATTAGTATTTCCAATTCTGACAAGCCTGGGGACAGCACAGCATGAATTGGTTTGCAAATCTCAGTGACTTTTTTTCCCCACCCCAAACTGATTGCCAATAGCTTTATAGCTGTCTGGGGTTACAAGCTTCCATGGGATGATAGCAACACGCTACTGGTCTCTCATCTGCGTGCATTGCCACATGGCAAGGTCCGCACACAGGAATGTGTGTTTCTTCACGTGAAGTTCTGGACCCAGTACTGCTCATCCCACATTTCCAGTACAATGTTATCATACTGGCATGTTTGTATTCCTGGACAAGAAGGGATAATCTAAAACCAGCACCAGTTCAGTTCACATCTTCATGTCCATACAGTCCCATTCAGTTACTGTGTTACTCCCCTGTAACAGCAAACTCCTGCCTCCATTCTCCTCATCCCGAAATCAGCCTCTTAAGCCCCTTCTAACATCTCCTAGAGCAGCTTGTGCAGAGGTATGAAAAAGAAACACTACCTTCATAAAAAGCAGTAGTTCTTGGCCCTGGTCATGAGGAAAAGCATGATCCAGATACCTTCAACTTGTAAGAGAACATCACAGTCCCACTGGAGACAGGAAATGAATGTTATGAGCCTAGACCATTTCTTCCCACAGTCCATGAATGAATAGACACGTTGCCATACAACACTAGCAAATGCAAGCATGGAGTGACATGAGTTGTAGCACTCTGAATCTCAGAATACAAATCCAGAGAGTTGTATTGCGTCTCACAGCCACATAGCGTGCAAGTACAGAGACAGGGCATGGCAGCTAACATGCGAAAACGGACGATTTGGTTATACAGTAATGGGATGGGCTACCAGCATTGACATATATGTGATTATTTATCCCATGGTTTGCACAGAGTGTAGACAAGACCTTAGTGAACTTGATTCCTCCCAAGACAGTACTCTGGCTTTAAAGCATGCAGGAGATGCACTTAATTGAAGTAATCAGAACCAAACTGGGATTAACTCAGAGCAAATATATCCCGAGATGGCTGCTATCAGTAAACCTGACTGTAACTTCTTAGTGGGGATCTTGTTGGTAGGATGTTCACTTCTCTTTTCTCTTTGTGCAAATCAAAACTTAGGAATGCATAACAATACAAGAAACAAAGTAAATAATGACTATGTTAATGGAGTTGCCAAAGGGAAGCTAGGAGTGACTAAGTGGAAATAGAATAAAGTTGAATGGTGTTTTAAGTTGAGGGCTCTCTTGTTCTGTTTCCACACTGTTAGTAAAATTCTATGCTGGCATAAATGGGCATAGCTCTGTTGGGCATCAACATAGCTCTGTTGGGCATAGCTCTGCTGGCATAAATGGGCATAGCTCTGTTGATTTCACTGGAATTTCATTCACTTATATGAGCACAGAATTAGGACTTGTATTAGCACAGAGAATTAGCACAGTTTCCATAACAGTGTACTGCGCATTTTATTTAATTACTTGTAAGTGTTCTTAGAAATCACAGTGGGGAAAAAAGTAAAAGCTGACCTTAATTTTGTTAAGTTATGAACCATTCTTACACAACCAACAATGTCTTGCATATAAGAATTGCCATACAGGATCAGACCAATTGTTCATAAAGGGCCTGAGATAATGTCTATTGAAGTCAATATGATTCTTTTCATTTACTTTCAAGGACTTTGAATCAGGCTCCTACTCCAATATCCAGTCTTTGACAGTGGCTGATACCAGATGCTTCAGAGAGAGATGCAAAAGAAATCCAGTAGATGACAATCAGGTAATGTCTTGGCTATAGGAAGAATTCTTTGCTATTCCAAGGTACAATAGTTAGTATTTTGCTGCTGTTCTAGTTTTATATATGTTCAAATACTGTGCTAATCATTACAATTTCCAAGCACTTTCTTTTTAACACAGGAAGAAATATGTGTAAAGCTGACAGTTTTGTTCAGGAAAGGTTTAACTTTTTATAAGTGTCATTTATATGTACACACTGCACTGTGCCTGTGCTGTCTTAATGAAAAATGAGTAGTCCTGTAGCACTTTAGAGACTAACAAAAATATGTATATAGTATCATGAGCCTTTCATGGCCCCTGTGCTCATCTGAGGAAGTGGGTTTTGCCGATGAAAGCTCATGATACTATATACATATTTTGGTTAGTCTCTAAGGTGCTACAGGACTACTCATTGTTTTTAAAGTTTCAGACTAACATGGCTGGCATACTCCTCTGAGTGTGTTAATGAAGGCTGGCTGAAGAAGCATGGCTTGCACTTGGAGCAGAAGGTGAGACAATGAACTCTATACTTACATAATGTATCATTTAAAAGGTATTTCCTTTTATCATATTGAAATGTATTGTCTTTCACAATCATTCTCTGGGAGATGCTAAATAGAAGCTTCCCTTTGACCCAACTCTATGACATTCATTACTTTACAGCTAATGTATCCACACTAGACTACACAGTCCTGCTCTTTTCAGCTCCTCTGTTCACGGGCGACTGTCCATGTTCTTAAACATGTTCATTGCCTATACAATTGTATGTAATTATTCTAGCTAGCAGAAGCATTCTGTGTTCTTTAATATTTGTAGGGGAACTGCATTTTGCTAATTTAAAAAAAAATCCTGAAAAAATAAAAAGAAAAATTACTTAATAAGTACTTAATGAGAAAGCTTGGTCCAAGCACTGTACATGCTAGCTGTTCTTAAATCACTACAGAAAAGTTTTTGCATTGCAGGTTTTCCATTCATTTTATGCTGGTGAGCAACCAAGTTATAATCAACATTAATAAAGCATGCAGGTTAAAACATTAAAAATAATGTTGAAACAAAATAGCTCATGTCAGTTGAAATACGGGGATTGATTCCCAGGTAGCTTGTGAAGGAAAGGAAAACTGCCATAATGAAAAGAAAGATTGAGTCCAACCTTGTAAGCGTTTATCAGGCAAACCTTCCTTTGAAATCACACCCTGCTGTTTGCATAAATGTTGAGATGGTGTGGTGGCACCAATGCCAACTTCCTTCTTTCCACGTGGTGCTCCATCTCTGCTCTGCCTCTTTGTCCCGCGGCCCCATTCCCATTCTTCCCACTCCCTGAACACATCCCGTCTTCGTTCTGCCTCTTCCCACTCACACTCCCTCCCTTTCCTCCTACTCCTCCTGTGACCACCAAACAGCTGACTGATGAGTGGTTGGTGGGAATGAGTGCCTATGGGTCTGGGAGGCCCTGGGGAGACCTTGGTTAGTTGTTTCTAACAGCAAGGAACCTCAAAACTCATAATTCCTTTAATGCTAGGCATGCATGTGCTTCCAGAAGTTGTCTTCATTTGGGAAAATTATTCACAAATATTCAGAGGCCACAGTCTTTACTTCATGGAAAGTGTCAGTTTCCTCTACATGTCGTCCCATGCACTTGGACTATTCATGGAATTAAGGTAGAATTCAATAGGAGCAACAAGTAACAGAAAGTAGCCCAGAGTTAAGAATGAAATTAAATTCCCATATTTACACCCACTTTGAATTTCCTTTGTATATTAATGCAGGTATCTTTTTGTTAATTTTCATAGGGTGGCTGGCCCTTCAAAATGCATGCTCCTTCCTCCCTCTCTCGCCAGGACTGACTGGCACCATGCTGTCATTCTCATCATCTCCCTGAGAACAGTATGCACCGTCAACAAATCGGTGCTCCCCCTCAGATACATGTTCACATAGGCTATGTATCATTCGCTGCGTGGATAACAGTTGGTGCCATCTCTTTTGTTCTTAAACATGATTCCACAGTCTCTGATGACCTGCATCTCCTTGTCAATTTGCTCATAAAATGCTGTGGTTTCTGTTCAGCTGAGGACATTATCAAAAGGGCCAGGATATGAAGGGAAAGCTGTTGTGGTGTTTTGTGGCAGCCCTATGGGACCTACGTTTATCTTTTTGGCAGCCCACTTTCTCCCTCCATAGCTGCCTCTGGCTCACTCTCTGTGCTGCAGACCAATAAATGCAGATATACACACACATAGAACACTACAGGTGAATCTACAACTGCAGGGCTTAACTCGAAATAAGTTAAGCAAATTGAGCTACATCAATTGCATACCTTATTTTGAAATAGCTTATTTCGAAATAGGGAGCATCTACACAGCACTTATTTCGAAATAGAGCAGTCTTCCTCTGACTTCCCTTATTCCTTGTACAATGAGGGTTTCAGAAGTCAGAGTAAGAAGTCCTCCAGCTTGACAGTATTTTGACACTATTTTGAAATAACTGCTTGCTAAGTAGATACGGACAAAGTTATTTCGGAATAGCGCTAGTTATTTCGAAATAGTGTTGCAGTGTAGATGTACCCTACTTAATGAATACAGCAAGGAGACAGCCATGCTGAAATATCCCCAGGCCTGGAACTCCTGTCCCACAAGGACCATGCACATTCACCCATACCACAATTACCAATTTGTTTGTGGCTATGACTTTGGTGAATGGTGACAAGTGAAAGTGGTGAGCAAATGATTCAATCACATACTTGGTGGTTGAAAAGAGATATTTCAGATAGGGCATGCTGCCTAACCACAGCACAATGTGGAAAGATTGGGTTCCCAAAACTCCAGCCCAGATTCTGGATTCTTATGAAGTTAAGTGTGATGGATGAAGTTATGTGATTTCATCCTTTGCAAGCCATATCCAGAGACATTTGGGTAAACCAGGAAACAGTCTGGTTCCAACCTTTGCAGCGGGAATGCGTAGGCACATATTTACAGTGCGTGTATGAGAACATTCATTGTGAATCTCATCCATCCTAGGTCATCGCCATTTTCTTAGTGTTGTAGCAGTGGAGGCTTGGGCAAAGACACACAAGTCATCCAGAGAGGAAAAAAGTTTAAAATGTCCTAAGGATTTCCAAATCCTGCCAATCTAGCAATTCCGATCTCTCTAAACTTGTTCAATACTCAATGTAAGTGAATGAAAAGGTGAGTGACTTACTTATAGTTAGTTGAAATGGTGCATTCAGGAATGGGAATAATATAATGTGACCTACCGTATTAAAGTAAAAATTTAGAGCCTGTTGAACAGTTCAGAATTCTGAAATTTTGATAAAATTGTAATTGAAATATCAAAATTTCAATAAAAAGGATGGTCTTTTTCCAGAAAACCATTCGTGAAAATGTCCTTCCTTTATTTCGCCAGCTATAGAGCTTCTTAAAGTTCTCTAAATTTTGAAATTTTGCTGAAAAAAAATTGCCAAAGAAAGGGATGGGTCTTTTCACAAATGTAAAAAATATTTCCATTTTTCAGTCATCTCTAGTAACGATGAATAGTAAAAATAGCTAAATTCTACACTAGTTGTTCAGGGAACAATTATGAAGGCAGATCAAATTCACTAACATTCATATCTGTATGGAAACAATTTGAAGACAGATACTCAGACATCAAGTCTAATGTACATAGCAAGGCAATGAATATGTTTTGTTTGGACGTATCAGATATTTCTTTAAAGAGCAATTGAGATAATCATGACTTTAACAGCTGTAGTATTTTTAAATAGGCCTATCATGGGTGAATATATTACTTACCACAAATCTGCTTAAAACAATACACTTATTTTAAAAAAAAACACCCTCTTTTCTGTACATTGAAATAGGCATATAATATATAAGCACTACAAGGTACTTTGTGTGTGATAAAAAGGATAAACAGGTTTTTAAATAACTAGAGCTGCATTGAACTTTGACAAACAAGCCTCTTAAAGCTTATAAGTTTTATTGTCATTTTCCAGGTAGGCTCATAAGGAAGAGTGAGGCCTTAAAATGACGGAAATTGCCCCAGCCCACTGGAGGGTAATTCAGGAAGGTTTAAGTACAGGAGCCTACACAGCTGCTGTGCTGTATGATGCTGTTGAGAAAAGACTAATTGCTGAGTCTCAGGCTATGTCTAGACTTCAGGCTTCTTTTGGAAGAAGATTTCCAGAAGAGATCTCCTGAAAAAACTTCTTCTGAAAGAGAGCGTCTACACAGCAAAAGTGCATCAAAAAAGAAATCTGCTTTTTCAACAGAGAGCGTCCACACTGAATAGATTCTATCTTGCATTTAAGCTGTGATTACTATGGACAGAGTGGCCACCAGGGCACCTGTGCTTTTTCCTCTTTCCTCTTCTTTCGAAATAACTCCCTCTTCCCCGTCCACACACGCCTTTTTCTGAAAGAGCTCTTTCAGAAAAAGGCTTTTTCCTCGTAGAAATAGGTTTACCAAATGTTGAAAAACCCCCTCTGTTCTTTCGATTTTTTTTCCCGAAAAAACGCGGTTGCAGTGTGGACATAAGTAAAGTTTTTTCAGAAAAACAGACGTTTCTCAAAAAAACCCTCTGCAGTGTAGACATACCCTCAGTTTGTTTAAAGTCAGAGGTAGGCACAAAATGTTAGAAATATGAAGAGTTAGGGTATTTTTAGCTGTGCTACAGAAGAGAAGTGCCAGTTAAGACTTAGGGAGAGGAGTGCTTATCAGAGCGAAGGCCTGAGAAAAAGAGGAAGGGAGAAGTGAACACCAAAGAGGAATGCTTTTAAAATGCCTGGGAAGGGAGAGACATTATGCCACTAAAACTAGATACTTGCCCTCTGATTCCTCTGAGAGGGTAGAAGGGCAAGAAGAAGAATGCTGTGGCATCCGAAAGCTGGGCAACCATAGGACACACTGCTAAAGCTTTGCTGTCCCTCAGGGAGGTAATTTTCTGCTATCCTATGTCAGCAGCTTGTTCAACTTTCCTGGCCAGTGTTTTGAGGAACTTAGTTTAGGCTCCACCCACTCCTTCATCTGGGGTGTGTGTGTGGAGGGGTGAAGCGAGGTATAGCATCCAATTACTCAAGCACATCAAATGCCAAAGTGCAGGTGACACACATAGGGGCATTTATACTCCTGTGTTAATCTGTAGCCCAGAAAGCAATGTAGTCTTTTATATAGTATCTGGCTTTGACTACACTGCAGGATTTTGCGCAAGAAACTTTTTGTGGAAGAGATCTTCTGCAAAAACTTCTTGTGCAAAAGCATGTCCACACC
>CM057847.1:165220917-165241857 GCA_030068395.1 Apalone spinifera
AGGCGCTATGTAATGCAAACTGTGCTTTTTCAAAAGAGAGCATCCAGTCTGCCTAGGCGCTCTCTTTCAAAAAAGCGGCTTGCTTTTTTGGAAGTACTGGTTGTTGTCTAGATGCTCTGTTTTGAAAGAGGCTTGCAGTCTAGACATAGCCTGGGAGCTGATCTGAGAAATAACACAAATATACTTTAAAAATAATAAAAGTAAAGCAAATCAATGGGGAAAAAGTTTACATTTAGCTGACAAATGTAGCACAAGTTCTTTTAAATGTAGCACAAGTTTTGAGGTCTTGCCTTTATGAAATTTAATAAGACAGCCCAAATTCGATTATTATTTGTCACATCTGTTCTATTTACAATAGGTAATTTTTCCATTGGAAATATAGTAGTCTTTACTGTCAATCATTCCATGCTTAATCCTGGGTTATTTTATTCTATATTATTTTGGGATATACAAGACAAGAGGCACCTCATACATGTCCCTCATAATTACTTTAAAACAATAAATACAATCTATTTAAACAGAAAAGAACCAGTACTATGTGGCTATAGAAAGCACAAAAAGCAGTTTAATGACTATGGATTGTCTGTTCGAGGGCAGTACTAGCAAAAAGTTTACAGATAAGAACTGCACAGAATGGAGAAAACGGCGAAAGTTCTCTAAGGAGGTGAGACGTGTTGCCAGGGATGTGGCCAGTGCACTAGAGGAGTCCATGATGTCCTATACCAACATGCAGGGAGACAGCCACGTCTGCTACTGTGCCCTATGACCTAAAACAGCAGTGGAATCGTGGTTACATAGGCTTCCTTCCTGGCAACAGAAAGTGTGACAGCTGTCATCTTGTTCATCACTTAGGAACCAATCCAGGGAACTCCAGAGCAATGTTCTCTCTAAACTGTAGCAGCAGAGTCCCACAGCTGCTTAATCAGTCCTGCTTGGTCAGACAGCTCTGCCTGCAGAGCCCTGAGCCCCTGGTTGGGCAGAGCTCATTAAGCAGCTGGGGGCTGTGCTGTCCCACAGCTTAGAGGGAACCTTACTCCAGAAGTAAAAGCTTAAGCTAATGTGCAACTTAAAGTTATGCTTAAACTATAGAGTCAGTCTTGTTATATGAGAGTTATAATGGATTCATCTCTTCTGTGTTTTGAGACAAGCATTGTCATTTTTACACAGGCTTTTGCATTCTCCCCAACACAACTGGCACAGTCAGGACCACGGATGTTTCTGAAGAAAAGAGACCCAGGACAGGAGGGCCAGCAGCTGAGAACCCTGCACACAGCAAGGATGGTGGTAGTAGGACCAGAGCCTCAGTAGCCCAGCAGCAGTAGTGGGACAGTGGTAGAGCCTGTGTGTGCTGGTCTAACAGCAGGACTGTGCCGCGGCAACCTGACTGTGGCTGCGTGCTGGCCCAGCAGTGGTGGCAGAGCCACAGCAGCCTGTCTGGCAATAAAGCGAGGTCACGGCAGCCCATCAGGGAAAACCCATCAGGGCCGTGGCAAGGGAGCTCGGTGCTGCTGCGGCAACCCAGCTTGAACCAAGGCAGCTCAGTCAGGGCCACATGCTGCGCAGCAGCAGGGCTGGTGCTGTGGCAGCAGGGCCAGGGCCAGGGCTGTGTGCTGCTGTGCCAGTACTGGGCCTGGGGCAGCAGTTCTGGCAGCGGAGCCAAGGAAGCCATGTCACCCAGACTGTAGTGGGGCTGAAGGAACCAGCAGCAAGGAAGGGCAGCAAGCTGAAGAGGCTCATGTCAGGTGACCTTACTTAGTCTGGCAAATTCCCTCATCCAGGACTCCCCCAGGTCCTGAGGGCGCTGGGGAAAGGAGGTCCATACTCTATTTGGCTTTTTAATGTGGTGAGTTCTTTCTCTTTGTCAGCTATGTGCACTTATCTCCTTTGCTAAGGGTATTCAATAAAGAGTAGCTATATTGTCTAAGGATGTTAAGTATCAAGTAAATGACTAATCTTGTACTTAATACAGTTTGTATCAAGTGCACGATTAGTCAATAAGGGGCTGCGGCGGCTGCAGTTTAAATGTAGTTGGAGCTGGGTGTGCAAGCAACTCAGCTTCTAGTAGATTTAAACTGCAGTGCTGCAGTGGGAGTAGGTCCGGAACACTGCGTTGCACCTCTGCCTTTTAAATGTAGTAAGATCCAGGTGGCTCATACTACATTTGAAAAGCAGATCTGCAGTGGTCTGGCCCCAGGGCAAGCTGGGACTGCTTCAGGCCCTGCTCGTGCTGGGTCCTGTGCTGTGCCTCTGCCTTTTAAATGTAGTAAGAGCCGAGCAGCTCTTATTACATTTAAAGGCAGAGCCGCAGCACCGCTGCACCTCTGCCTCCCCTGCCCACACCCCACACCACAGGGATGGTGCTGGGGGGAACTGGCTTTTAAGCCAGCTCTCCCCAGCATTGGCTCCTGCTTCCCCTCCCCCCTTGCTGTACCTCTGATATAGAGGCAGCAAGGGGCGGGAGATATGAGTAGTTGACTCAACTACTCTTTTACATCCCTAATATTACCTGACCTTCTCAAAATAATAAAAAGACAGACACTTTCACTATAGCTAAGGCTTAGGACACTGATCTCAATTCAACAGAGCAATTAAGTACCTGCTTAAATCCATGCTTTTGGTTTTATGGATTTTCACACCCCTGTATTTTGCACCCCAATAATTCCAATTTTGAAAGAAATTGCTGTTTTCACATAAAGGCCATGCACATATGCAAAAGTCTGCATATCTTCACTGCTGAGCCATTTTCATAAAGAGGCACTCAGCAGAAAGATGTATGAAAGATGCATGGAAAGTTATACTATAATGTAAATCAACGAGGGTTTAATGACTAATATATAATACTAGTCCTCCCAAAGGATCCCAATACACTGAAAAGTCTTTATATAAATATCAGTTCTCAGTCACTCACTGCTCATCTTTTGGGGCAAAGCACAGCAATGATTTAAGAGAGCATAGTAACACTACACTACAGTTTAGAACAGGAGAAGAAGGATTATTATCTCTGATTTAACCAAGAGAGAATTTTATGTACTGCAGACAGAATAATTATCCAAATTGGAATTGAGCAGGACATAGGGGAAAAAAGAAGGGGGGGGGGGAGAGGAGGGTGAAGAGAAGGTCAAAATGAAGAGATGGGTGACTACTAGAGAGCCATCTGTCACCTAAAAGGGAAAAAAATAGCTGCAAAGAATTATGATTCTCGGTGGAAATCAAAGCAAAAGTATGCATTCCAGCTTTCAGCGTTGTTGTGTGGTAATATAAAGTTCTGGGGAGCTTGACTGAAAGCCAGAAATAAGTTTCTTTTACCCAGAGAGACAAGACAGATATATCTGGGAAGGAGGCTTGGGAGCCCTGAAACTAGCTGAGCTGTAGCCAAATCTTGTTGGAAGGAACCTTGAAGCAAAAGAGAAACTCCAGGCGCTGTACTGGTTTTCTTTATTGGAATGATCAGATTTGTGTATGTGTGCGTGTGACTTCAGATGTAAATATCTAAGGCAGCAAGCAACACTGTATCACCATTGACTTCAGCCAGGTCTTTGGATATCTCCAGGACTCAGAAAGGACAGTAAAGACTTCTCAGGGTTGGACCATGTCCCTGTATGTCACAAATGAGACCCTGATCCTGATTGATGGATCTGGGTGCCCCTGTAATTAACCAAATGTCAACAGTAATCATGCATGTTTGTGGCACCACTTATTTCATATGAATTACTAAATTACAAGATGTGTCTGTGACATGAAGGAGAGCATACCCTTTTACCAGATCAGGTATTGGAATAGATGGAATAATTTGATCCTGGATTCTTGCTGGAGGTCCCTGTGCATGGCCAAAGAAGCAAAAAAGGGACAATAAAGCAGTCTTAAATGGGAAGCTGAGGATTCTCTCAACATGGGGCAGTCCTCTTCTGGCATGAAACCTATTTCAGCAGCTTTGTCACATGCTTTTCCCCCTCTCTGTCCAGTATGGGAGACTTGCACAAAAGGAGGAAGGGTGGTTTGACTGGTAAAAGTTAGAACAGTGCAGAAGCTGTTCATACTAGCTCTGGGAACCAGTTAGGCAGGAAAACAAACTTGGCATCCAGGAAGGTAGAAAAGTGCCTTTGAGTTATTTTTGCTTTCTCTCTCATCTGTGCCAAAGGAGGGCTTGTGCAGGTGAGGATTTAGACTCTTTGTGTGTGTGTGCATATTCAGGACATTTCCCATTACATGAACTGTATGTTACATTTGCTAGGAGAAGGGCTGGAAAATTGAATAGGATCCCCTCCATCTTTCAAACTTGTATCTAACCTTTATCAATGTCTGATATTTGCATGGATTCTCCAATACTGTGTAACAAAAAAGTTTGGTAAAACCAAATGTTTTGCAATTCACACACCTCTTTTACATCTAGATAGCCCCTCAATTAATTCTCATTTACTTGGAGAGAAATACTTAGTATGAAGTAGAACTGGTCAGAACTCAGAAATTCCATTACATGAGAAATGCCAATATTTTGATTTTTTTTTTCATTCTAAATAGGAACAAAAACTTTCAAAATTTCCCAAGAAGTGAATTTTTAAAAATGTTACAGGTTAATTGCAATGTTCAATTTTGATAAACTTGGCATTTTTAGTTCTGATTTCAATTTTATTATGTTTATTATATAAATTCATTTATAATGTCAAAACATAAACATTTGAAATGAAGTCATTTTGCAATGAAACATTGTATTGTTCCTGTCAAAGAGTAGGTGGCCCCGTAAGGGGATCATGGACCCAACCTACTTGCAGGCAGGGGAGCCAACAGTCTTGTTGACTCCTGGGCAAGATGGTGGTGGTGGTGGTGGTGTTGGGAGAAGGGGGGTGGCTGTGTGCTCCTGGAAGGGATGGGATCTTGGGCAGAGTCAGCCCTCAGTGCTGCCCAGACCACAGAGCGCCTTCCTCAGGGTTGCCTGGACTGTGTCGCATGGTGCTTCACTAGTGATTTAAAGGGCCTGGAGCTCCAGGTGCTGCCGTTCCCACAGTAACAATGACAGCATCTGAGAGTCCCAGGCCATTTGAAATCGTCAGGCCCCTTTGCCTCCCCCTGTCAGTGGGCCTGCCTGTGATAGACTCTGCTAAGGAGAATGAGCCAGCACAGATCCACCACTGAGTAATTAATTGTCTAGATGGTTATGGCTGGGTGGCAGTTAATTAGTTAAGGAGAATATGAGTCTAACAAATTGTGAGGGAGGAGATAGAGGAAACTCCAGTGGAGAGGACCATCTCAGGGCACTGGTTTGGTAGGTCACCAGCATAGGGAACCTAGGAAAGGTGCTCTCAGAAGGAACACTTTCCAAAAGGGAGAACAGTGAGGATCAAGCCCTAGGGAGACCTAGTCCCAAGCAAAAGGATCTTGGCTGTCAGCAACAGGCAGACCAGATCACAGAGCAACTGCATTCTGCGCTGGGAAAAAAGCTGAACTAGTTAAGGTCTTCAGGAGCCTTGAGTTCAGAGAGAAAATGCTTCCATTGATAACAAGCTTCCAGAGATGCACCCTGGAATAAGAAGAGGGAGCCTTATGAGTAAGAAGAGTGGAGCAGGTGAATGGACACAAATGGGGTAAATTGACTAAAATTAAGTCAATCTCATCCCAACTAGGGTGTAGGAATGAAGGTTTGCTTATGTACCACATTTTGGCTTTTGATTAAAGAAATTAGACCCCCTAATGGGTACCATTCACCCCATGAAAATCTCTTTTAAAGCCCATTAGGGGAAACAGAGGCTTGGATGTTACAGCAGTTCTGTACTAGGCCTCCAGGGGGTTCCCAGGTATCAGTGCCCACCATAAGAGTTCCTTTGAGTTTTGATGTTACTCAAACATTTTGTGTCAATTATTATTATTATTTTCAGAACAAAATTTCATCAGAATCCACATGCTCCCATGGACAGTTCTGAATTTCATGAGATGCCATTTTCCCAATGCAAATATGTTCCATCAGACATTTTAATACCAGCTTTAGGACTCAGCATGAGTAAATCAAGCCAGAGAAAATTTAAAATCTGCTGGGATGTTAGGGCTTAATGAGAAGTTTAAGTGCTTTTCAGAGTCCCAGAAACTGGCAGATTCTAGGTGGGGGTTAATTAGAAAGACAGCAAATGATGGATTAGATTTTTGACTGGCATAAACTGGTGTAGATTCACTGAAGTGAGGCTCAGATTCTGAACTGAAATGTTCAGAATGTACACACAGATAGCGCCTTCTCTGTTAGCCAACTTTCTAGTTTATTTTAGAAAAGACTGCAGTTCCAACTGCACCTGTCCATGTGCCTGACTGTCCCATAACTCTTCTGAAATGGAGAGGAAAATTTCTGAACTCCCACATAACTCTTTTGTTGTTGTTGTTGTGGTTTTACTGAATATCCAAGGCATTTATATGGACAGAATGAGAACAGCCAAATTTCTTTCCTTTCGTAACCTGGGAGTATTGACCCTTATCACATCCTTTTGTATCTTTCTCAAGAATAAGTGTCTGTAATTCTTGCTCCTTACAACCTCTTGATCTTTGGAGTGTTTGATTCAGTACAACTATTCTAAAGTTTCATGTGACTAACTTGTAATCCTTCACCCAATGATTTAACCAATGCAGTTAAGTTCATAAGGAGAACCATTTCAATTAAAAATAATATCAACTAAGGGTGATTAGAGAAAATGGTTAACTGCTCCTTAGAAGGCAGGGTCAAGCAACTGACAGGATGACTCATTGGTATATTAGAGAAACACATACCAGACACTCGTTAAAGTTTAAAAATTGGTAACTTATCATTAAGATGCCCAAAAGAAGCTGGGAAGCAGAAAACCCATTTTTATCTTTTTCAGTAAATTCTTAAATAGATTCTGCAGTTGTATTTTCATACAATCTGAATAGTAAATCTAACAAGTAAATTTGGCACTGATGTCTGAAAAAGAAACCCTTTTATCTTCACTTAATGTTCCATTGAGATCTATGGATAACAAGTGTTATAAGCGCAAAATATTATCATTCATTATTATGATGATGCTTGGAAAGCAAGTTAGTTGTCTGCATACTTTTTGGCTTTCAAACTGATCTTGGACCAGAGTCAAACAAAGCAACATTCAGTGATTATGATAATGTACCATTGACTTATTGAAGTAAAAATACCTGAAGGGACCATTTTTGTTCTAAAGCTTGTGTTTTATCATTTGTTGGCTGATCCAGATAACTACTTTGGCAATCGCTCTCAGACACTATTAAAGTTAATGGTTTAGCTTCTTGTACAGTATTAGTACAAAATTAATATATCATATTTATATCATGACTTCTTTGTAAAATCCTATTTTTTTAGTAGAGGCTAGGATCTGTTTATTCAAAAATGATACAAAAGAACATTTCTAGATACTATGAATCACTTCTTCTTGAAGCAGCTAGTACTGGAAACTACAAGGGGAGAGTCAGTTCTTCATTTAGTCCTAAGTAGAGCACAGGATCAGATTCAAGAGGTGAATAGGGCTGAGCTGCTCAGTAAGGGTACGTCTACACAGCAAGGCCAACGTCCAATTAAGTGATGCAACTTCAGCTACGTCAATTGTGTAGCTGAAGTCGAAATAGCTTAACTTGGCTTTTGGCACTGTCAACACAGCAGGAAGTCGAAGGAAGAAATTTCTCCCTTATTCCTTGTGAAATGAGAGTTGCCATGAATTGGAATAAAAGAAGTCCTCCAGCTCAACATTATTTCAAAATAAAGGCTTGTAGTGTAGATGCGCACTATGTTATTTCGGAAGAACATCAGTTATTCCAAAATAATGCTGCTGTATAGATGTACCCTAAGAGTGACAATGTAATTGAATTTAACACCCATGTCTGTGTGGGGAGAGGAGGCTATCAGAAAAGCACATCACAAGGAACATTTGTTTTCTAAAGGGAACCACATAAAAATGAGGAAGCCAGTCACAGTAGAACCTCAAAGTTAGGAACACCTTGGGCAGGGAGGTTGTTCATAATTCTGAAATGTTTGAAACTCCGGACAAAATGTTAGGTTGTTCTTTCAAAAGGTTACAATTGAAAGTGACTTAATAAAATTTCAAAGCTTTATTATCCAGAAAAAAGGCTGCTTTTAATCACCATAATTTAAATGAAACAATCACAGAAACAGTTTCCTTACCTTGTCAAAGCTTTTATTTCCCTTTATTTCTGTGATGGGCAATGAAGAATAATGAGTGAGCCTCATAATGACCCTCCTTCATCTCAACGAGCCACAGCAGCCCACTGGGGTTCTATCTGCAGCCTGCGGACTCTGTCTACACACCTCTCCTCCATGCCTTTTGCACACTGGGGTACTGAAGCCCTACACTTCCTATTCCCCTCTCTCTCCCAGCACTTTCATAGCACCATGAATCACTTGTTTTGCCTTCTGTTCCCACTCCTCTCTCTCCCTCCCTCCCAGAGCTTGAACAGCTGATTCATGGTTTCCAACTCTGGGATGGAGAGGGAAGAATGAGGATGGAGCACAAATCAGATGATTCATGATGATCCAAAAGTTCTAGAAGGGAGGGGGAAGAGTAGGAAATGTGGAGCTCTAGTGCCCCAGTACACTCCTATCTTAGGGAGTTATTTTGAAATAACTTATCTAAAAGAGACTCCCCTTATTTCAAAATAACATGACGAGTATGCATGCTACCAAGCCAATTATTTCAAAATAACGGACTGGTTATTTCAAAATAATAACTCCTGTTTGTGAAGAGGAAGAACGCTTGTTTCAAAACTGTTGGTTCAAAATAACATTAGTGTGGATGCTCAGTTGCCATTATTTTGAAATAATTGGCCTCCAGAGGCCTCTCACAGTTGCCTTTGTGGCCACTCTGGCCACACACCTCACAATTCCACTGCTTCCCTTCTCCTGCAGACTGTAAAGCTACAGGAAGAAGGGAAAGGGCTTGTGTCACCACACCAGCTCTGTCAGCCCCGTGCCACACAGCACCCTTCACTGCAGCCTTGGCAGACCCCAGCTTTCCCTCTAAGTCCCCCATGACTACCAGCATGCCCATAGCCACATCTGAAGTTCCTGGCCATGGGCAAAAGAGGGCACCAGCTTGGACTGGTGCAAAGATTCTGGATGTCATTGAGATCTGGGGTGAGGAGACCAACATCCAGGATCTCTGCACCAAGAGGAGAAAGGCCGAGGTCTACAGTCAGATGGCCACCAGCCTGGCCCAGAGTCAGCCTGGCCCACACC
Source organism: Apalone spinifera (assembly GCA_030068395.1). Lineage (NCBI taxonomy): Eukaryota > Metazoa > Chordata > Testudines > Trionychidae > Apalone > Apalone spinifera. The sequence continues at coordinate 165,230,129 of CM057847.1, forward strand.
AGACCAGGTGTGAATGCAAATAAAAGCTCCATGATGCTCTCAAACAGGAACCCTTTGCTCCTTCTCACAAGGCTCCTGCACAGGCCTGCCTTATCTGCCTTACTCCAGATTCCATGGTGGGACACTTTCCCATGAGAAGTCACCATTAATGAAGTTGGGGTCATGGAAACATACAGCGGTGCCACACATGGCACAGGCTCATGCCCGCATTCTCGGGCAACATCCCCTCCTGGTCAAGCACGGCAATGTGGAGGAGACTGATCCCCTACATGGGAACCTGCCAGTTGGAGGAACAGAAGGGAACCCCAGCAGCACTCTCTCCTGAAAGTGGTGTCTGCCACTCACATACATGACCCCCAACACTGTCCCGCACTCTCCTCTAGCAGACAGAGGGGTGAGGAGCTCAGGGATGGGAGTGGGACTGGTGCCTATCTTGGGTACCTTGGGAGGCTTCGGCTGCCTGAGAGGTCCTACTATCACATGTGTGCATGCCCTGGGGGGAGGAAGGAAGAGAAGAAGCCAGGGTGCAGTGCTGGGAATTAGAGGGCAGAGGTAGGAAGTTGGGTAGGGTGTTGGGGGGAGTGGGTGCAGGGATGTGTCTGGTGGATTGCTCCATACTCATGACCATTCACTCCATGACTGATATGAGGGAGGAGCACAAAGCCTCATTCTGGTGCAATAGCTGCTCCACACTGTCCTCCTCAGCTCACCGTCAGCCTAGCACTCCTTCTCAAAGCTCCGACTAAGGAAATGGAGGCAGTCCAGGTGTTTTGGCACCAGGTTCACACGGGTTTGCCTCTGCCTGCGGATCTCAGGGGTTCTGAAATTCTCCCTCAAAGCCTCCCACAGAGTCACTGCTCCTTGATGTGCTCACCAAAAGGCTGCAGTACCCAGTTGTGCAGAAACTCTGGCCAGACATTCAGTCTCTGCCCACCACCCTTGAAATAAAGTCTCCCCCTTGCTCTCACATATATTGTGTAGTACACCTTAGATTGCCACCACCTGAGGGATGTTTCGCTCGCTGAAGTCCAAGCGGGTGAGGAGACTCTGGAACCACCCCTGAATTAGCTGAGGCACACTCCTCCAGCATGCAGCACCTGCTGATTCTGGTGTTGAAGGCCTCTTTGTTTGGGTCCAGGCTGCCTGGTGTAGGGCTTCATCAGCCAGAGGAGTAAGGGGTAGCTTACATCACCCAGGATGCACATAGACATGTTGACATCCCCAAGCCTGATGGTGCTGTCTGGGAAAAAAGTGCCGGCATACATCCTGTGGTAGAGGTGGGTGTCATGCACCTTCTCCAACCACCCAACATAAATGGCTGTAAACCATCCCTTGTGGCCCACAAGGGCCTTCAGCACCATTGAAAAGTACCCCTTTTCTATTGATGTAGTCAGAGGCACGGTGATCAGGGTCCAGGATGGGAATGTGGATGCCTAGGGAATGGAGGGATGGACTTTCCCTCTCTGGAGGTTTTTTAGTCTTGCTTCACAAAGCCCTCCCAGAGATGGGGTAGTTGGGGTTGGTGCTGCTGTGGGAAGAGGTTTGGACTCAGGGAACTCTGGCAAAACCTGTGATTCTATGTTTGTATCCTTCAGTAGGTAGTGAGGGCCATCAACGCCATCCTGCGATACAGGGTTGTCATCCTGGGAAACATCGACCTTATCATCACCGGTTTTGCCACCATGGGCTTTCCCAGCTGCGGGGAGGCCATTGATGGTACCCACATCCCCATCCGGGCCCCCACCCCCATGGCTTCTGATTACATCAATTGTAAAGGGCACTTTTCAATGGTGCTGCAGATCTCATGGACCACTAATGCTGGTTCACAGATATTAATGTCAAGTGGTAGGGGAAAGCACACAATGCCCTCACATTCCACAACTCCAGCTTCTTCCAGATGATACACACTAGCATATTTTTGTCTGACTGCACCATCAGGGGTGGGTGTAGAAATGCCCTGAGTTAACTGTGCCAATACAAAACACTACACCATATTTCTCCATTTTATCTCTTTTCTGTAATGTTTATTGAGAAGCAATCCTATTGCAGGTTCATCCTATTCTTCTGGCTCATCTTGGTTCAGCCTCTTTCAACATTCCCTCAGTTATGTCAGTTTTGAGTACTGTATTTGCTTTGGTGACTCTCTCTCTTTTCTGTTTGGTTTTATGAGCAGCAATACCATTCTAGATACATCCCATTTTTCTGCCTTGATGTTGCTTTAAATTATGATGAGAGGAAATGGTATGCTGAAGTTGGTGGTTCTAGCTCTCACCGTTTAGGAGGCATTCTTAGATCAGACAGAGAAACTCTCCAAAATATATAGTAGATTTGGACTTTCAGAAAGCCTTTGACAAGCCCCTCTCCAAATGCTCCTAAGAAAAGTAAACAGATGGGAGTTAAGAAGGAAGGCCATCTCATGTACCAATTATGTGTTAAAAGACAGGGAAAAGAGAGCAGGAATAAACAGAGAAAGATAAATAGTGGGGTCCTCCAAGAATCTGTACTGGGACCAGTGCAGTTCAAGTTATTCATAAATAATCTGGAAAAGGAGTCAGGTGCAAATATTGAAGACAGTACAAAATTACTGAGGGTAAAGTCCAAAACAGACTCAGAGGGGCTCTCATAAACGTGGGTGACTGGACAACAAAATAGCAGATGAAATTCAATGTTGAGAAGCAAAGGAATGCTCATTGGAAAACAAATTCCCAACTTTAAAAAAAAAACTGGTTGGTATCTAGATTAGCTGTTAATGCTCTGAAGAAATCTTGGAGTCAAGGATAATTCTCTGAACACATCCCCTCAATATGGAGTGACAATCAAAAAAGCTGACAATGTTAGGAATCATTAGGAAAGAAATAGATAAAAAGACAGAGAATATCATTTTACAGATTGGACCTCCTTGGTCTGGCATCGTTGGGACCTGGCTGGTCCTGAATGAGAGAATTTGCTTGACCAGGGGAGGTCTGTCCCAGCAGACAATCCTGCCTTGCCCTCCCCCCGCAACCTGGCTCCCTGGACAGCACAAGCCCCAGCTCCTGCCACAGGGCTCTGGTCCCATGCAGCCGGGATCAGCTGCAGGGTTAGGGCTCTGGTCTTCGCCCTGTGCATCCCCAGCCCCAACACCAGCCCTGGCCCTGGCCCTGCACAGCTGAGAGAAGCCACAGGGCTCTGGTCCCAGCCCCATGCAGCCCCAGCTCTAGCTTTACTCAGCTGGGGGAAGCCACGGGGCTCTGACTCCATGCTTCTGGGCAGGGCCGGCCCACCCCACAACATTTTGGCACCTGAGGTGGGGAGCTCAAATGATGCCCCATCACTGCACCAGCAGCAGACACAATTTTCTACACTCTGGGTCCTAGTGGCACCCCTTCCCCCCTCCAGTCTGGCACCTGAGGCGGGCGCCTCAGTTCGCCTCATGGTAAGGCCAGCCCTGCTTCTGAGGGTTGCTGCAGGGGCTCCGGTCCTGTGCTCTCAGGGATTGCTGGAAACTGCTGTGGGGCTCCAGCCCTGGGCCCACACTGCCCCCAGCTAGGCTGCCAACCCTGATGCCCTGCCTGGCTGGTCCCCCGTACACTTAAGCTCCCAGGCTCTCTGGTCCAGGAGCATTCCTGGTTCTGCCACAGATGTGACGGATTTTGGTGGTACAATCTGTACCACTATATAAGTCCATGGTACTCCCACCTCTTGAACACGGCATGCAGTCCTGGTTGCTCCATCTCAAGAAAAGTTATCTTGGAATTGGAAAAGGTACCTAGAAGGATAACAAAAATGACTAGGTATATGAAACAATTTCCCTACATGCAGTGGCAGATTAGCCACTGGGCCACGGGTCTAATTGGGGGCCTCTGAAAAACCTGGCTCTCCCATCCCCCAACCTGCTCCACCTGCCCGGTGGCCCTGCTGTTTTAAACACCAGGGAGTATGGGAAGCTCCCTTGCCCTGACCCGGCTCCCTGGCAGGAGTGCCGGGGGCTACAAGTGGAAGGGGTGGGTAGAGGCATCCACTTACTCTGGTGCAGGCCCCTGCAAAGTGTAATCTGCTTCTGCAAGGAGAGATTAAGAAGGCTGGACTGTTCCCTTTGAAAAAGAGAGGACTAAGAGGATACAATAGAGGTCCATAGAATCATGAATGTGGCAGAGAAAGAGAATAAGGAAGTGTTATTTACTCCTTCAAGAGTAAACAAGAACTAGGGGTCAACTGATTAAATAAATAGATGGCAGGTTTAAAACAAACAAAAGGAAAAACATGTCCATACAATAAACAGGAACTCATTGCCTTGGGATATTAGCAATGTCAAAAGTACAATTATGTTCAAAAAAGGAATTATATAAATTCTTGGAGGATAGATACGTTAATGGATATTAGCCAAGATAGTCAGGTAAGCAACTCCATGCTCTGGTTGTCCTTAAGATTCTGACTGTCAGATGCTGGGTCTGAATGACAGGAGGAAGGGTCACTCAGTACTTTCCCTGCTTTGTTCACTTCCTTTGAAGCATCTGTCACTGGCCATTGCTGAAAGACAGGATACTGAGCTAGATGGACCATTTGCCTGACCGAATAGGACCATTTTTATGTTCTTATGACTACTGTCTCAAAATAAACTACTCATTTATGAAAATGTAGGCCAAGATTTTAGTTTTCAATAGATGAAAAATTACTCTTTCCCCATGCAAATTAATCAAACACATCCATTCGTTATTGAGCTCTGCCAATTCACCCTGGGCTCTGTACATCAGTTCTTAAGTCTATTTATTCTGTGACATCTACTATGGTGAAATATAAGTAGCAGAGCAAAGGCAGATAGAAAAAAAATCAGAGCTATTTGGATGAGTATCAGAAGAAGTGCATATTCCTGTCCAGAAACAGAAATATTTTTACTAAGGTACCACAAGAAGGATTCTAGTGCTACCCTCTTTCCTCCATTTTGCAACATTTTTTCCTTGAGAAAGTGAAAGTTTTGTGTATTTTGAAAGGTCAAAACATTGTTTTAAATATTCTTATTTTCTGAAAGAAAGCATATTGCTTTTCTATTGAGTCATGCTATGGGAATAGAAACCGGATTGCTCTGTTAGGATTCCTATAAGAACTTTCAGTTGCTTGTGCATATTGTATAATCTGGGAACCAAAGGACTCAGCTGCAGTTAATTTTCATTTGCTGTTTGTATATAAATGCTTTTAGTACTTAAACTAAATTCAGATCAATTAAACTAATGTTGTTTGACATAATATTCCTTGTTCCAAAATCAATATCCCTTCATTTGACAGGCTTATTCTTGAATTCAGGATGTTTATTATTCTTAAAGCTTACCTATAGACCTGGTTTTTGTCTTTGATGATGTAAAACAGTTCTTCCTTACGTACCATAAGCCAGCATATAATGGGGTTCAAATTTCTCTGGTAAATATCTTTAATTGTAAGATCATGCCTGCTAACCTTCCACCACATGCTAGTTTCCTATCCTTTCTTTTGTCTCTGCCCCCCCCCCCCTTTTTTTTTACTATAACATTTCAAAAGTCTCAAATACTCAAGTATCAGAGGGGTAGCTTTTTAAATGTGTATCAGCAAAAACAATGAGGAGTCCTGTGGCACTTTAAAAACTAACAGATTTAGTTAGGCATTAGCTTTTGTGGGCAAAGAAAATTTAAATCGGTTAGTCTTTAAGGTGCCATAGGACTCCTCAAATATGCAGGTTCTCAAAGTCATGCTATTTCAGATAACTTAAAATTTCTGGAGAGACCTTTGCCTGAAAATTTAGCATTTTATGTTGAGCACTCCTCAGCCAGATTTTGGAGGTCAGAGCTCTCCTACACCCTTCAAAATTCAATAAATTTTACAGATAAGGTCCCATGTCCAGAGATCCTTTTTCAAGGCTAGGTATTAATTACTTCATTTATGCCACTGTATTGTGGAGTGGGCAGCAGGAAATCATTTCACTCTGGGGGGGAATACTGTGGATTGTCTCTGAGATCAAGAACTAAGTCTTCTGGTGCTTGCTTATATGTATGGGGGGCATCATTTTGGGTTCAAGAGCCCCATTCTCTGGGCCTGTGAAGGGGACACAATGCTCCTGGATCATGACCCCATTTTCACTCTTTTCTACCTCTTTTTCCACAAGTAAAACACAAGGAATGTTACTATGGGAGATCCTTGAACAGCTGAAAATGCTTCTTGCATGCCATTCCATGACTCCATTATCTGGCCCTCAGTTTTTACTCTGTCTTTTTCCTTGGTCTTTCCTTAAACATAGTCTCATTGATGTCAGTAAGAGTTTGCTTAAGTGACAACTGGATAAGGATGAAGAAAAGGCCTCTGGATTTGGCCCAATATATATATATTTCTTTTATGAGAAGACACAGCCAGTCTTGAGCCCCCTCGCTTCTCCTTGTACTCCCACTCTGGTGCTTTTAAATCTTTTGGTTCTGTTTTGCCTGGCCTTTATCCAGAAACAGACCTGTCGAAAGAAAGGCAGTTTTGGAATCATTTATCAGTGTAACAGTGGGAATAGTGGGTTGAACAGTAGTTTTGTGCTGTTACCAAGTGAAAATACCATGAGCAGTTACCTAATTGGAATAATATGGCACATGTTCCCATAATTGCTCTCCTTTGATAACTTTGGTTAGGTCATGTTTTCTCAGTTAATTATCATTTAAAAATAGCTAATGAAGGTAATAGGGACCAGTGGCTCAACAATGGATATAGCTCCAATATGCTGTATTTTTTCAGACACAAATATTTTCTTTAAATTAATTACAGTAAAAATGATATAACTTGGCATCGATTGCAAGTGTAATCAACAGCTAAGGTTCTCAGGTATTTATTATGGCTGAAGTTGAGTGCAGAAGAAGGATTGTTAATGAAACTTCAGTGAGTCTGCCTCTGTGCTGCTGATGAAGGACTTAGTGTTAACCTAGTTCTTCTTTGCAGCTAAAGGGTTTTGCCCACAAATGCTCCACCGTTTCATAAGGGTGGGTGGAGGTGTGCTCCCATTTGCTTGCTTTTCATCCCATTTCCCAGACTATCAGTGAATGAGGGGAAAGTGCTTTCATTCTGTGCATGCCTCTCACACCTGAAGGGAACTCACCAGCCAGGTGTGAGAGGCATGCACCGAATGCAAGTACTTTCCCCTCACTCCCTGATAGTTTGGGGAAAGGGATGAAAAGCAAGAAGTGTCCTGGAGCATACGGTAGCTTTCCCCACTCCCGAAATGGCACCCTTGTTTGCAGCATTCAGGATATCTGGAACTAGAATGGAAGACATGGAAGAAAAAAATGCAATCCAATGAGCAGATGAGAACTCAAGTAGGCCTTATACAGCCACCCAGCCCCTGCTTGCACCTGAGGGGAAGTCATGAATACATATTCAAAACAGGAGGTTCCCCTCCTTCTTAGTGTAAAAACAATGAGCTCTGTAACACCTTATGGTGTGTCTACACTGCACCCATAGCTCAAAATAAGCTATGCAATTTGAGCGACACAAATTATATAGCTTATTTCGAGTGTATTGCAAAATGGAGCTCTATTCCAAAATGTCCCTTAATTCTCGTGGAATGAGGTTTACAGGGATGTTAGAATAGCGAGCCCGTTATTTACAAAGCTATTTTGAAATAACAGGTTTGTTTAACAGATGTGGAATAGCTATTTTAGGTTACCGGAAGTATCCCAAAATAACGCCACAGTGTAGATGTACCCTTAGCTATTCTGCATCTTAAGAGCAAAATATATATATATATATAAAAAATATAATGGGCTCACTATTCTGACGTCCATGTAAACATCATTGCACAAGGGATAAAGGACATTTCAGAATAGCACCTTATTTTTAGGTAAAGGTACTGTGTAGACACACCTTTGGAGTCTAACAAAAATGTATCATGAGCATTTGTGGGCAAAACCCCCTTCTTCAGATGCGCTTGAGAGGAGCGGAGCTTCAAGCTCATTTGAAGACGTGCATTTTGCCCATGGAAGCTCATGATACTATATATTGTTGTTAGTTTCTAAGGTGCCACAGGACTATTCTTTTTTTTTTTTTAATTGCAGACTTACATGGCTACTCCTCTGAGACTTCTTAATGTAGAGTAGGTTTTACCTCAGTCCAGAATCAGTCAAAACTTCCAGTGAGACGAAGTGCACTTTTGGCTTAATGAAGACTACAGAATTTGAATTAATTGGTATTCAAAACAAAAGACAGGCCTGTTCCTGAGAAATGCTGGGTGTCCGTAGCTTCATTAGCTTCTGTGGTAGTTGTGGGTGCTAATCAGAACCCTGTTTGAGCCCATGAAGTTTAGAGAGTTTTTCCTCTTGATTTCAGTAGAAGCAGGGTCAGGCACCGAGCAAAGATCCATCTTAGGCCCTCCGATGCTACAGTTGATCGCTACTACTTGAGTGCCTCTAGATTGGGCACTCAAGCAGTTACTGTAAAACAGTCACATGCACATTGACATAAATGAAGGAAATATGAGCAAGTGTAAGACATCTTGTATCGAAAATATCATGCTTTGAGGCCTTGATCTGCATTCATTGACTTCAGGGTTGCAGAATCAGGCCTTATACGTTGCTGAGTTTTGCCTGAGATGATAACAACCAGAAGGAGAGTTAATTTTATGCATTATGAGAAACTACAAATAAGAGTTTACTTCTCTTTTGGAAATTCTTAATCAACTGGTTCACTTGATTTTGAAAAAAACCTTTTGCATTGAATAATTTTTTTCCCTCTGTGGTCATGAACATTTTCAAAGAAGCCTGGCTCAGAACAGCCAATGAAGGAAAAAGCCAAGCTGCTAAAACATTGTTGCTTTCCTTAGATGTTTGGGCACATATTCTCTTTGTGTATTTTGTTCCCGGGAAATAAACCAGCTGTTTTCTTGAAATTCCTGTTTCTCTTTCTTGTTAGGTCAATTCATTTTTACGTACTGTGTTTGGCTTTGCTGTGCTCTATCTGTGAGGGACCCTCTGCTTTGAATAACAGCATTTTATCTGTTTTTTTTTCTTTAAACTTTATAATAGGCAGAATGGTTTTCATTAACAATGCTAATAACTAGGGATATGTCTACATAGCCGTTATTTCGAAATAACTTTCCTAGAGTCTACACAAGCCAGCTGCTATTTCGAAATTAATTCAAAATAGTGGAGGCTTATTTTGAAATTTATAAACCTAATTCCATAAGGAATAGCACCAATTTCAAAATTTCTATTTTGAAATAAGCACTGTGTAGACGCTGCCCTGGCCACAAGGTAACTTTTGACCTGATGACCTGCCAGAACCATTTCCGGCTGTCCTTAAATGAGATTCAGCTTCCAATCAGTATGGACACGCTCTTTTGAAATAGCAAAATGCTATTTTGAAATGTATTTTGTGTGTAGACGCGTTATTTTGAAATAACTATTTCTAAATTAGATATTTCGAAATATCGCTGTAGTGTAGACATACCCTCAGATCATTGTTGATGAAAATAAATAATTTTCATCAACTAACTAAAACAGCAAGTTTTTAAAGTTTTTATTTTTTTTTAAGTTTTTCCAGTTACAGATTAACTCAGATACCCCTCTGAAGCTTTAAAACAGCAAGAAAAATGATGGAAATATGAATATAACAATAAGATATAAAACTTTCACAAATACAAAACCCCACAGAAATAACTAAAATGATTCTGTGCCAACATGATTTCCGCTCAATATATCATGAACAATCAAAATATAGCTCTCCATTGCTCCTATATTCTAGAATGTGTTTATTGAATTTCACAAAAGACAATTCCAGTGGGAATTCATTGCCAGGAGTTTAGTTAAACTGAACTAAAATGGGTATTTATGAAGAGTAGTTATATAACTTGATATTATCTGAAGGAACTAAAAACCACATCAGGTACAGGGATTTTTCATGTTAATTAGCATGAGTCATTATTTCTATTACTGAGAATTCATACGAATATTTTATGTTTCACTCTGGAAGCAATGTGCAACAGTGAAATAGTTTGATAGCTTTATTCTGAGGATTAGTTGGAACAAGAAATTGATTTAGGTTGTGATTTACATTTAGGGGACAGATTATAAATACTCTTTCTCAAATTTACTTCTCTCAAAATCTAGTTCCATTGAAATCAATGGGATTCTTCAGGTATATCTACACTGCATCCATAGGTCGAAATAAGATACACAATTTGAGCTACACAAATTACATATCTTATTTCAATCTAATTTTGAAATAAAGCGCTATTCTGATAAGTCCCTTAACCTTCGTGGAATGATGTGCCCATTATTTTGAAATCTATTTCAAAATAATAGGTGCCATTAAAGGTGCTGAATAGCTATTTTGGGATACTTTCAGTATTCTGAAATAGCGCCGCTGTCTAGACGTAGCCTTCAAAAAGTAAGATATTACTCAACATGAATTTCACAATCTAGCCCTATAAAGGGATGGTGCACATACTGCAATGAATAAGCCAGAAATAGTGCAACCATGCATAAGGCTGGATAATTGGGTTGGCAGCATGGTACCTCTTCCCATAAATCCATGTAGGCATCACCACAGACATTCTATACCTTATAAAAGAGTTAAATGACCTTTTGAAGCCTGATTCCACACGTTCAGGAACACAAAGGCACAGACCATTGATAAGAAAGAGTGAAGCCTGCTTTACAACCTTAGCTAAGAGGTATTGGTTTTTAGCTCATGTGGTAGAGGCACAAGGCTTTAACCTCTAAGGTCACAGGTTCAATCCTTCCTGCTGAAGACTGGCTTTACAATTTCTTTAACCTCCACTTTGTGGTGTTGAAAACCTATCCATAATGAACTACCCTTCAGGTAGGGTCTGCACTACAAAGTTCTGCTGTCATAGTTCTGTCAGCTAGGAGTGTGAAAAAATTGTCCTGTGAGCAGACAGAGCTATGCTTGTAAAACCTATTCTATAAATGCAACAATGCTTTGTTCTGTATAGCTCATGTTATTCAGGGAAGCAGCGTAACTATGCAGACAGAAGAACTCTTTCTGCTGCTTTATGCTGCATCTACACTAGAGGAGTCTGCCAGAATAGTTAAGATGGCCATGGTTTTGTAGTGTAGACACGCGTGCAGAATATATTGTGCAGATATCCATAGGATAATGCTTTTAGTTGAAATATCATCACTGGCATCTGAATAAGCACATACTGAGATGAATAGAGCAGAATTATTGTTGCAGCCTCCCTGCAAATTCAGACACACATTGCTGCAAATGTTTACAACTGGGTTTTCCTTGCAACTGTAACAGATGGAAGCTTACTTGACAGCCAAGACTCTGGAGAACAATAAAGAGGTCTGCTCTTTCCAGTCCCTCAACTAGACCATTGCATACCCCAGGATGAGTTTCCCCCACACTTTAGGAAACACTACAGTAATGGATCCATGCATGAGGGAAGATGTGCTGTATTGCTTCTCTCTGTCCATAGTGGATTTATATAGGGAAATTAGTGCTAGGACGGGTGCAACTTTAAACTTTCTTCCTCCTCCCTCCCTCTTATCTTTTACCAAAGGGTGGAGAGCTAGTATCAGTATGGCTTCTGGTTGATCTGTGTTGCCATGAAAAGGAGGAGAATAGAGAACACATTGGAGAGGCCAGATTCATGATTCAAAGGGAATGAAGACTAGTTTCTTTAGACAGCTGTCAACATTACTGGGTTCCAACCCATCACCCTTTCCCACTAGTGTAATCAGAAATCACTGTCCTTCATATTCCTGTTAAGAAAGCACTTAAACACA
>CM057847.1:165269930-165280123 GCA_030068395.1 Apalone spinifera
AATCCCACGCTTCATTTGCAATTTTGGTTGCCCTCATTAGCCTCCCTAGTTCGACTAGGGGGCTAGTGTAGACATACCCTAAGTAAGTCAAAAAACAGAATTTTTTCCTTGAAGAAATTTTAATCAAAGTATTTTTTTAATACGAAGAAACAAAAATGAAACTATATTTTAAAAATAAACCTACATTAATTTTTTGTTTTAGTTTAATATTTCAATTAAAAATTCTGTTAATTTGTTTTTCTTAGAATCACATTTGAAGTCATATGATTTTATCTTTGTTTGAAATATTTATTGTAAATGAACAATTTTATTTAAGAATTTCCCATAGAGAAATATTTTGATTGGCATTGACATTTTTGATGAAACTGTATTTTTTTGCAGAAAAACTTTCTGCATGGAATTTTTGATCATCTTTTTGTACTGATAAATCTAAGCATTTGGAATCATTTTGATGACAACAATGGAGAAGCAAAATGACAGCACAGATATAGACTTAGATCCAAATATTAGTGACTGTTTTACACCTATAATGCATATGCTAAAAGTACCATTGAAAATACATCTTTTCAAAGGGAGAATCCAGCTCATTTTTGTTTGGCTGGAGTTCATATTACACTCAGCAAAACAAGAAGAGGCTTTTAAACTAAAAAGAACAAGATGTATAGTAAGGGAATGCATGATAATCTGAGTTGAAATATCCTAAAATTTAGTAGAAACAAATCAAATGACAGTTTTTCTTCTTTTGTACAACTTCTGAGATTAATAAATTACTGAAATATACACAGTACAGGACAGCAATTGAATAATAGCAACTCATGGACTATCAAAGGGAATATAAAATACAAAAACAACCGTAAAAGGTCATTGTTGATGAGTAACAGTTGAGTTATAATGATCCCTCAGACATTGTTACTTCTTTGTGAACTCACAGTTTTCAGCATGTCTAATTTGGTCGGTTTGTTGTATTATTGTTTTTAAAGATCACTTATATGAATACTTTGTAAACATATTTTGCACTGAGTTCAGGGCTAAGAGTCAGGAATGCATAAATTATTTTAATCCTGGCTCTGTCATTGATTTGCTGTGTGGCCTTGCGTAAGTCACGTAGGTCTGTGACCCACTGATAATCCATGGAGAGTTTACTAATGGCTTACAGAGACCTGGCTCCTCATACAAGCCTGGCTCTTTGACCTTGTTTCCAATTGCTTCTACAGGAACCAGAACACCATTCATTTGCTCTTCTACTCTTGTCTCCATCCATTTAAGCAAAGAACACACATAATTTAGAGGTGGAACTGTTATTGTGTGTGCTTGATTATTAGATCATACTTTACTTCTTTAGATTTGTCAGAGAAATTAATTTTAAGGGGAATTTGAATGAAGGAGTGTGTTAGATTGGGGAACTGTAGTGGGGGATAATGTGGGGGAATATGGAAAAGGAGAGAGAATTGAATGATTGGAATACTGAGGACTGAGTGTGCAATGGAATGATGTAAATGGGAGATTTAGGCAGGTGAGAGGGGTTTAGTTATAAAGGGCTTTGAAAACCAAGATTTTTACAAATGATTTGTGACATTTAGATAACAAGTTTGAAACAATTTGAATGGTCCTGATTTTTCAGAAAGTCATGAGCTCCTCGCCTCTGACATCAAGGTATTTCAAGTTGGGCATTTAAAATTGGAGGTGCCCAAAAATCTCTAGTGAAAAATCTTGGCCTCGAAAACATGCACAAGTCTTTCCTATGGTGTTCTTTCGCACATTTTGAATGCTAGTTAAAAGATTGGAAATCTTGGATCACTGAATTAATTTATAGTTTGGCCCCCTGAGTTTATTTTTCATTTAATTTTAATTTTTATATGATGGTACAGGTATGACAATGTAAAATATTTGCTTTCTGGGTTTTTTTGTTTTGTTTTGTTTCGTATGTTAGACACTGAAAATCTTATCAGCAGATAAGAGCTAGAGTAGCTGCCATCCCACATTCCCCAAACATATCCAAATGGTTTGAGGACTAAGCGGTAGAAAAACTCATTCTTCAATCAAGCAAAACAATCCACACCTTTATTGTACCATTTGTTTAGTAGGCTGACAAGGTATGTGTAACATCCTTAAATATCAGGATTTAGGCAGCTGTTCAATTAAATGTTCAAGGTTACATTTTGGTGAGGCAATTCATTTAAAATGAACAACAAAACACAACCAATTTTCCCTATCCTTTTCTCTTAGCAGATAATAAGTCTGTTATCAGTTGTTTCTGGATCACCACAAATAACAGTGACAAGCTTTAAAATGAGCTATTTGATCTTTTCCTTCTTCCCTTTCTTCTAAATCTGCCTGAACTTAACTTAGGTGTTGTATAGCAGCATTCAGAGTTACAGATTTCTGAGCTCTTTTGTGTCTCTCAGTTCTAAATGGAGTCACTACTACATATCACCTTTATTATAACGTAGATAATTTTGCTTAATAGATTGTATCACAGGATACACCAACTTTACTCTGCAGGGAGGTATTAATTCCTGAAGCGTCCAATCATCTATGACTGAAGACTCTTCTTTATTATTTTATATGAAACTATTCCTCTAGGCTCAGTTCTGTCCTTAATCTGGGACTGTAAATTTTCATCTGAATTTTTCAATTCCACAATTTAAAATGTTCCTCTTAATCAGAAAAAAAATGGCATACACTTACTGGGTCTGATAAGTATTAACTGGGGCTACATCTAGAATGCAGGCTTCTTTAGGAAGAAGTTTTTTTCGGAAGAGATCTTCCAAAAAACTTCTTCCGAAAAAGAGCGTCCGCGCACAAAAGTGCATCCAAAAAGCAATCTGCTTTTTCGAAAGAGAGTGTCCAGAGTGATTAGATGCTCTCTTGCATAAAAAGCCACCCGGAACCTCTTCAGCCAGGGCTTTAGATCATCAGTTGCTTCCCAGTGATGGTGCCAGAGCCTTGCAGAGACATGCGCTTAAAGGGACCCACCTGGACAGCCGTTTCTCTGCTTCTGCTGCGTGCTTACATTCCCTTTCAAGGGACAGCAAAGCTCTCGCAGTGCTTACTGTGGTTGCTAAGCTTTTGTGGACGCCTTAGCTTTTTCCTGTGAGCCATGAAGCCAGAGCTGCCCCAGGCTCAACACCAGTTTGGATTGGTGGGTCCAGCTGGTCATGGAGTTGTGGGATGACCAGCAGTGGCTCCACCCCTGCCCTCTCGAGATGCGACACCCACCTGTGGCCTGCCATCCCTCTGGAGAAGCAGGTCGCAATTGCCCTCTGGAAGCTCACCACCCCCAATAGCTACCGGTCAGTGGGCAACCAGTTTGGCGTGGGGAAGTCCATTGTCAGAGCCCTCCTTATGGAGGCAAGGCACTCTGGGGCTGCAGTCCCTTCATGGTGGGGGGAATCCTGGAAAAGGGGGACGCTAGAGAAAAGGGGGTTGGGATATGTGGGTGTGTGGAATGGGGGTGGGAGGGAAGCTCCATCCCCGGGGGGTTGTGCCGCCCTGCCCTCACACAGCCTTGCTCCTGGGGGGGCAGACTCATGGGGGTGGCTCCTGGGCTGTTTAAGGGGGGATGGGATGGGAGGGGGACAGGCATCTCCTAAAGGCTCAGGCATTCCCTCTCTCATTCTCTGTTTGGTGTGTTTGTTTGTCTCCTTCTGCAGGTGGTGAGGGCCATCAGCTCAATCCTACTGTGGAGGGTCATCCGTCTGGGAGACCTGGACCTGACCGTGGCCGGATTTGCCGCCCTGGGGTTCCCGAACTCTGCTGGAGCCATAGATGGGACCCACATCCCGGTCTGCATACCAGAGCATTGAGAGGCCCAGTACATTAATAGGAAGGCCTACTTTTCTATGGGGCTGCAGGCCCTAGTCGACCACCGCGGACAGTTCAGGGACATTTTTGTCTAGTGGTCGGGCAGGGCACTTGATGCCTGCGTGTTTCATAATTCCAGCCTGTGCAGGAGGCTGAAGGTGGGCACATTCTTCCCCTGCCATGAATTTGCAGTTGGGAATGTGCAGATGCCACTGTGCATTGCGGGGGGATGCAGCCTACCCCGTCATGCCGTGGCTTATGAAACGCTATACTGGCCACCTGGACCCCAGCATGGACCAATTTAATGCCTGCCTGAACCTGGCCCAGATTCAGGTGGAGTGCACCTTCGGCTGCCTCAAGGAGTGGTTCAGGTGTCTGTTGACCCGCCGCGACATGGGGGAAGACAACATCCCTGAGGTGGTTGTGGCATGTTGTGTCCTCCACAACATTGTGGAGAGGAAGAGGGAGGCCTTCCTCCCGGGATGGGGGGCATACGCTGGCTGCGAGGAATGAGTGTTCCAGCAGCCGAGAACAGCTGCCATCTGCCAGGTCCATCAGGCCGAGGTGCACATCTGGGAGGCCCTGAGCAGAGGTTCTCTCAAGGACCCCAGTAACTCTCCCCAGGGCGTCCCCACAGGGGCCTCTGGCTTGTTGCCCTATCCCTTCCCCACCACAACCCCTCCTTTCACCTCTTCCCTGACCTCTCAATAAAAATACCTGTTTCCACAAAATGAACTCTGTATTTATCATTCAACAAAACTCTGTAGTGTAGACATACCCTATATTACACCCTAAGGCTTCTATCAAGATTGGGGCCAATGTATAATCGATCAGTCCTTCTCCCCAGATATGACTGCCTTTCAGGTTCCTTTCTCTTTCCTGATCATCCCACAGTCTAGATGCTCTTTCAGCTACTTCCATCTCCCTTACAACTGTCTCTGAGTCAGAAGAATTCATTCAACTCCTTTCTACGGGAGGCAGAAAATGCATTTCCCCCTCTATGTTGTACAGCATTAAGAACATTATCATTACCAAATAAATAATATCAATCAACAGACAGGATAAACTGGATTCATCCCAGGAATAACTGCAATGGTTTTCACCAGAAATGGCCTTGGGGCTAATTCATGTGAGCATTTTAAAATTGTTTAAAACTTCCTCATAGAAATTCTGCTTGAATAGTAAACACACAGTAACAGCAAACAGGGCAATCCTTACTTTGTGAAACTTCTGCTGGCAATATTCCAGACAAAATTAGCTCCTATTGGTAGAAGTGGCTTATCAAAGAAGCAACTAATCTTATCTGAATTTCACAAATACCTCAAATGATAGCTTGTGACTTTGACTACTGAGAGAACAGTGCTAATTAGATTCCTTTCCTTAAAACAGTGGTTCATTCAGATCCCTCACTCTGAGAGATCAAAGCGCTTTCTTTCTCTCTATCTGCAGGGAAGCTCATTAGAATGAGGTTGTCAGGGTTATAATCATGCAACAGTTTTTCTTCTGGGTTATAACGCTTTTCCTTTCTTATCAGTCTGTGAAGTCCAAAGTGAGAAGAACAAAGTAGATATCACTGACATACAGTATATTTAATACACTCGACAATCACTGTGGTTTCCTTCATACATTGTTCAGTTGCTTCATAGTTAAAGCTACTCTGTGAATATGTCTTAATTGTACAAAGCATTTAGGAAGCTTTTTATCTTTCTCTTTTAAAATTTTAAATCAATGGATTGGTAAATGAGATGCTTTCAATTTTAACCCTTGTTTGTTCATTTAATGAAATAATTAAACTGAATGTACTTTGTGGGTTGTGAACCGAATAGATTTTAAAATTAAACTCGTATTTAGCTCTTTTTATTTTTTTCTGCATCTGTTTAAAAAACAGAAATGTATATGACAACGTTTCTTTTGTGGACCAGAAAGGCAGCTTGTATAGTGGTTTAGACCACACATCTAGGAGCTGGGAGCTCTTAAATTCTAATCCTAGCTTTGCTACTGACATGCTATACAATCTTGGACAGATCACATTAACCTTTCTGGGGGTTTGTTTCTGCAAGACAAAAAATCTCAAAGTTTGACTTCAACCTTCTACTCTTTACCACCCTACAAAATTTCAGAGGGCTTATTTTCAAAGTTTTGTTTTAGGGCCATCTCTAATTATATTACCTTCAGACATGAGTAATATTGGAGTTCATATTTGAACATAATATGAATATATATAACAATATACATAAGATATGATTCTTCAGTCAGATCCCTCTGCTTGTATTCAGAGTCTTACTCAATTCAGAGGCAGGGTCTGCCATATGGATCTCATTCCAGGATTGAAACCATAATGAGAAATACTATTCAGTTCTACAAAAGCAGACACTGTGAATGGTTACATGAACTAGAAACTGCTTGAGATTTACTACTTTGTTTTAGGTTCTTCTAATTAGCAACTCCTTCCCTGAATTTATTACCAACTAATTTTAATATATGCTGAATTATTTTAAAACAACTGTGTATGACCTTCTGGCCTAGATACTGGTCTTCTTAGCTTTATAATAGAATCATCTAGAAAAATAAAATGGATGGAAAATGATGGAAGGGATACGAAGATGAAAATGTTCTTAGATCTGTCTCCTTCTTTGTGGGCTACACACAGTAGGTAAAATTCTAGCCACATGATAATCAATAACAAAAGGCTGAGATCAGGATTTCACTCCGGGTGTTCATGAAGTCACTTCTAGATTGCTTAAAACCAGTAAGCAGTAACCATTTCCCCATGATTGTAAAGATCATCACCACACTTAACAGCATCCCAATTGTTTAGTTCTCCTTGTGTATACTTTGATGCCAGCCAGAATCCCTATGTTGAAATCCCACCTCCAGAATATTCTTCTTCATGTTGTCTGAAAAGAAACCTTATTTAGCACACAGTGAAAAATAGACTCTTCTCTCTCCCAAAAAGCACACAATCTTGGTACAATATTCATAGGTAAATTAACCACTGAAGGTACCAATCTTCTGTATTTTCAGGTGAAGACTTTACATTTTAGAAAAGTCTATATTTCTTCCAGTTAACATCAGTCTTTGCCTTTCACTGTGCCCAAGCAAGATGAATATTTCTCAAGAACTCAGATGTCTCCTCTCTCCTGCGCAATCTCAGACACTGTACATATTAGTGTATTAGATTTAAAGACATTTTCAAACTTGGATACTTAAATTAAAGCACAAGAGAAGTGGCCTGATATTCAGAGATGGCAGAAGACATGATACAAATCTTATTAGATTCCCTGGAAGATGTAGGTGCTCAACACCTCTCAAAATCCTTTTATGTTGGAATTTAACCTTTGGATAGCCAAACACTGACAATGTTGGCCTTAAACTTCATTTTGAATGATTCCTCTTTGAAACAGGGCTTTGTTCCCCAGACAGTTAGACAGATTTAGACTGTACGATGTATGTGCTTCCTACCCTATGTAAGGAGCAGTGAAGGGCTGTTTGCTGCAGAAGGCCACCATCCCTCACCTAGCTCTCAGTGCAGGAAAACTAGGGTGTGTCTACAAAGCAGGATGTGCTAGAGTGTGCTCTCTTAGTGTGTCTACACAGCAGGATTTAACTTGAAATAAGCTATGCAAATTGAGCTATGTCAATTGCATAGCTTATTTCAAAATAGCTTATTTTGAAATTGGGAGCATCTACACAACTCTTATTTCGAAATAGAGAGTTCTTCCTCTGACTTCCTTTACTTCTCATATAATGAGGCTTACAGGAGTCAGAGTAAGAAGTCTTCTAGCTTGACAGTATTTTGACATTATGTTGAAATAACTGCCGGCTGTGTAAACATGAACTACGTTATTTCAAAATAATATTAGTTATTTTGAAATAAAGTTGCTGCGTAGACGCTCCCTTACAGTGTAGTGTACATGTTCCCCCTGGCTTCTCTGAGGAACTATGTGGAAGAAAAGTATTATCCTGCCTCTTCATTGTATCTCCCTGCTCCATTTTAGGAAATGTATATACCAGAGAATCTAGAGGGGATTTCCTTACTGCAGGGAGTGATATTTTTTAGCATTTGTACAAGGCATGCAAATGGGGTGGGGAAAAGTGGCTTGAGTCCTCACTTCAACCTGTGATCATCTGTATAAGGGTCAGTGTCAATCTGGAATAGGATATTTAGGAAATAGAGACTTCAGCTTTTGCAATTCCCAGCAAATTTCACTTCATTCTTTCTTGCTGGTCAGTGCTATTTTCTCTGCCTACATGCCCAGTGCTGAAAATGAGTCCATCCTTCTTTGTAAAGCAATTGAAATTATTTGGCCAATTGAACTGTCCAATTGGCTGAACATTCTGATATTTCACATTGGAAAAGAAATGTCACTTCCAACAAATGTCACTTCCAACAATCTGTTCTGTTGCCACTATTGGAGGGGAAAGTTTGTCTACTTTTTCCTTTTATTTAAAAATAGAGTTAATTATTATTTTTTAAAACCCACATGCTTAGCCATATATTAATAGTGGCTCCTAATTTCCTTTAACATAATAATCATGTCTCAGTCTTAAATTTAGTTAAGCAGAAATTGGCTTTAATTTGTGGTCCTTGGGTCTAATCCAGATGATTCATATCATGTCACTCTAACATTCGTGGTTAATGGTTAATATATTTAACTTATATTAAACTCTCATCACTTTTCATCTTTTCTCTTGTAAATTAAAAAGTGCTACTCAGGGGCTGGTTAGGAACATAATCCTCATTTTACAGAAGAGGAAATCAAAGCACTGAGTTTAATGCACCAAACTGTCCATTTCATATGTGATCTGCAGAACAAATGACAAGATTAAACCAATATAAATGTATCTACCTGTATCAAAAATATGATTCTTACTGCATGGTTAATAGAAAATGTTTGACTAGCCATACAAATCATAGGTTGAAATCTGGCCCATCTGAAGTCAATGGAAGTTTTGCCATTGCCTTAAATGGAGCCAGGATTACACTCTTTTAAAATCACTGCAGCTATTGAACTATAAAACAATCTGAATGAATTTGGTACAATGAAACAGTGGCTTTTATATACTGTAGAACATTTAGCATAACAGTCATGGACTTTATGTGCTATTCCAATATTCATCTTAAATATTAAGAATAACAATGTCACAAAATTAAATATTTTCCTAAAATTTACAATTTGGTTGAGTCAGTTTTCACCAGAATGCTACCTGGCAATCATTAGAGTCAGGCAGCAGTAGAAATTTAATACTCTTTTTTAACACAAATTCATAGCTAATAAGGTCAATGAAGGGATGCAACAATGGCATTCTAACTCAGAGACTCATATTTAGTCTAAAGGTTCAGCTACACTGTATGCGTCTTTCAGGGGTGGGTAGTGTGTATGTCATTACACCCCCCAGTATGAATACAAATAACAGTGTAGTTGGTGAGGCAGAGCTTAGGTGAGTAAAGACATGCCTGAAGGGTGTGGTCATTTACCTCAGTACATGCCCTATGTTGCTCTCTAGTCACTCAGCTACAATAGTGGGGAAAGGTTCTGGCAGAAGGAGCTGCTGAAACCTTCCCAGCTGCCTCCCCTCTGGTGGAGTCTTTTACTGACCTGTATATCTGCACACTGCAATATGGACACAACTACTTTTCATTGTGGCATAGAGCTACACATGCACTGCACACCACTAACACACCGCTGATGTATAATGCAGACACCAACACTGATGTGTAATGTAGACTAATGGAAGCCTTGTGGCATGAAGCCCTAGAATACAGAGCTCAGTAGGGACACCTGGTGGTGAACAGGGAGAAGAGCAGACAAAGCTGCTTCAGAACTCCAGGGCTATGTCTACACTAGTGGCTTCTTGCTCAAGTATGGCAGTTCTTGCGCAAGAATCCGCAGAGCATCCACACGGCCTGCCTGCTCTTGCGCAAGGAATTTTACAGTACAATGTAGTAAGAGAGGGCTTCCTGCGCAAGAGCTACGCTCTTTTTTAACAGGTGTAAGCCCTCTTGCACAGGAGCTCTTGTGCAAGAGGGCAGTGTGGACAATCGGCCGGGGTTTCTTGTGCAAGAAAGCCCAATGGCTAAAATGGCCATCAGAGCTTTCTTGCACAATAGAGCGTCCACACTGCCATGGATGCTCTTGCGCAAAAGCACAGCTGGCACATCGCAGTGTGGACATTTTTTTGCGCAAGATGTTCTTGCGCAAGAAGCTGCTAGTGTAGACATAGCCCAGGTGAACAGAGGTTCTATAGGGGAGGAAGTTCCTTTCCAGCATCTGTTGCGGAGCAAGGAGAAATAACTGAATGGGACTGTCCTCATTTGCATATCTGTTTTCTGACCCTAGACGATCGAACTATAAAAGGCGCAATCAAGGATGATAAAGCCATTGCGG